>OY282608.1:78714805-79339805 GCA_958298945.1 Atherix ibis | reverse complement strand
TGTTGGTTTGTTTGTTTGTTGGTTTGTTGATTTGTTGGTTTGTTGGTTTGTTGGTTTGTTAGTTTGTTGGTTTGTTGGCTTGTTGGTTTGTTGGTTTGTTGGTTTGTTCGTTTGTTGGTTTGTTAGTTTGTTAGTTTGTTAGTTTGTTGGTTTGTTGGTTTGTTGGTTTGTTGGTTTGTTGGTTGGTTGGTTTGTTGGTTTGTTGGTTTGTTGGTTTGTTGGTTTGTTGGTTTGTTGGTTTGTTGGTTTGTTGGTTTGTTGGTTTGTTTGTTTGTTGTTTTGTTGGTTTGTTGGTTTGTTCGTTTGTTGGTTTCTTGGTTTGTTGGTTTGTTGGTTTGTTGGTTTGTTGGTTTGTTGGTTTGTTGGTTTGTTGGCGAGTTGGTTTGTTGGTTTGTTGGGTTGTTGGTTTGTTGGTTTGTGGTTTGTTGGTTTGTTGAATTGTTGGTTTGTTGGTTTGTTGGTTTGTTGGTTTGCTGGTTTGTTGGTTTATTGGCTTGTTGGTTTGCTGGTTTGTTGGTTTGTTGGTTTGTTAATTTGTTGGTTTATTGGTTTATTGGTTTGTTGGTTTGTTGGTTTGTTGGTTTGTTGATTTGTTGGTTGGTTGGTTTATTTGTTTGTTGATTTGTTGATTTGTTGGTTTGTTGGTTTGTTGGTTTGTTGGGTTGTTCGTTTGTTGGTTAGTTGGTTTGTTGGTTTGTTGGTTTGTTGGTTTGTTGGTTTGTTGGTTTGTTGGTTTGTTTTTTTGTTGGTTTGTTGGTTTGTTGGTTTGTTGGTTTTTGGTTTGTTGGTTTGTTGGTTTGTTGGTTTGTTGGTTTGTTGGTTTTTTGGTTTGTTTGTTTGTTGGTTTGTTAGTTTGTTGGTTTGTTGGTTTGTTGGTTTGTTGGTTTGTTGGTTTGTTGGTTTTGTTGGTTTGTTGGTTTGTTGGTTTGCTGGTTTGTTGGTTTGTTGGTTTGTTAGTTTGTTGGTTTGTTGGTTTGTTGGTTTGTTGGTTTGTTTGTTTGTTGGTTTGTTGGTTTGTTGGTTTGTTGGTTTGTTGGTTTGTTGGTTTGTTGGTTTTTTGGTTTGATGGTTTGTTGGTTTGTTGATTTGTTAGTTTGTTGTTTTGTTGGTTTGTTGGTTTGTTGGTTTGTTGGTTTGTTGGTTTGTTGGTTTGTTGGTTTGTTGGTTTGTTGGTTTGTTGGTTTGTTGGTTTGTTGGTTTATTGGGTTGTTGGTTTGTTTGTTTATTGGTTTGTTGGTTTGTTGGTTTGTTGGTTTGTTGGTTTGTTGGTTTGTTGGTTTGTTGGTTTGTTGGTTTGTTGGTTTCTTGGTTTGTTGCTTTTTTTGGTTTGTTCGTTTGTTGGTTTGTTGGTTTGTTGGTTTGTTGGTTTGTTGGTTTGTTCGGTTGTTGGTTTATTGGTTTGTTGGTTTGTTCGTTTGTTGGTTTGTTGGTTTGTTGGTTTGTTGGCTTATTGGTTTTTTGGTATGTTGGTTTGTTGCTTTGTTTGCTTGTTTGTTTTTTGATTTGTTTGTTTGTTGGTTTGTTGGTTTGTTGGTTTGTTCGTTTGTTGGTTTGTTGGTTTGTTGGTTTGTTGGTTTGTTGGTTTGTTGGTTTGTTGGTCTGTTGGTTTGTTGGTTTGTTGGTTTGTTGGTTTGTTGGTTTGTAGGTTTATTGGTTTATTGGTTTGTTGGTTTCTTGGTTTGTGGTTTGTTGGTTTGTGGTTTGTTGGTTTGTGGTTTGTTGGTTTGTTGGTTTGTTGGTTTGTTTGTTTGTTAGTTTGTTGGTTTATTGATTTGTTGGTTTATTGGTTTGTTGGTTTGTTGGTTTGTTGGTTTGTTGGTTTGTTAGTTTGTTGGTTTATTGGTTTGTTGGTTTGTTGGTTTGTGGGATTGTTGGTTTGTTGGTTTGTTCATTTGTTGGTTTGGTGGTTTGTTGGTTTGTTGGTTTGCTGATTTGTTGGTTTGTTGGCTTGTTGGTTTGTTGGTTTGTTGGTTTGTTGGTTTTTTGGTTTGATGGTTTGATGGTTTGTTGGTTTGTTGGTTTGTTCTTTTATTGGCTTTTTAGTTTGTTCGTTTATTGTTTTTTTTGTTTGTTGGTTTGTTGGTTTGCTGGTTTGTTGGTTGGTTGGTTTGTTCGTTTGTTGTTTGTTGGTTTGCTGGTTTGGTGGTTTGTTGGTTTGTTGGTTTGTTGGTTTGTTGGTTTGTTGGTTTGTTGGTTCGTTGGTTTGTTGGTTTATTGGTTTGTTGGTTTGTTGGTTTGTGGTTTGTTGGTTTGTGGTTTGTTGGTTTGTTGGTTTGTTCGTTTGTTGGTTTGTTGGTTCATTGATTTGTTGGTTTGTTCGTTTGTTGGTTTGTTGGTTTGTTGGTTTGTTGAATTGTTCGTTTGTTGGTTTGTTGGTTTGTTGGTTTGTTGGTTTATTGGTTTGTTGGTTTGTTGGTTTGTTGGTTTGTTCATTTGTTGGTTTGTTGGTTTGTTGGTTTGTTGGTTTGTTTGTTTGTTGGTTTGTTGATTTGTTGGTTTGTTGGTTTGTAGGTTTGTTAGTTTGTTGGTTTGTTGGCTTGTTGGTTTGTTGGTTTGTTGGTTTGTTCGTTTGTTGGTTTGTTAGTTTGTTAGTTTGTTGGTTTGTTGGTTTGTTGGTTTGTTGGTTTGTTGGTTGGTTGGTTTGTTGGTTTGTTGGTTTGTTGGTTTGTTGGTTTGTTGGTTTGTTGGTTTGTTGGTTTGTTAGTTTGTTGGTTTCTTGGTTTGTTGCTTTTTTTGGTTTGTTCGTTTGTTGGTTTGTTGGTTTGTTGGTTTGTTGGTTTGTTGGTTTGTTCGGTTGTTGGTTTATTGGTTTGTTGGTTTGTTCGTTTGTTGGTTTGTTGGTTTGTTGGTTTGTTGGCTTATTGGTTTTTTGGTATGTTGGTTTGTTGCTTTGTTTGCTTGTTTGTTTTTTGATTTGTTTGTTTGTTGGTTTGTTGGTTTGTTGGTTTGTTCGTTTGTTGGTTTGTTGGTTTGTTGGTTTGTTGGTTTGTTGGTTTGTTGGTTTGTTGGTTTGTTGGTTTCTTGGTTTGTGGTTTGTTGGTTTGTGGTTTGTTGGTTTGTGGTTTGTTGGTTTGTTGGTTTGTTGGTTTGTTTGTTTGTTAGTTTGTTGGTTTATTGATTTGTTGGTTTATTGGTTTGTTGGTTTGTTGGTTTGTTGGTTTGTTGGTTTGTTGGTTTGTTGGTTTGTTAGTTTGTTGGTTTATTGGTTTGTTGGTTTGTTGGTTTGTGGGATTGTTGGTTTGTTGGTTTGTTCGTTTGTTGGTTTGGTGGTTTGTTGGTTTGTTGGTTTGCTGATTTGTTGGTTTGTTGGCTTGTTGGTTTGTTGGTTTGTTGGTTTGTTGGTTTTTTGGTTTGATGGTTTGATGGTTTGTTGGTTTGTTGGTTTGTTCTTTTGTTGGCTTTTTAGTTTGTTCGTTTATTGTTTTTTTTGTTTGTTGGTTTGTTGGTTTGCTGGTTTGTTGGTTGGTTGGTTTGTTCGTTTGTTGTTTGTTGGTTTGCTGGTTTGGTGGTTTGTTGGTTTGTTGGTTTGTTGGTTTGTTGGTTTGTTGGTTTGTTGGTTCGTTGGTTTGTTGGTTTATTGGTTTGTTGGTTTGTTGGTTTGTGGTTTGTTGGTTTGTGGTTTGTTGGTTTGTTGGTTTGTTCGTTTGTTGGTTTGTTGGTTCATTGATTTGTTGGTTTGTTCGTTTGTTGGTTTGTTGGTTTGTTGGTTTGTTGAATTGTTCGTTTGTTGGTTTGTTGGTTTGTTGGTTTGTTGGTTTATTGGTTTGTTGGTTTGTTGGTTTGTTGGTTTGTTCATTTGTTGGTTTGTTGGTTTGTTGGTTTGTTTGTTTGTTGGTTTGTTGATTTGTTGGTTTGTTGGTTTGTTGGTTTGTTAGTTTGTTGGTTTGTTGGCTTGTTGGTTTGTTGGTTTGTTGGTTTGTTCGTTTGTTGGTTTGTTAGTTTGTTAGTTTGTTGGTTTGTTGGTTTGTTGGTTTGTTGGTTTGTTGGTTGGTTGGTTTGTTGGTTTGTTGGTTTGTTGGTTTGTTGGTTTGTTGGTTTGTTGGTTTGTTGGTTTGTTGGTTTGTTTGTTTGTTGTTTTGTTGGTTTGTTGGTTTGTTCGTTTGTTGGTTTCTTGGTTTGTTGGTTTGTTGGTTTGTTGGTTTGTTGGTTTGTTGGTTTGTTGGTTTGTTGGTTTGTTGGTGAGTTGGTTTGTTGGTTTGTTGATTTGTTGGTTTGTTGGTTTGTGGTTTGTGGTTTGTTGGTTGGTTGAATTGTTGGTTTGTTGATTTGTTGGTTTGTTGGTTTGCTGGTTTGTTGGTTTATTGGCTTGTTGGTTTGCTGGTTTGTTGGTTTGTTGGTTTGTTAATTTGTTGGTTTATTGGTTTATTGGTTTGTTGGTTTGTTGGTTTGTTGGTTTGTTGGTTTGTTGGTTGGTTGGTTTATTTGTTTGTTGATTTGTTGATTTGTTGGTTTGTTGGTTTGTTGGTTTGTTGGTTTGTTGGGTTGTTCGTTTGTTGGTTAGTTGGTTTGTTGGTTTGTTGGTTTGTTGGTTTGTTGGTTTGTTGGTTTGTTGGTTTGTTGGTTTGTTTTTTTGTTGGTTTGTTGGTTTGTTGGTTTGTTGGTTTTTGGTTTGTTGGTTTGTTGGTTTGTTGGTTTGTTGGTTTTTTAGTTTGTTTGTTTGTTGGTTTGTTAGTTTGTTGGTTTGTTGGTTTGTTGGTTTGTTGGTTTGTTGGTTTGTTGGTTTGTTGGTTTGTTGGTTTGTTGGTTTGTTGGTTTGCTGGTTTGTTGGTTTGTTGGTTTGTTGGTTTGTTGGTTTGTTGGTTTGTTGGTTTGTTGGTTTGTTGGTTTGTTTGTTTGTTGGTTTGTTGGTTTGTTGGTTTGTTGGTTTGTTGGTTTGTTGGTTTGTTGGTTTGTTGGTTTTTTGGTTTGATGGTTTGTTGGTTTGTTGATTTGTTAGTTTGTTGTTTTGTTGGTTTGTTGGTTTGTTGGTTTGTTGGTTTGTTGGTTTGTTGGTTTGTTGGTTTGTTGGTTTGTTGGTTTGTTGGTTTGTTGGTTTGTTGGTTTATTGGGTTGTTGGTTTGTTTGTTTATTGGTTTGTTCGTTTGTTGGTTTGTTGGTTTGTTGGTTTGTTGGTTTGTTGGTTTGTTGGTTTGTTGGTTTGTTGGTTTCTTGGTTTGTTGCTTTTTTTGGTTTGTTCGTTTGTTGGTTTGTTGGTTTGTTGGTTTGTTGGTTTGTTGGTTTGTTCGGTTGTTGGTTTATTGGTTTGTTGGTTTGTTGGTTTGTTCGTTTGTTGGTTTGTTGGTTTGTTGGTTTGTTGGCTTATTGGTTTTTTGGTATGTTGGTTTGTTGCTTTGTTTGCTTGTTTGTTTTTTGATTTGTTTGTTTGTTGGTTTGTTGGTTTGTTCGTTTGTTGGTTTGTTGGTTTGTTGGTTTGTTGGTTTGTTGGTTTGTTCGGTTGTTGGTTTATTGGTTTGTTGGTTTGTTCGTTTGTTGGTTTGTTGGTTTGTTGGTTTGTTGGTTTGTTGGTTTGTTGGTTTGTTGGTTTGTTCGGTTGTTGGTTTATTGGTTTGTTGGTTTGTTCGTTTGTTGGTTTGTTGGTTTGTTGGTTTGTTGGCTTATTGGTTTTTTGGTATGTTGGTTTGTTGCTTTGTTTGCTTGTTTGTTTTTTGATTTGTTTGTTTGTTGGTTTGTTGGTTTGTTGGTTTGTTCGTTTGTTGGTTTGTTGGTTTGTTGGTTTGTTGGTTTGTTGGTTTGTTGGTTTGTTGGTTTGTTGGTTTCTTGGTTTGTGGTTTGTTGGTTTGTGGTTTGTTGGTTTGTGGTTTGTTGGTTTGTTGGTTTGTTGGTTTGTTTGTTTGTTAGTTTGTTGGTTTATTGATTTGTTGGTTTATTGGTTTGTTGGTTTGTTGGTTTGTTGGTTTGTTGGTTTGTTGGTTTGTTGGTTTGTTAGTTTGTTGGTTTATTGGTTTGTTGGTTTGTTGGTTTGTGGGATTGTTGGTTTGTTGGTTTGTTCGTTTGTTGGTTTGGTGGTTTGTTGGTTTGTTGGTTTGCTGATTTGTTGGTTTGTTGGCTTGTTGGTTTGTTGGTTTGTTGGTTTGTTGGTTTTTTGGTTTGATGGTTTGATGGTTTGTTGGTTTGTTGGTTTGTTCTTTTGTTGGCTTTTTAGTTTGTTCGTTTATTGTTTTTTTTGTTTGTTGGTTTGTTCGTTTGTTGGTTTGTTGGTTTGTGGTTTGTTGGTTTGTGGTTTGTTGGTTTGTTGGTTTGTTGGTTTGTTTGTTTGTTAGTTTGTTGGTTTATTGATTTGTTGGTTTATTGGTTTGTTGGTTTGTTGGTTTGTTGGTTTGTTGGTTTGTTGGTTTGTTGGTTTGTTAGTTTGTTGGTTTATTGGTTTGTTGGTTTGTTGGTTTGTGGGATTGTTGGTTTGTTGGTTTGTTCGTTTGTTGGTTTGGTGGTTTGTTGGTTTGTTGGTTTGCTGATTTGTTGGTTTGTTGGCTTGTTGGTTTGTTGGTTTGTTGGTTTGTTGGTTTTTTGGTTTGATGGTTTGATGGTTTGTTGGTTTGTTGGTTTGTTCTTTTGTTGGCTTTTTAGTTTGTTCGTTTATTGTTTTTTTTGTTTGTTGGTTTGTTGGTTTGCTGGTTTGTTGGTTGGTTGGTTTGTTCGTTTGTTGTTTGTTGGTTTGCTGGTTTGGTGGTTTGTTGGTTTGTTGGTTTGTTGGTTTGTTGGTTTGTTGGTTTGTTGGTTCGTTGGTTTGTTGGTTTATTGGTTTGTTGGTTTGTTGGTTTGTGGTTTGTTGGTTTGTGGTTTGTTGGTTTGTTGGTTTGTTCGTTTGTTGGTTTGTTGGTTCATTGATTTGTTGGTTTGTTCGTTTGTTGGTTTGTTGGTTTGTTGGTTTGTTGAATTGTTCGTTTGTTGGTTTGTTGGTTTGTTGGTTTGTTGGTTTATTGGTTTGTTGGTTTGTTGGTTTGTTGGTTTGTTCATTTGTTGGTTTGTTGGTTTGTTGGTTTGTTTGTTTGTTGGTTTGTTGATTTGTTGGTTTGTTGGTTTGTTGGTTTGTTAGTTTGTTGGTTTGTTGGCTTGTTGGTTTGTTGGTTTGTTGGTTTGTTCGTTTGTTGGTTTGTTAGTTTGTTAGTTTGTTGGTTTGTTGGTTTGTTGGTTTGTTGGTTTGTTGGTTGGTTGGTTTGTTGGTTTGTTGGTTTGTTGGTTTGTTGGTTTGTTGGTTTGTTGGTTTGTTGGTTTGTTGGTTTGTTTGTTTGTTGTTTTGTTGGTTTGTTGGTTTGTTCGTTTGTTGGTTTCTTGGTTTGTTGGTTTGTTGGTTTGTTGGTTTGTTGGTTTGTTGGTTTGTTGGTTTGTTGGTTTGTTGGTGAGTTGGTTTGTTGGTTTGTTGATTTGTTGGTTTGTTGGTTTGTGGTTTGTGGTTTGTTGGTTGGTTGAATTGTTGGTTTGTTGATTTGTTGGTTTGTTGGTTTGCTGGTTTGTTGGTTTATTGGCTTGTTGGTTTGCTGGTTTGTTGGTTTGTTGGTTTGTTAATTTGTTGGTTTATTGGTTTATTGGTTTGTTGGTTTGTTGGTTTGTTGGTTTGTTGGTTTGTTGGTTGGTTGGTTTATTTGTTTGTTGATTTGTTGATTTGTTGGTTTGTTGGTTTGTTGGTTTGTTGGTTTGTTGGGTTGTTCGTTTGTTGGTTAGTTGGTTTGTTGGTTTGTTGGTTTGTTGGTTTGTTGGTTTGTTGGTTTGTTGGTTTGTTGGTTTGTTTTTTTGTTGGTTTGTTGGTTTGTTGGTTTGTTGGTTTTTGGTTTGTTGGTTTGTTGGTTTGTTGGTTTGTTGGTTTTTTAGTTTGTTTGTTTGTTGGTTTGTTAGTTTGTTGGTTTGTTGGTTTGTTGGTTTGTTGGTTTGTTGGTTTGTTGGTTTGTTGGTTTGTTGGTTTGTTGGTTTGTTGGTTTGCTGGTTTGTTGGTTTGTTGGTTTGTTGGTTTGTTGGTTTGTTGGTTTGTTGGTTTGTTGGTTTGTTGGTTTGTTTGTTTGTTGGTTTGTTGGTTTGTTGGTTTGTTGGTTTGTTGGTTTGTTGGTTTGTTGGTTTGTTGGTTTTTTGGTTTGATGGTTTGTTGGTTTGTTGATTTGTTAGTTTGTTGTTTTGTTGGTTTGTTGGTTTGTTGGTTTGTTGGTTTGTTGGTTTGTTGGTTTGTTGGTTTGTTGGTTTGTTGGTTTGTTGGTTTGTTGGTTTGTTGGTTTATTGGGTTGTTGGTTTGTTTGTTTATTGGTTTGTTCGTTTGTTGGTTTGTTGGTTTGTTGGTTTGTTGGTTTGTTGGTTTGTTGGTTTGTTGGTTTGTTGGTTTCTTGGTTTGTTGCTTTTTTTGGTTTGTTCGTTTGTTGGTTTGTTGGTTTGTTGGTTTGTTGGTTTGTTGGTTTGTTCGGTTGTTGGTTTATTGGTTTGTTGGTTTGTTGGTTTGTTCGTTTGTTGGTTTGTTGGTTTGTTGGTTTGTTGGCTTATTGGTTTTTTGGTATGTTGGTTTGTTGCTTTGTTTGCTTGTTTGTTTTTTGATTTGTTTGTTTGTTGGTTTGTTGGTTTGTTGGTTTGTTCGTTTGTTGGTTTGTTGGTTTGTTGGTTTGTTGGTTTGTTGGTTTGTTCGGTTGTTGGTTTATTGGTTTGTTGGTTTGTTCGTTTGTTGGTTTGTTGGTTTGTTGGTTTGTTGGTTTGTTGGTTTGTTGGTTTGTTGGTTTGTTCGGTTGTTGGTTTATTGGTTTGTTGGTTTGTTCGTTTGTTGGTTTGTTGGTTTGTTGGTTTGTTGGCTTATTGGTTTTTTGGTATGTTGGTTTGTTGCTTTGTTTGCTTGTTTGTTTTTTGATTTGTTTGTTTGTTGGTTTGTTGGTTTGTTGGTTTGTTCGTTTGTTGGTTTGTTGGTTTGTTGGTTTGTTGGTTTGTTGGTTTGTTGGTTTGTTGGTTTGTTGGTTTCTTGGTTTGTGGTTTGTTGGTTTGTGGTTTGTTGGTTTGTGGTTTGTTGGTTTGTTGGTTTGTTGGTTTGTTTGTTTGTTAGTTTGTTGGTTTATTGATTTGTTGGTTTATTGGTTTGTTGGTTTGTTGGTTTGTTGGTTTGTTGGTTTGTTGGTTTGTTGGTTTGTTAGTTTGTTGGTTTATTGGTTTGTTGGTTTGTTGGTTTGTGGGATTGTTGGTTTGTTGGTTTGTTCGTTTGTTGGTTTGGTGGTTTGTTGGTTTGTTGGTTTGCTGATTTGTTGGTTTGTTGGCTTGTTGGTTTGTTGGTTTGTTGGTTTGTTGGTTTTTTGGTTTGATGGTTTGATGGTTTGTTGGTTTGTTGGTTTGTTCTTTTGTTGGCTTTTTAGTTTGTTCGTTTATTGGTTTTTTTGTTTGTTGGTTTGTTGGTTTGCTGGTTTGTTGGTTGGTTGGTTTGTTCGTTTGTTGTTTGTTGGTTTGCTGGTTTGGTGGTTTGTTGGTTTGTTGGTTTGTTGGTTTGTTGGTTTGTTGGTTTGTTGGTTCGTTGGTTTGTTGGTTTATTGGTTTGTTGGTTTGTTGGTTTGTGGTTTGTTGGTTTGTGGTTTGTTGGTTTGTTGGTTTGTTCGTTTGTTGGTTTGTTGGTTCATTGATTTGTTGGTTTGTTCGTTTGTTGGTTTGTTGGTTTGTTGGTTTGTTGAATTGTTCGTTTGTTGGTTTGTTGGTTTGTTGGTTTGTTGGTTTATTGGTTTGTTGGTTTGTTGGTTTGTTGGTTTGTTCATTTGTTGGTTTGTTGGTTTGTTGGTTTGTTTGTTTGTTGGTTTGTTGATTTGTTGGTTTGTTGGTTTGTTGGTTTGTTAGTTTGTTGGTTTGTTGGCTTGTTGGTTTGTTGGTTTGTTGGTTTGTTCGTTTGTTGGTTTGTTAGTTTGTTAGTTTGTTGGTTTGTTGGTTTGTTGGTTTGTTGGTTTGTTGGTTGGTTGGTTTGTTGGTTTGTTGGTTTGTTGGTTTGTTGGTTTGTTGGTTTGTTGGTTTGTTGGTTTGTTGGTTTGTTTGTTTGTTGTTTTGTTGGTTTGTTGGTTTGTTCGTTTGTTGGTTTCTTGGTTTGTTGGTTTGTTGGTTTGTTGGTTTGTTGGTTTGTTGGTTTGTTGGTTTGTTGGTTTGTTGGTGAGTTGGTTTGTTGGTTTGTTGATTTGTTGGTTTGTTGGTTTGTGGTTTGTGGTTTGTTGGTTGGTTGAATTGTTGGTTTGTTGATTTGTTGGTTTGTTGGTTTGCTGGTTTGTTGGTTTATTGGCTTGTTGGTTTGCTGGTTTGTTGGTTTGTTGGTTTGTTAATTTGTTGGTTTATTGGTTTATTGGTTTGTTGGTTTGTTGGTTTGTTGGTTTGTTGGTTTGTTGGTTGGTTGGTTTATTTGTTTGTTGATTTGTTGATTTGTTGGTTTGTTGGTTTGTTGGTTTGTTGGTTTGTTGGGTTGTTCGTTTGTTGGTTAGTTGGTTTGTTGGTTTGTTGGTTTGTTGGTTTGTTGGTTTGTTGGTTTGTTGGTTTGTTGGTTTGTTTTTTTGTTGGTTTGTTGGTTTGTTGGTTTCTTGGTTTTTGGTTTGTTGGTTTGTTGGTTTGTTGGTTTGTTGGTTTTTTAGTTTGTTTGTTTGTTGGTTTGTTAGTTTGTTGGTTTGTTGGTTTGTTGGTTTGTTGGTTTGTTGGTTTGTTGGTTTGTTGGTTTGTTGGTTTGTTGGTTTGTTGGTTTGCTGGTTTGTTGGTTTGTTGGTTTGTTGGTTTGTTGGTTTGTTGGTTTGTTGGTTTGTTGGTTTGTTGGTTTGTTTGTTTGTTGGTTTGTTGGTTTGTTGGTTTGTTGGTTTGTTGGTTTGTTGGTTTGTTGGTTTGTTGGTTTTTTGGTTTGATGGTTTGTTGGTTTGTTGATTTGTTAGTTTGTTGTTTTGTTGGTTTGTTGGTTTGTTGGTTTGTTGGTTTGTTGGTTTGTTGGTTTGTTGGTTTGTTGGTTTGTTGGTTTGTTGGTTTGTTGGTTTGTTGGTTTATTGGGTTGTTGGTTTGTTTGTTTATTGGTTTGTTCGTTTGTTGGTTTGTTGGTTTGTTGGTTTGTTGGTTTGTTGGTTTGTTGGTTTGTTGGTTTGTTGGTTTCTTGGTTTGTTGCTTTTTTTGGTTTGTTCGTTTGTTGGTTTGTTGGTTTGTTGGTTTGTTGGTTTGTTGGTTTGTTCGGTTGTTGGTTTATTGGTTTGTTGGTTTGTTGGTTTGTTCGTTTGTTGGTTTGTTGGTTTGTTGGTTTGTTGGCTTATTGGTTTTTTGGTATGTTGGTTTGTTGCTTTGTTTGCTTGTTTGTTTTTTGATTTGTTTGTTTGTTGGTTTGTTGGTTTGTTGGTTTGTTCGTTTGTTGGTTTGTTGGTTTGTTGGTTTGTTGGTTTGTTGGTTTGTTGGTTTGTTGGTCTGTTGGTTTGTTGGTTTGTTGGTTTGTTGGTTTGTTGGTTTGTTGGTTTATTGGTTTATTGGTTTGTTGGTTTCTTGGTTTGTGGTTTGTTGGTTTGTGGTTTGTTGGTTTGTGGTTTGTTGGTTTGTTGGTTTGTTTGTTTGTTAGTTTGTTGGTTTATTGATTTGTTGGTTTATTGGTTTGTTGGTTTGTTGGTTTGTTGGTTTGTTGGTTTGTTGGTTTGTTGGTTTGTTAGTTTGTTGGTTTATTGGTTTGTTGGTTTGTTGGTTTGTGGGATTGTTGGTTTGTTGGTTTGTTCGTTTGTTGGTTTGGTGGTTTGTTGGTTTGTTGGTTTGCTGATTTGTTGGTTTGTTGGCTTGTTGGTTTGTTGGTTTGTTGGTTTGTTGGTTTTTTGGTTTGATGGTTTGATGGTTTGTTGGTTTGTTGGTTTGTTCTTTTGTTGGCTTTTTAGTTTGTTCGTTTATTGTTTTTTTTGTTTGTTGGTTTGTTGGTTTGTTCGTTTGTTGGTTTGTTGGTTTGTTGGTTTGTTGGTTTGTTGGTTTGTAGGTTTGTCGGTTTGTTGGTTTGTTGGCTTGTTGGTTTGTTGGTTTGTTGGTTTGTTGGTTACTTGTTTTGTTGGTTTGTTCATTTATTGGTTTGTTGGTTTGTTGGTTTGTTGGTTTTTTGGTTTGTTGGTTTGTTGGTTTGTTGGTTTGTTCATTTGTTGGCTTTTTAGTTTGTTCGTTTGTTGGTTTTTTGGTTTGTTGGTTTGTTGGTTTTTTGGTTTGTTGGCTTGTTGGTTTGTTGGTTTGTTGGCTTGTTGGCTTGTTGGTTTGTTGGCTTGTTGGTTTGTTGGTTTGTTGGTTTTTTGGTTTATTTGTTTGTTGGTTTGTTGGTTTGTTGGTTTGTTGGTTTGTGGTTTGTTGGTTTGTGGTTTGTTGGTTTGTTGGTTTGTTCGTTTGTTTGTTTGTTGGTTTATTGATTTGTTGGTTTGTTCGTTTGTTGGTTTGTTGGTTTGTTGGTTTGTTGAATTGTTCGTTTGTTGGTTTGTTGGTTTGTTGGTTTGTTGGTTTATTGGTTTGTTGGTTTGTTGGTTTGTTGGTTTGTTCATTTGTTGGTTTGTTGGTTTGTTGGTTTGTTGGTTTGTTGGTTTGTTGGTTTGTTGGTTTGTTGGTTTGTTGGTTTGTTGGTTTGTTGGTTTGTTTGTTTGTTGGTTTGTTCATTTGTTGGTTTGTTGGTTTGTTGGTTTGTTCATTTGTTGGTTTGTTGGTTTGTTGGTTTGTTGGTTTGTTGATTTGTTTGTTTGTTGGTTTGTTGATTTGTTGATTTGTTGGTTTGTTGGTTTGTTGGTTTGTTAGTTTGTTGGTTTGTTGGTTTGTTGGTTTGTTGGTTTGTTGGTTTGTTCGTTTGTTGGTTTGTTGGTTTGTTAGTTTGTTGGTTTGTTGGTTTGTTGGTTTATTGGTTTGTGGGTTGGTTGGTTTGTTGGTTTGTTGGTTTGTTGGTTTGTTGGTTTGTTGGTTTGTTGGTTTGTTCGTTTGTTGGTTTCTTGGTTTGTTGGTTTGTTGGTTTGTTGGTTTGTTGGTTTGTTGGTTTGTTGGTTTGTTGGTTTGTTGGTTTGTTGGTGAGTTGGTCTGTTGGTTTGTTGGTTTGTTGGTTTGTTGGTTTGTGGTTTGTTGGTTTGTTGAATTGTTGGTTTGTTGGTTTGTTGGTTTGTTGGTTTGCTGGTTTGTTGGTTTGTTGGTTTATTGGCTTGTTGGTTTGCTGGTTTGTTGGTTTGTTGGTTTGTTAGTTTGTTGGTTTATTGGTTTATTGGTTTGTTGGTTTGTTGGTTTGTTGGTTTGTAGATTTGTTGGTTTGTTGGTTTATTTGTTTGTTGATTTGTTGATTTGTTGGTTTGTTGGTTTGTTGGTTTGTTGGTTTGTTCGTTTGTTGGTTTGTTGGTTTGTTGGTTTGTTGGTTTGTTGGTTTGTTGGTTTGTTGGTTTGTTGGTTTGTTTTTTTGTTGGTTTGTTGGTTTGTTGGTTTGTTGGTTTGTTGGTTTGTTGGTTTGTTGGTTTGTTGGTTTGTTGGTTTGTTGGTTTGTTGGTTTTTTGGTTTGTTTGTTTGTTAGTTTGTTAGTTTGTTGGTTTGTTGGTTTGTTGGTTTGTTGGTTTTGTTGGGTTGTTGGTTTGTTGGTTTGTTGGTTTGTTGGTTTGTTGGTTTGTTGGTTTGCTGGTTTGTTGGTTTGTTGGTTTGTTGGTTTGTTGGTTTGTTGGTTTGTTGGTTTGTTGGTTTGTTTGTTTGTTGGTTTGTTGGTTTGTTGGTTTGTTGGTTTGTTGGTTTGTTGGTTTGTTGGTTTTTTGGTTTGATGGTTTGTTGGTTTGTTGGTTTGTTAGTTTATTGGTTTGTTGGTTTGTTGGTTTGTTGGTTTGTTGGTTTGTTGGTTTGTTGGTTTGTTGGTTTGTTGGTTTGTTGGTTTGTTGGTTTTTTGGTTTGTTGGTTTGTTGGTTTATTGGGTTGTTGGTTTGTTTGTTTATTGGTTTATTGGTTTGTTGGTTTGTTGGTTTGTTGGTTTGTTGGTTTGTTGTTTTCTTGGTTCCTTGGTTTTTTCCTTTTTTTGGTTTGTTCGTTTGTTGGTTTGTTGGTTTGTTGGTTTGTTGGTTTGTTGGTTTGTTGGTTTGTTCGGTTGTTGGTTTGTTGGTTTGTTGGTTTGTTGGTTTGTTCGTTTATTGGTTTGTTGGTTTGTTGGTTTGTTGGCTTATTGGTTTTTTGGTTTGTTGGTTTGTTGCTTTGTTTGCTTGTTGGTTTTTTGATTAGTTTGTTTGTTGGTTTGTTCGTTTGTTGGTTTGTTCGTTTGTTGGTTTGTTGGTTTGTTGGTTTGTTGGTTTGTTGGTTTGTTGGTTTTGGTCTGTTGGTTTGTTGGTTTGTTGGTTTGTTGGTTTGTTGGTTTGTTGGTTTATTGGTTTATTGGTTTGTTGGTTTCTTGGTTTGTGGTTTGTTGGTTTGTGGTTTGTTGGTTTGTGGTTTGTTGGTTTGTTGGTTTGTTTGTTTGTTAGTTTGTTGGTTTATTGATTTGTTGGTTTATTGGTTTGTTGGTTTGTTGGTTTGTTGGTTTGTTGGTTTGTTGGTTTGTTGGTTTGTTGGTTTGTTGGTTTGTTAGTTTGTTGGTTTATTGGTTTGTTGGTTTGTTGGTTTGTGGGATTGTTGGTTTGTTCGTTTGTTGGTTTGGTGGTTTGTTGGTTTGTTGGTTTGCTGATTTGTAGGTTTGTTGGCTTGTTGGTTTGTTGGTTTGTTGGTTTGTTGGTTTTTTGGTTTGATGGTTTGATGGTTTGTTGGTTTGTTGGTTTGTTCTTTTGTTGGCTTTTTAGTTTGTTCGTTTATTGGTTTTTTTGTTTGTTGGTTTGTTGGTTTGTTCGTTTGTTCGTTTGTTGGTTTGTTGGTTTGTTGGTTTGTTGGTTTGTTGGTTTGTAGGTTTGTCGGTTTGTTGGTTTGTTAGCTTGTTGGTTTGTTGGTTTGTTGGTTTGTTGGTTACTTGGTTTGTTGGTTTGTTCATTTATTGGTGTGTTGGTTTGTTGGTTTGTTGGTTTTTTGGTTTGTTGGTTTGTTGGTTTGTTGGTTTGTTCATTTGTCGGCTTTTTAGTTTGTTCGTTTGTTGGTTTTTTGGTTTGTTGGTTTGTTGGTTTTTTGGTTTGTTGGCTTGTTGGTTTGTTGGTTTGTTGGCTTGTTGCCTTGTTGGTTTGTTGGCTTGTTGGTTTGTTGGTTTGTTGGTTTGTTGGTTTGTTAGCTTGTTGGTTTGTTGGTTTGTTGGTTTGTTGGTTACTTGGTTTGTTGGTTTGTTCATTTATTGGTGTGTTGGTTTGTTGGTTTGTTGGTTTTTTGGTTTGTTGGTTTGTTGGTTTGTTGGTTTGTTCATTTGTCGGCTTTTTAGTTTGTTCGTTTGTTGGTTTGTTGGTTTGTGGTTTGTTGGTTTGTGGTTTGTGGGTTTGTTGGTTTGTTCGTTTGTTGGTTTGTTGGTTTATTGATTTGTTGGTTTGTTCGTTTGTTGGTTTGTTGGTTTGTTGAATTTTCGTTTGTTGGTTTGTTGGTTTGTTGGTTTGTTGGTTTATTGGTTTGTTGGTTTGTTGGTTTGTTGGTTTGTTGGTTTGTTTATTTGTTGGTTTGTTGGTTTGTTGGTTTGTTGGTTTGTTGGTTTGTTGATTTGTTGGTTTGTTGGTTTGTTGGTTTGTTGGTTTGTTTGTTTGTTGGTTTGTTGATTTGTTGGTTTGTTGGTTTGTTGGTTTGTTGGTTTGTTGGTTTATTAGTTTGTTGGTTTGTTGGTTTGTTGGTTTGTTGGTTTGTTGGTTTTTTCGTTTGTTGGTTTGTTGGTTTGTTAGTTTGTTGGTTTGTTGGTTTGTTGGTTTGTTGGTTTGTTGGTTTGTTGGTTTGTTGGTTTGTTGGTTTGTTGGTTTGTTGGTTTGTTGGTTTGTTGGTTTGTTGGTTTGTTGGTTTGTTGGTTTGTTGGTTTGTTTGTTTGTTGTTTTGTTATTTTGTTGGTTTGTTGGTTTGTTCGTTTGTTGGTTTTTTGGTTTGTTGGTTTGTTGGTTTGTTGGTTTGTTGGTTTGTTGGTTTGTTGGTTTGTTGGTTTGTTGGTTTGTTGGTTTGTTGGTTTGTTGGTTTGTTGGTTTGTTGGTTTGTTGGTTTGTTGGTTAGTGGTTTGTTGGTTTGTTCAATTGTTCGTTTGTTGGTTTGTTGGTTTGTTGGTTTGCTGGTTTGTTGGTTTATTGGTTTGTTGGTTTGTTGTTTTGTTGGTTTGTTGGTTTGTTAGTTTGTTGGTTTATTGGTTTATTGGTTTGTTGGTTTGTTGGTTTGTTGGTTTGTTGATTTGTTGGTTTGTTGGTTTGTTGGTTTATTTGTTTGTTGATTTGTTGATTTGTTGGTTTGTTGGTTTGTTGGTTTGTTGGTTTGTTCGTTTGTTGGTTAGTTGGTTTGTTGGTTTGTTGGTTTGTTGGTTTGTTGGTTTGTTTGTTTGTTGGTTTGTTGGTTTGTTGGTTTGTTGGTTTGTTGGTTTAATGGTTTGTTCGGTTGTTGGTTTGTTGGTTTGTTGGTTTGTTGGTTTGTTCGTTTGTTGGTTTGTTGGTTTGTTGGTTTGTTGGCTTATTGGTTTGTTGGTTTGTTGGTTTGTTGCTTTGTTTGCTTGTTGGTTTTTTGATTTGTTCGTTTGTTGGTTTGTTGGTTTGTTGGTTTGTTCGTTTGTTGGTTTGTTGGTTTGTTGGTTTGTTGGTTTGTTGGTCTGTTGGTTTGTTGGTTTGTTGGTTTGTTGGTTTGTTGGTTTATTGGTTTGTTGGTTTCTTGGCTTGTGGTTTGTTGGTTTGTGGTTTGTTGGTTTGTTGGTTTGTTCGTTTATTTGTTTGCTGGTTTATTGATTTGTTGGTTTATTGGTTTGTTGGTTTGTTGGTTTGTTGGTTTGTTGGTTTGTTGGTTTGTTGGTTTGTTGGTTTGTTAGTTTGTTAGTTTGTTGGTTAATTGGTTTGTTGGTTTGTTGGTTTGTTGGTTTGTGGGATTGTTGGTTTGTTGGTTTGTTCGTTTGTTGGTTTGGTGGTTTGTTGGTTTGTTGGGTTGTTGGTTTGTTGGTTTGTTGGTTTGTTGGTTTATTTGTTTGTTGGTTTGTTGGTTTGTTAGTTTGTTGCTTTGTTCGTATGTTGGTTTGTTGGTTTGTTGGTTTGTTGGTTTGTTGGTTTGTTGGGTTGTTCGTTTGTTGGTGTGGTTGTTTGTTGGTTTGTTGGTTTGCTGATTTGTTGGTTTGTTGGCTTGTTGGTTTGTTGGTTTCTTGGTTTGTTGGTTTTTTGGTTTGATGGTTTGATGGTTTGTTGGTTTGTTGGTTTGTTCTTTTGTTGGCTTTTTAGTTTGTTCGTTTGTTGGTTTTTTGGTTTGTTGGTTTGTTGGTTTGTTCGTTTGTTGGTTTGTTGGTTTCTTGGTTTGTTGGTTTGTTGGTTTGTTAGTTTGTTGGTTTGTTGGTTTGTTGGTTTGTCGGTTTGTTGGTTTGTTGGCTTGTTGGTTTGATGGTTTGTTGGTTTGTTGGTTTGTTGGTTACTTGGTTTGTTGGTTTGTTCATTTGTTGGTTTGTTGGTTTGTTGGTTTGTTGGTTTGTTGGTTTTTTGGTTTGTTGGTTTGTTGGTTTGTTCATTTGTTGGCTTTTTAGTTTGTTCGTTTGTTGGTTTTTTGGTTTGTTGGTTTGTTAGTTTGTTGCCTTGTTGGTTTGTTGGTTTGTTGGTTTGTTGGTTTGTTGGTTTGTTGGTTTGTTGGTTTGTTGGTTTGTTGGTTTGTTGGTTTGTTGGTTTGTTGGTTTGTTGGTTTTATTGTTTGTTGGTTTGTTGGTTTGTTGGTTTGGTGGTTTGTTGGTTTGTTTGTTGGTTGGTTTGTTGGTTTGTTGGTTTGTTGGTTTGTTGGTTTGTTGGTTTGTTCGTTTGTTGGTTTGTTGGTTTGTTAGTTAGTTGGTTTGTTGGTTTGTTGGTTTGTTGGTTTGTTGGTTGGTTGGTTTGTTGGTTTGTTGGTTTGTTGGTTTGTTGGTTTGTTGGTTTGTTGGTTTGTTGGTTTGTTGGTTTGTTTGTTTGTTGTTTTGTTGGTTTGTTGGTTTGTTGGTTTGTTCGTTTGTTGGTTTTTTGGTTTGTTGGTTTGTTGGTTTGTTGGTTTGTTGGTTTGTTGGTTTGTTGGTTTGTTGGTTTGTTGGTTTGTTGGTTTGTTGGTTTGTTGGTTTGTTGGTTTGTTGGTTTGTTGGTTTGTTGGTTTGTGGTTTGTTGGTTTGTCGAATTGTTCGTTTGTTGGTTTGTTGGTTTGTTGGTTTGCTGGTTTGTTGGTTTATTGGTTTGTTGGTTTGCTGTTTTGTTGGTTTGTTGGTTTGTTAGTTTGTTGGTTTATTGGTTTATTGGTTTGTTGGTTTGTTGGTTTGTTGGTTTGTTGGTTTGTTGATTTGTTGGTTTGTTGGTTTGTTGGTTTATTTGTTTGTTGATTTGTTGATTTGTTGGTTTGTTGGTTTGTTGGTTTGTTCGTTTGTTCGTTTGTTGGTTAGTTGGTTTGTTGGTTTGTTGGTTTGTTGGTTTGTTGGTTTGTTGGTTTGATTGTTTGTTGGTTTGTTGGTTTGTTGGTTTGTTGGTTTGTTGGTTTAATGGTTTGTTCGGTTGTTGGTTTGTTGGTTTGTTGGTTTGTTGGTTTGTTCGTTTGTTGGTTTGTTGGTTTGTTGGTTTGTTGGCTTATTGGTTTGTTGGTTTGTTGGTTTGTTGCTTTGTTTGCTTGTTGGTTTTTTGATTTGTTCGTTTGTTGGTTTGTTGGTTTGTTGGTTTGTTGGTTTGTTGGTTTGTGGTTTGTTGGTTTGTTGGTTTGTTCGTTTGTTTGTTTGTTGGTTTATTGATTTGTTGGTTTATTGGTTTGTTGGTTTGTTGGTTTGTTGGTTTGTTGGTTTGTTGGTTTGTTGGTTTGTTAGTTTGTTGGTTTATTGGTTTGTTGGTTTGTTGGTTTGTTGGTTTGTGGGATTGTTGGTTTGTTGGTTTGTTCGTTTGTTGGTTTGGTGGTTTGTTGGTTTGTTGGGTTGTTGGTTTGTTGGTTTGTTGGTTTGTTGGTTTATTTGTTTGTTGGTTTGTTGGTTTGTTAGTTTGTTGCTTTGTTCGTATGTTGGTTTGTTGGTTTGTTGGTTTGTTGGTTTGTTGGTTTGTTGGGTTGTTCGTTTGTTGGTGTGGTTGTTTGTTGGTTTGTTGGTTTGCTGATTTGTTGGTTTGTTGGCTTGTTGGTTTGTTGGTTTCTTGGTTTGTTGGTTTTTTGGTTTGATGGTTTGATGGTTTGTTGGTTTGTTGGTTTGTTCTTTTGTTGGCTTTTTAGTTTTTTCGTTTGTTGGTTTTTTGGTTTGTTGGTTTGTTGGTTTGTTCGTTTGTTGGTTTGTTGTTTTGTTGGTTTGTTGGTTTGTTGGTTTGTTGGTTTGTTGGTTTGTTGGTTTGTTGGTTTGTCGGTTTATTGGTTTGTTGGCTTGTTGGTTTGTTAGTTTGTTGGTTTGTTGGTTTGTTGGTTACTTGGTTTGTTGGTTTGTTCATTTGTTGGCTTGCTGGCATGTTGGTTTGTTAATGTGTTGGCTTGTTGGTTTGTTGGTTTGTTTGTTTGTTGGTTTGTTGGTTTGTTGGTTTGTTGGTTTGTTCGTTTGTTGGTTTTTTGGTTTGTTGGCTTGTTGGTTTGTTGGCTTTTTGCTTTGTTGGTTTGTTTGTTTGTTTGTTTGTCGGTTTGTCGGCTTGTTGGTTTGTTGGTTTGTTGGTTCGTTGGTTTGTTGGTTTGTTGGTTTGTTGGTTTGTTGGTTTGTTGGTTTGTTCTTTTGTTGGCTTTTTAGTTTGTTCGTTTGTTGGTTTGGTGGTTTGTTGGTTTGTTGGCTTGTTGGTTTGTTAGTTTATTGGTTTGTTAACTTGTTGGTTTGTTAGTTTGTTGGCTTGTTGGTTTGTTGGTTTGTTGGTTTGTTGGTTTGTTGGTTAGTTGGTTTGTTGGTTTGTTGGTTTGTTGGCTTGCTGGTTTGTTGGTTTGTTGGTTTTTTGATTTGTTGGTTTGTTGGTTTGTTGGTTTGTAGGTTATTTGGTTTGTTGTTTTGTTTGATTGTTGGCTTGCTGGCATGTTGGTTTGTTAATGTGTTGGCTTGTTGGTTTGTTGGTTTGTTTGTTTGTTGGTTTGTTGGTTTGTTGGTTTGTTGGTTTGTTCGTTTGTTGGTTTTTTGGTTTGTTGGCTTGTTGGCTTGTTGGTTTGTTGGTTTGTTGGCTTGTTGGTTTGTTGGTTTGTTGGTTGGTTGGTTTGTTGGTTTGTTGGTTTATTTGTGTGTTGGTTTGCTGGTTTGTTGGTTTGTTGGTTTGTTAGTTTGTTGGTTTATTTGTTTGTTGGTTTGTTGGTTTGTTGGTTTGTTGGTTTATTGGTTTGTTAGCTTGTTGGTTTGTTTGTTTGATGGTTTGTTGGTTACTTGGTTTGTTGGTTTGTTCGTTTGTTGGTTTGTTGGTTTGTTGGTTTGTTGGTTTGTTGGTTTGTTGGTTTGTTGGTTTGTTGGTTTATTGGTTTATTTGTTTGTTGGTTTGTTGGTTTGTTGGTTTATAACTTGTTGGCTTGTTAGTTTGTTGGCTTGTTGGTTTGTTGGTTTGGTGGTTTGTTGGTTTGTTGGTTTATTGGTTTGTTGGTTTGTTGGTTTGTTGGCTTGTTGGGTTGTTGGTTTGTTGGTTTTGTTTGTTTGTTGGCTTGTTGGGATGTTGGTTTATTGGTTTGTTGTCTTATTGGTTTGTTGGTTTGTTGGTTTGTTGGTTTGTTGGTTTGTTGGTTTGTTGGTTTGTTGGTTTGTTGGGTTGTTTGTTAGTTGGTTTGTTGGCATGTTGGTTTGTTTGTTTGTTGGTTTTTTGGTTTGTTGGTTTGTTGGTTTGTTGGCTTGTTGGTTTGTTGGTTTATTGGTTTTTTGGTTTTTTGGTTTGTTGGTTTGTTGGTTTGTTAGTTTGTTGGTTTGTTGGTTTGTTGGTTTGTTGGTTTGTTGGCTTGTTGGTTTGTTAGTTTATTGGTTTGTTGGTTTGTTGGTTTGTTAATTTGTTGGTTTGTTGGTTTGTTGGTTTGTTGGTTTGTTGGTTTGTTGGTTTGTTAATTTGTTGGTTTGTTGGTTTGTTGGTGTGTTTGTTTGTTGATTTGTTCGTTTGTTGGTTTGTTCGTTTGTTGGTTTTTTTGTTTGTTGGCTTGTTGGTTTATTGGTTTGTTAATTTGTTGGTTTGTTAGTTTGCTGGTTTGTTGGTTTGCTGGTTTGTTGGTTTGTTGGTTTGTTGGTTTGTTTGTTTGTTGGCTTGTTGGCATGTTGGTTTGTTGGTTTGTTGGCTTGTTGGTTTGTTCGTTTATTGGTTTGTTGGTTTGTTGGTTTGTTGGTTTGTTGGTTTGTTGGTTTCTTTGTTGGCTTGTTGGTTTGTTGGTTTGTTGGCTTGTTGGTTTGTTGGTTTGTTGGTTTCTTGGTTTGTAGGTTTGTTGGTTTGTTGGTTTGTTTGTTTCTTGGTTTGTTGGTTTGTTTGTTTGTTCGTTTGCTGTTTTTTGGTTTGTTGGCTTGTTGGATTGTTGGTTTGTTGGTTTTGTGGCTTGTTGGTTTCTTGGTTTGTTGGTTTGCTGGTTTGTTGGTTTGTTGGTTTATTTGTTTGTTGGTTTGTTGGTTTTTTGGTTTGTTGGTTTGTTAGTTTGTTGGTTTATTTGTTTGTTGGTTTGTTAGTTTGTTGGTTTGTTGGTTTGTTGGTTTATTGGTTTGTTGATTTGTTGGCTTGTTGCTTTGTTGGTTTGTTTGTTTGTTTGTTTGTTGGGTTGTCGGCTTGTTGGTTTGTTGGTCTGTTTGTTTGTTGGTTTGTTAGTTTGTTGGTTTGTTGGTTTGTTGGTTTATTGGTTTGTTGGTTTGTTGGCTTGTTGCTTTGCTGGTTTGTTTGTTTGTTTGTTTGTTGGTTTGTCGGCTTGTTGGTTTGTTGGTCTGTTTGTTTGTTGGTTTGTTGGTTTTTTGGTTTGTTGGTTTGTTGGTTTGTTGTTTTGTTCTTTTGTTGGCTTTTTAGTTTGTTCATGTGTTGGTTTTTTGGTTTGTTGGCTTGTTGGTTTGTTAGTTTATTGGTTTGTTAACTTGTTGGTTTGTTAGTTTGTTGGCTTGTTGGTTTGTTGGTTTGTTGGTTTGTTGGTTTGTTGGTTAGTTGGTTTGATGGTTTGTTGGTTTGTTGGCTTGTTGGTTTGTTGGTTTGTTGGTTTTTTGGTTTGTTGGTTTGTTGTTTTGTTGGTTTGTGGGTTATTTGGTTTGTTGGTTTGTTTGATTGTTGGCTTGTTGGCATGTTGGTTTGTTGGTGTGTTGGCTTGTTGGTTTATTGGTTTGTTTGTTTGTTGGTTTGTTGGTTTGTTGGTTTGTTGGTTTGTTCGTTTGCTGGTTTTTTGGTTTGTTGGCTTGTTGGCTTGCTGGTTTGTTGGTTTGTTGGCTTGTTGGTTTGTTGGTTTGTTGGTTGGTTGGTTTGTTGGTTTGTTGATTTATTAATGTGTTGGTTTGCTGGTTTGTTAGTTTGTTGGTTTGTTAGTTTGTTGGTTTATTTGTTTGTTGGTTTGTTGGTTTGTTGGTTTATTGGTTTGTCGGCTTGTTGGTTTGTTTGTTTGATGGTTTGTTGGTTACTTGGTTTGTTGGTTTGCTCGTTTGTTGGTTTGTGGGTTTGTTGGTTTGTTGGTTTGTTGGTTTGTTGGTTTGTTTGTTTGTTTGTTGGCTTGTTGGCATGTTGGTTTGTTGGTATGTTGGCTTGTTGGTTTGTTGGTTTGTTGGCTTGTTGGTTTGTTGGTTTGTTGATTTCTTGGTTTGTAGGTTTGTTGGTTTGTTGGTTTGTTTGTTTCTTGGTTTGTTGGTTTGTTTGTTTGTTCGTTTGTTGGTTTTTTGGTTTGTTGGCTTGTTGGATTGTTGGTTTGTTGGTTTTTTGGCTTGTTGGTTCTTGGTTTGTTGGTTTGCTGGTTTGTTGGTTTGTTGGTTTATTTGTTTGTTGGTTTGTTGGTTTTTTGGTTTGTTGGTTTGTTAGTTTGTTGGTTTATTTGTTTGTTGGTTTGTTAGTTTGTTGGTTTGTTGGTTTGTTGGTTTATTGGTTTGTTGATTTGTTGGCTTGTTGCTTTGTTGGTTTGTTTGTTTGTTTGTTTGTTGGGTTGTAGGCTTGTTGGTTTGTTGGTCTGTTTGTTTGTTGGTTTGTTGGTTTTTTGGTTTGTTGGTTTGTTGGTTTGTTGGTTTGTTCTTTTGTTGGCTTTTTAGTTTGTTCGTTTGTTGGTTTTTTGGTTTGTTGGTTTGTTTGTTTGTTGCTTTGTTGGCTTGTTGGTTTGTTAGTTTATTGTTTTGTTAACTTGTTGGTTTGTTAGTTTGTTGGCTTGTAGGTTTGTTGGTTTGTTGGTTTGTTGGTTTGTTGGTTAGTTGGTTTGTTGGTTTGTTGGTTTGTTGGCTTGTTGGTTTGTTGGTTTGTTGGTTTTTTGGTTTGTTGGTTTGTTGGCTTGTTGCTTTGTTGGTTTGTTTGTTTGTTTGTGTGTTGGGTTGTCGGCTTGTTGGTTTATTGGTCTGTTTGTTTGTTGGTTTGTTAGTTTGTTGGTTTGTTGGTTTGTTGGTTTATTGGTTTGTTGGTTTGTTGGCTTGTTGCTTTGTTGGTTTGTTTGTTTGTTTGTTTGTTGGTTTGTCGGCTTGTTGGTTTGTTGGTCTGTTTGTTTGTTGGTTTGTTGGTTTTTTGGTTTGTTGGTTTGTTGGTTTGTTGGTTTGTTCTTTTGTTGGCTTTTTAGTTTGTTCATGTGTTGGTTTTTTGGTTTGTTGGTTTGTTGGCTTGTTGGTTTGTTAGTTTATTGGTTTGTTAACTTGTTGGTTTGTTAGTTTGTTGGCTTGTTGGTTTGTTGGTTTGTTGGTTTGTTGGTTTGTTGGTTAGTTGGTTTGATGGTTTGTTGGTTTGTTGGCTTGTTGGTTTGTTGGTTTGTTGGTTTTTTGGTTTGTTGGTTTGTTGGTTTGTTGGTTTGTAGGTTATTTGGTTTGTTGGTTTGTTTGATTGTTGGTGTGTTGGCTTGTTGGTTTATTGGTTTGTTTGTTTGTTGGTTTGTTGGTTTGTTGGTTTGTTGGTTTGTTCGTTTGTTGGTTTGTTGGTTTGTTGGTTTGTTAATTTGTTGGTTTGTTGGTTTGTTGGTTTGTTTGTTTGTTGGTTTGTTCGTTTGTTGGTTTGTTCGTTTGTTGGTTTTTTTGTTTGTTGGCTTGTTGGTTTATTGGTTTGTTAATTTGTTGGTTTGTTAGTTTGCTGGTTTGTTGGTTTGCTGGTTTGTTGGTTTGTTGGTTTGTTGGTTTGTTTGTTTGTTGGCTTGTTGGCATGTTGGTTTGTTGGTTTGTTGGTTTGTTGGTTTGTTGGTTTATTGGTTTGTTGGTTTGTTGGCTTGTTGCTTTGTTGGTTTGTTTGTTTGTTTGTTTGTTGGTTTGTCGGCTTGTTGGTTTGTTGGTCTGTTTGTTTGTTGGTTTGTTGGTTTTTTGGTTTGTTGGTTTGTTGGTTTGTTGGTTTGTTCTTTTGTTGGCTTTTTAGTTTGTTCATGTGTTGGTTTTTTGGTTTGTTGGTTTGTTGGCTTGTTGGTTTGTTAGTTTATTGGTTTGTTAACTTGTTGGTTTGTTAGTTTGTTGGCTTGTTGGTTTGTTGGTTTGTTGGTTTGTTGGTTTGTTGGTTAGTTGGTTTGATGGTTTGTTGGTTTGTTGGCTTGTTGGTTTGTTGGTTTGTTGGTTTTTTGGTTTGTTGGTTTGTTGGTTTGTTGGTTTGTAGGTTATTTGGTTTGTTGGTTTGTTTGATTGTTGGCTTGTTGGCATGTTGGTTTGTTGGTGTGTTGGCTTGTTGGTTTATTGGTTTGTTTGTTTGTTGGTTTGTTGGTTTGTTGGTTTGTTGGTTTGTTCGTTTGCCGGTTTTTTGGTTTGTTGGCTTGTTGGCTTGCTGGTTTGTTGGTTTGTTGGCTTGTTGGTTTGTTGGTTTGTTGGTTGGTTGGTTTGTTGGTTTGTTGATTTATTAATGTGTTGGTTTGCTGGTTTGTTAGTTTGTTGGTTTGTTAGTTTGTTGGTTTATTTGTTTGTTGGTTTGTTGGTTTGTTGGTTTATTGGTTTGTCTGCTTGTTGGTTTGTTTGTTTGATGGTTTGTTGGTTACTTGGTTTGTTGGTTTGTTCGTTTGTTGGTTTGTGGGTTTGTTGGTTTGTTGGTTTGTTGGTTTGTTGGTTTGTTTGTTTGTTTGTTGGCTTGTTGGCATGTTGGTTTGTTGGTATGTTGGCTTGTTGGTTTGTTGGTTTGTTGGCTTGTTGGTTTGTTGGTTTGTTGGTTTCTTGGTTTGTAGGTTTGTTGGTTTGTTGGTTTGTTTGTTTCTTGGTTTGTTGGTTTGTTTGTTTGTTCGTTTGTTGGTTTATTTGTTTGTTGGTTTGTTAGTTTGTTGGTTTGTTGGTTTGTTGGTTTATTGGTTTGTTGATTTGTTGGCTTGTTGCTTTGTTGGTTTGTTTGTTTGTTTGTTTGTTGGGTTGTAGGCTTGTTGGTTTGTTGGTCTGTTTGTTTGTTGGTTTGTTGGTTTTTTGGTTTGTTGGTTTGTTTGTTTGTTGGTTTGTTGGCTTGTTGGTTTGTTAGTTTATTGGTTTGTTAACTTGTTGGTTTGTTAGTTTGTTGGCTTGTAGGTTTGTTGGTTTGTTGGTTTGTTGGTTTGTTGGTTAGTTGGTTTGTTGGTTTGTTGGTTTGTTGGCTTGTTGGTTTGTTGGTTTGTTGGTTTTTTGGTTTGTTGTTTTGTTGGTTTGTTGGTTTGTAGGTTATTTGGTTTGTTGGTTTGTTTGATTGTTGGCTTGTTGGCATGTTGGTTTGTTGGTGTGTTGGCTTGTTGGTTTATTGGTTTGTTTGTTTGTTGGTTTGTTGGTTTGTTGGTTTGTTGGTTTGTTGGTTTGTTCGTTTGTTAGTTTTTTGGTTTGTTGGCTTGTTGGCTTGTTGGTTTGTTGGTTTGTTGGCTTGTTGGTTTGTTGGTTTGTTGGTTGGTTGGTTTGTTGGTTTGTTGATTTATTTGTGTGTTGATTTGCTGGTTTGTTGGTTTGGCGGTTTGTTAGTTTTGGTTTATTTGTTTGTTGGTTTGTTGGTTTATTGGTTTGTTGGCTTGTTGGTTTGTTTGTTTGATGGTTTGTTGGTTACTTGGTTTGTTGGTTTGTTCGTTTGTTGGTTTGTGGGTTTGTTGGTTTGTTGGTTTGTTGGTTTGTTGGTTTATTGGTTTATTTGTTTGTTGGTTTGTTGGTTTGTTGGTTTGTTGGTTTGTTGGTTTGTTGGTTTGTTGGTTTATAACTTGTTGGCTTGTTAGTTTGCTGGCTTGTTGGTTTGTTGGTTTGTTGGTTTGCTGGTTTGTTGGTTTGTTGGTTTGTTGGTTTGTTGGCTTGTTGGGTTGTTGGTTTGTTGGTTTTGTTTGTTTGTTGGCTTGTTGGCATGTTGGTTTATTGGTTTGTCTGCTTATTGGTTTGTTGGTTTGTTGGTTTGTTAGTTTGTTGATTTGTTGGTTTGTTGGTTTGTTGGTTTGTTGGTTTGTTTGTTTGTTGGTTTGTTGGCATGTTGGTTTGTTCGTTTGTTGGTTTTTTGGTTTGTTGATTTGTTAGTTTGTTGGCTTGTTGGTTTGTTGGTTTTTTGGTTTGTTGGTTTGTTAATTTGTTGGTTTGTTGGTTTGTTGGTTTGTTTGTTTGTTGGCTTGTTGGCATGTTGGTTTGTTGGTTTGTTGGCTTGTTGGTTTCTTGGTTTGTTTGTTTGTTGGTTTGTTGGTTGGTTGGTTTGTTGGTTTGTTTGTTTGTTGGTTTGCTGGTTTGTTCGTTTGTTGGTTTTTTGGTTTGTTGGCTTTTTGGTTTGTTGGTTTGTAGGTTTGTTGGTTTGTTGGTTTGTTGGTTTGTTAGTTTGTTTGTTTGTTGGCTTGTTGGCATGTTGGTTTGCTGGTTTGTTGGCTTGTTGGTTTGTTGGTTTGTTGGTTTGTTGGTTTGTTGGTTTGTTGGTTTGTTGGTTTGTTGGTTTGTTGGTTTGTTTGTTTGTTGGTTTGTTGGCATGTTGGTTTGTTGGTTTGTTGGCTTGTTGGTTTGTTGGTTTGTTAGTTTTTTGGTTTGTTGGTTTGTTGTTTTGTTGGTTTGTTGGTTTGTTGGTTTGTTTGTTTGTTGGTTTGTTGATTTGTTGGTTTGTTCGTTTGTTGGTTTTTTGGTTTGTTGGCTTGTTGGCTTGTTGGCTTGTTGGTTTGTTGGTTTGTCGGCTTATTGGTTTGTTGGCTTGTTGGTTTGTTGGTTTGTTGTTTTGTTGGTTTGTTGGTTTGTTGGTTTGTTGGTTTGTTGGTTTGTTGGTTTGTTGGTTTATTTGTTTGTTGGTTTGTTGGTTTGTTGGTTCGTTGGTTTGTTAGGTTGTTGGTTTATTTGTTTGTTGGTTTGTTGGTTTGTTTGTTTGTTGGTTTGTTGGTTTATTGGTTTGTTGGTTTGTTGGCTTGTTGGTTTGTTGGTTTGTTTGTTTGTTGGTTTGTTGGCTTGTTGGTTTGTTGGTTTGTTGGTTTGTTGGTTACTGGGTTTGTTGGTTTGTTCGTTTGTTGGTTTGTTGGTTTGTTGGTTTGTTGGTTTTTTGGTTTTTTGGTTTGTTGGTTTGTTGGTTTGTTCGTTTGTTCTTTTGTTAGCTTTTTAGTTTGTTCGTTTGTTAGTTTTTTGGTTTGTTGATTTGTTGGTTTGTTGGTTTGTTGGTTTGTTGGTTTGTTGGCTTGTTGGTTTGTTGGTTTGTTGGCTTGTTTGCTTTTTGGTTTGTTGGTTTGTTGGTTTGTTGGTTTGTTGGTTTATTTGTTTGTTGGTTTGTTGGTTTGTTGGTTCGTTGGTTTGTTAGGTTGTTGGTTTATTTGTTTGTTGGTTTGTTGGTTTGTTTGTTTGTTGGTTTGTTGGTTTATTGGTTTGTTGGTTTGTTGGCTTGTTGGTTTGTTGGTTTGTTTGTTTGTTGGTTTGTTAGCTTGTTGGTTTGTTGGTTTGTTGGTTTGTTGGTTACTGGGTTTGTTGGTTTGTTCGTTTGTTGGTTTTTTGGTTTGTTGGCTTGTTGGCTTGTTGGTTTGTTGGTTTGTTGGCTTGTTGGTTTGTTGGTTTGTTGGTTTGTTGGCTTGTTAGTTTGTTAGTTTGTTGGCTTGTTTGTTTGTTGGTTTGTTGGTTTGTTAGTTTGTTGGTTTATTTGTTTGTTGGTTTGTTGGTTTGTTGGTTTGTTGGTTTGTTGGTTTATTGGTTTGTTGGTTTTTTGGTTTGTTGGTTTGTTGGTTTGTTGGTTTGTTCTTTTGTTGGCTTTTTAGTTTGTTCGTTTGTTGGTTTTTTGGTTTGTTGGTTTGTTTGTTTGTTGGTTTGTTGGCTTGTTGGTTTGTTAGTTTATTGGTTTGTTAACTTTTTGGTTTGTTAGTTTGTTGGCTTGTAGGTTTGTTGGTTTGTTGGTTTGTTGGTTTGTTGGTTAGTTGGTTTGTTGGTTTGTTGGTTTGTTGGCTTGTTGGTTTGTTGGTTTTTTGGTTTGTTGGTTTGTTGGTTTGTTGGTTTGTAGGTTATTTGGTTTGTTGGTTTGTTTGATTGTTGGCTTGTTGGCATGTTGGTTTGTTGGTGTGTTGGCTTGTTGGTTTATTGGTTTGTTTGTTTGTTGGTTTGTTGGTTTGTTGGTTTGTTGGTTTGTTGGTTTGTTCGTTTGTTAGTTTTTTGGTTTGTTGGCTTGTTGGCTTGTTGGTTTGTTGGTTTGTTGGCTTGTTGGTTTGTTGGTTTGTTGGTTGGTTGGTTTGTTGGTTTGTTGATTTATTTGTGTGTTGATTTGCTGGTTTGTTGGTTTGGCGGTTTGTTAGTTTTGGTTTATTTGTTTGTTGGTTTGTTGGTTTATTGGTTTGTTGGCTTGTTGGTTTGTTTGTTTGATGGTTTGTTGGTTACTTGGTTTGTTGGTTTGTTCGTTTGTTGGTTTGTGGGTTTGTTGGTTTGTTGGTTTGTTGGTTTGTTGGTTTATTGGTTTATTTGTTTGTTGGTTTGTTGGTTTGTTGGTTTGTTGGTTTATAACTTGTTGGCTTGTTAGTTTGCTGGCTTGTTGGTTTGTTGGTTTGTTGGTTTGTTGGTTTGTTGGTTTGTTGGTTTGTTGGTTTGTTGGTTTGTTGGTTTGTTGGCTTGTTGGGTTGTTGGTTTGTTGGTTTTGTTTGTTTGTTGGCTTGTTGGCATGTTGGTTTATTGGTTTGTCTGCTTATTGGTTTGTTGGTTTGTTGGTTTTTTAGTTTGTTGGTTTGTTGGTTTGTTGGTTTGTTGGTTTGTTGGTTTGTTTGTTTGTTGGTTTGTTGGCATGTTGGTTTGTTCGTTTGTTGGTTTTTTGGTTTGTTGATTTGTTGGTTTGTTGGCTTGTTGGTTTGTTGGTTTTTTGGTTTGTTGGTTTGTTGGTTTGTTAATTTGTTGGTTTGTTGGTTTGTTGGTTTGTTTGTTTGTTGGCTTGTTGGCATGTTGGTTTGTTGGTTTGTTGGTTTGTTTGTTTGTTGGTTTGCTGGTTTGTTCGTTTGTTGGTTTTTTGGTTTGTTGGCTTTTTGGTTTGTTGGTTTGTAGGTTTGTTGGTTTGTTGGTTTGTTGGTTTGTTAGTTTGTTTGTTTGTTGGCTTGTTGGCATGTTGGTTTGCTGGTTTGTTGGCTTGTTGGTTTGTTGGTTTGTTGGTTTGTTGGTTTGTTGGTTTGTTGGTTTGTTGGTTTGTTGGTTTGTTGGTTTGTTGGTTTGTTTGTTTGTTGGTTTGTTGGCATGTTGGTTTGTTGGTTTGTTGGCTTGTTGGTTTGTTGGTTTGTTGCTTTTTTGGTTTGTTGGTTTGTTGTTTTGTTGGTTTGTTGGTTTGTTGGTTTGTTTGTTTGTTGGTTTGTTGATTTGTTGGTTTGTTCGTTTGTTGGTTTTTTGGTTTGTTGGCTTGTTGGCTTGTTGGCTTGTTGGTTTGTTGGTTTGTCGGCTTATTGGTTTGTTGGCTTGTTGGTTTGTTGGTTTGTTGTTTTGTTGGTTTGTTGGTTTGTTGGTTTGTTGGTTTGTTGGTTTGTTGGTTTATTTGTTTGTTGGTTTGTTGGTTTGTTGGTTCGTTGTTTTGTTAGGTTGTTGGTTTATTTGTTTGTTGGTTTGTTTGTTTGTTGGTTTGTTGGTTTATTGGTTTGTTGGTTTGTTGGCTTGTTGGTTTGTTGGTTTGTTTGTTTGTTGGTTTGTTGGCTTGTTGGTTTGTTGGTTTGTTGGTTTGTTGGTTACTGGGTTTGTTGGTTTGTTCGTTTGTTGGTTTGTTGGTTTGTTGGTTTGTTGGTTTTTTGGTTTTTTGGTTTGTTGGTTTGTTGGTTTGTTCGTTTGTTCTTTTGTTAGCTTTTTAGTTTGTTCGTTTGTTAGTTTTTTGGTTTGTTGATTTGTTGGTTTGTTGGTTTGTTGGTTTGTTGGTTTGTTAGCTTGTTGGTTTGTTGGTTTGTTGGCTTGTTGGCTTTTTGGTTTGTTGGTTTGTTGGTTTGTTGGTTTGTTGGTTTGTTGGTTTATTTGTTTGTTGGTTTGTTGGTTTGTTGGTTCGTTGGTTTGTTAGGTTGTTGGTTTATTTGTTTGTTGGTTTGTTGGTTTGTTTGTTTGTTGGTTTGTTGGTTTATTGGTTTGTTGGTTTGTTTGTTTGTTGGTTTGTTAGCTTGTTGGTTTGTTGGTTTGTTGGTTTGTTGGTTACTGGGTTTGTTGGTTTGTTCGTTTGTTGGTTTTTTGGTTTGTTGGCTTGTTGGCTTGTTGGTTTGTTGGTTTGTTGGCTTGTTGGTTTGTTGGTTTGTTGGTTTGTTGGCTTGTTAGTTTGTTAGTTTGTTGGCTTGTTTGTTTGTTGGTTTGTTGGTTTGTTAGTTTGTTGGTTTATTTGTTTGTTGGTTTGTTGGTTTGTTGGTTTGTTGGTTTGTTGGTTTATTGGTTTGTTGGTTTGTTGGCTTGTTGGTTTGTTGGTTTGTTGGTTTGTTTGTTGGTTGGTTTGTTGGCTTGGTGGTCTGTTGGTTTGTTGGTTTGTTGGTTACTTGGTTTGTTGGTTTGTTCGTTTGTTGGTTTGTTGGTTTGTTGGTTTGTTAGTTTTTTGGTTTGTTGGTTTGTTGGTTTGTTGGTTTGTTCTTTTGTTGGCTTTTTAGTTTGTTAGTTTGTTGGTTTTTTGTTTGTTGGTTTGTTGGTTTGTTGGCTTGTTGGTTTGTTGGTTTGTTGGCTTGTTGGTTTGTTGGTTTGTTGGTTTGTTGGTTTGTTGGTTTGTTGGTTTATTGTTTTGTAACTTGTTGGTTTGTTAGTTTGTTGGCTTGTTGGGTTGTTGGTTTTTTGGTTTCTTGGTTTGTTGGTTTGTTGGCTTGTTGGTTTGTTGGTTTGTTGGTTTTTTGGTTTATTGGTTTGTTTGTTTGTTGGCTTGTTGGCATGTTGGTTTGTTGGTTTGTTGGCTTGTTGGTTTGTTGGTGTGTTGGTTTGTTGGTTTGTTGGTTTGTTGGTTTGTTGGTTTGTTGGTTTGTTTGTTTGTTGGCTTGTTGGCATGTTGGCTTGTTGGTTTGTTGGCTTGTTGGTTTGTTGGTTTGGTGGTTTATTGGTTTGTTGGTTTGTTGGTTTGATCGTTTCTTGGTTTGTTTGTTTGTTGGTTTGTTGGTTTGTTGGTTTGTTCGTTTGCTGGTTTTTTGGTTTGTTGGCTTGTTGGCTTGTTGGTTTGTTGGTTTGTTGGCTTGTTTGTTTGTTGGTTTGTTGGTTTGTTAGTTTGTTGGTTTATTTGTTTGTTGGTTTGTTGGTTTGTTGGTTTGTTGGTTTATTGGTTTGTTGGTTAGTTGGCTTGTTGGTTTGTTGGTTTGTTGGTTGGTTTGTTTGTTGGTTTGTTGGCTTGTTGGTTTGTTGGTTTGTTGGTTTGTTGGTTTGTTGGTTTGTTGGTTTTTTGGCTTGTTGGTTTGTTTGTTTGTTAGCTTGTTTGTTTGTTGGTTTGTTGGTTTGTTAGTTTGTTAGTTAATCTGTGTGTTGGTTTTTTGGTTTGTTGGTTTGTTGGTTTATGGGTTTGTTGGTTTATTGGCTTGTTGGTTTGTTGGTTTGTTGGTTTGTTTGTTTGTTGGTTTGTTTGTTTGTTGGTTTGTTGGCTTGTTGGTTTGTTGGTTTGTTGGTTCCTTGGTTTGTTGATTTGTTCGTTTGTTGGTTTGTTGGTTTGTTGGTTTGTTGGTTTGTTGGTTTGTTGGTTTGTTGGTTTGTTGGTTTTTTGGTTTGTTGGTTTGTTGGTTTGTTGGTTTGTTGGTTTGTTGGTTTGTTCCTCTGTTGGCTTTTTAGTTTGTTCGTTTGTTGGTTTTTTGTTTTTTTGGTTTGTTGGTTTGTTGGTTTGTTGGTTTGTTGGCTTGTTGGTTTGTTGGTTTGTAAGTTTGTTGGCTTGTTGGTTTGTTGGTTTGTTGGTTTGTTTGTTTGTTGGTTTGTTGGTTTGTTGGTTTGTTGGTTTGTTGGCTTGTTGGTTTTTTGTTTTGTTGGTTTGTTGGTTTGTTGGTTTGTTGGTTTTTTGGTTTGTTGGTGTGTTGGTTTGTTGGTTTTTTGGTTTGTTGGTTTGTTGGTTTGTTTGTTTGTTGGCTTGTTGGCAATATGGCATATTGGTTTGTTGGTTTGTTGGCTTGTTGGTTTGTCGGTTTGTTGGTTTTTTGGTTTGTTGGCTTATTGGCTTGTTGGTTTGTTGGTTTGTTGGCTTGTTGGTTTGTTGGTTTGTTCTTTTGTTGGTTTTAGTTTGTTCGTTTGTTGGTTTTTTGGTTTGTTGGTTTGTTGGTTTGTTGGCTTGTTGGTTTGTTGGTTTGTTGGCTTGTTGGCTTGTTGGTTTGTTGGTTTGTTGATTTGTTGTTGTTGGTTTGTTGGTTTATTTGTTTGTTGGTTTGTAGGTTTGTTGGTTTGTTGGTTTGTTGGTTTGTTAACTTGTTAGTTTGCTAGTTTGTTTTGTTGGGTTGTTGGTTTGTTGGCTTGTTGGTTTGTTGGTTTGTTGGCTTGTTGGTTTGTTGGTTCGTTGGTTTTTTGGTTTGTTGGTTGGTTGGTTTGTTGGTTTGTTGGTTTGTTGGTTTGTTTTTTTGTTGGCTTGTTGGCATGTTGGTTTGTTGGTTTGTTGGCTTGTAGGTTTGTTGGTTTGTTGGCTTGTTGGTTTGTTGGTTTGTTGGTTTGTTGGTTTGCTTGTTTGTTGGTTTGTTGGTTTGTTTGTTTGTTCGTTTGTTGGTTTTTTGGTTTGTTGGCTTGTTGGTTTGTTGGCTTGTTGGTTTGTTGGTTTGTTGGTTTGTTTGTTTGTTGGCTTGGTTAGCATGTTGGTTTGTGGTTTGTTGGCTTGTTGGTTTGTTGGTTTGTTGGTTTGTTGGTTTGTTGGTTTGTTGGTTTGTTGGTTTGTTGGTTTGTTGGTTTGTTTGTTTGTTGGCTTGTTGGCATGTTGGTTTGTTTGTTTGTCTGCTTGTTGGTTTGTTGGTTTGTTGGTTTGTTGGTTTGTTGGTTTGTTGGTTTGTTGGTTTGTTGGTTTGTTGGTTTGTTTGTTTGTTGGTTTGTTGGTTTGTTGGTTTGTTCGTTTGTTGGATTGTTGGCTTGTTGGTTTGTTGGTTTGTTGGCTTATTGGTTTGTTGGTTTGTTGGTTTGTTGGTTTGTTGGTTTGTTGGTTTGTTGGTTTGTTTGTTTGTTGGCTTGTTGGCTTGTTGGTTTGTTGGTTTGTTGGTTTGTTGGTTTGTTGGTTTGTTGGTTTGTTGGTTTGTTGGTTTGTTGGTTTGTTGGTTTGTTGGTTTATTTGTTTGTTGGTTTGTTGGTTTGTTGGTTTGTTGGTTTGTTGGTTTGTTAACTTGTTGGTTTGTTAGTTTAATGGCTTGTTGGTTTGTTGGTGTGTTGGGTTGTTGGTTTGTTTGTTTGTTGGTTGGTTGGTTTGTTGGTTTGTTGGCTTGTTGGTTTGTTGGTTTGTTGGTTTGTTGGTTTTTTGGTTTGTTGGTTTGTTGGTTTGTTGGTTTGTTAGTTTGTTGATTTGTTGGTTTGTTAGTTTGTTTGTTTTTTGGCTTGCTGGCATTTTGGTTTGTTGGTTTGATGGCTTGTTGGTTTGTTGGTTTGTTGGTTTTTTGGTTTGTTGGTTTGTTGGTTTGTTGGTTTGTTGGTTTGTTGGTTTGTTTGTTTGTTGGTTTGTTGGTTTGTTGGTTTGTTTGTTTGTTAGTTTGTTGGTTTATTTGTTTGTTGATTTGTTGGCTTGTTAGTTTGTTGGTTTGTTGGTTTGTTTGTTTGTTGGTTTGTTGGCTTCTTGGTTTGTTGGTTTGTTGGTTTGTTGGTTACTTGGTTTGTTGGTTTGTTCGTTTGTTGGTTTGTTGGTTTATTGGTTTGTTGGTTTGTTGGTTTTTTCGTTTGTTGGTTTGTTGGTTTGTTGGTTTGTGCTTTTGTTGGCTTTTTAGTTTGTTCGTTTGTTGGTTTTTTGGTTTGTTGGTTTGTTGGTTTGTTGGTTTGTTGGCTTGTTGGCTTGTTGGTTTGTTGGTTTGTTGGCTTATTGGCTTGGTGGTTTGTTGGCTTGTTGGTTTGTTGGTTTGTTGGTTTGGTGGTTTATTTGTTTGTTGGTTTGTAGGTTTGTTGGTTTGTTGGTTTGTTAACTTGTTGGTTTGGTAGTTTGTTTTGTTGGTTTGTTGGTTTGTTGGTTTGTTGGTTTGTTGGTTTGTTGGTTTGTTGGTTTGTTGATTTGTTGGTTTGTTGGTTTGTTGGTTTGTAGGTTTGTAGGCTTGTTGGCTTGTTGGTTTGTTCGTTCGTTGGTTTTCTGGTTTGTTGGTTTGTTGGTTTGTTGGTTTGTTTGTTTGTTGGCTTGTTGGCATGTTGGTTTGTTGGTTTTTGGCTTGTTGGTTTGTTGGTTTGTTGGTTTGTTCGTTTGTTGGTTTGTTGGTTTGCTTGTTTGTTGGTTTGTTGGTTTGTTGGTTTGTTCGTTTGTTGGTTTTTTGGTTTGTTGGCTTGTTGGTTTGTTGGCTTGTTGGTTTGTTGGTTTGTTTGTTTGTTTGTTTTTTGGCTTGTTAGCATGTTGGTTTGTTGGTTTGTTGGCTTGTTGGTTTGTTGGTTTATTTGTTTGTTGGTTTGTTGGTTTGTTTGTTTGTTGGCTTGTTAACATGTTGGTTTGTTGGTTTGTTGGCTTGTTGGTTTGTTGGTTTATTTGTTTGTTAGTTTGTAGGTTTGTTGGTTTGTTGGTTTGTTAACTTGTTGGTTTGTTAGTTTGTTTTGTTGGTTTGTTAGTTTGTTGGTTTGTTGGTTTGTTAGTTTGTTGGTTTGTTGGTTTGTTGGTTTGTAGGTTTGTTGGCTTGTTGGCTTGTTGGTTTGTTGGTTCGTTGGTTTTTTGGTTTGTTGGTTTGTTGGTTTGTTGGTTTGTTGGTTTGTTGGTTTGTTTGTTTGTTGGCTTGTTGGCATTTTGGTTTGTTGGTTTGTTGGCTTGTTGGTTTGTTGGTTTGTTGGTTTGTTGGTTTGTTGGTTTGTTGGTTTACTTGTTTGTTGGTTTGTTGGTTTTTTCGTTTGTTGGTTTTTTGGTTTGTTGGCTTGTTGCCATATTGGTTTGTTGGTTTGTTGGCTTGTTGGTTTGTTGGTTTGTTGGTTTGTTGGTTTGTTGGTTTGTTGGTTTGTTGGTTTGTTGGTTTGTTGGTTTGTTGGTTTGTTGGTTTGTTAGTTTGTTTGTTTGCTGGCTTGTTGGCATGTTGGTTTGTTGGTTTGTTGGCTTGTTGGTTTGTTGGTTTGTTGGTTTGTTGGTTTGTTAGTTTGTTGGTTTGTTGGTTTGTTTGTTTGTTGGTTTGTTGGTTTGTTGGTTTGTTGGTTTGTTGGTTTGTTGGTTTGTTGGTTTATTGGTTTGTTGGTTTTTTGGTTTGTTGGTTTGTTGGTTTGTTGGTTTGTTAGTTTGTTGGTTTGTTGGTTTGTTAGTTTGTTGGTTTATTTGTTTGTTGGTTTGTTGGTTTGTTGGTTTGTTGGTTTGTTGGTTTATTGGTTTGTTGGTTTTTTGGTTTGTTGGTTTGTTGGTTTGTTGGTTTGTTCTTTTGTTGGCTTTTTAGTTTGTTCGTTTGTTGGTTTTTTGGTTTGTTGGTTTGTTTGTTTGTTGGTTTGTTGGCTTGTTGGTTTGTTAGTTTATTGGTTTGTTAACTTTTTGGTTTGTTAGTTTGTTGGCTTGTAGGTTTGTTGGTTTGTTGGTTTGTTGGTTTGTTGGTTAGTTGGTTTGTTGGTTTGTTGGTTTGTTGGCTTGTTGGTTTGTTGGTTTTTTGGTTTGTTGGTTTGTTGGTTTGTTGGTTTGTAGGTTATTTGGTTTGTTGGTTTGTTTGATTGTTGGCTTGTTGGCATGTTGGTTTGTTGGTGTGTTGGCTTGTTGGTTTATTGGTTTGTTTGTTTGTTGGTTTGTTGGTTTGTTGGTTTGTTGGTTTGTTGGTTTGTTCGTTTGTTAGTTTTTTGGTTTGTTGGCTTGTTGGCTTGTTGGTTTGTTGGTTTGTTGGCTTGTTGGTTTGTTGGTTTGTTGGTTGGTTGGTTTGTTGGTTTGTTGATTTATTTGTGTGTTGATTTGCTGGTTTGTTGGTTTGGCGGTTTGTTAGTTTTGGTTTATTTGTTTGTTGGTTTGTTGGTTTATTGGTTTGTTGGCTTGTTGGTTTGTTTGTTTGATGGTTTGTTGGTTACTTGGTTTGTTGGTTTGTTCGTTTGTTGGTTTGTGGGTTTGTTGGTTTGTTGGTTTGTTGGTTTGTTGGTTTATTGGTTTATTTGTTTGTTGGTTTGTTGGTTTGTTGGTTTGTTGGTTTATAACTTGTTGGCTTGTTAGTTTGCTGGCTTGTTGGTTTGTTGGTTTGTTGGTTTGTTGGTTTGTTGGTTTGTTGGTTTGTTGGTTTGTTGGTTTGTTGGTTTGTTGGCTTGTTGGGTTGTTGGTTTGTTGGTTTTGTTTGTTTGTTGGCTTGTTGGCATGTTGGTTTATTGGTTTGTCTGCTTATTGGTTTGTTGGTTTGTTGGTTTTTTAGTTTGTTGGTTTGTTGGTTTGTTGGTTTGTTGGTTTGTTGGTTTGTTTGTTTGTTGGTTTGTTGGCATGTTGGTTTGTTCGTTTGTTGGTTTTTTGGTTTGTTGATTTGTTGGTTTGTTGGCTTGTTGGTTTGTTGGTTTTTTGGTTTGTTGGTTTGTTGGTTTGTTAATTTGTTGGTTTGTTGGTTTGTTGGTTTGTTTGTTTGTTGGCTTGTTGGCATGTTGGTTTGTTGGTTTGTTGGTTTGTTTGTTTGTTGGTTTGCTGGTTTGTTCGTTTGTTGGTTTTTTGGTTTGTTGGCTTTTTGGTTTGTTGGTTTGTAGGTTTGTTGGTTTGTTGGTTTGTTGGTTTGTTAGTTTGTTTGTTTGTTGGCTTGTTGGCATGTTGGTTTGCTGGTTTGTTGGCTTGTTGGTTTGTTGGTTTGTTGGTTTGTTGGTTTGTTGGTTTGTTGGTTTGTTGGTTTGTTGGTTTGTTGGTTTGTTGGTTTGTTTGTTTGTTGGTTTGTTGGCATGTTGGTTTGTTGGTTTGTTGGCTTGTTGGTTTGTTGGTTTGTTGCTTTTTTGGTTTGTTGGTTTGTTGTTTTGTTGGTTTGTTGGTTTGTTGGTTTGTTTGTTTGTTGGTTTGTTGATTTGTTGGTTTGTTCGTTTGTTGGTTTTTTGGTTTGTTGGCTTGTTGGCTTGTTGGCTTGTTGGTTTGTTGGTTTGTCGGCTTATTGGTTTGTTGGCTTGTTGGTTTGTTGGTTTGTTGTTTTGTTGGTTTGTTGGTTTGTTGGTTTGTTGGTTTGTTGGTTTGTTGGTTTATTTGTTTGTTGGTTTGTTGGTTTGTTGGTTCGTTGTTTTGTTAGGTTGTTGGTTTATTTGTTTGTTGGTTTGTTTGTTTGTTGGTTTGTTGGTTTATTGGTTTGTTGGTTTGTTGGCTTGTTGGTTTGTTGGTTTGTTTGTTTGTTGGTTTGTTGGCTTGTTGGTTTGTTGGTTTGTTGGTTTGTTGGTTACTGGGTTTGTTGGTTTGTTCGTTTGTTGGTTTGTTGGTTTGTTGGTTTGTTGGTTTTTTGGTTTTTTGGTTTGTTGGTTTGTTGGTTTGTTCGTTTGTTCTTTTGTTAGCTTTTTAGTTTGTTCGTTTGTTAGTTTTTTGGTTTGTTGATTTGTTGGTTTGTTGGTTTGTTGGTTTGTTGGTTTGTTAGCTTGTTGGTTTGTTGGTTTGTTGGCTTGTTGGCTTTTTGGTTTGTTGGTTTGTTGGTTTGTTGGTTTGTTGGTTTGTTGGTTTATTTGTTTGTTGGTTTGTTGGTTTGTTGGTTCGTTGGTTTGTTAGGTTGTTGGTTTATTTGTTTGTTGGTTTGTTGGTTTGTTTGTTTGTTGGTTTGTTGGTTTATTGGTTTGTTGGTTTGTTTGTTTGTTGGTTTGTTAGCTTGTTGGTTTGTTGGTTTGTTGGTTTGTTGGTTACTGGGTTTGTTGGTTTGTTCGTTTGTTGGTTTTTTGGTTTGTTGGCTTGTTGGCTTGTTGGTTTGTTGGTTTGTTGGCTTGTTGGTTTGTTGGTTTGTTGGTTTGTTGGCTTGTTAGTTTGTTAGTTTGTTGGCTTGTTTGTTTGTTGGTTTGTTGGTTTGTTAGTTTGTTGGTTTATTTGTTTGTTGGTTTGTTGGTTTGTTGGTTTGTTGGTTTGTTGGTTTATTGGTTTGTTGGTTTGTTGGCTTGTTGGTTTGTTGGTTTGTTGGTTTGTTTGTTGGTTGGTTTGTTGGCTTGGTGGTCTGTTGGTTTGTTGGTTTGTTGGTTTGTTGGTTACTTGGTTTGTTGGTTTGTTCGTTTGTTGGTTTGTTGGTTTGTTGGTTTGTTAGTTTTTTGGTTTGTTGGTTTGTTGGTTTGTTGGTTTGTTCTTTTGTTGGCTTTTTAGTTTGTTAGTTTGTTGGTTTTTTGTTTGTTGGTTTGTTGGTTTGTTGGCTTGTTGGTTTGTTGGTTTGTTGGCTTGTTGGTTTGTTGGTTTGTTGGTTTGTTGGTTTGTTGGTTTGTTGGTTTATTGTTTTGTAACTTGTTGGTTTGTTAGTTTGTTGGCTTGTTGGGTTGTTGGTTTTTTGGTTTCTTGGTTTGTTGGTTTGTTGGCTTGTTGGTTTGTTGGTTTGTTGGTTTTTTGGTTTATTGGTTTGTTTGTTTGTTGGCTTGTTGGCATGTTGGTTTGTTGGTTTGTTGGCTTGTTGGTTTGTTGGTGTGTTGGTTTGTTGGTTTGTTGGTTTGTTGGTTTGTTGGTTTGTTGGTTTGTTTGTTTGTTGGCTTGTTGGCATGTTGGCTTGTTGGTTTGTTGGCTTGTTGGTTTGTTGGTTTGGTGGTTTATTGGTTTGTTGGTTTGTTGGTTTGATCGTTTCTTGGTTTGTTTGTTTGTTGGTTTGTTGGTTTGTTGGTTTGTTCGTTTGCTGGTTTTTTGGTTTGTTGGCTTGTTGGCTTGTTGGTTTGTTGGTTTGTTGGCTTGTTTGTTTGTTGGTTTGTTGGTTTGTTAGTTTGTTGGTTTATTTGTTTGTTGGTTTGTTGGTTTGTTGGTTTGTTGGTTTATTGGTTTGTTGGTTAGTTGGCTTGTTGGTTTGTTGGTTTGTTGGTTGGTTTGTTTGTTGGTTTGTTGGCTTGTTGGTTTGTTGGTTTGTTGGTTTGTTGGCTTGTTAGTTTGTTAGTTTGTTGGCTTGTTTGTTTGTTGGTTTGTTGGTTTGTTAGTTTGTTGGTTTATTTGTTTGTTGGTTTGTTGGTTTGTTGGTTTGTTGGTTTGTTGGTTTATTGGTTTGTTGGTTTGTTGGCTTGTTGGTTTGTTGGTTTGTTGGTTTGTTTGTTGGTTGGTTTGTTGGCTTGGTGGTCTGTTGGTTTGTTGGTTTGTTGGTTTGTTGGTTACTTGGTTTGTTGGTTTGTTCGTTTGTTGGTTTGTTGGTTTGTTGGTTTGTTAGTTTTTTGGTTTGTTGGTTTGTTGGTTTGTTGGTTTGTTCTTTTGTTGGCTTTTTAGTTTGTTAGTTTGTTGGTTTTTTGTTTGTTGGTTTGTTGGTTTGTTGGCTTGTTGGTTTGTTGGTTTGTTGGCTTGTTGGTTTGTTGGTTTGTTGGTTTGTTGGTTTGTTGGTTTGTTGGTTTATTGTTTTGTAACTTGTTGGTTTGTTAGTTTGTTGGCTTGTTGGGTTGTTGGTTTTTTGGTTTCTTGGTTTGTTGGTTTGTTGGCTTGTTGGTTTGTTGGTTTGTTGGTTTTTTGGTTTATTGGTTTGTTTGTTTGTTGGCTTGTTGGCATGTTGGTTTGTTGGTTTGTTGGCTTGTTGGTTTGTTGGTGTGTTGGTTTGTTGGTTTGTTGGTTTGTTGGTTTGTTGGTTTGTTGGTTTGTTTGTTTGTTGGCTTGTTGGCATGTTGGCTTGTTGGTTTGTTGGCTTGTTGGTTTGTTGGTTTGGTGGTTTATTGGTTTGTTGGTTTGTTGGTTTGATCGTTTCTTGGTTTGTTTGTTTGTTGGTTTGTTGGTTTGTTGGTTTGTTCGTTTGCTGGTTTTTTGGTTTGTTGGCTTGTTGGCTTGTTGGTTTGTTGGTTTGTTGGCTTGTTTGTTTGTTGGTTTGTTGGTTTGTTAGTTTGTTGGTTTATTTGTTTGTTGGTTTATTGGTTTGTTGGTTTGTTGGTTTATTGGTTTGTTGGTTAGTTGGCTTGTTGGTTTGTTGGTTTGTTGGTTGGTTTGTTTGTTGGTTTGTTGGCTTGTTGGTTTGTTGGTTTGTTGGTTTGTTGGTTTGTTGGTTTGTTGGTTTTTTGGCTTGTTGGTTTGTTTGTTTGTTAGCTTGTTTGTTTGTTGGTTTGTTGGTTTGTTAGTTTGTTAGTTAATCTGTGTGTTGGTTTTTTGGTTTGTTGGTTTGTTGGTTTATGGGTTTGTTGGTTTATTGGCTTGTTGGTTTGTTGGTTTGTTGGTTTGTTTGTTTGTTGGTTTGTTTGTTTGTTGGTTTGTTGGCTTGTTGGTTTGTTGGTTTGTTGGTTCCTTGGTTTGTTGATTTGTTCGTTTGTTGGTTTGTTGGTTTGTTGGTTTGTTGGTTTGTTGGTTTGTTGGTTTGTTGGTTTTTTGGTTTGTTGGTTTGTTGGTTTGTTGGTTTGTTGGTTTGTTGGTTTGTTCCTCTGTTGGCTTTTTAGTTTGTTCGTTTGTTGGTTTTTTGGTTTTTTGGTTTGTTGGTTTGTTGGTTTGTTGGTTTGTTGGCTTGTTGGTTTGTTGGTTTGTAAGTTTGTTGGCTTGTTGGTTTGTTGGTTTGTTGGTTTGTTTGTTTGTTGGTTTGTTGGTTTGTTGGTTTGTTGGTTTGTTGGCTTGTTGGTTTGTTGGTTTGTTGGTTTGTTGGTTTGTTGGTTTGTTGGTTTTTTGGTTTGTTGGTGTGTTGGTTTGTTGGTTTTTTGGTTTGTTGGTTTGTTGGTTTGTTTGTTTGTTGGCTTGTTGGCAATATGGCATATTGGTTTGTTGGTTTGTTGGCTTGTTGGTTTGTCGGTTTGTTGGTTTTTTGGTTTGTTGGCTTATTGGCTTGTTGGTTTGTTGGTTTGTTGGCTTGTTGGTTTGTTGGTTTGTTCTTTTGTTGGTTTTAGTTTGTTCGTTTGTTGGTTTTTTGGTTTGTTGGTTTGTTGGTTTGTTGGCTTGTTGGTTTGTTGGTTTGTTGGCTTGTTGGCTTGTTGGTTTGTTGGTTTGTTGATTTGTTGGTGTTGGTTTGTTGGTTTATTTGTTTGTTGGTTTGTTAACTTGTTGGTTTGCTAGTTTGTTTTGTTGGTTTGTTGGTTTGTTGGCTTGCTGGTTTGTTGTTTTGTTGGCTTGTTGGTTTGTTGGTTCGTTGGTTTTTTGGTTTGTTGGTTTGTTGGTTTTTTGGTTTGTTGGTTTGTTGGTTTGTTGGTTTGTTCTTTTGTTGGTTTTAGTTTGTTCGTTTGTTGGTTTTTTGGTTTGTTGGTTTGTTGGTTTGTTGGCTTGTTGGTTTGTTGGTTTGTTGGCTTGTTGGCTTGTTGGTTTGTTGGTTTGTTGATTTGTTGTTGTTGGTTTGTTGGTTTATTTGTTTGTTGGTTTGTAGGTTTGTTGGTTTGTTGGTTTGTTGGTTTGTTAACTTGTTAGTTTGCTAGTTTGTTTTGTTGGGTTGTTGGTTTGTTGGCTTGTTGGTTTGTTGGTTTGTTGGCTTGTTGGTTTGTTGGTTCGTTGGTTTTTTGGTTTGTTGGTTGGTTGGTTTGTTGGTTTGTTGGTTTGTTGGTTTGTTTTTTTGTTGGCTTGTTGGCATGTTGGTTTGTTGGTTTGTTGGCTTGTAGGTTTGTTGGTTTGTTGGCTTGTTGGTTTGTTGGTTTGTTGGTTTGTTGGTTTGCTTGTTTGTTGGTTTGTTGGTTTGTTTGTTTGTTCGTTTGTTGGTTTTTTGGTTTGTTGGCTTGTTGGTTTGTTGGCTTGTTGGTTTGTTGGTTTGTTGGTTTGTTTGTTTGTTGGCTTGGTTAGCATGTTGGTTTGTGGTTTGTTGGCTTGTTGGTTTGTTGGTTTGTTGGTTTGTTGGTTTGTTGGTTTGTTGGTTTGTTGGTTTGTTTGTTTGTTGGCTTGTTGGCATGTTGGTTTGTTTGTTTGTCTGCTTGTTGGTTTGTTGGTTTGTTGGTTTGTTGGTTTGTTGGTTTGTTGGTTTGTTGGTTTGTTGGTTTGTTTGTTTGTTGGTTTGTTGGTTTGTTGGTTTGTTCGTTTGTTGGATTGTTGGCTTGTTGGTTTGTTGGTTTGTTGGCTTATTGGTTTGTTGGTTTGTTGGTTTGTTGGTTTGTTGGTTTGTTGGTTTGTTGGTTTGTTTGTTTGTTGGCTTGTTGGCTTGTTGGTTTGTTGGTTTGTTGGTTTGTTGGTTTGTTGGTTTGTTGGTTTGTTGGTTTGTTGGTTTGTTGGTTTGTTAGTTTGTTGGTTTATTTGTTTGTTGGTTTGTTGGTTTGTTGGTTTGTTGGTTTGTTGGTTTGTTAACTTGTTGGTTTGTTAGTTTAATGGCTTGTTGGTTTGTTGGTGTGTTGGGTTGTTGGTTTGTTTGTTTGTTGGTTGGTTGGTTTGTTGGTTTGTTGGCTTGTTGGTTTGTTGGTTTGTTGGTTTGTTGGTTTTTTGGTTTGTTGGTTTGTTGGTTTGTTGGTTTGTTAGTTTGTTGATTTGTTGGTTTGTTAGTTTGTTTGTTTTTTGGCTTGCTGGCATTTTGGTTTGTTGGTTTGATGGCTTGTTGGTTTGTTGGTTTGTTGGTTTTTTGGTTTGTTGGTTTGTTGGTTTGTTGGTTTGTTGGTTTGTTGGTTTGTTTGTTTGTTGGTTTGTTGGTTTGTTGGTTTGTTTGTTTGTTAGTTTGTTGGTTTATTTGTTTGTTGATTTGTTGGCTTGTTAGTTTGTTGGTTTGTTGGTTTGTTTGTTTGTTGGTTTGTTGGCTTCTTGGTTTGTTGGTTTGTTGGTTTGTTGGTTACTTGGTTTGTTGGTTTGTTCGTTTGTTGGTTTGTTGGTTTATTGGTTTGTTGGTTTGTTGGTTTTTTGGTTTGTTGGTTTGTTGGTTTGTTGGTTTGTGCTTTTGTTGGCTTTTTAGTTTGTTCGTTTGTTGGTTTTTTGGTTTGTTGGTTTGTTGGTTTGTTGGTTTGTTGGCTTGTTGGCTTGTTGGTTTGTTGGTTTGTTGGCTTATTGGCTTGGTGGTTTGTTGGCTTGTTGGTTTGTTGGTTTGTTGGTTTGGTGGTTTATTTGTTTGTTGGTTTGTAGGTTTGTTGGTTTGTTGGTTTGTTAACTTGTTGGTTTGGTAGTTTGTTTTGTTGGTTTGTTGGTTTGTTGGTTTGTTGGTTTGTTGGTTTGTTGGTTTGTTGGTTTGTTGATTTGTTGGTTTGTTGGTTTGTTGGTTTGTAGGTTTGTAGGCTTGTTGGCTTGTTGGTTTGTTCGTTCGTTGGTTTTCTGGTTTGTTGGTTTGTTGGTTTGTTGGTTTGTTTGTTTGTTGGCTTGTTGGCATGTTGGTTTGTTGGTTTTTGGCTTGTTGGTTTGTTGGTTTGTTGGTTTGTTCGTTTGTTGGTTTGTTGGTTTGCTTGTTTGTTGGTTTGTTGGTTTGTTGGTTTGTTCGTTTGTTGGTTTTTTGGTTTGTTGGCTTGTTGGTTTGTTGGCTTGTTGGTTTGTTGGTTTGTTTGTTTGTTTGTTTTTTGGCTTGTTAGCATGTTGGTTTGTTGGTTTGTTGGCTTGTTGGTTTGTTGGTTTATTTGTTTGTTGGTTTGTTGGTTTGTTTGTTTGTTGGCTTGTTAACATGTTGGTTTGTTGGTTTGTTGGCTTGTTGGTTTGTTGGTTTATTTGTTTGTTAGTTTGTAGGTTTGTTGGTTTGTTGGTTTGTTAACTTGTTGGTTTGTTAGTTTGTTTTGTTGGTTTGTTAGTTTGTTGGTTTGTTGGTTTGTTAGTTTGTTGGTTTGTTGGTTTGTTGGTTTGTAGGTTTGTTGGCTTGTTGGCTTGTTGGTTTGTTGGTTCGTTGGTTTTTTGGTTTGTTGGTTTGTTGGTTTGTTGGTTTGTTGGTTTGTTGGTTTGTTTGTTTGTTGGCTTGTTGGCATTTTGGTTTGTTGGTTTGTTGGCTTGTTGGTTTGTTGGTTTGTTGGTTTGTTGGTTTGTTGGTTTGTTGGTTTACTTGTTTGTTGGTTTGTTGGTTTTTTCGTTTGTTGGTTTTTTGGTTTGTTGGCTTGTTGCCATATTGGTTTGTTGGTTTGTTGGCTTGTTGGTTTCTTGGTTTGTTGGTTTGTTGGTTTGTTGGTTTGTTGGTTTGTTGGTTTGTTGGTTTGTTGGTTTGTTGGTTTGTTGGTTTGTTAGTTTGTTTGTTTGCTGGCTTGTTGGCATGTTGGTTTGTTGGTTTGTTGGCTTGTTGGTTTGTTGGTTTGTTGGTTTGTTGGTTTGTTAGTTTGTTGGTTTGTTGGTTTGTTTGTTTGTTGGTTTGTTGGTTTGTTGGTTTTTTCGTTTGTTGGTTTTTCGGTTTCTTGGCTTGTTGGTTTGTTGGTTTGTTGGTTTGTTGGTTTGTTGGTTTGTTGGTTTGTTGGTTTGTTGGTTTGTTAGTTTGTTGGTTTGTTGGTTTGTTTGTTTGTTGGTTTGTTGGTTTGTTGGTTTCTTCGTTTGTTGGTTTTTCGGTTTCTTGGCTTGTTGGTTTGTTGGTTTGTTGGTTTGTTGGTTTGTTGGTTTGTTGGTTTGTTGGTTTGTTGCTTTGTTTGTTTTTTGGCTTGTTGGCATATTGGTTTGTTGGTTTGTTGGCTTGTTGGTTTGTTGGTTTGTTGGTTTGTTGGTTTGTTTGTTTGTTGGTTTGTTGGTTTGTTGGTTTGTTGGTTTGTTGGTTTGTTTGTTTGTTGGTTTGTTGGTTTGTTGGTTTGTTCGTTTGTTGGTTTTTTGGTTTGTTGGCTTGTTGGCTTGTTGGTTTATTGGTCTGTTGGCTTGTTGGTTTGTTGGTTCGTTGGTTTGTTGGTTTGTTGGTTTATTTGTTTGTTCGTGTGTTGTTTTGTTGGTTTGTTGGTTTGTTGGCTTGTTGGTTTGTTGGTTTGTTAGCTTGTTGGCTTGTTGGTTTGTTGGTTTGTTGGTTTGTGGGTTTGTTGGTTTGTTGGTTTGTTGGCTTATTTGTTTGTTGGTTTGTTGGTTTGTTAACTTGTTGGTTTGTTAGTTTGTTGGCTTGTTGGTTTGTTGGTTTGTTGGTTTGTTGGTTTGTTGGTTTGTTGGTTTGTTGGTTTGTTGGTTTGTTGGTTTGTTGGTTTGTTGGTTTGTTGGTTTGTTGGTTTGCTTATTTGTTGGTTTGTTGGTTTGTTGGTTTGTTGGCTTGTTGGTTTGTTCGTTTGTTTGTTTGTTGGCGTGTTAGCATGTTGGTTTGTTGGTTTGTTGGCTTGTCGGTTTGTTGATTTGTTGGTTTGTTGGTTTGTTGGTTTGTTGGTTTGTTGGTTTGTTTGTTTGTTGGCTTGTTGGCATGTTGATTTGTTGGTTTGTGGGCTTGTTGGTTTGTTGGTTTGTTAGTTTGTTTGTTTGTTGGTTTGTTGGTTTGTTGGTTTGTTTGTTTTTTGGTTTGTTGGTTTGTTGGTTTGTTCGTTTGTTGGTTTGTTTGTTTTTTGGCTTGTTGGCATGTTGGTTTGTTGGTTTGTTGGCTTGTTGGTTTGTTGGTTTGTTGGTTTGTTGGTTTGTTGGTTTGTTGGTTTGTTGTTTTGTTAGTTTGTTGGTTTGTTGGTTTGTTTGTTTGTTGGTTTGTTGGTTTGTTGGTTAGTTCGTTTGTTGGTTTTTTGGTTTGTTGGCTTGTTGGCTTGTTGGTTTATTGGTTTGTTGGTTTGTTGGTTTATTTGTTTGTTGTTTTGTTAGTTTGTTGGTTTATTGGTTTGTTAACTTGTTGGTTTGTTAGTTTGTTGGCTTGTTGGTTTGTTGGTTTGTTGGTTTGTTAGCTTGTTGGCTTGTTGGTTTGTTGGTTTGTTGGTTTGTTGGCTGATTTGTTTGTTGGTTTGTTGGTTTGTTGGTTTGTTAACTTGTTGGTTTGTTAGTTTGTTGGCTTGTTGGTTTGTAGGTTTGTTGGTTTGTTGGTTTGTTGGTTTGTTGGTTTGTTGGTTTGTTGGTTTGTTGGTTTGTTGGTTTGTTGGTTTGTTGGTTTGTTGGTTTGTTGGTTTGTTAGCTTGTTGGCTTGTTGGCTTGTTGGTTTGTTGGTTTGTTGGTTTGTTGGTTTGTTGGTTTGTTGGCTTATTTGTTTGTTGGTTTGTTGGTTTGTTGGTTTGTTGGTTTGATGGTTTGTTAACTTGTTGGTTTGTTAGTTTGTTGGCTTGTTGGTTTGTTGGTTTGTTGCTTTGTTGGATTGTTGGTTTGTTGGTTTGTTGGTTTGTTGGTTTGTTGGTTTGTTGGTTTGTTGGTTTGTTGGTTTGCTTGTTTGTTGGTTTGCTGGTTTGTTGGTTTGTTTGTTTGTTGGTTTTTTGGTTTGTTGGCTTGTTGGTTTGTTGGCTTGTTGGTTTGTTGGTTTGTTTGTTTGTTGGCTTGTTAGCATGTTGGTTTGTTGGTTTGTTGGCTTGTTGGTTTGTTGGTTTATTGGTTTGTTGGTTTGTTGGTTTGTTGGTTTGTTGGTTTGTTTATTTGTTGGCTTGTTGGCTTGTTGGTTTGTTGGTTTGTCGGTTTGTTGGTTTGTTGGTTTGTTGGTTTGTTGGTTTGTTGATTTGTTTGTTTGTTGGTTTGTTGGTTTGTTCGTTTGTTCGTTTGTTGGTTTGTTGGTTTGTTTGTTTGTTGGCTTGTTGGCATTTTGGTTTGTTGGTTTGTTGGCTTGTTGGTTTGTTGGTTTGTTGGTTTGTTGGTTTGTTGGTTTGTTGGTTTGTTGGTTTACTTGTTTGTTGGTTTGTTGGTTTTTTCGTTTGTTGGTTTTTTGGTTTGTTGGCTTGTTGCCATATTGGTTTGTTGGTTTGTTGGCTTGTTGGTTTGTTGGTTTGTTGGTTTGTTGGTTTGTTGGTTTGTTGGTTTGTTGGTTTGTTGGTTTGTTGGTTTGTTGGTTTGTTGGTTTGTTAGTTTGTTTGTTTGCTGGCTTGTTGGCATGTTGGTTTGTTGGTTTGTTGGCTTGTTGGTTTGTTGGTTTGTTGGTTTGTTGGTTTGTTAGTTTGTTGGTTTGTTGGTTTGTTTGTTTGTTGGTTTGTTGGTTTGTTGGTTTTTTCGTTTGTTGGTTTTTCGGTTTCTTGGCTTGTTGGTTTGTTGGTTTGTTGGTTTGTTGGTTTGTTGGTTTGTTGGTTTGTTGGTTTGTTGGTTTGTTGGTTTGTTAGTTTGTTGGTTTGTTGGTTTGTTTGTTTGTTGGTTTGTTGGTTTGTTGGTTTCTTCGTTTGTTGGTTTTTCGGTTTCTTGGCTTGTTGGTTTGTTGGTTTGTTGGTTTGTTGGTTTGTTGGTTTGTTGGTTTGTTGGTTTGTTGCTTTGTTTGTTTTTTGGCTTGTTGGCATATTGGTTTGTTGGTTTGTTGGCTTGTTGGTTTGTTGGTTTGTTGGTTTGTTGGTTTGTTTGTTTGTTGGTTTGTTGGTTTGTTGGTTTGTTGGTTTGTTGGTTTGTTGGTTTGTTTGTTTGTTGGTTTGTTGGTTTGTTGGTTTGTTCGTTTGTTGGTTTTTTGGTTTGTTGGCTTGTTGGCTTGTTGGTTTATTGGTCTGTTGGCTTGTTGGTTTGTTGGTTCGTTGGTTTGTTGGTTTGTTGGTTTATTTGTTTGTTCGTGTGTTGTTTTGTTGGTTTGTTGGTTTGTTGGCTTGTTGGTTTGTTGGTTTGTTAGCTTGTTGGCTTGTTGGTTTGTTGGTTTGTTGGTTTGTGGGTTTGTTGGTTTGTTGGTTTGTTGGCTTATTTGTTTGTTGGTTTGTTGGTTTGTTAACTTGTTGGTTTGTTAGTTTGTTGGCTTGTTGGTTTGTTGGTTTGTTGGTTTGTTGGTTTGTTGGTTTGTTGGTTTGTTGGTTTGTTGGTTTGTTGGTTTGTTGGTTTGTTGGTTTGTTGGTTTGTTGGTTTGCTTATTTGTTGGTTTGTTGGTTTGTTGGTTTGTTGGCTTGTTGGTTTGTTCGTTTGTTTGTTTGTTGGCGTGTTAGCATGTTGGTTTGTTGGTTTGTTGGCTTGTCGGTTTGTTGATTTGTTGGTTTGTTGGTTTGTTGGTTTGTTGGTTTGTTGGTTTGTTTGTTTGTTGGCTAGTTGGCATGTTGATTTGTTGGTTTGTTGGCTTGTTGGTTTGTTGGTTTGTTAGTTTGTTTGTTTGTTTGTTGGTTTGTTGGTTTGTTGGTTTGTTTGTTTTTTGGTTTGTTGGTTTGTTGGTTTGTTCGTTTGTTGGTTTGTTTGTTTTTTGGCTTGTTGGCATGTTGGTTTGTTGGTTTGTTGGCTTGTTGGTTTGTTGGTTTGTTGGTTTGTTGGTTTGTTGGTTTGTTGGTTTGTTGTTTTGTTAGTTTGTTGGTTTGTTGGTTTGTTTGTTTGTTGGTTTGTTGGTTTGTTGGTTAGTTCGTTTGTTGGTTTTTTGGTTTGTTGGCTTGTTGGCTTGTTGGTTTATTGGTTTGTTGGTTTGTTGGTTTATTTGTTTGTTGTTTTGTTAGTTTGTTGGTTTATTGGTTTGTTAACTTGTTGGTTTGTTAGTTTGTTGGCTTGTTGGTTTGTTGGTTTGTTGGTTTGTTAGCTTGTTGGCTTGTTGGTTTGTTGGTTTGTTGGTTTGTTGGCTGATTTGTTTGTTTTTTTGTTGGTTTGTTGGTTTGTTAACTTGTTGGTTTGTTAGTTTGTTGGCTTGTTGGTTTGTAGGTTTGTTGGTTTGTTGGTTTGTTGGTTTGTTGGTTTGTTGGTTTGTTGGTTTGTTGGTTTGTTGGTTTGTTGGTTTGTTGGTTTGTTGGTTTGTTGGTTTGTTAGCTTGTTGGCTTGTTGGTTTGTTGGTTTGTTGGTTTGTTGGTTTGTTGGTTTGTTGGCTTATTTGTTTGTTGGTTTGTTGGTTTGTTGGTTTGTTGGTTTGATGGTTTGTTAACTTGTTGGTTTGTTAGTTTGTTGGCTTGTTGGTTTGTTGGTTTGTTGCTTTGTTGGATTGTTGGTTTGTTGGTTTGTTGGTTTGTTGGTTTGTTGGTTTGTTGGTTTGTTGGTTTGTTGGTTTGCTTGTTTGTTGGTTTGCTGGTTTGTTGGTTTGTTCGTTTGTTGGTTTTTTGGTTTGTTGGCTTGTTGGTTTGTTGGCTTGTTGGTTTGTTGGTTTGTTTGTTTGTTGGCTTGTTAGCATGTTGGTTTGTTGGTTTGTTGGCTTGTTGGTTTGTTGGTTTATTGGTTTGTTGGTTTGTTGGTTTGTTGGTTTGTTGGTTTGTTTATTTGTTGGCTTGTTGGCTTGTTGGTTTGTTGGTTTGTCGGTTTGTTGGTTTGTTGGTTTGTTGGTTTGTTGGTTTGTTGATTTGTTTGTTTGTTGGTTTGTTGGTTTGTTCGTTTGTTCGTTTGTTGGTTTTTTGGTTTGTTGGCTTGTTGGTTTGTTGGCTTGTTGGTTTGTTGGTTTGTTGGTTTGTTTGTTTGTTGGCTGGGTTAGCATGTTGGTTTGTGGTTTGTTGGCTTGTTGGTTTGTTGGTTTGTTGGTTTGTATGTTTGCTGGTTTGTTTGTTTGTTGGCTTGTTGGCATGTTGGTTTGTTTGTTTGTCTGCTTGTTGGTTTGTTGGTTTGTTGGTTTGTTGGTTTGTTGGTTTGTTGGTTTGTTGGTTTGTTTGTTTGTTGGTTTGTTGGTTTGTTGGTTTGTTCGTTTGTTGGATTGTTGGCTTGTTGGTTTGTTGGTTTGTTGGCTTATTGGTTTGTTGGTTTGTTGGTTTGTTGGTTTGTTGGTTTGTTGGTTTGTTGGTTTGTTGGTTTGTTTGTTTGTTGGCTTGTTGGCTTGTTGGTTTGTTGGTTTGTTGGTTTGTTGGTTTGTTGGTTTGTTGGTTTGTTGGTTTGTTGGTTTGTTGGTTTGTTGGTTTGTTGGTTTATTTGTTTGTTGGTTTGTTGGTTTGTTGGTTTGTTGGTTTGTTGGTTTGTTAACTTGTTGGTTTATTAGTTTAATGGCTTGTTGGTTTGTTGGTGTGTTGGGTTGTTGGTTTGTTTGTTTGTTGGTTGGTTGGTTTGTTGGTTTGTTGGCTTGTTGGTTTGTTGGTTTGTTGGTTTTTTGGTTTGTTGGTTTGTTGGTTTGTTGGTTTGTTAGTTTGTTGATTTGTTGGTTTGTTAGTTTGTTTGTTTTTTGGCTTGCTGGCATTTTGGTTTGTTGGTTTGATGGCTTGTTGGTTTGTTGGTTTGTTGGTTTTTTGGTTTGTTGGTTTGTTGGTTTGTTGGTTTGTTGGTTTGTTGGTTTGTTTGTTTGTTGGTTTGTTGGTTTGTTGGTTTGTTTGTTTGTTAGTTTGTTGGTTTATTTGTTTGTTGATTTGTTGGCTTGTTAGTTTGTTGGTTTGTTGGTTTGTTTGTTTGTTGGTTTATTGGCTTCTTGGTTTGTTGGTTCGTTGGTTTGTTGGTTACTTGGTTTGTTGGTTTGTTCGTTTGTTGGTTTGTTGGTTTATTGGTTTGTTGGTTTGTTGGTTTTTTGGTTTGTTGGTTTGTTGGTTTGTTGGTTTGTGCTTTTGTTGGCTTTTTAGTTTGTTCGTTTATTGGTTTTTTGGTTTGTTGGTTTGCTGGTTTGTTGGTTTGTTGGCTTGTTGGCTTGTTGGTTTGTTGGTTTGTTGGCTTATTGGCTTGGTGGTTTGTTGGCTTGTTGGTTTGTTGGTTTGTTGGTTTGTTGGTTTATTTGTTTGTTGGTTTGTAGGTTTGTTGGTTTGTTGGTTTGTTAACTTGTTGGTTTGGTAGTTTGTTTTGTTGGTTTGTTGGTTTGTTGGTTTGTTGGTTTGTTGGTTTGTTGGTTTGTTGGTTTGTTGGTTTGTTGGTTTGTTGGTTTGTAGGTTTGTAGGCTTGTTGGCTTGTTGGTTTGTTCGTTCGTTGGTTTTCTGGTTTGTTGGTTTGTTGGTTTGTTGGTTTGTTTGTTTGTTGGCTTGTTGGCATGTTGGTTTGTTGGTTTTTGGCTTGTTGGTTTGTTGGTTTGTTCGTTTGTTGGTTTGTTGGTTTGCTTGTTTGTTGGTTTGTTGGTTTGTTGGTTTGTTCGTTTGTTGGTTTTTTGGTTTGTTGGCTTGTTGGTTTGTTGGCTTGTTGGTTTGTTGGTTTGTTTGTTTGTTTGTTTTTTGGCTTGTTAGCATGTTGGTTTGTTGGTTTGTTGGCTTGTTGGTTTGTTGGTTTATTTGTTTGTTGGTTTGTTGGTTTGTTTGTTTGTTGGCTTGTTAACATGTTGGTTTGTTGGTTTGTTGGCTTGTTGGCTTGTTGGCTTGTTGGTTTGTTGGTTTGTGGGTTTGTTGGTTTGTTGGTTTGTTGGCTTATTTGTTTGTTGGTTTGTTGGTTTGTTAACTTGTTGGTTTGTTAGTTTGTTGGCTTGTTGGTTTGTTGGTTTGTTGGTTTGTTGGTTTGCTGGTTTGTTGGTTTGTTGGTTTGTTGGTTTGTTGGTTTGTTGGTTTGTTGGTTTGTTGGTTTGTTGGTTTGTTGGTTTGCTTATTTGTTGGTTTGTTGGTTTGTTGGTTTGTTGGCTTGTTGGTTTGTTCGTTTGTTTGTTTGTTGGCGTGTTAGCATGTTGGTTTGTTGGTTTGTTGGCTTGTCGGTTTGTTGATTTGTTGGTTTGTTGGTTTGTTGGTTTGTTGGTTTGTTGGTTTGTTTGTTTGTTGGCTAGTTGGCATGTTGATTTGTTGGTTTGTTGGCTTGTTGGTTTGTTGGTTTGTTAGTTTGTTTGTTTGTTGGTTTGTTGGTTTGTTGGTTTGTTTGTTTTTTGGTTTGTTGGTTTGTTGGTTTGTTCGTTTGTTGGTTTGTTTGTTTTTTGGCTTGTTGGCATGTTGGTTTGTTGGTTTGTTGGCTTGTTGGTTTGTTGGTTTGTTGGTTTGTTGGTTTGTTGGTTTGTTGGTTTGTTGTTTTGTTAGTTTGTTGGTTTGTTGGTTTGTTTGTTTGTTGGTTTGTTGGTTTGTTGGTTAGTTCGTTTGTTGGTTTTTTGGTTTGTTGGCTTGTTGGTTTGTTGGTTTATTGGTTTGTTGGTTTGTTGGTTTATTTGTTTGTTGTTTTGTTAGTTTGTTGGTTTATTGGTTTGTTAACTTGTTGGTTTGTTAGTTTGTTGGCTTGTTGGTTTGTTGGTTTGTTGGTTTGTTAGCTTGTTGGCTTGTTGGTTTGTTGGTTTGTTGGTTTGTTGGCTGATTTGTTTGTTGGTTTGTTGGTTTGTTCGTTTGTTAACTTGTTGGTTTGTTAGTTTGTTGGCTTGTTGGTTTGTTGGTTTGTTGGTTTGTTGGTTTGTTGGTTTGTTGGTTTGTTGGTTTGTTGGTTTGTTGGTTTGTTGGTTTGTTGGTTTGTTGGTTTGTTGGTTTGTTGGTTTGTTGGTTTGTTGGTTTGTTGGTTTGTTAGCTTGTTGGCTTGTTGGTTTGTTGGTTTGTTGGTTTGTTGGTTTGTTGGTTTGTTGGTTTGTTGGCTTATTTGTTTGTTGGTTTGTTGGTTTGTTGGTTTGTTGGTTTGATGGTTTGTTAACTTGTTGGTTTGTTAGTTTGTTGGCTTGTTGGTTTGTTGGTTTGTTGCTTTGTTGGATTGTTGGTTTGTTGGTTTGTTGGTTTGTTGGTTTGTTGGTTTGTTGGTTTGTTGGTTTGTTGGTTTGCTTGTTTGTTGGTTTGCTGGTTTGTTGGTTTGTTCGTTTGTTGGTTTTTTGGTTTGTTGGCTTGTTGGTTTGTTGGCTTGTTGGTTTGTTGGTTTGTTTGTTTGTTGGCTTGTTAGCATGTTGGTTTGTTGGTTTGTTGGCTTGTTGGTTTGTTGGTTTATTGGTTTGTTGGTTTGTTGGTTTGTTGGTTTGTTGGTTTGTTTATTTGTTGGCTTGTTGGCTTGTTGGTTTGTTGGTTTGTCGGTTTGTTGGTTTGTTGGTTTGTTGGTTTGTTGGTTTGTTGATTTGTTTGTTTGTTGGTTTGTTGGTTTGTTCGTTTGTTCGTTTGTTGGTTTTTTGGTTTGTTGGCTTGTTGGTTTGTTGGCTTGTTGGTTTGTTGGTTTGTTGGTTTGTTTGTTTGTTGGCTGGGTTAGCATGTTGGTTTGTGGTTTGTTGGTTTGTTGGTTTGTTGGTTTGTTGGTTTGCTGGTTTGTTTGTTTGTTGGCTTGTTGGCATGTTGGTTTGTTTGTTTGTCTGCTTGTTGGTTTGTTGGTTTGTTGGTTTGTTGGTTTGTTGGTTTGTTGGTTTGTTGGTTTGTTGGTTTGTTGGTTTGTTGGTTTGTTTGTTTGTTGGTTTGTTGGTTTGTTGGTTTGTTCGTTTGTTGGATTGTTGGCTTGTTGGTTTGTTGGTTTGTTGGCTTATTGGTTTGTTGGTTTGTTGGTTTGTTGGTTTGTTGGTTTGTTGGTTTGTTGGTTTGTTTGTTTGTTGGCTTGTTGGCTTGTTGGTTTGTTGGTTTGTTGGTTTGTTGGTTTGTTGGTTTGTTGGTTTGTTGGTTTGTTGGTTTGTTGGTTTGTTGGTTTGTTGGTTTATTTGTTTGTTGGTTTGTTGGTTTGTTGGTTTGTTGGTTTGTTGGTTTGTTAACTTGTTGGTTTATTAGTTTAATGGCTTATTGGTTTGTTGGTGTGTTGGGTTGTTGGTTTGTTTGTTTGTTGGTTGGTTGGTTTGTTGGTTTGTTGGCTTGTTGGTTTGTTGGTTTGTTGGTTTTTTGGTTTGTTGGTTTGTTGGTTTGTTGGTTTGTTAGTTTGTTGATTTGTTGGTTTGTTAGTTTGTTTGTTTTTTGGCTTGCTGGCATTTTGGTTTGTTGGTTTGATGGCTTGTTGGTTTGTTGGTTTGTTTGTTTTTTGGTTTGTTGGTTTGTTGGTTTGTTGGTTTGTTGGTTTGTTGGTTTGTTTGTTTGTTGGTTTGTTGGTTTGTTGGTTTGTTTGTTTGTTAGTTTGTTGGTTTATTTGTTTGTTGATTTGTTGGCTTGTTAGTTTGTTGGTTTGTTGGTTTGTTTGTTTGTTGGTTTGTTGGCTTCTTGGTTTGTTGGTTCGTTGGTTTGTTGGTTACTTGGTTTGTTGGTTTGTTCGTTTGTTGGTTTGTTGGTTTATTGGTTTGTTGGTTTGTTGGTTTTTTGGTTTGTTGGTTTGTTGGTTTGTTGGTTTGTGCTTTTGTTGGCTTTTTAGTTTGTTCGTTTATTGGTTTTTTGGTTTGTTGGTTTGCTGGTTTGTTGGTTTGTTGGCTTGTTGGCTTGTTGGTTTGTTGGTTTGTTGGCTTATTGGCTTGGTGGTTTGTTGGCTTGTTGGTTTGTTGGTTTGTTGGTTTGTTGGTTTATTTGTTTGTTGGTTTGTAGGTTTGTTGGTTTGTTGGTTTGTTAACTTGTTGGTTTGGTAGTTTGTTTTGTTGGTTTGTTGGTTTGTTGGTTTGTTGGTTTGTTGGTTTGTTGGTTTGTTGGTTTGTTGGTTTGTTGGTTTGTTGGTTTGTAGGTTTGTAGGCTTGTTGGCTTGTTGGTTTGTTCGTTCGTTGGTTTTCTGGTTTGTTGGTTTGTTGGTTTGTTGGTTTGTTTGTTTGTTGGCTTGTTGGCATGTTGGTTTGTTGGTTTTTGGCTTGTTGGTTTGATGGTTTGTTGGTTTGTTCGTTTGTTGGTTTGTTGGTTTGCTTGTTTGTTGGTTTGTTGGTTTGTTGGTTTGTTCGTTTGTTGGTTTTTTGGTTTGTTGGCTTGTTGGTTTGTTGGCTTGTTGGTTTGTTGGTTTGTTTGTTTGTTTGTTTTTTGGCTTGTTAGCATGTTGGTTTGTTGGTTTGTTGGCTTGTTGGTTTGTTGGTTTATTTGTTTGTTGGTTTGTTGGTTTGTTTGTTTGTTGGCTTGTTAACATGTTGGTTTGTTGGTTTGTTGGCTTGTTGGTTTGTTGGTTTATTTGTTTGTTAGTTTGTAGGTTTGTTGGTTTGTTGGTTTGTTAACTTGTTGGTTTGTTAGTTTGTTTTGTTGGTTTGTTAGTTTGTTGGTTTGTTGGTTTGTTAGTTTGTTGGTTTGTTGGTTTGTTGGTTTGTAGGTTTGTTGGCTTGTTGGCTTGTTGGTTTGTTGGTTTGTTAGTTTGTTGGTTTGTTGGTTTGTTGGTTTGTAGGTTTGTTGGCTTGTTGGCTTGTTGGTTTGTTGGTTTGTTGGTTTTTTCGTTTGTTGGTTTTTTGGTTTGTTGGCTTGTTGCCATATTGGTTTGTTGGTTTGTTGGCTTGTTGGTTTGTTGGTTTGTTGGTTTGTTGGTTTGTTGGTTTGTTGGTTTGTTGGTTTGTTGGTTTGTTGGTTTGTTGGTTTGTTAGTTTGTTTGTTTGCTGGCTTGTTGGCATGTTGGTTTGTTGGTTTGTTGGCTTGTTGGTTTGTTGGTTTGTTGGTTTGTTGGTTTGTTGGTTTGTTGGTTTGTTAGTTTGTTGGTTTGTTGGTTTGTTTGTTTGTTGGTTTGTTGGTTTGTTGGTTTTTTCGTTTGTTGGTTTTTCGGTTTCTTGGCTTGTTGGTTTGTTGGTTTGTTGGTTTGTTGGTTTGTTGGTTTGTTGGTTTGTTGGTTTGTTGGTTTGTTAGTTTGTTGGTTTGTTGGTTTGTTTGTTTGTTGGTTTGTTGGTTTGTTGGTTTCTTCGTTTGTTGGTTTTTCGGTTTCTTGGCTTGTTGGTTTGTTGGTTTGTTGGTTTGTTGGTTTGTTGGTTTGTTGGTTTGTTGGTTTGTTGGTTTGTTGCTTTGTTTGTTTTTTGGCTTGTTGGCATATTGGTTTGTTGGTTTGTTGGCTTGTTGGTTTGTTGGTTTGTTGGTTTGTTGGTTTGTTGGTTTGTTGGTTTGTTGGTTTGTTGGTTTGTTGGTTTGTTGGTTTGTTTGTTTGTTGGTTTGTTGGTTTGTTGGTTTGTTCGTTTGTTGGTTTTTTGGTTTGTTGGCTTGTTGGCTTGTTGGTTTATTGGTCTGTTGGCTTGTTGGTTTGTTGGTTCGTTGGTTTGTTGGTTTGTTGGTTTATTTGTTTGTTCGTGTGTTGTTTTGTTGGTTTGTTGGTTTGTTGGCTTGTTGGTTTGTTGGTTTGTTAGCTTGTTGGCTTGTTGGTTTGTTGGTTTGTTGGTTTGTGGGTTTGTTGGTTTGTTGGTTTGTTGGCTTATTTGTTTGTTGGTTTGTTGGTTTGTTAACTTGTTGGTTTGTTAGTTTGTTGGCTTGTTGGTTTGTTGGTTTGTTGGTTTGTTGGTTTGTTGGTTTGTTGGTTTGTTGGTTTGTTGGTTTGTTGGTTTGTTGGTTTGTTGGTTTGTTGGTTTGTTGGTTTGTTGGTTTGTTGGTTTGTTGGTTTGTTGGTTTGCTTATTTGTTGGTTTGTTGGTTTGTTGGTTTGTTGGCTTGTTGGTTTGTTCGTTTGTTTGTTTGTTGGCGTGTTAGCATGTTGGTTTGTTGGTTTGTTGGCTTGTCGGTTTGTTGATTTGTTGGTTTGTTGGTTTGTTGGTTTGTTGGTTTGTTGGTTTGTTTGTTTGTTGGCTTGTTGGCATGTTGGTTTGTTGGTTTGTTGGCTTGTTGGTTTGTTGGTTTGTTAGTTTGTTTGTTTGTTGGTTTGTTGGTTTGTTGGTTTGTTTGTTTTTTGGCTTGTTGGCATGTTGGTTTGTTGGTTTGTTGGCTTGTTGGTTTGTTGGTTTGTTGGTTTGTTGGTTTGTTGGTTTGTTGTTTTGTTAGTTTGTTGGTTTGTTGGTTTGTTTGTTTGTTGGTTTGTTGGTTTGTTGGTTAGTTCGTTTGTTGGTTTTTTGGTTTGTTGGCTTGTTGGCTTGTTGGTTTATTGGTTTGTTGGTTTGTTGGTTTATTTGTTTGTTGTTTTGTTAGTTTGTTAGTTTATTGGTTTGTTAACTTGTTGGTTTGTTAGTTTGTTGGCTTGTTGGTTTGTTGGTTTGTTGGTTTGTTAGCTTGTTGGCTTGTTGGTTTGTTGGTTTGTTGGTTTGTTGGCTGATTTGTTTGTTGGTTTGTTGGTTTGTTGGTTTGTTAACTTGTTGGTTTGTTAGTTTGTTGGCTTGTTGGTTTGTTGGTTTGTTGGTTTGTTGGTTTGTTGGTTTGTTGGTTTGTTGGTTTGTTGGTTTGTTGGTTTGTTGGTTTGTTGGTTTGTTGGTTTGTTGGTTTGTTGGTTTGTTGGTTTGTTAGCTTGTTGGCTTGTTGGTTTGTTGGCTTGTTGGTTTGTTGGTTTATTTGTTTGTTAGTTTGTAGGTTTGTTGGTTTGTTGGTTTGTTAACTTGTTGGTTTGTTAGTTTGTTTTGTTGGTTTGTTAGTTTGTTGGTTTGTTGGTTTGTTAGTTTGTTGGTTTGTTGGTTTGTTGGTTTGTAGGTTTGTTGGCTTGTTGGCTTGTTGGTTTGTTGGTTTGTTAGTTTGTTGGTTTGTTGGTTTGTTGGTTTGTAGGTTTGTTGGCTTGTTGGCTTGTTGGTTTGTTGGTTTGTTGGTTTTTTCGTTTGTTGGTTTTTTGGTTTGTTGGCTTGTTGCCATATTGGTTTGTTGGTTTGTTGGCTTGTTGGTTTGTTGGCTTGTTGGTTTGTTGGTTTGTTGGTTTGTTGGTTTGTTAGTTTGTTTGTTTGCTGGCTTGTTGGCATGTTGGTTTGTTGGTTTGTTGGCTTGTTGGTTTGTTGGTTTGTTGGTTTGTTGGTTTGTTTGTTTGTTTGTTTTTTGGCTTGTTAGCATGTTGGTTTGTTGGTTTGTTGGCTTGTTGGTTTGTTGGTTTATTTGTTTGTTGGTTTGTTGGTTTGTTGGTTTGTTGGTTTGTTAGCTTGTTGGTTTGTTGGTTTGTTGGCTTGTTGGTTTGTTGGTTTATTTGTTTGTTAGTTTGTAGGTTTGTTGGTTTGTTGGTTTGTTAACTTGTTGGTTTGTTAGTTTGTTTTGTTGGTTTGTTAGTTTGTTGGTTTGTTGGTTTGTTAGTTTGTTGGTTTGTTGGTTTGTTGGTTTGTAGGTTTGTTGGCTTGTTGGCTTGTTGGTTTGTTGGTTTGTTAGTTTGTTGGTTTGTTGGTTTGTTGGTTTGTAGGTTTGTTGGCTTGTTGGCTTGTTGGTTTGTTGGTTTGTTGGTTTTTTCGTTTGTTGGTTTTTTGGTTTGTTGGCTTGTTGCCATATTGGTTTGTTGGTTTGTTGGCTTGTTGGTTTGTTGGTTTGTTGGTTTGTTGGTTTGTTGGTTTGTTGGTTTGTTGGTTTGTTGGTTTGTTGGTTTGTTGGTTTGTTAGTTTGTTTGTTTGCTGGCTTGTTGGCATGTTGGTTTGTTGGTTTGTTGGCTTGTTGGTTTGTTGGTTTGTTGGTTTGTTGGTTTGTTGGTTTGTTGGTTTGTTAGTTTGTTGGTTTGTTGGTTTGTTTGTTTGTTGGTTTGTTGGTTTGTTGGTTTTTTCGTTTGTTGGTTTTTCGGTTTTTTGGCTTGTTGGTTTGTTGGTTTGTTGGTTTGTTGGTTTGTTGGTTTGTTGGTTTGTTGGTTTGTTGGTTTGTTAGTTTGTTGGTTTGTTGGTTTGTTTGTTTGTTGGTTTGTTGGTTTGTTGGTTTCTTCGTTTGTTGGTTTTTCGGTTTCTTGGCTTGTTGGTTTGTTGGTTTGTTGGTTTGTTGGTTTGTTGGTTTGTTGGTTTGTTGGTTTGTTGGTTTGTTGCTTTGTTTGTTTTTTGGCTTGTTGGCATATTGGTTTGTTGGTTTGTTGGCTTGTTGGTTTGTTGGTTTGTTGGTTTGTTGGTTTGTTGGTTTGTTGGTTTGTTGGTTTGTTGGTTTGTTGGTTTGTTGGTTTGTTTGTTTGTTGGTTTGTTGGTTTGTTGGTTTGTTCGTTTGTTGGTTTTTTGGTTTGTTGGCTTGTTGGCTTGTTGCTTTATTGGTCTGTTGGCTTGTTGGTTTGTTGGTTCGTTGGTTTGTTGGTTTGTTGGTTTATTTGTTTGTTCGTGTGTTGTTTTGTTGGTTTGTTGGTTTGTTGGCTTGTTGGTTTGTTGGTTTGTTAGCTTGTTGGCTTGTTGGTTTGTTGGTTTGTTGGTTTGTGGGTTTGTTGGTTTGTTGGTTTGTTGGCTTATTTGTTTGTTGGTTTGTTGGTTTGTTAACTTGTTGGTTTGTTAGTTTGTTGGCTTGTTGGTTTGTTGGTTTGTTGGTTTGTTGGTTTGTTGGTTTGTTGGTTTGTTGGTTTGTTGGTTTGTTGGTTTGTTGGTTTGTTGGTTTGTTGGTTTGTTGGTTTGTTGGTTTGTTGGTTTGTTGGTTTGCTTATTTGTTGGTTTGTTGGTTTGTTGGTTTGTTGGCTTGTTGGTTTGTTCGTTTGTTTGTTTGTTGGCGTGTTAGCATGTTGGTTTGTTGGTTTGTTGGCTTGTCGGTTTGTTGATTTGTTGGTTTGTTGGTTTGTTGGTTTGTTGGTTTGTTGGTTTGTTTGTTTGTTGGCTTGTTGGCATGTTGGTTTGTTGGTTTGTTGGCTTGTTGGTTTGTTGGTTTGTTAGTTTGTTTGTTTGTTGGTTTGTTGGTTTGTTGGTTTGTTTGTTTTTTGGCTTGTTGGCATGTTGGTTTGTTGGTTTGTTGGCTTGTTGGTTTGTTGGTTTGTTGGTTTGTTGGTTTGTTGGTTTGTTGTTTTGTTAGTTTGTTGGTTTGTTGGTTTGTTTGTTTGTTGGTTTGTTGGTTTGTTGGTTAGTTCGTTTGTTGGTTTTTTGGTTTGTTGGCTTGTTGGCTTGTTGGTTTATTGGTTTGTTGGTTTGTTGGTTTATTTGTTTGTTGTTTTGTTAGTTTGTTAGTTTATTGGTTTGTTAACTTGTTGGTTTGTTAGTTTGTTGGCTTGTTGGTTTGTTGGTTTGTTGGTTTGTTAGCTTGTTGGCTTGTTGGTTTGTTGGTTTGTTGGTTTGTTGGCTGATTTGTTTGTTGGTTTGTTGGTTTGTTGGTTTGTTAACTTGTTGGTTTGTTAGTTTGTTGGCTTGTTGGTTTGTTGGTTTGTTGGTTTGTTGGTTTGTTGGTTTGTTGGTTTGTTGGTTTGTTGGTTTGTTGGTTTGTTGGTTTGTTGGTTTGTTGGTTTGTTGGTTTGTTGGTTTGTTAGCTTGTTGGCTTGTTGGTTTGTTGGTTTGTTGGTTTGTTGGTTTGTTGGTTTGTTGGTTTGTTGGCTTATTTGTTTGTTGGTTTGTTGGTTTGTTGGTTTGTTGGTTTGATGGTTTGTTAACTTGTTGGTTTGTTAGTTTGTTGGCTTGTTGGTTTGTTGGTTTGTTGCTTTGTTGGATTGTTGGTTTGTTGGTTTGTTGGTTTGTTGGTTTGTTGGTTTGTTGGTTTGTTGGTTTGCTTGTTTGTTGGTTTGCTGGTTTGTTGGTTTGTTCAATTGTTGGTTTTTTGGTTTGTTGGCTTGTTGGTTGGTTGGCTTGTTGGTTTGTTGGTTTGTTTGTTTGTTGGCTTGTTAGCATGTTGGTTTGTTGGTTTGTTGGCTTGTTGGTTTGTTGGTTTATTGGTTTGTTGGTTTGTTGGTTTGTTGGTTTGTTGGTTTGTTTATTTGTTGGCTTGTTGGCTTGTTGGTTTGTTGGTTTGTCGGTTTGTTGGTTTGTTGGTTTGTTGGTTTGTTGGTTTGTTGATTTGTTTGTTTGTTGGTTTGTTGGTTTGTTCGTTTGTTCGTTTGTTGGTTTTTTGGTTTGTTGGCTTGTTGGTTTGTTGGTTTGTTGGTTTGTTGGTTTGTTGGTTTGTTGGTTTGTCGGTTTGTTGGTTTGTTGGTTTGTTGGTTTGTTGGCTTGTTGGCTTGTTGGTTTGTTGGTTTGTTGGTTTGTTGGTTTGTTGGTTTATTTGTTTGTTGGTTTGTTGGTTTGTTGGTTTGTTCTGTTGGTTTAATAATTTTTGGTTTGTTAGCTTGTTGGCTTGTTGGTTTGTTGGTTTGTTGGTTTGTTGGTTTGTTGGCTTGTTGATTTGTTGGTTGGTTGGTTTTTTGGTTTGTTGGTTTGTTGGTTTGTTGGTTTGTTGGTTTGTTGGTTTGTTGATTTGTTGGTTTGTTGGTTTGATGGTTTGTTGGTTTGTTTGTTTGTTTGTTCGTTGGTTTGTTGGTTTGTTTGTTTTTTGGCTTGTTGGCATGTTGGTTTGTTGGTTTGTTGGCTTGTCGGTTTGTTGGTTTGTTGGTTTGTTGGTTTGTTGGTTGGTTGGTTTGTTGGTTTGTTTGTTTTTTGGCTTGTTGGCATTTTGGTTTGTTGGTTTGTTGGCTTGTTGGTTTGTTGGTTTGTTGGTTTGTTGGTTTGTTGGTTTGTTGGTTTGTTGGTTTGTTGGTTTGTTGGTTTGTTGGTTTGTTGGTTTGTTTGTTTGTTGGTTTGTTGGTTTGTTTGTTTGTTCGTTTGTTGGTTTGTTGGTTTTTTGGTTTGTTGGCTTGTTGGCTTGTTGGTTTGTTGGTCTGTTGGCTTGTTGGTTTGTTGGTTTGTTGGTTTGTTGGTTTGTTGGTTTGTTGGTTTGTTGGTTTGTTGGTTTATTTAATTGTTGGTTTGTTGGTTTGTTGGCTTGTTGGTTTATGGGTTTGTTGGCTTGTTGGCTTGTTGGCATGTTGGTTTGTTGGTTTGTTGGTTTGTTGGTTTGTTGGTTTGTTGGTTTGTTGGCTTATTTGTTTGTTGGTTTGTTGGTTTATTGGTTTGTTGGTTTATTAACTTGTTGGTTTTGTTAATTTGTTGGCTTGTTGGTTCGTTGGTTTGTTTGTTTGTTTGTTTGTTTGTTTGTTGGTTTGTTGGTTTGTTGGCTTGTTGGTTGGTTGGTTTGTTGGTTTTTTGGTTTGTTGGTTTGTTGGTTTGTTGGTTTGTTGGTTTGTTGGTTTGTTTGTTTGTTGGTTTGTTGGCTTGTTGGTTTGTTGGTTTGTTGGTTTGTTGGTTTGTTGGTTTGTTTGTTGGTTAGTTCGTTTGTTGGTTTGTTGGTTTGTTCGTTTGTTGGTTTTTTGGTTTGTTGGCTTGTTGATTTGTTGGTTTGTTGGTTTGTTGGTTTGTTGGTTTGTTGGTTTGTTTGTTTATTTGTTTGTTTGTTGGCTTGTTGGCATGTTGGTTTGTTGGTTTGTTGGCTTGTTGGTTTGTTGGTTTGTTGGTTTGTTGGTTTGTTGGTTTGTTGGTTTGTTGGTTTGTTGGTTTGTTGGTTTGTTGGTTTGTTGGTTTGTTTGTTTGTTGGTTTTTTGGCTTGTTGGGTTGTTGGTTTGTTGGTTTGTTGCCTTGTTGGTTTGTTGGTTTGTTAACTTGTTGGTTTGTTAGTTTGTTGGCTTGTTTGTTTGTTAGTTTGTTGGTTTGTTGGTTTGTTGGTTTGTTGGTTCGTTGGTTTGTTGGTTTGTTGGTTTGTTGGTTTGTTGGTTTGTTGGCTTGTTGGTTTGTTGGTTTGTTGGTTTTTTGGTTTGTTGGTTTGTTGGTTTGTTGGTTTGTTGGTTTGTTGGTTTGTTGGTTTGTTGGTTTGTTGGTTTGTTGGTTTGTTGGTTTGTTGGTTTGTTGGTTTGTTGGTTTGTTGGTTTGTTGGTTTGTTTGTTTGTTGGCTTGTTGGCAAGTTGGTTTGTTGGTTTGTTGGTTTGTTGGTTTGTTGGTTTGTTGGTTTGTTGGTTTGTTGGTTTGTTGGTTTGTTGGTGTGTTGGTTTGTTGGTTTGTTGGTTTGTTTGTTTGTTTGTTTTTTGGCTTGTTGGTATGTTGGTTTGTTGGTTTGTTGGTTTGTTGGTTTGTTGGTTTGTTGGTTTGTTGGTTTGTTGGTTTGTTGGTTTGCTGGTTTGCTTGTTTGTTGGTTTGTTGGTTTGTTGGTTTGTTCTTTTGTTGGATTTTTTGGTTTGTTGGCTTGTTGGCTTGTTGGTTTGTTAGTTTGTTGGCTTGTTGGTTTGTTGGTTTGTTGGTTTGTTGGTTGGTTGGTTTGTTGGTTTGTTGGTTTGTTGGTTTGTTGGTTTGTTGGCTTGTTGGTTTGTTGGTTTGTTGGTTTGTTGGTTTGTTGGTTTGTTGGTTTGTTGGTTTGTTGGTTTGTTGGTTTGTTGGTTTGTTGGTTTGTTAGCTTGTTGGCTTGTTGGTTTGTTGGTTTGTTGGTTTGTTGGTTTGTTGGTTTGTTGGTTTGTTGGCTTATTTGTTTGTTGGTTTGTTGGTTTGTTGGTTTGTTGGTTTGTTGGTTTGTTAACTTGTTGTTTTGTTAGTTTGTTGGCTTGTTGGTTTGTTGGTTTGTTGCTTTGTTGGTTTGTTGGTTTGTTGGTTTGTTGGTTTGTTGGTTTGTTGGTTTGTTTGTTTGTTTGTTTTTTGGCTTGTTGGTATGTTGGTTTGTTGGTTTGTTGGCTTGTTGGTTTGTTGGTTTGTTGGTTTGTTGGTTTGTTGGTTTGTTGGTTTGTTGGTTTGTTGGTTTGTTGGTTTGTTGGTTTGTTGGTTTGTTGGTTTGTTGGTTTGTTAGCTTGTTGGCTTGTTGGTTTGTTGGTTTGTTGGTTTGTTGGTTTGTTGGTTTGTTGGTTTGTTGGCTTATTTGTTTGTTGGTTTGTTGGTTTGTTGGTTTGTTGGATTGTTGGTTTGTTAACTTGTTGGTTTGTTAGTTTGTTGGCTTGTTGGTTTGTTGGTTTGTTGCTTTGTTGGTTTGTTGGTTTGTTGGTTTGTTGGTTTGTTGGTTTGTTGGTTTGTTGGTTTGTTGGTTTGCTTGTTTGTTGGTTTGCTGGTTTGTTGGTTTGTTCGTTTGTTGGTTTTTTGGTTTGTTGGCTTGTTGGTTTGTTGGCTTGTTGGTTTGTTGGTTTGTTTGTTTGTTGGCTTGTTAGCATGTTGGTTTGATGGTTTGTTGGCTTGTTGGTTTGTTGGTTTATTGGTTTGTTGGTTTGTTGGTTTGTTGGTTTGTTGGTTTGTTGGTTTGTTTATTTGTTGGCTTGTTGGCTTGTTGGTTTGTTGGTTTGTCGGTTTGTTGGTTTGTTGGTTTGTTGGTTTGTTGGTTTGTTGATTTGTTTGTTTGTTGGTTTGTTGGTTTGTTCGTTTGTTCGTTTGTTGGTTTTTTGGTTTGTTGGCTTGTTGGTTTGTTGGTTTGTTGGTTTGTTGGTTTGTTGGTTTGTTGGTTTGTCGGTTTGTTGGTTTGTTGGTTTGTTGGTTTGTTGGCTTGTTGGCTTGTTGGTTTGTTGGTTTGTTGGTTTGTTGGTTTGTTGGTTTATTTGTTTGTTGGTTTGTTGGTTTGTTGGTTTGTTCTGTTGGTTTAATAATTTTTGGTTTGTTAGCTTGTTGGCTTGTTGGTTTGTTGGTTTGTTGGTTTGTTGGTTTGTTGGCTTGTTGATTTGTTGGTTGGTTGGTTTTTTGGTTTGTTGGTTTGTTGGTTTGTTGGTTTGTTGGTTTGTTGGTTTGTTGGTTTGTTGGTTTGTTGGTTTGTTGGTTTGTTGGTTTGTTTGTTTGTTGGTTTGTTGGTTTGTTGGTTTGTTAGTTTGTTGGTTTTTTGGTTTGTTGGCTTGTTGAATTGTTGGTTCGTTGGTTTGTTGGTTTGTTTGTTTTTTGGCTTGTTGGCATGTTGGTTTGTTGGTTTGTTGGCTTGTCGGTTTGTTGGTTTGTTGGTTTGTTGGTTTGTTGGTTTGTTGGTTTGTTTGTTTTTTGGCTTGTTGGCTTGTTGGCATGCTGGTTTGTTGGTTTGTTGGCTTGTTGGTTTGTTGGTTTGTTGGTTTGTTGGTTTGTTGGTTTGTTGGTTTGTTGGTTTGTTGGTTTGTTGGTTTGTTGGTTTGTTGGTTTGTTGGTTTGTTGGTTTGTTTGTTTGTTGGTTTGTTGGTTTGTTTGTTTGTTCGTTTGTTGGTTTGTTGGTTTTTTGGTTTGTTGGCTTGTTGGCTTGTTGGTTTGTTGGTCTGTTGGCTTGTTGGTTTGTTGGTTTGTTGGTTTGTTGGTTTGTTGGTTTGTTGGTTTGTTGGTTTGTTGGTTTATTTAATTGTTGGTTTGTTGGTTTGTTGGCTTGTTGGTTTATGGGTTTGTTGGCTTGTTGGCTTGTTGGCATGTTGGTTTGTTGGTTTGTTGGTTTGTTGGTTTGTTGGTTTGTTGGTTTGTTGGCTTATTTGTTTGTTGGTTTGTTGGTTTATTGGTTTGTTGGTTTATTAACTTGTTGGTTTTGTTAATTTGTTGGCTTGTTGGTTCGTTGGTTTGTTGGTTTGTTTGTTTGTTTGTTTGTTGGTTTGTTGGTTTGTTGGCTTGTTGGTTGGTTGGTTTGTTGGTTTTTTGGTTTGTTGGTTTGTTGGTTTGTTGGTTTGTTGGTTTGTTTGTTTGTTGGTTTGTTGGCTTGTTGGTTTGTTGGTTTGTTGGTTTGTTGGTTTGTTGGTTTGTTGGTTTGTTGGTTTGTTTGTTTATTTGTTTGTTTGTTGGCTTGTTGGCATGTTGGTTTGTTGGTTTGTTGGCTTGTTGGTTTGTTGGTTTGTTGGTTTGTTGGTTTGTTGGTTTGTTGGTTTGTTGGTTTGTTGGTTTGTTGGTTTGTTGGTTTGTTTGTTTGTTGGTTTTTTGGCTTGTTGGGTTGTTGGTTTGTTGGTTTGTTGCCTTGTTGGTTTGTTGGTTTGTTAACTTGTTGGTTTGTTAGTTTGTTGGCTTGTTTGTTTGTTAGTTTGTTGGTTTGTTGGTTTGTTGGTTTGTTGGTTTGTTGGTTTGTTGGTTTGTTGGTTTGTTGGTTTGTTGGCTTGTTGGTTTGTTGGTTTGTTGGTTTTTTGGTTTGTTGGTTTGTTGGTTTGTTGGTTTGTTGGTTTGTTGGTTTGTTGGTTTGTTGGTTTGTTGGTTTGTTGGTTTGTTGGTTTGTTGGTTTGTTGGTTTGTTGGTTTGTTGGTTTGTTGGTTTGTTGGTTTGTTTGTTTGTTGGCTTGTTGGCAAGTTGGTTTGTTGGTTTGTTGGTTTGTTGGTTTGTTGGTTTGTTGGTTTGTTGGTTTGTTGGTTTGTTGGTGTGTTGGTTTGTTAGTTTGTTGGTTTGTTTGTTTGTTTGTTTTTTGGCTTGTTGGTATGTTGGTTTGTTGGTTTGTTGGTTTGTTGGTTTGTTGGTTTGTTGGTTTGTTGGTTTGTTGGTTTGTTGGTTTGTTGGTTTGCTGGTTTGCTTGTTTGTTGGTTTGTTGGTTTGTTGGTTTGTTCTTTTGTTGGATTTTTTGGTTTGTTGGCTTGTTGGCTTGTTGGTTTGTTAGTTTTTTGGCTTGTTGGTTTGTTGGTTTGTTGGTTTGTTGGTTGGTTGGTTTGTTGGTTTGTTGGTTTGTTGGTTTGTTGGTTTGTTGGCTTGTTGGTTTGTTGGTTTGTTGGCTTGTTGGCTTGATGGTTTGTTGGTTTGTTGGTTTGTTGGTTTGTTGGTTTGTTGGTTTGTTGGTTTGTTGGTTTGTTGGCTTGTTGGTTTGTTGGTTTGTTGGTTTGTTGGTTTGTTGGTTTGTTTGTTTTTTGGCTTGTTGGCATGTTGGTTTGTTGGTTTGTTGGTTTGTTGGTTTGTTGGTTTGTTGATTTGTTGGTTTGTTGGTTTGTTGGTGTGTTGGTTTGTTGGTTTGTTGATTTGTTTGTTTGTTTGTTTTTTGGCTTGTTGGTATGTTGGTTTGTTGGTTTGTTGGTTTGTTGGTTTGTTGGTTTGTTGGTTTGTTGGTTTGCTGGTTTGTTGGTTTGTTGGTTTGCTGGTTTGCTTGTTTGTTGGTTTGTTGGTTTGTTTGCTTGTTGGTTGGTTGGTTTGTTAGTTTTTTGGTTTGTTGGTTTGTTGGTTTGTTGGTTTGTTGGTTTGTTGGTTTGTTGGTTTGTTGGTTTGTTGGTTTGTTGGTTTGTTGGTTTGTTGGTTTGTTGGTTTGTTGGTTTGTTGGTTTGTTGGTTTGTTGGTTTGTTGGTTTGTTTGTTTGTTGGTTTTTTGGCTTGTTGGGTTGTTTGTTTGTTGGTTTGTTGCCTTGTTGGTTTGTTGGTTTGTTGGTTTGTTGGTTTGTTGGTTTGTTGGTTTGTTGGTTTATTTGTTTGTCGGTTTGTTGGTTTGTTGGTTTGTTAACTTGTTGGTTTGTTAGTTTGTTGGCTTGTTGGTTTGTTGGTTTGTTGGTTTGTTGGTTTTTTGGTTTGTTGGTTTGTTGGTTTGTTGGTTTGTTGGTTTGTTGGTTTGTTGGTTTGTTGGTTTGTTGGTTTGTTGGTTTGTTGGTTTGTTGGTTTGTTGGTTTGTTTGTTTGTTGGCTTGTTGGCATGTTGGTTTGTTGGTTTGTTGGTTTGTTGGTTTGTTGGTTTGTTGGTTTGTTGGTTTGTTGGTTTGTTGGTTTGTTGGTTTGTTGGTTTGTTTGTTTGTTTGTTTGTTTGTTTTTTGGCTTGTTGGTATGTTGCTTTGTTGGTTTGTTGGTTTGTTGGTTTGTTGGTTTGTTGGTTTGTTGGTTTGTTGGTTTGTTGGTTTGTTGGTTTGTTGGTTTGTTGGTTTGTTGGTTTGTTGGTTTGCTGGTTTGCTTGTTTGTTGTTTTGTTGGTTTTTTGGTTTGTTCGTTTGTTGGATTTTTTGGTTTGTTGGTTTGTTGGTTTGTTGGTTTGTTGGTTTGTTGGTTTGTTGGTTTGTTGGTTTGTTGGTTTGTTTGTTTGTTAGCTTGTTGGCAAGTTGGTTTGTTGGTTTGTTGGTTTGTTGGTTTGTTGGTTTGTTGGTTTGTTGGTTTGTTGGTTTGTTGGTTTGTTGGTGTGTTGGTTTGTTGGTTTGTTGGTTTGTTGGTTTGTTTGTTTGTTTGTTTTTTGGCTTGTTGGTATGTTGGTTTGTTGGTTTGTTGGTTTGTTGGTTTGTTGGTTTGTTGGTTTGTTGGTTTGTTGGTTTGTTGGTTTGTTGGTTTGTTGGTTTGCTGGTTTGCTTGTTTGTTGGTTTGTTGGTTTGTTGGTTTGTTCTTTTGTTGGATTTTTTGGTTTGTTGGCTTGTTGGCTTGTTGGTTTGTTAGTTTGTTGGCTTGTTGGTTTGTTGGTTGGTTGGTTTGTTGGTTTGTTGGTTTGTTGGTTTGTTGGTTTGTTGGCTTGTTGGTTTGTTGGTTTGTTGGTTTGTTGGTTTGTTGGTTTGTTGGTTTGTTGGTTTGTTGGTTTGTTGGTTTGTTGGTTTGTTGGTTTGTTAGCTTGTTGGCTTGTTGGTTTGTTGGTTTGTTGGTTTGTTGGTTTGTTGGTTTGTTGGTTTGTTGGCTTATTTGTTTGTTGGTTTGTTGGTTTGTTGGTTTGTTGGTTTGTTGGTTTGTTGGTTTGTTAACTTGTTGGTTTGTTAGTTTGTTGGCTTGTTGGTTTGTTGGTTTGTTGCTTTGTTGGTTTGTTGGTTTGTTGGTTTGTTGGTTTGTTGGTTTGTTTGTTTGTTTGTTTTTTGGCTTGTTGGTATGTTGGTTTGTTGGTTTGTTGGTTTGTTGGCTTGTTGGTTTGTTGGTTTGTTGGTTTGTTGGTTTGTTGGTTTGTTGGTTTGTTGGTTTGTTGGTTTGTTGGTTTGTTGGTTTGTTGGTTTGTTGGTTTGTTGGTTTGTTAGCTTGTTGGCTTGTTGGTTTGTTGGTTTGTTGGTTTGTTGGTTTGTTGGTTTGTTGGTTTGTTGGCTTATTTGTTTGTTGGTTTGTTGGTTTGTTGGTTTGTTGGTTTGTTGGATTGTTGGTTTGTTAACTTGTTGGTTTGTTAGTTTGTTGGCTTGTTGGTTTGTTGGTTTGTTACTTTGTTGGTTTGTTGGTTTGTTGGTTTGTTGGTTTGTTGGTTTGTTGGTTTGTTGGTTTGTTGGTTTGCTTGTTTGTTGGTTTGCTGGTTTGTTGGTTTGTTCGTTTGTTGGTTTTTTGGTTTGTTGGCTTGTTGGTTTGTTGGCTTGTTGGTTTGTTGGTTTGTTTGTTTGTTGGCTTGTTAGCATGTTGGTTTGATGGTTTGTTGGCTTGTTGGTTTGTTGGTTTATTGGTTTGTTGGTTTGTTGGTTTGTTGGTTTGTTGGTTTGTTGGTTTGTTTATTTGTTGGCTTGTTGGCTTGTTGGTTTGTTGGTTTGTCGGTTTGTTGGTTTGTTGGTTTGTTGGTTTGTTGGTTTGTTGATTTGTTTGTTTGTTGGTTTGTTGGTTTGTTCGTTTGTTCGTTTGTTGGTTTTTTGGTTTGTTGGCTTGTTGGTTTGTTGGTTTGTTGGTTTGTGGTTTGTTGGTTTGTTGGTTTGTCGGTTTGTTGGTTTGTTGGTTTGTTGGTTTGTTGGCTTGTTGGCTTGTTGGTTTGTTGGTTTGTTGGTTTGTTGGTTTGTTGGTTTGTTGGTTTATTTGTTTGTTGGTTTGTTGGTTTGTTGGTTTGTTCTGTTGGTTTAATAATTTTTGGTTTGTTAGCTTGTTGGCTTGTTGGTTTGTTGGTTTGTTGGTTTGTTGGTTTGTTTACTTGTTGATTTGTTGGTTGGTTGGTTTTTTGGTTTGTTGGTTTGTTGGTTTGTTGGTTTGTTGGTTTGTTGGTTTGTTGGTTTGTTGGTTTGTTGGTTTGTTGGTTTGTTGGTTTGTTGGTTTGTTTGTTTGTTGGTTTGTTGGTTTGTTGGTTTGTTAGTTTGTTGGTTTTTTGGTTTGTTGGCTTGTTGAATTGTTGGTTCGTTGGTTTGTTGGTTTGTTTGTTTTTTGGCTAGTTGGCATGTTGGTTTGTTGGTTTGTTGGCTTGTCGGTTTGTTGGTTTGTTGGTTTGTTGGTTTGTTGGTTGGTTGGTTTGTTGGTTTGTTTGTTTTTTGGCTTGTTGGCATGCTGGTTTGTTGGTTTGTTGGCTTGTTGGTTTGTTGGTTTGTTGGTTTGTTGGTTTGTTGGTTTGTTGGTTTGTTGGTTTGTTGGTTTGTTGGTTTGTTGGTTTGTTGGTTTGTTTGTTTGTTGGTTTGTTGGTTTGTTTGTTTGTTCGTTTGTTGGTTTGTTGGTTTTTTGGTTTGTTGGCTTGTTGGCTTGTTGGTTTGTTGGTCTGTTGGCTTGTTGGTTTGTTGGTTTGTTGGTTTGTTGGTTTGTTGGTTTGTTGGTTTGTTGGTTTATTTAATTGTTGGTTTGTTGGTTTGTTGGCTTGTTGGTTTATGGGTTTGTTGGCTTGTTGGCTTGTTGGCAGGTTGGTTTGTTGGTTTGTTGGTTTGTTGGTTTGTTGGTTTGTTGGTTTGTTGGCTTATTTGTTTGTTGGTTTGTTGGTTTATTGGTTTGTTGGTTTATTAACTTGTTGGTTTTGTTAATTTGTTGGCTTGTTGGTTCGTTGGTTTGTTGGTTTGTTTGTTTGTTTGTTTGTTGGTTTGTTGGTTTGTTGGCTTGTTGGTTGGTTGGTTTGTTGGTTTTTTGGTTTGTTGGTTTGTTGGTTTGTTGGTTTGTTGGTTTGTTTGTTTGTTGGTTTGTTGGCTTGTTGGTTTGTTGGTTTGTTGGTTTGTTGGTTTGTTGGTTTGTTGGTTTGTTGGTTTGTTTGTTTATTTGTTTGTTTGTTGGCTTGTTGGCATGTTGGTTTGTTGGTTTGTTGGCTTGTTGGTTTGTTGGTTTGTTGGTTTGTTGGTTTGTTGGTTTGTTGGTTTGTTGGTTTGTTGGTTTGTTGGTTTGTTGGTTTGTTGGTTTGTTGGTTTGTTTGTTTGTTGGTTTTTTGGCTTGTTGGGTTGTTGGTTTGTTGGTTTGTTGCCTTGTTGGTTTGTTGGTTTGTTAACTTGTTGGTTTGTTAGTTTGTTGGCTTGTTTGTTTGTTAGTTTGTTGGTTTGTTGGTTTGTTGGTTTGTTGGTTTGTTGGTTTGTTGGTTTGTTGGTTTGTTGGTTTGTTGGCTTGTTGGTTTGTTGGTTTGTTGGTTTTTTGGTTTGTTGGTTTGTTGGTTTGTTGGTTTGTTGGTTTGTTGGTTTGTTGGTTTGTTGGTTTGTTGGTTTGTTGGTTTGTTGGTTTGTTGGTTTGTTGGTTTGTTGGTTTGTTGGTTTGTTGGTTTGTTGGTTTGTTTGTTTGTTGGCTTATTGGCAAGTTGGTTTGTTGGTTTGTTGGTTTGTTGGTTTGTTGGTTTGTTGGTTTGTTGGTTTGTTGGTTTGTTGGTGTGTTGGTTTGTTAGTTTGTTGGTTTGTTTGTTTGTTTGTTTTTTGGCTTGTTGGTATGTTGGTTTGTTGGTTTGTTGGTTTGTTGGTTTGTTGGTTTGTTGGTTTGTTGGTTTGTTGGTTTGTTGGTTTGTTGGTTTGCTGGTTTGCTTGTTTGTTGGTTTGTTGGTTTGTTGGTTTGTTCTTTTGTTGGATTTTTTGGTTTGTTGGCTTGTTGGCTTGTTGGTTTGTTAGTTTTTTGGCTTGTTGGTTTGTTGGTTTGTTGGTTTGTTGGTTGGTTGGTTTGTTTGTTTGTTGGTTTGTTGGTTTGTTGGTTTGTTGGCTTGTTGGTTTGTTGGTTTGTTGGTTTGTTGGCTTGTTGGCTTGATGGTTTGTTGGTTTGTTGGTTTGTTGGTTTGTTGGTTTGTTGGTTTGTTGGTTTGTTGGCTTGTTGGTTTGTTGGTTTGTTGGTTTGTTGGTTTGTTGGTTTGTTTGTTTTTTGGCTTGTTGGCATGTTGGTTTGTTGGTTTGTTGGTTTGTTGGTTTGTTGGTTTATTGATTTGTTGGTTTGTTGGTTTGTTGGTGTGTTGGTTTGTTGGTTTGTTGATTTGTTTGTTTGTTTGTTTTTTGGCTTGTTGGTATGTTGGTTTGTTGGTTTGTTGGTTTGTTGGTTTGTTGGTTTGTTGGTTTGTTGGTTTGTTGGTTTGTTGGTTTGTTGGTTTGTTGGTTTGCTGGTTTGCTTGTTTGTTGGTTTGTTGGTTTGTTGGCTTGTTGGTTGGTTGGTTTGTTAGTTTTTTGGTTTGTTGGTTTGTTGGTTTGTTGGTTTGTTGGTTTGTTGGTTTGTTGGTTTGTTGGTTTGTTGGTTTGTTGGTTTGTTGGTTTGTTGGTTTGTTGGTTTGTTGGTTTGTTGGTTTGTTGGTTTGTTGGTTTGTTTGTTTGTTGGTTTTTTGGCTTGTTGGGTTGTTTGTTTGTTGGTTTGTTGCCTTGTTGGTTTGTTGGTTTGTTGGTTTGTTGGTTTGTTGGTTTGTTGGTTTGTTGGTTTATTTGTTTGTTGGTTTGTTGGTTTGTTGGTTTGTTAACTTGTTGGTTTGTTAGTTTGTTGGCTTGTTGGTTTGTTGGTTTGTTGGTTTGTTGGTTTGTTGGTTGGTTGGTTTGTTGGTTTGTTGGTTTGTTGCTTTGTTGGTTTGTTGGTTTGTTGGTTTGTTGGTTTGTTGGCTTGTTGGTTTGTTGGTTTGTTGGTTTTTTGGTTTGTTGGTTTGTTGGTTTGTTGGTTTGTTGGTTTGTTGGTTTGTTGGTTTGTTGGTTTGTTGGTTTGTTGTTTTGTTGGTTTGTTGGTTTGTTGGTTTGTTGGTTTGTTTGTTTGTTGGCTTGTTGGCATGTTGGTTTGTTGGTTTGTTGGTTTGTTGGTTTGTTGGTTTGTTGGTTTGTTGGTTTGTTGGTTTGTTGGTTTGTTGGTTTGTTGGTTTGTTTGTTTGTTTGTTTGTTTGTTTTTTGGCTTGTTGGTATGTTGCTTTGTTGGTTTGTTGGTTTGTTGGTTTGTTGGTTTGTTGGTTTGTTGGTTTGTTGGTTTGTTGGTTTGTTGGTTTGTTGGTTTGTTGGTTTGCTGGTTTGCTTGTTTGTTGGTTTGTTGGTTTTTTGGTTTGTTCGTTTGTTGGATTTTTTGGTTTGTTGGCTTGTTGGCTTGTTGGTTTGTTGGTCTGTTGGCTTGTTGATTTGTTGGTTTGTTGGTTTGTTGGTTTATTTGTTTGTTGGTTTGTTGGTTTGTTGGTTTGTTGGCTTGTTGGTTTGTTGGTTTGTTGGCTTGTTGGCTTGATGGTTTGTTGGTTTGTTGGTGTGTTGGTTTGTTGGTTTGTTGGCTTATTTGTTTGTTGGTTTGTTGGTTTGTTAGTTTGTTGGCTTGTTGGTTTGTTGGTTTGTTGGTTTGTTGGTTTGTTGGTTTGTTGGTTTGTTGGTTTGTTGGCTTGTTGGTTTGTTGGTTTGTTGGTTTGTTGGCTTGTTGGCTTCTTTGTTTGTTGGTTTGTTGGTTTGTTGGTTTGTCGGTTTGTTGGTTTGTTGGTTTGTTGGTTTGTTGGTTTGTTGGTTTGTTGGTTTGTTGGTTTGTTAATTTGTTGGTTTGTTGGTTTGTTGGTTTGTTGGCTTTTTGGCATGTTGGTTTGTTGGTTTGTTGGTTTGTTGGCTTGTTTGTTTGTTGGTTTGTTGGCTTGTTTGTTTGTTGGTTTGTTGGTTTTTGGGTTTGTTGGTTTGTTGGTTTGTTGGTTTGTTGGTTTGTTGGTTTGTTGGTTTGTTGGTTTGTTAGTTTTTTTGTTTGTTGGCTTGCTGGCATGTTGGTTTGTTAGTTTGTTGGCTTGTTGGTTTGTTGGTTTGTTGGTTTTTTGGTTTGTTGGTTTGTTGGTTTGTTAGTTTGTTGGTTTGTTCGTTTGTTGGTTTTTTGGTTTGTTGGCTTGTTGGCTTGTTGGTTTATTGGTCTGTTGGCTTGTTGGATGGTTGGTTCGTTGGTTTGTTGGTTTGTTGGTTTATTTGTTTGTTGGTTTGTTGTTTTGTGGGTTTGTTGGTTTGTTGGCTTGTTGGTTTGTTGGTTTGTTGGTTTGTTGGCTTGTTGGTTTGTTGGTTTGTTGGTTTGTGGGTTTGTTGGTTTGTTGGTTTGTTGGCTTATTTGTTTGTTGGTTTGTTGGTTTGTTGGTTTGTTGGTTTGTTGGTTTGTTGGTTTGTTAACTTGTTGGTTTGTTAGTTTGTTGGCTTGTTGGTTTGTTGGTTTGTTGGTTTGTTGGTTTGTTGGTTTGTTGGTTTGTTGGTTTGTTGGTTTGTTGGTTTGTTGGTTTGTTGGTTTGCTTATTTGTTGGTTTGTTGGTTTGTTGGTTTGTTTATTTGTTGGTTTTTTGGTTTGTTGGCTTGTTGGTTTGTTGGCTTGTTGGTTTGTTCGTTTGTTTGTTTGTTGGCGTGTTAGCATGTTGGTTTGTTGGTTTGTTGGCTTGTCGGTTTGTTGATTTGTTGGTTTGTTGGTTTGTTGGTTTGTTGATTTGTTGGTTTGTTTGTTTGTTGGCTTGTTGGCATGTTGGTTTGTTTGTTTGTTGGCTTGTTGGTTTGTTGGTTTGTTAGTTTGTTTGTTTGTTGGTTTGTTGGTTTGTTGGTTTGTTTGTTTTTTGGTTTGTTGGTTTGTTGGTTTGATCGTTTGTTGGTTTGTTTGTTTTTTGGCTTGTTGGTTTGTTGGTTTGTTGGTTTGTTGGTTTGTTGGTTTGTTGGTTTGTTGGTTTGTTGGTTTGTTGGTTTGTTGGTTTGTTGGCTTTTTGGCATGTTGGTTTGTTGGTTTGTTGGTTTGTTGGTTTGTTGGCTTGTTTGTTTGTTTGTTTGTTGGTTTGTTGGTTTTTTGGTTTTTTGGTTTGTTGGTTTGTTGGTTTGTTGGTTTGTTGGTTTGTTGGTTTGTTGGTTTGTTGGTTTGTTGGTTTGTTAGTTTGTTTGTTTGTTGGCTTGCTGGCATGTTGGTTTGTTAGTTTGTTGGCTTGTTGGTTTGTTGGTTTGTTGGTTTTTTGGTTTGTTGGTTTGTTGGTTTGTTGGTTTGTTGGTTTGTTGGTTTGTTCGTTTGTTGGTTTTTTGGTTTGTTGGCTTGTTGGCTTGTTGGTTTATTGGTCTGTTGGCTTGTTGGTTGGTTGGTTTGTTAGTTTGTTTGTTTGTTGGCTTGCTGGCATGTTGGTTTGTTAGTTTGTTGGCTTGTTGGTTTGTTGGTTTGTTGGTTTTTTGGTTTGTTGGTTTGTTGGTTTGTTGGTTTGTTGGTTTGTTGGTTTGTTGGTTTGTTCGTTTGTTGGTTTTTTGGTTTGTTGGCTTGTTGGTTTGTTGGTTTATTTGTTTGTTGGTTTGTTGTTTTGTTGGTTTGTTGGTTTGTTGGCTTGTTGGTTTGTTGGTTTGTTGGCTTGTTGGTTTGTTGGTTTGTTGGTTTGTGGGTTTGTGGGTTTGTTGGTTTGTTGGTTTGTTGGCTTATTTGTTTGTTGGTTTGTTGGTTAGTTGGTTTGTTAACTTGTTGGTTTGTTAGTTTGTTGGCTTGTTGGTTTGTTGGTTTGTTGGTTTGTTGGTTTGTTGGTTTGTTGGTTTGTTGGTTTGTTGGTTTGTTGGTTTGTTGGTTTGTTGGTTTGTTGGTTTGCTTATTTGTTGGTTTGTTGGTTTGTTTATTTGTTGGTTTTTTGGTTTGTTGGCTTGTTGGTTTGTTGGCTTGTTGGTTTGTTCGTTTGTTTGTTTGTTGGCGTGTTAGCATGTTGGTTTGTTGGTTTGTTGGCTTTTCGGTTTGTTGATTTGTTGGTTTGTTGGTTTGTTGGTTTGTTGATTTGTTGGTTTGTTTGTTTGTTGGCTTGTTGGCATGTTGGTTTGTTGGTTTGTTGGCTTGTTGGTTTGTTGGTTTGTTAGTTTGTTTGTTTGTTGGTTTGTTGGTCTGTTGGTTTGTTTGTTTTTTGGTTTGTTGGTTTGTTGGTTTGATCGTTTGTTGGTTTGTTTGTTTTTTGGCTTGTTGGCATGTTGGTTTGTTGGTTTGTTGGCTTGTTGGTTTGTTGGTTTGTTGGTTTGTTGGTTTGTTGGTTTGTTGGTTTGTTGGTTTAATGGTTTGTTAGTTTGTTGGTTTGTTGGTTTGTTTGTTTGTTGGTTTGTTGGTTTGTGGGTTTGTTGGTTTGTTGGTTTGTTGGCTTATTAGTTTGTTGGTTTGTTGGTTTGTTGGTTTGTTGGTTTGTTGGTTTGTTAACTTGTTGGTTTGTTAGTTTGTTGGCTTGTTGGTTTGTTGGTTTGTTGGTTTGTTGGTTTGTTGGTTTGTTGGTTTGTTGGTTTGTTGGTTTGTTGGTTTGTTGGTTTGTTGGTTTGCTTATTTGTTGGTTTGTTGGTTTGTTGGTTTGTTTATTTGTTGGTTTTTTGGTTTGTTGGCTTGTTGGTTTGTTGGCTTGTTGGTTTGTTCGTTTGTTTGTTTGTTGGCGTGTTAGCATGTTGGTTTGTTGGTTTGTTGGCTTGTCGGTTTGTTGATTTGTTGGTTTGTTGGTTTGTTGGTTTGTTGATTTGTTGGTTTGTTTGTTTGTTGGCTTGTTGGCATGTTGGTTTGTTGGTTTGTTGGCTTGTTGGTTTGTTGGTTTGTTAGTTTGTTTGTTTGTTGGTTTGTTGGTTTGTTGGTTTGTTTGTTTTTTGGTTTGTTGGTTTGTTGGTTTGATCGTTTGTTGGTTTGTTTGTTTTTTGGCTTGTTGGCATGTTGGTTTGTTGGTTTGTTGGTTTGTTGGTTTGTTGGTTTGTTGGTTTGTTGGTTTGTTGGTTTGTTGGTTTGTTGGTTTGTTGGCTTTTTGGCATGTTGGTTTGTTGGTTTGTTGGTTTGTTGGTTTGTTGGCTTGTTTGTTTGTTTGTTTGTTGGTTTGTTGGTTTTTTGTTTTTTTGGTTTGTTGGTTTGTTGGTTTGTTGGTTTGTTGGTTTGTTGGTTTGTTGGTTTGTTGGTTTGTTGGTTTGTTAGTTTGTTTGTTTGTTGGCTTGCTGGCATGTTGGTTTGTTAGTTTGTTGGCTTGTTGGTTTGTTGGTTTGTTGGTTTTTTGGTTTGTTGGTTTGTTGGTTTGTTGGTTTGTTGGTTTGTTGGTTTGTTCGTTTGTTGGTTTTTTGGTTTGTTGGCTTGTTGGCTTGTTGGTTTATTGGTCTGTTGGCTTGTTGGTTGGTTGGTTTGTTAGTTTGTTTGTTTGTTGGCTTGCTGGCATGTTGGTTTGTTAGTTTGTTGGCTTGTTGGTTTGTTGGTTTGTTGGTTTTTTGGTTTGTTGGTTTGTTGGTTTGTTGGTTTGTTGGTTTGTTGGTTTGTTCGTTTGTTGGTTTTTTGGTTTGTTGGCTTGTTGGTTTGTTGGTTTATTTGTTTGTTGGTTTGTTGTTTTGTTGGTTTGTTGGTTTGTTGGCTTGTTGGTTTGTTGGTTTGTTGGCTTGTTGGTTTGTTGGTTTGTTGGTTTGTGGGTTTGTGGGTTTGTTGGTTTGTTGGTTTGTTGGCTTATTTGTTTGTTGGTTTGTTGGTTTGTTGGTTTGTTAACTTGTTGGTTTGTTAGTTTGTTGGCTTGTTGGTTTGTTGGTTTGTTGGTTTGTTGGTTTGTTGGTTTGTTGGTTTGTTGGTTTGTTGGTTTGTTGGTTTGTTGGTTTGTTGGTTTGTTGGTTTGTTGGTTTGTTGGTTTGCTTATTTGTTGGTTTGTTGGTTTGTTTATTTGTTGGTTTTTTGGTTTGTTGGCTTGTTGGTTTGTTGGCTTGTTGGTTTGTTCGTTTGTTTGTTTGTTGGCGTGTTAGCATGTTGGTTTGTTGGTTTGTTGGCTTGTCGGTTTGTTGATTTGTTGGTTTGTTGGTTTGTTGGTTTGTTGATTTGTTGGTTTGTTTGTTTGTTGGCTTGTTGGCATGTTGGTTTGTTGGTTTGTTGGCTTGTTGGTTTGTTGGTTTGTTAGTTTGTTTGTTTGTTGGTTTGTTGGTCTGTTGGTTTGTTTGTTTTTTGGTTTGTTGGTTTGTTGGTTTGATCGTTTGTTGGTTTGTTTGTTTTTTGGCTTGTTGGCATGTTGGTTTGTTGGTTTGTTGGCTTGTTGGTTTGTTGGTTTGTTGGTTTGTTGGTTTGTTGGTTTGTTGGTTTGTTGGTTTAATAGTTTGTTAGTTTGTTGGTTTGTTGGTTTGTTTGTTTGTTGGTTTGTTGGTTTGTTGGTTTGTTCGTTTGTTGGTTTTTTGGTTTGTTGGCTTGTTGGCTTGTTGGTTTATTGGTTTGTTGGTTTGTTGGCTTGTTGGTTTATTTGTTTGTTGGTTTGTTAGTTTGTTGGTTTATTGGTTTGTTAACTTGTTGGTTTGTTAGTTTGTTGGCTTGTTGGTTTGTTGGTTTGTTGGTTTGTTAGCTTGTTGGCTTGTTGGTTTGTTGGTTTGTTGGTTTGTTGGTTTGTTGGCTGATTTGTTTGTTGGTTTGTTGGTTTGTTGGTTTGTTAACTTGTTGGTTTGTTAGTTTGTTGGCTTGTTGGTTTGTTGGTTTGTTGGTTTGTTGATTTGTTGGTTTGTTGGTTTGTTGGTTTGTTGGTTTGTTGGTTTGTTGGTTTGTTGGTTTGTTGGTTTGTTGGTTTGTTAGCTTGTTGGCTTGTTGGTTTGTTGGTTTGTTGGTTTGTTGGTTTGTTGGTTTGTTGGCTTATTTGTTTGTTGGTTGGTTGGTTTGTTGGTTTGTTGGTTTGTTGGTTTGTTGGTTTGTTAACTTATTGGTTTGTTATTTTGTTGGCTTGTTGGTTTGTTGGCTTGTTGCTTTGTTGGTTTGTTGGTTTGTTGGTTTGTTGGTTTGTTGGTTTGTTGGTTTGTTGGTTTGTTGGTTTGTTGGTTTGCTTGTTTGTTGGTTTGCTGGTTTGTTGGTTTCTTCGTTTGTTGGTTTTTTGGTTTTTTGGCTTGTTGGTTTGTTGGCTTGTTGGTTTGTTGGTTTGTTTGTTTGTTGGCTTGTTAGCATGTTGGTTTGTTGGTTTGTTGGCTTGTTGGTTTGTTGGTTTATTGGTTTGTTGGTTTGTTGGTTTGTTGGTTTGTTGGTTTGTTGGTTTGTTTATTTGTTGGCTTGTTGGTTTGTTGGCTTGTTGGTTTGTTGGTTTGTTGATTTGTTGGTGTTGGTTTGTTGGTTTATTTGTTTGTTGGTTTGTAGGTTTGTTGGTTTGTTGGTTTGTTGGTTTGTTAACTTGTTGGTTTGCTAGTTTGTTTTTTTGGTTTGTTAGTTTGTTGGCTTGTTGGTTTGTTGGTTTGTTGGCTTGTTGGTTTGTTGGTTCGTTGGTTTTTTGGTTTGTTGGTTTGTTGGTTTTTTGGTTTGTTGGTTTGTTGGTTTGTTGGTTTGTTCTTTTGTTGGTTTTAGTTTGTTCGTTTGTTGGTTTTTTGGTTTGTTGGTTTGTTGGTTTGTTGGCTTGTTGGTTTGTTGGTTTGTTGGCTTGTTGGCTTGTTGGTTTGTTGGTTTGTTGATTTTTTGGTGTTGGTTTGTTGGTTTATTTGTTTGTTGGTTTGTAGGTTTGTTGGTTTGTTGGTTTGTTGGTTTGTTAACTTGTTGGTTTGCTAGTTTGTTTTGTTGGTTTGTTGGTTTGTTGGCTTGTTGGTTTGTTGGTTTGTTGGCTTGTTGGTTTGTTGGTTCGTTGGTTTTTTGGTTTGTTGGTTTGTTGGTTTGTTGGTTTGTTGGTTTGTTGGTTTGTTTGTTTGTTGGCTTGTTGGCATGTTGGTTTGTTGGTTTGTTGGCTTGTAGGTTTGTTGGTTTGTTGGCTTGTTGGTTTGTTGGTTTGTTGGTTTGTTGGTTTGCTTGTTTGTTGGTTTGTTGGTTTGTTTGTTTGTTCGTTTGTTGGTTTTTTGGTTTGTTGGCTTGTTGGTTTGTTGGCTTGTTGGTTTGTTGGTTTGTTGGTTTGTTTGTTTGTTGGCTTGGTTAGCATGTTGGTTTGTGGTTTGTTGGCTTGTTGGTTTGTTGGTTTGTTGGTTTGTTGGTTTGTTGGTTTGTTTGTTTGTTGGCTTGTTGGCTTGTTGGCATGTTGGTTTGTTTGTTTGTCTGCTTGTTGGTTTGTTGGTTTGTTGGTTTGTTGGTTTGTTGGTTTGTTGGTTTGTTGGTTTGTTGGTTTGTTTGTTTGTTGGTTTGTTGGTTTGTTGGTTTGTTCGTTTGTTGGATTGTTGGCTTGTTGGTTTGTTGGTTTGTTGGCTTATTGAATTTGTTGGTTTGTTGGTTTGTTGGTTTGTTGGTTTGTTGGTTTGTTGGTTTGTTTGTTTGTTGGCTTGTTGGCTTGTTGGTTTGTTGGTTTGTTGGTTTGTTGGTTTGTTGGTTTGTTGGTTTGTTGGTTTGTTGGTTTGTTGGTTTGTTGGTTTGTTGGTTTGTTGGTTTGTTGGTTTGTTGGTTTATTTGTTTGTTGGTTTGTTGGTTTGTTGGTTTGTTGGTTTGTTGGTTTGTTGGTTTGTTAACTTGTTGGTTTGTTAGTTTAATGGCTTGTTGGTTTGTTGGTGTGTTGGGTTGTTGGTTTGTTTGTTTGTTGGTTGGTTGGTTTGTTGGTTTGTTGGCTTGTTGGTTTGTTGGTTTGTTGGTTTTTTGGTTTGTTGGTTTGTTGGTTTGTTGGTTTGTTAGTTTGTTGATTTGTTGGTTTGTTAGTTTGTTTGTTTTTTGGCTTGCTGGCATTTTGGTTTGTTGGTTTGATGGCTTGTTGGTTTGTTGGTTTGTTGGTTTTTTGGTTTGTTGGTTTGTTGGGTTGTTGGTTTGTTGGTTTGTTGTTTTGTTTGTTTGTTGGTTTGTTGGTTTGTTGGTTTGTTCGTTTGTTAGTTTGTTGGTTTATTTGTTTGTTGATTTGTTAGTTTGTTGGTTTGTTGGTTTATTGGTTTGTTGGTTTGTTGGCTTGTTAGTTTGTTGGTTTGTTGGTTTGTTTGTTTGTTGGTTTGTTGGCTTCTTGGTTTGTTGGTTTGTTGGTTTGTTGGCTTGTTGGTTTGTTGGTTTGTTTGTTTGTTGGCTTGTTAGCATGTTGGTTTGTTGGTTTGTTGGCTTGTTGGTTTGTTGGTTTATTGGTTTGTTGGTTTGTTGGTTTGTTGGTTTGTTGGTTTGTTGGTTTGTTGGTTTGTTTATTTGTTGGCTTGTTGGTTTGTTGGCTTGTTGGTTTGTAGGTTTGTTGATTTGTTGGTGTTGGTTTGTTGGTTTATTTGTTTGTTGGTTTGTAGGTTTGTTGGTTTGTTGGTTTGTTGGTTTGTTAACTTGTTGGTTTGCTAGTTTGTTTTTTTGGTTTGTTAGTTTGTTGGCTTGTTGGTTTGTTGGTTTGTTGGCTTGTTGGTTTGTTGGTTCGTTGGTTTTTTGGTTTGTTGGTTTGTTGGTTTTTTGGTTTGTTGGTTTGTTGGTTTGTTGGTTTGTTCTTTTGTTGGTTTTAGTTTGTTCGTTTGTTGGTTTTTTGGTTTGTTGGTTTGTTGGTTTGTTGGCTTGTTGGTTTGTTGGTTTGTTGGCTTGTTGGCTTGTTGGTTTGTTGGTTTGTTGATTTTTTGGTGTTGGTTTGTTGGTTTATTTGTTTGTTGGTTTGTAGGTTTGTTGGTTTGTTGGTTTGTTGGTTTGTTAACTTGTTGGTTTGCTAGTTTGTTTTGTTGGTTTGTTGGTTTGTTGGCTTGTTGGTTTGTTGGTTTGTTGGCTTGTTGGTTTGTTGGTTCGTTGGTTTTTTGGTTTGTTGGTTTGTTGGTTTGTTGGTTTGTTGGTTTGTTGGTTTGTTTGTTTGTTGGCTTGTTGGCATGTTGGTTTGTTGGTTTGTTGGCTTGTAGGTTTGTTGGTTTGTTGGCTTGTTGGTTTGTTGGTTTGTTGGTTTGTTGGTTTGCTTGTTTGTTGGTTTGTTGGTTTGTTTGTTTGTTCGTTTGTTGGTTTTTTGGTTTGTTGGCTTGTTGGTTTGTTGGCTTGTTGGTTTGTTGGTTTGTTGGTTTGTTTGTTTGTTGGCTTGGTTAGCATGTTGGTTTGTGGTTTGTTGGCTTGTTGGTTTGTTGGTTTGTTGGTTTGTTGGTTTGTTGGTTTGTTTGTTTGTTGGCTTGTTGGCTTGTTGGCATGTTGGTTTGTTTGTTTGTCTGCTTGTTGGTTTGTTGGTTTGTTGGTTTGTTGGTTTGTTGGTTTGTTGGTTTGTTGGTTTGTTGGTTTGTTTGTTTGTTGGTTTGTTGGTTTGTTGGTTTGTTCGTTTGTTGGATTGTTGGCTTGTTGGTTTGTTGGTTTGTTGGCTTATTGAATTTGTTGGTTTGTTGGTTTGTTGGTTTGTTGGTTTGTTGGTTTGTTTGTTTGTTGGCTTGTTGGCTTGTTGGTTTGTTGGTTTGTTGGTTTGTTGGTTTGTTGGTTTGTTGGTTTGTTGGTTTGTTGGTTTGTTGGTTTGTTGGTTTGTTGGTTTGTTGGTTTATTTGTTTGTTGGTTTGTTGGTTTGTTGGTTTGTTGGTTTGTTGGTTTGTTGGTTTGTTGGTTTGTTGGTTTGTTAACTTGTTGGTTTGTTAGTTTAATGGCTTGTTGGTTTGTTGGTGTGTTGGGTTGTTGGTTTGTTTGTTTGTTGGTTGGTTGGTTTGTTGGTTTGTTGGCTTGTTGGTTTGTTGGTTTGTTGGTTTTTTGGTTTGTTGGTTTGTTGGTTTGTTGGTTTGTTAGTTTGTTGATTTGTTGGTTTGTTAGTTTGTTTGTTTTTTGGCTTGCTGGCATTTTGGTTTGTTGGTTTGATGGCTTGTTGGTTTGTTGGTTTGTTGGTTTTTTGGTTTGTTGGTTTGTTGGGTTGTTGGTTTGTTGGTTTGTTGTTTTGTTTGTTTGTTGGTTTGTTGGTTTGTTGGTTTGTTCGTTTGTTAGTTTGTTGGTTTATTTGTTTGTTGATTTGTTAGTTTGTTGGTTTGTTGGTTTATTGGTTTGTTGGTTTGTTGGCTTGTTAGTTTGTTGGTTTGTTGGTTTGTTTGTTTGTTGGTTTGTTGGCTTCTTGGTTTGTTGGTTTGTTGGTTTGTTGGTTACTTGGTTTGTTGGTTTGTTCGTTTGTTGGTTTGTTGGTTTATTGGTTTGTTGGTTTGTTGGTTTTTTGGTTTGTTGGTTTGTTGGTTTGTGCTTTTGTTGGCTTTTTAGTTTGTTCGGTTGTTGGTTTTTTTGTTTGTTGGCTTGTTGGTTTGTTGGTTTGTTGGCTTGTTGGCTTGTTGGTTTGTTGGTTTGTTGGCTTATTGGCTTGGTGGTTTGTTGGCTTGTTGGTTTGTTGGTTTGTTGGTTTGTTGATTTATTTGTTTGTTGGTTTGTAGGTTTGTTGGTTTGTTGGTTTGTTAACTTGTTGGTTTGGTAGTTTGTTTTGTTGGTTTGTTGGTTTGTTGGTTTGTTGGTTTGTTGGTTTGTTGGTTTGTTGGTTTGTAGGTTTGTAGGCTTGTTGGCTTGTTGGTTTGTTCGTTCGTTGGTTTTCTGGTTTGTTGTTTTGTTGGTTTGTTTGTTTGTTGGCTTGTTGGCATGTTGGTTTGTTGGTTTGTTGGTTTGTTTGTTTGTTGGCTTGTTGGCATGTTGGTTTGTTGGTTTGTTGGCTTGTAGGTTTGTTGGTTTGTTGGCTTGTTGGTTTGTTGGTTTGTTGGTTTGTTGGTTTGCTTGTTTGTTGGTTTGTTGGTTTGTTTGTTTGTTCGTTTGTTGGTTTTTTGGTTTGTTGGCTTGTTGGTTTGTTGGCTTGTTGGTTTGTTGGTTTGTTGGTTTGTTTGTTTGTTGGCTTGGTTAGCATGTTGGTTTGTGGTTTGTTGGCTTGTTGGTTTGTTGGTTTGTTGGTTTGTTGGTTTGTTGGTTTGTTTGTTTGTTGGCTTGTTGGCTTGTTGGCATGTTGGTTTGTTTGTTTGTCTGCTTGTTGGTTTGTTGGTTTGTTGGTTTGTTGGTTTGTTGGTTTGTTGGTTTGTTGGTTTGTTGGTTTGTTTGTTTGTTGGTTTGTTGGTTTGTTGGTTTGTTCGTTTGTTGGATTGTTGGCTTGTTGGTTTGTTGGTTTGTTGGCTTATTGAATTTGTTGGTTTGTTGGTTTGTTGGTTTGTTGGTTTGTTGGTTTGTTGGTTTGTTTGTTTGTTGGCTTGTTGGCTTGTTGGTTTGTTGGTTTGTTGGTTTGTTGGTTTGTTGGTTTGTTGGTTTGTTGGTTTGTTGGTTTGTTGGTTTGTTGGTTTGTTGGTTTGTTGGTTTATTTGTTTGTTGGTTTGTTGGTTTGTTGGTTTGTTGGTTTGTTGGTTTGTTGGTTTGTTAACTTGTTGGTTTGTTAGTTTAATGGCTTGTTGGTTTGTTGGTGTGTTGGGTTGTTGGTTTGTTTGTTTGTTGGTTGGTTGGTTTGTTGGTTTGTTGGCTTGTTGGTTTGTTGGTTTGTTGGTTTTTTGGTTTGTTGGTTTGTTGGTTTGTTGGTTTGTTAGTTTGTTGATTTGTTGGTTTGTTAGTTTGTTTGTTTTTTGGCTTGCTGGCATTTTGGTTTGTTGGTTTGATGGCTTGTTGGTTTGTTGGTTTGTTGGTTTTTTGGTTTGTTGGTTTGTTGGGTTGTTGGTTTGTTGGTTTGTTGTTTTGTTTGTTTGTTGGTTTGTTGGTTTGTTGGTTTGTTCGTTTGTTAGTTTGTTGGTTTATTTGTTTGTTGATTTGTTAGTTTGTTGGTTTGTTGGTTTATTGGTTTGTTGGTTTGTTGGCTTGTTAGTTTGTTGGTTTGTTGGTTTGTTTGTTTGTTGGTTTGTTGGCTTCTTGGTTTGTTGGTTTGTTGGTTTGTTGGCTTGTTGGTTTGTTGGTTTGTTTGTTTGTTGGCTTGTTAGCATGTTGGTTTGTTGGTTTGTTGGCTTGTTGGTTTGTTGGTTTATTGGTTTGTTGGTTTGTTGGTTTGTTGGTTTGTTGGTTTGTTGGTTTGTTGGTTTGTTTATTTGTTGGCTTGTTGGTTTGTTGGCTTGTTGGTTTGTTGGTTTGTTGATTTGTTGGTGTTGGTTTGTTGGTTTATTTGTTTGTTGGTTTGTAGGTTTGTTGGTTTGTTGGTTTGTTGGTTTGTTAACTTGTTGGTTTGCTAGTTTGTTGGTTTGTTGGTTTGTTGGTTTGTTGGTTTGTTGGTTTGTAGGTTTGTAGGCTTGTTGGCTTGTTGGTTTGTTCGTTCGTTGGTTTTCTGGTTTGTTGTTTTGTTGGTTTGTTTGTTTGTTGGCTTGTTGGCATGTTGGTTTGTTGGTTTGTTGGTTTGTTTGTTTGTTGGCTTGTTGGCATGTTGGTTTGTTGGTTTGTTGGCTTGTAGGTTTGTTGGTTTGTTGGCTTGTTGGTTTGTTGGTTTGTTGGTTTGTTGGTTTGCTTGTTTGTTGGTTTGTTGGTTTGTTTGTTTGTTCGTTTGTTGGTTTTTTGGTTTGTTGGCTTGTTGGTTTGTTGGCTTGTTGGTTTGTTGGTTTGTTGGTTTGTTTGTTTGTTGGCTTGGTTAGCATGTTGGTTTGTGGTTTGTTGGCTTGTTGGTTTGTTGGTTTGTTGGTTTGTTGGTTTGTTGGTTTGTTTGTTTGTTGGCTTGTTGGCTTGTTGGCATGTTGGTTTGTTTGTTTGTCTGCTTGTTGGTTTGTTGGTTTGTTGGTTTGTTGGTTTGTTGGTTTGTTGGTTTGTTGGTTTGTTGGTTTGTTTGTTTGTTGGTTTGTTGGTTTGTTGGTTTGTTCGTTTGTTGGATTGTTGGCTTGTTGGTTTGTTGGTTTGTTGGCTTATTGAATTTGTTGGTTTGTTGGTTTGTTGGTTTGTTGGTTTGTTGGTTTGTTGGTTTGTTTGTTTGTTGGCTTGTTGGCTTGTTGGTTTGTTGGTTTGTTGGTTTGTTGGTTTGTTGGTTTGTTGGTTTGTTGGTTTGTTGGTTTGTTGGTTTGTTGGTTTGTTGGTTTGTTGGTTTATTTGTTTGTTGGTTTGTTGGTTTGTTGGTTTGTTGGTTTGTTGGTTTGTTGGTTTGTTAACTTGTTGGTTTGTTAGTTTAATGGCTTGTTGGTTTGTTGGTGTGTTGGGTTGTTGGTTTGTTTGTTTGTTGGTTGGTTGGTTTGTTGGTTTGTTGGCTTGTTGGTTTGTTGGTTTGTTGGTTTTTTGGTTTGTTGGTTTGTTGGTTTGTTGGTTTGTTAGTTTGTTGATTTGTTGGTTTGTTAGTTTGTTTGTTTTTTGGCTTGCTGGCATTTTGGTTTGTTGGTTTGATGGCTTGTTGGTTTGTTGGTTTGTTGGTTTTTTGGTTTGTTGGTTTGTTGGGTTGTTGGTTTGTTGGTTTGTTGTTTTGTTTGTTTGTTGGTTTGTTGGTTTGTTGGTTTGTTCGTTTGTTAGTTTGTTGGTTTATTTGTTTGTTGATTTGTTAGTTTGTTGGTTTGTTGGTTTATTGGTTTGTTGGTTTGTTGGCTTGTTAGTTTGTTGGTTTGTTGGTTTGTTGGTTTGTTGGTTTGTTTGTTTGTTGGTTTGTTGGTTTGTTGGTTTGTTCGTTTGTTGGATTGTTGGCTTGTTGGTTTGTTGGTTTGTTGGCTTATTGAATTTGTTGGTTTGTTGGTTTGTTGGTTTGTTGGTTTGTTGGTTTGTTGGTTTGTTTGTTTGTTGGCTTGTTGGCTTGTTGGTTTGTTGGTTTGTTGGTTTGTTGGTTTGTTGGTTTGTTGGTTTGTTGGTTTGTTGGTTTGTTGGTTTGTTGGTTTGTTGGTTTGTTGGTTTATTTGTTTGTTGGTTTGTTGGTTTGTTGGTTTGTTGGTTTGTTGGTTTGTTGGTTTGTTAACTTGTTGGTTTGTTAGTTTAATGGCTTGTTGGTTTGTTGGTGTGTTGGGTTGTTGGTTTGTTTGTTTGTTGGTTGGTTGGTTTGTTGGTTTGTTGGCTTGTTGGTTTGTTGGTTTGTTGGTTTTTTGGTTTGTTGGTTTGTTGGTTTGTTGGTTTGTTAGTTTGTTGATTTGTTGGTTTGTTAGTTTGTTTGTTTTTTGGCTTGCTGGCATTTTGGTTTGTTGGTTTGATGGCTTGTTGGTTTGTTGGTTTGTTGGTTTTTTGGTTTGTTGGTTTGTTGGGTTGTTGGTTTGTTGGTTTGTTGTTTTGTTTGTTTGTTGGTTTGTTGGTTTGTTGGTTTGTTCGTTTGTTAGTTTGTTGGTTTATTTGTTTGTTGATTTGTTAGTTTGTTGGTTTGTTGGTTTATTGGTTTGTTGGTTTGTTGGCTTGTTAGTTTGTTGGTTTGTTGGTTTGTTTGTTTGTTGGTTTGTTGGCTTCTTGGTTTGTTGGTTTGTTGGTTTGTTGGCTTGTTGGTTTGTTGGTTTGTTTGTTTGTTGGCTTGTTAGCATGTTGGTTTGTTGGTTTGTTGGCTTGTTGGTTTGTTGGTTTATTGGTTTGTTGGTTTGTTGGTTTGTTGGTTTGTTGGTTTGTTGGTTTGTTGGTTTGTTTATTTGTTGGCTTGTTGGTTTGTTGGCTTGTTGGTTTGTTGGTTTGTTGATTTGTTGGTGTTGGTTTGTTGGTTTATTTGTTTGTTGGTTTGTAGGTTTGTTGGTTTGTTGGTTTGTTGGTTTGTTAACTTGTTGGTTTGCTAGTTTGTTTTTTTGGTTTGTTAGTTTGTTGGCTTGTTGGTTTGTTGGTTTGTTGGCTTGTTGGTTTGTTGGTTCGTTGGTTTTTTGGTTTGTTGGTTTGTTGGTTTTTTGGTTTGTTGGTTTGTTGGTTTGTTGGTTTGTTCTTTTGTTGGTTTTAGTTTGTTCGTTTGTTGGTTTTTTGGTTTGTTGGTTTGTTGGTTTGTTGGCTTGTTGGTTTGTTGGTTTGTTGGCTTGTTGGCTTGTTGGTTTGTTGGTTTGTTGATTTTTTGGTGTTGGTTTGTTGGTTTATTTGTTTGTTGGTTTGTAGGTTTGTTGGTTTGTTGGTTTGTTGGTTTGTTAACTTGTTGGTTTGCTAGTTTGTTTTGTTGGTTTGTTGGTTTGTTGGCTTGTTGGTTTGTTGGTTTGTTGGCTTGTTGGTTTGTTGGTTCGTTGGTTTTTTGGTTTGTTGGTTTGTTGGTTTGTTGGTTTGTTGGTTTGTTGGTTTGTTTGTTTGTTGGCTTGTTGGCATGTTGGTTTGTTGGTTTGTTGGCTTGTAGGTTTGTTGGTTTGTTGGCTTGTTGGTTTGTTGGTTTGTTGGTTTGTTGGTTTGCTTGTTTGTTGGTTTGTTGGTTTGTTTGTTTGTTCGTTTGTTGGTTTTTTGGTTTGTTGGCTTGTTGGTTTGTTGGCTTGTTGGTTTGTTGGTTTGTTGGTTTGTTTGTTTGTTGGCTTGGTTAGCATGTTGGTTTGTTGTTTGTTGGCTTGTTGGTTTGTTGGTTTGTTGGTTTGTTGGTTTGTTGGTTTGTTTGTTTGTTGGCTTGTTGGCTTGTTGGCATGTTGGTTTGTTTGTTTGTCTGCTTGTTGGTTTGTTGGTTTGTTGGTTTGTTGGTTTGTTGGTTTGTTGGTTTGTTGGTTTGTTGGTTTGTTTGTTTGTTGGTTTGTTGGTTTGTTGGTTTGTTCGTTTGTTGGATTGTTGGCTTGTTGGTTTGTTGGTTTGTTGGCTTATTGAATTTGTTTGGTTTGTTGGTTTGTTGGTTTGTTGGTTTGTTGGTTTGTTTGTTTGTTGGCTTGTTGGCTTGTTGGTTTGTTGGTTTGTTGGTTTGTTGGTTTGTTGGTTTGTTGGTTTGTTGGTTTGTTGGTTTGTTGGTTTGTTGGTTTGTTGGTTTGTTGGTTTATTTGTTTGTTGGTTTGTTGGTTTGTTGGTTTGTTGGTTTGTTGGTTTGTTGGTTTGTTAACTTGTTGGTTTGTTAGTTTAATGGCTTGTTGGTTTGTTGGTGTGTTGGGTTGTTGGTTTGTTTGTTTGTTGGTTGGTTGGTTTGTTGGTTTGTTGGCTTGTTGGTTTGTTGGTTTGTTGGTTTTTTGGTTTGTTGGTTTGTTGGTTTGTTGGTTTGTTAGTTTGTTGATTTGTTGGTTTGTTAGTTTGTTTGTTTTTTGGCTTGCTGGCATTTTGGTTTGTTGGTTTGATGGCTTGTTGGTTTGTTGGTTTGTTGGTTTTTTGGTTTGTTGGTTTGTTGGGTTGTTGGTTTGTTGGTTTGTTGTTTTGTTTGTTTGTTGGTTTGTTGGTTTGTTGGTTTGTTCGTTTGTTAGTTTGTTGGTTTATTTGTTTGTTGATTTGTTAGTTTGTTGGTTTGTTGGTTTATTGGTTTGTTGGTTTGTTGGCTTGTTAGTTTGTTGGTTTGTTGGTTTGTTTGTTTGTTGGTTTGTTGGCTTCTTGGTTTGTTGGTTTGTTGGTTTGTTGGTTACTTGGTTTGTTGGTTTGTTCGTTTGTTGGTTTGTTGGTTTATTGGTTTGTTGGTTTGTTGGTTTTTTGGTTTGTTGGTTTGTTGGTTTGTGCTTTTGTTGGCTTTTTAGTTTGTTCGGTTGTTGGTTTTTTTGTTTGTTGGCTTGTTGGTTTGTTGGTTTGTTGGCTTGTTGGCTTGTTGGTTTGTTGGTTTGTTGGCTTATTGGCTTGGTGGTTTGTTGGCTTGTTGGTTTGTTGGTTTGTTGGTTTGTTGATTTATTTGTTTGTTGGTTTGTAGGTTTGTTGGTTTGTTGGTTTGTTAACTTGTTGGTTTGGTAGTTTGTTTTGTTGGTTTGTTGGTTTGTTGGTTTGTTGGTTTGTTGGTTTGTTGGTTTGTTGGTTTGTAGGTTTGTAGGCTTGTTGGCTTGTTGGTTTGTTTGTTCGTTGGTTTTCTGGTTTGTTGTTTTGTTGGTTTGTTTGTTTGTTGGCTTGTTGGCATGTTGGTTTGTTGGTTTTTGGATTGTTGGTTTGTTGGTTTGTTGGTTTGTTCGTTTGTTGATTTGTTGGTTTGCTTGTTTGTTGGTTTGTTGGTTTGTTGGTTTGTTCGTTTGTTGGTTTTTTGGTTTTTTGGTTTGTTGGCTTGTAGGTTTGTTGGCTTGTTGGTTTGTTGGTTTGTTTGTTTGTTTGTTTTTTGGCTTGTTAGCATGTTGGTTTGTTGGTTTGTTGGCTTGTTGGTTTGTTGGTTTATTTGTTTGTTGGTTTGTTGGTTTGTTTGTTTGTTGGGTTGTTAACATGTTGGTTTGTTGGTTTGTTGGCTTGTTGGTTTGTTGGTTTATTTGTTTGTTGGTTTGTAGGTTTGTTGGTTTGTTGGTTTGTTAACTTGGTGGTTTGTTAGTTTGTTTTGTTGGTTTGTTAGTTTGTTGGTTTGTTGGTTTGTTAGTTTGTTGGTTTGTTGGTTTGTTGGTTTGTAGGTTTGTTGGCTTGTTGGCTTGTTGGTTTGTTGGTTCGTTGGTTTTTTGGTTTGTTGGTTTGTTGGTTTGTTGGTTTGTTGGTTTGTTTGTTTGTTGGCTTGTTGGCATTTTGGTTTGTTGGTTTGTTGGCTTGTTGGTTTGTTGGTTTGTTGGTTTGTTGGTTTGTTGGTTTGTTGGTTTACTTGTTTGTTGGTTTGTTGGTTTGTTGGTTTTTTCGTTTGTTGGTTTTTTGGTTTGTTGGCTTGTTGCCATATTGTTGGTTTGTTGGCTTGTTGGTTTGTTGGTTTGTTGGTTTGTTGGTTTGTTGGTTTGTTGGTTTGTTGGTTTGTTGGTTTGTTGGTTTGTTGGTTTGTTGGTTTGTTAGTTTGTTTGTTTGCTGGCTTGTTGGCATGTTGGTTTGTTGGTTTGTTGGCTTGTTGGTTCGTTGGTTTGTTGGTTTGTTGGTTTGTTAGTTTGTTGGTTTGTGGGTTTGTTTGTTTGTTGGTTTGTTGGTTTGTTGGTTTTTTCGTTTGTTGGTTTTTCGGTTTATTGGCTTGTTGGTTTGTTGGTTTGTTGGTTTGTTGGTTTGTTGGTTTGTTGGTTTATTGGTTTGTTGGTTTGTTAGTTTGTTGGTTTGTTGGTTTGTTTGTTTGTTGGTTTGTTGGTTTGTTGGTTTTTTCGTTTGTTGGTTTTTCGGTTTCTTGGCTTGTTGGTTTGTTGGTTTGTTGGTTTGTTGGTTTGTTGGTTTGTTGGTTTGTTGGTTTGTTGGTTTGTTGGTTTGTTGCTTTGTTTGTTTTTTGGCTTGTTGGCATATTGGTTTGTTGGTTTGTTGGCTTGTTGGTTTGTTGGTTTGTTGGTTTGTTGGTTTGTTGGTTTGTTGGTTTGTTGGTTTGTTGGTTTGTTGGTTTGTTGGTTTGTTGGTTTGTTTGTTTGTTGGTTTGTTGGTTTGTTGGTTTGTTCGTTTGTTGGTTTTTTGGTTTGTTGGCTTGTTGGCTTGTTGGTTTATTGGTCTGTTGGCTTGTTGGTTTGTTGGTTCGTTGGTTTGTTGGTTTGTTGGTTTATTTGTTTGTTCGTTTGTTGTTTTGTTGGTTTGTTGGTTTGTTGGCTTGTTGGTTTGTTGGTTTGTTAGCTTGTTGGCTTGTTGGTTTGTTGGTTTGTTGGTTTGTGGGTTTGTTGGTTTGTTGGTTTGTTGGCTTATTTGTTTGTTGGTTTGTTGGTTTGTTAACTTGTTGGTTTGTTAGTTTGTTGGCTTGTTGGTTTGTTGGTTTGTTGGTTTGTTGGTTTATTGGTTTGTTGGTTTGTTGGTTTGTTGGTTTGTTGGTTTGTTGGTTTGTTGGTTTGTTGGTTTGTTGGTTTGTTGGTTTGTTGGTTTGTTGGTTTGTTGGTTTGTTGGTTTGCTTATTTGTTGGTTTGTTGGGTTGTTGGTTTGTTCATTTGTTGGTTTTTTGGTTTGTTGGCTTGTTGGTTTGTTCGTTTGTTTGTTTGTTGGCGTGTTAGCATGTTGGTTTGTTGGTTTGTTGGCTTGTCGGTTTGTTGATTTGTTGGTTTGTTGGTTTGTTGGTTTGTTGGTTTGTTGGTTTGTTTGTTTGTTGGCTTGTTGGCATGTTGGTTTGTTGGTTTGTTGGCTTGTTGGTTTGTTGGTTTGTTAGTTTGTTTGTTTGTTTGTTTGTTGGTTTGTTGGTTTGTTGGTTTTTTTTTTTTTTTTGGCTTGTTGGCATGTTGGTTTGTTGGTTTGTTGGTTTGTTGACTTGTTGGTTTGTTGGTTTGTTGGTTTGTTGGTTTGTTGGTTTGTTGGTTTATTAGTTTGTTGGTTTGTTGGTTTGTTTGTTTGTTGGTTTGTTGGTTTGTTGGTTTGTTCGTTTGTTGGTTTTTTGGTTTGTTGGCTTGTTGGCTTGTTGGTTTATTGGTTTGTTGGTTTGTTGGTTTGTTGGTTTATTTGTTTGTTGTTTTGTTATTTTGTTGGTTTATTGGTTTGTTAACTTGTTGGTTTGTTAGTTTGTTGGCTTGTTGGTTTGTTGGTTTGTTGGTTTGTTAGCTTGTTGGCTTGTTGGTTTGTTGGTTTGTTGGTTTGTTGGCTGATTTGTTTGTTGGTTTGTTGGTTTGTTGGTTTATTAACTTGTTGGTTTGTTAGTTTGTTGGCTTGTTGGTTTGTTGGTTTGTTGGTTTGTTGGTTTGTTGGTTTGTTGGTTTGTTGGTTTGTTGGTTTGTTGGTTGGTTGGTTTGTTGGTTTGTTGGTTTGTTGGCTTATTTGTTTGTTGGTTTGTTGGTTTGTTGGTTTGTTGGTTTGTTGGTTTGTTAACTTGTTGGTTTGTTAGTTTGTTGGCTTGTTGGTTTGTTGGTTTGTTGCTTTGTTGGTTTGTTGGTTTGTTGGTTTGTTGGTTTGTTGGTTTGTTGGTTTGTTGGTTTGTTGGTTTGTTGGTTTGCTTGTTTGTTGGTTTGCTGGTTTGTTGGTTTGTTCGTTTGTTGGTTTTTTGGTTTGTTGGCTTGTTGGTTTGTTGGCTTGTTGGTTTGTTGGTTTGTTTGTTTGTTGGCTTGTTAGCATGTTGGTTTGTTGGTTTGTTGGCTTGTTGGGTTGTTGGTTTATTGGTTTGTTGGTTTGTTGGTTTGTTGGTTTGTTAGTTTGTTGGTTTGTTTATTTGTTGGCTTGTTGGCTTGTTGGTTTGTTGGTTTGTCGGTTTGTTGGTTTGTTGGTTTGTTGGTTTGTTGGTTTGTTGGTTTGTTTGTTACTTGGTTTGTTGGTTTGTTGGTTTGTTCGTTTGTTGGTTTTTTGGTTTGTTGGCTTGTTGGTTTGTTGGTTTGTTGGTTTGTTGGTTTGTTGGTTTGTTGGTTTGTCGGTTTGTTGGTTTGTTGGTTTGTTGGTTTGTTGGCTTGTTGGCTTGTTGGTTTGTTGGTTTGTTGGTTTGTTGGTTTGTTGGTTTGTTGGTTTATTTGTTTGTTGGTTTGTTGGTTTGTTGGTTTGTTCTGTTGGTTTAATAACTTTTTAGTTTGTTAGCTTGTTGGCTTGTTGGTTTGTTGGTTTGTTGGTTTGTTGGTTTGTTGGCTTGTTGATTTGTTGGTTTGTTGGTTTTTTGGTTTGTTGGTTTGTTGGTTTGTTGGTTTGTTGGTTTGTTGGTTTGTTGGTTTGTTGGTTTGTTGGTTTGTTGGTTTGATTGTTTGTTGGTTTGTTGGTTTGTTGGTTTGTTAGTTTGTTGGTTTTTTGGTTTGTTGGCTTGTTGAATTGTTGGTTCGTTGGTTTGTTGGTTTGTTTGTTTTTTGGCTTTTTGGCATGTTGGTTTGTTGGTTTGTTGGCTTGTCGGTTTGTTGGTTTGTTGGTTTGTTGGTTTGTTGGTTGGTTGGTTTGTTGGTTTGTTTGTTTTTTGGCTTGTTGGCATGTTGGTTTGTTGGTTTGTTGGCTTGTTGGTTTGTTGGTTTGTTGGTTTGTTGGTTTGTTGGTTTGTTGGTTTGTTGGTTTGTTGGTTTGTTGGTTTGTTGGTTTGTTTGTTTGTTGGTTTGTTTGTTTGTTCGTTTGTTGGTTTGTTGGTTTTTTGGTTTGTTGGCTTGTTGGCTTGTTGGTTTGTTGGTCTGTTGGCTTGTTGGTTTGTTGGTTTGTTGGTTTGTTGGTTTGTTGGTTTGTTGGTTTGTTGGTTTGTTGGTTTGTTGGTTTATTTAATTGTTGGTTTGTTGGTTTGTTGGCTTGTTGGTTTGTTGGTTTGTTGGCTTGTTGGCTTGTTGGCATGTTGGTTTGTTGGTTTGTTGGTTTGTTGGTTTGTTGGTTTGTTGGTTTGTTGGCTTATTTGTTTGTTGGTTTGTTGGTTTATTGGTTTGTTGGTTTGTTGGTTTGTTGGTTGGTTGGTTTGTTGGTTTGTTTGTTTTTTGGCTTGTTGGCATGTTGGTTTGTTGGTTTGTTGGCTTGTTGGCTTGTTGGTTTGTTGGTTTGTTGGTTTGTTGGTTTGTTGGATTGTTGGTTTGTTGGTTTGTTGGTTTGTTGGTTTGTTGGTTTGTTTGTTTGTTGGTTTGTTGGTTTGTTTGTTTGTTCGTTTGTTGGTTTGTTGGTTTTTTGGTTTGTTGGCTTGTTGGCTTGTTGGTTTGTTGGTCTGTTGGCTTGTTGGTTTGTTGGTTTGTTGGTTTGTTGGTTTGTTGGTTTGTTGGTTTGTTGGTTTGTTGGTTTATTTAATTGTTGGTTTGTTGGTTTGTTGGCTTGTTGGTTTGTTGGTTTGTTGGCTTGTTGGCTTGTTGGCATGTTGGTTTGTTGGTTTGTTGGTTTGTTGGTTTGTTGGTTTGTTGGTTTGTTGGCTTATTTGTTTGTTGGTTTGTTGGTTTGTTGGTTTGCTTGTTTGTTGGTTTGTTGGTTTGTTGGTTTGTTGGTTTGTTCGTTTGTTGGTTTTTTGGTTTGTTGGCTTGTTGGTTTGTTGGTTTGTTTGTTTGTTTGTTTTTTGGCTTGTTAGCATGTTGGTTTGTTGGTTTGTTGGCTTGTTGGTTTGTTGGTTTATTTGTTTGTTGGTTTGTTGGTTTGTTGGTTTGTTGGGTTGTTAACATGTTGGTTTGTTGGTTTTTTGGCTTGTTGGTTTGTTGGTTTATTTGTTTGTTGGTTTGTAGGTTTGTTGGTTTGTTGGTTTGTTAACTTGTTGGTTTGTTAGTTCGTTTTGTTGGTTTGTTAGTTTGTTGGTTTGTTGGTTTGTTAGTTTGTTGGTTTGTTGGTTTGTTGGTTTGTAGGTTTGTTGGCTTGTTGGCTTGTTGGTTTGTTGGTTCGTTGGTTTTTTGGTTTGTTGGTTTGTTGGTTTGTTGGTTTGTTGGTTTGTTTGTTTGTTGGCTTGTTGGCATTTTGGTTTGTTGGTTTGTTGGCTTGTTGGTTTGTTGGTTTGTTGGTTTGTTGGTTTGTTGGTTTGTTGGTTTACTTGTTTGTTGGTTTGTTGGTTTGTTGGTTTTTTCGTTTGTTGGTTTTTTGGTTTGTTGGCTTGTTGCCATATTGTTGGTTTGTTGGCTTGTTGGTTTGTTGGTTTGTTGGTTTGATGGTTCGTTGGTTTGTTGGTTTGTTGGTTTGTTGGTTTGTTGGTTTGTTGGTTTGTTGGTTTGTTAGTTTGTTTGTTTGCTGGCTTGTTGGCATGTTGGTTTGTTGGTTTGTTGGCTTGTTGGTTCGTTGGTTTGTTGGTTTGTTGGTTTGTTAGTTTGTTGGTTTGTTGGTTTGTTTGTTTGTTGGTTTGTTGGTTTGTTGGTTTTTTCGTTTGTTGGTTTTTCGGTTTATTGGCTTGTTGGTTTGTTGGTTTGTTGGTTTGTTGGTTTGTTGGTTTGTTGGTTTATTGGTTTGTTGGTTTGTTAGTTTGTTGGTTTGTTGGTTTGTTTGTTTGTTGGTTTGTTGGTTTGTTGGTTTTTTCGTTTGTTGGTTTTTCGGCTTCTTGGCTTGTTGGTTTGTTGGTTTGTTGGTTTGTTGGTTTGTTGGTTTGTTGGTTTGTTGGTTTGTTGGTTTGTTGGTTTGTTGGTTTGTTGCTTTATTGCTTTGTTTGTTTTTTGGCTTGTTGGCATATTGGTTTGTTGGTTTGTTGGCTTGTTGGTTTGTTGGTTTGTTGGTTTGTTGGTTTGTTGGTTTGTTGGTTTGTTGGTTTGTTGGTTTGTTGGTTTGTTGGTTTGTTGGTTTGTTTGTTTGTTGGTTTGTTGGTTTGTTGGTTTGTTCGTTTGTTGGTTTTTTGGTTTGTTGGCTTGTTGGCTTGTTGGTTTATTGGTCTGTTGGCTTGTTGGTTTGTTGCTTCGTTGGTTTGTTGGTTTGTTGGTTTATTTGTTTGTTCGTTTGTTGTTTTGTTGGTTTGTTGGTTTGTTGGCTTGTTGGTTTGTTGGTTTGTTAGCTTGTTGGCTTGTTGGTTTGTTGGTTTGTTGGTTTGTGGGTTTGTTGGTTTGTTGGTTTGTTGGCTTATTTGTTTGTTGGTTTGTTGGTTTGTTAACTTGTTGGTTTGTTAGTTTGTTGGCTTGTTGGTTTGTTGGTTTGTTGGTTTGTTGGTTTGTTGGTTTGGTGGTTTGTTGGTTTGTTGGTTTGTTGGTTTGTTGGTTTGTTGGTTTGTTGGTTTGTTGGTTTGTTGGTTTGTTGGTTTGTTGGTTTGTTGGTTTGTTGGTTTGCTTATTTGTTGGTTTGTTGGTTTGTTGGTTTGTTCATTTGTTGGTTTTTTGGCGTGTTAACATGTTGGTTTGTTGGTTTGTTGGCTTGTCGGTTTGTTGATTTGTTGGTTTGTTGGTTTGTTGGTTTGTTGGTTTGTTGGTTTGTTTGTTGGTTTGTTGGTTTGTTGGTTTGTTGGTTTGCTTATTTGTTGGTTTGTTGGTTTGTTGGTTTGTTCGTTTGTTTGTTTGTTGGCGTGTTAACATGTTGGTTTGTTGGTTTGTTGGCTTGTCGGTTTGTTGATTTGTTGGTTTGTTGGTTTGTTGGTTTGTTGGTTTGTTGGTTTGTTTGTTTGTTGGCTTGTTGTCATGTTGGTTTGTTGGTTTGTTGGCTTGTTGGTTTGTTGGTTTGTTAGTTTGTTTGTTTGTTTGTTTGTTGGTTTGTTGGTTTGTTGGTTTGTTTGTTTTTTGGCTTGTTGGCATGTTGGTTTGTTGGTTTGTTGGTTTGTTGACTTGTTGGTTTGTTGGTTTGTTGGTTTGTTGGTTTGTTGGTTTGTTGGTTTGTTAGTTTGTTGGTTTGTTGGTTTGTTTGTTTGTTGGTTTGTTGGTTTGTTGGTTTGTTCGTTTGTTGGTTTTTTGGTTTGTTGGCTTGTTGGCTTGTTGGTTTATTTGTTTGTTGGTTTGTTGGTTTGTTGGTTTATTTGTTTGTTGTTTTGTTAGTTTGTTGGTTTATTGGGTTGTTAACTTGTTGGTTTGTTAGTTTGTTGGCTTGTTGGTTTGTTGGTTTGTTGGTTTGTTAGCTTGTTGGCTTTTTGGTTTGTTGGTTTGTTGGTTTGTTGGCTTATTTGTTTGTTGGTTTGTTGGTTTGTTGGTTTGTTGGTTTGTTGGTTTGTTAACTTGTTGGTTTGTTAGTTTGTTGGCTTGTTGGTTTGTTGGTTTGTTGCTTCGTTGGTTTGTTGGTTTGTTGGTTTGTTGGTTTGTTGGTTTCTTGGTTTGTTGGTTTGTTGGTTTGCTTGTTTGTTGGTTTGCTGGTTTGTTGGTTTGTTCGTTTGTTGGTTTTTTGGTTTGTTGGCTTGTTGGTTTGTTGGCTTGTTGGTTTGTTTGTTTGTTGGCTTGTTAGCATGTTAGTTTGTTGGTTTGTTGGCTTGTTGGTTTGTTGGTTTATTGGTTTGTTGGTTTGTTGGTTTGTTGGTTTGTTAGTTTGTTGGTTTGTTTATTTGTTGGCTTGTTGGCTTGTTGGTTTGTTGGTTTGTCGGTTTGTTGGTTTGTTGGTTTGTTGGTTTGTTGGTTTGTTGGTTTGTTGGTTTGTTTGTTTGTTGGTTTGTTGGTTTGTTGGTTTGTTCGTTTGTTGGTTTTTTGGTTTGTTGGCTTGTTGGTTTGTTGGTTTGTTGGTTTGTTGGTTTGTTGGTTTGTTGGTTTGTCGGTTTGTTGGTTTGTTGGTTTGTTGGTTTGTTGGCTTGTTGGCTTGTTGGTTTGTTGGTTTGTTGGTTTGTTGGTTTGTTGGTTTATTTGTTTGTTGGTTTGTTGGTTTGTTCTGTTGTTTTAATAACTTTTTAGTTTGTTAGCTTGTTGGCTTGTTGGTTTGTTGGTTTGTTGGTTTGTTGGTTTGTTGGCTTGTTGATTTGTTGGTTTGTTGGTTTTTTGGTTTGTTGGTTTGTTGGTTTGTTGGTTTGTTGGTTTGTTGGTTTGTTGGTTTGTTGGTTTGTTGGTTTGTTTGTTTGTTGGTTTGTTGGTTTGTTGGTTTGTTAGTTTGTTGGTTTTTTGGTTTGTTGGCTTGTTGAATTGTTGGTTCGTTGGTTTGTTGGTTTGTTTGTTTTTTGGCTTTTTGGCATGTTGGTTTGTTGGTTTGTTGGCTTGTCGGTTTGTTGGTTTGTTGGTTTGTTGGTTTGTTGGTTGGTTGGTTTGTTGGTTTGTTTGTTTTTTGGCTTGTTGGCATGTTGGTTTGTTGGTTTGTTGGCTTGTTGGCTTGTTGGTTTGTTGGTTTGTTGGTTTGTTGGTTTGTTGGTTTGTTGGTTTGTTGGTTTGTTGGTTTGTTGGTTTGTTTGTTTGTTGGTTTGTTGGTTTGTTTGTTTGTTCGTTTGTTGGTTTGTTGGTTTTTTGGTTTGTTGGCTTGTTGGCTTGTTGGTTTGTTGGTCTGTTGGCTTGTTGGTTTGTTGGTTTGTTGGTTTGTTGGTTTGTTGGTTTGTTGGTTTGTTGGTTTGTTGGTTTATTTGATTGTTGGTTTGTTGGTTTGTTGGCTTGTTGGTTTGTTGGTTTGTTGGCTTGTTGGCTTGTTGGCATGTTGGTTTGTTGGTTTGTTGGTTGGTTGGTTTGTTGGTTTGTTGGTTTGTTGGCTTATTTGTTTGTTGGTTTGTTGGTTTATTGGTTTGTTGGTTTATTAACTTGTTGGTTTGTTAATTTGTTGGCTTGTTGGTTCGTTGGTTTGTTGGTTTGTTTGTTTGTTTGTTTGTTGGTTTGTTGGTTTGTTGGCTTGTTGGTTGGTTGGTTTGTTGGTTTTTTGGTTTGTTGGTTTGTTGGTTTGTTGGTTTGTTGGTTTGTTTGTTTGTTGGTTTGTTGGCTTGTTGGTTTGTTGTTTTGTTGGTTTGTTGGTTTGTTGGTTTGTTGGTTTGTTTGTTGGTTAGTTGGTTTGTTGGTTTGTTGGTTTGTTCGTTTGTTGGTTTTTTGGTTTGTTGGCTTGTTGGTTTGTTGGTTTGTTGGTTTGTTGGTTTGTTGGTTTGTTGGTTTGTTTGTTTATTTGTTTGTTTGTTGGCTTGTTGGCATGTTGGTTTGTTGGTTTGTTGGCTTGTTGGTTTGTTGGTTTGTTGGTTTGTTGGTTTGTTGGTTTGTTGGTTTGTTGGTTTGTTGGTTTGTTGGTTTGTTGGTTTGTTTGTTTGTTGGTTTTTTGGCTTGTTGGGTTGTTGGTTTGTTGGTTTGTTGCCTTGTTGGTTTGTTGGTTTGTTGGTTTGTTGGTTTGTTGGTTTGTTGGTTTGTTGGTTTGTTGGTTTGTTGGTTTATTTGTTTGTTGGTTTGTTGGTTTGTTGGTTTGTTGGTTTGTTAACTTGTTGGTTTGTTAGTTTGTTGGCTTGTTTGTTTGTTGGTTTGTTGGTTTGTTGGTTTGTTGGTTTGTTGGTTTGTCGGTTTGTTGGTTTGTTGGTTTGTTGGCTTGTTGGTTTGTTGGTTTGTTGGTTTTTTGGTTTGTTGGTTTGTTGGTTTGTTGGTTTGTTGGTTTGTTGGTTTGTTGGTTTGTTGGTTTGTTGGTTTGTTGGTTTGTTGGTTTGTTGGTTTGTTGGTTTGTTGGTTTGTTGGTTTGTTTGTTTGTTGGCTTGTTGGCAAGTTGGTTTGTTGGTTTGTTGGTTTGTTGGTTTGTTGGTTTGTTGGTTTGTTGGTTTGTTGGTGTGTTGGTTTGTTGGTTTGTAGGTTTGTTTGTTTGTTTGTTTTTTGGCTTGTTGGTATGTTGGTTTGTTGGTTTGTTGGTTTGTTGGTTTGTTGGTTTGTTGGTTTGTTGGTTTGTTGGTTTGTTGGTTTGTTGGTTTGTTGGTTTGCTGGTTTGCTTGTTTGTTGGTTTGTTGGTTTGTTGGTTTGTTCGTTTGTTGGATTTTTTGGTTTGTTGGCTTGTTGGCTTGTTGGTTTGTTAGTTTGTTGGCTTGTTGGTTTGTTGGTTTGTTGGTTTGTTGGTTGGTTGGTTTGTTGGTTTGTTGGTTTGTTGGCTTGTTGGTTTGTTGGTTTGTTGGTTTGTTGGCTTGTTGGCTTGATGGTTTGTTGGTTTGTTGGTTTGTTGGTTTGTTGGTTTGTTGGTTTGTTGGCTTGTTGGTTTGTTGGTTTGTTGGTTTGTTGGTTTGTTGGTTTGTTTGTTTGTTGGCTTGTTGGCATGTTGGTTTGTTGGTTTGTTGGTTTTTTGGTTTGTTGGTTTGTTGATTTGTTGGTTTGTTGGTTTGTTGGTGTGTTGGTTTGTTGGTTTGTTGATTTGTTTGTTTGTTTGTTTTTTGGCTTGTTGGTATGTTGGTTTGTTGGTTTTTGGTTTGTTGGTTTGTTGGTTTGTTGGTTTGTTGGTTTGTTGGTTTGTTGGTTTGCTGGTTTGCTTGTTTGTTGGTTTGTTGGTTTGTTGGCTTGTTGGTTGGTTGGTTTGTTGGTTTTTGGTTTGTTGGTTTGTTGGTTTGTTGGTTTGTTGGTTTGTTGGTTTGTTGGTTTGTTGGTTTGTTGGTTTGTTGGTTTGTTGGTTTGTTGGTTTGTTGGTTTGTTGGTTTGTTGGTTTGTTTGTTTGTTGGTTTTTTGGCTTGTTGGGTTGTTGGTTTGTTGGTTTGTTGCCTTGTTGGTTTGTTGGTTTGTTGGTTTGTTGGTTTGTTGGTTTGTTGGTTTGTTGGTTTATTTGTTTGTTGGTTTGTTGGTTTGTTGGTTTGTTAACTTGTTGGTTTGTTAGTTTATTGGCTTGTTGGTTTGTTGGTTTGTTGGTTGGTTGGTTTGTTGGTTTGTTGGTTTGTTGGTTTGTTGGTTTGTTGGTTTGTTGGCTTGTTGGTTTGTTGGTTTGTTGGTTTTTTGGTTTGTTGGTTTGTTGGTTTGTTGGTTTGTTGGTTTGTTGGTTTGTTGGTTTGTTGGTTTGTTGGTTTGTTGGTTTGTTGGTTTGTTGGTTTGTTGGTTTGTTGGTTTGTTGGTTTGTTGGTTTGTTTGTTTGTTGGCTTGTTTGCATGTTGGTTTGTTGGTTTGTTGGTTTGTTGGTTTGTTGGTTTGTTGGTTTGTTGGTTTGTTGGTTTGTTGGTTTGTTGGTTTGTTGGTTTTTTGGTTTGTTGGTTTGTTCGTTTGTTGGTTTTTTGGTTTGTTGGCTTGTTGGCTTGTTGGTTTATTGGTCTGTTGGCTTGTTGGTTGGTTGGTTCGTTGGTTTGTTGGTTTGTTGGTTTATTTGTTTGTTGGTTTGTTGTTTTGTTGGTTTGTTGGTTTGTTGGCTTGTTGGTTTGTTGGTTTGTTGGTTTGTTGGCTTGTTGGTTTGTTGGTTTGTTGGTTTGTGGGTTTGTTGGTTTGTTGGTTTGTTGGCTTATTTGTTTGTTGGTTTGTTGGTTTGTTGGTTTGTTGGTTTGTTAACTTGTTGGTTTGTTAGTTTGTTGGCTTGTTGGTTTGTTGGTTTGTTGATTTGTTGGTTTGTTTGTTTGTTGGTTTGTTGGTTTGTTGGTTTGTTGGTTTGCTTATTTGTTGGTTTGTTGGTTTGTTGGTTTGTTTGTTTGTTGGTTTTTTTGTTTGTTGGCTTGTTTGTTTGTTGGCTTGTTGGTTTGTTCGTTTGTTTGTTTGTTGGCGTGTTAGCATGTTGGTTTGTTGGTTTGTTGGCTTGTCGGTTTGTTGATTTGTTGGTTTGTTGGTTTGTTAGTTTGTTGATTTGTTGGTTTGTTTGTTTGTTGGCTTGTTGGCATGTTGGTTTGTTGGTTTGTTGGCTTGTTGGTTTGTTGGTTTGTTAGTTTGTTTGTTTGTTGGTTTGTTGGTTTTTTGGTTTGTTTGTTTTTTGGTTTGTTGGTTTGTTGGTTTGATCGTTTGTTGGTTTGTTTGTTTGTTGGCTTGTTGGCATGTTGGTTTGTTGGTTTGTTGGCTTGTTGGTTTGTTGGTTTGTTGGTTTGTGGGTTTGTTGGTTTGTTGGTTTGTTGGCTTATTTGTTTGTTGGTTTGTTGGTTTGTTAACTTGTTGGTTTGTTAGTTTGTTGGCTTGTTGGTTTGTTGGTTTGTTGGTTTGTTGGTTTGTTGGTTTGTTGGTTTGTTGGTTTGTTGGTTTGTTGGTTTGTTGGTTTGTTGGTTTGTTGGTTTGTTGGTTTGTTGGTTTCTTGGTTTGTTGGTTTGTTGGTTTGTTGGTTTGCTTATTTGTTGGTTTGTTGGTTTGTTGGTTTGTTCATTTGTTGGTTTTTTGGTTTGTTGGCTTGTTGGTTTGTTCGTTTGTTTGTTTGTTGGCGTGTTAGCATGTTGGTTTGTTGGTTTGTTGGCTTGTCGGTTTGTTGATTTGTTGGTTTGTTGGTTTGTTGGTTTGTTGGTTTGTTGGTTTGTTTGTTTGTTGGCTTGTTGGCATGTTGGTTTGTTGGTTTGTTGGCTTGTTGGTTTGTTGGTTTGTTAGTTTGTTTGTTTGTTTGTTTGTTGGTTTGTTGGTTTGTTGGTTTGTTTGTTTTTTGGCTTGTTGGCATGTTGGTTTGTTGGTTTGTTGGTTTGTTGACTTGTTGGTTTGTTGGTTTGTTGGTTTGTTGGTTTGTTGGTTTGTTGGTTTGTTAGTTTGTTGGTTTGTTGGTTTGTTTGTTTGTTGGTTTGTTGGTTTGTTGGTTTGTTCGTTTGTTGGTTTTTTGGTTTGTTGGCTTGTTGGCTTGTTGGTTTATTGGTTTGTTGGTTTGTTGGTTTGTTGGTTTATTTGTTTGTTGTTTTATTAGTTTGTTGGTTTATTGGTTTGTTAACTTGTTGGTTTGTTAGTTTGTTGGCTTGTTGGTTTGTTGGTTTGTTGGTTTGTTAGCTTGTTGGCTTGTTGGTTTGTTGGTTTGTTGGTTTGTTGGCTGATTTGTTTGTTGGTTTGTTGGTTTGTTGGTTTGTTAACTTGTTGGTTTGTTATTTTGTTGGCTTGTTGGTTTGTTGGTTTGTTGGTTTGTTGGTTTGTTGGTTTGTTGGTTGGTTGGTTTGTTGGTTTGGTGGTTTGTTGGCTTATTTGTTTGTTGGTTTGTTGGTTTGTTGGTTTGTTGGTTTGTTGGTTTGTTAACTTGTTGGTTTGTTAGTTTGTTGGCTTGTTGGTTTGTTGGTTTGTTGCTTTGTTGGTTTGTTGGTTTGTTGGTTTGTTGGTTTGTTGGTGTCTTGGTTTGTTGGTTTGTTGGTTTGCTTGTTTGTTGGTTTGCTGGTTTGTTGGTTTGTTCGTTTGTTGGTTTTTTGGTTTGTTGGCTTGTTGGTTTGTTGGCTTGTTGGTTTGTTTGTTTGTTGGCTTGTTAGCATGTTGGTTTGTTGGTTTGTTGGCTTGTTGGTTTGTTGGTTTATTGGTTTGTTGGTTTGTTGGTTTGTTGGTTTGTTAGTTTGTTCGTTTGTTTATTTGTTGGCTTGTTGGCTTGTTGGTTTGTTGGTTTGTCGGTTTGTTGGTTTGTTGGTTTGTTGGTTTGTTGGTTTGTTGGTTTGTTTGTTTGTTGGTTTGTTGGTTTGTTGGTTTGTTCGTTTGTTGGTTTTTTGGTTTGTTGGCTTGTTGGTTTGTTGGTTTGTTGGTTTGTTGGTTTGTTGGTTTGTTGGTTTGTCGGTTTGTTGGTTTGTTGGTTTGTTGGTTTGTTGGCTTGTTGGCTTGTTGGTTTGTTGGTTTGTTGGTTTGTTGGTTTGTTGGTTTATTTGTTTGTTGGTTTGTTGGTTTGTTGGTTTGTTCTGTTGGTTTAATAACTTTTTAGTTTGTTAGCTTGTTGGCTTGTTGGTTTGTTGGTTTGTTGGTTTGTTGGTTTGTTGGCTTGTTGATTTGTTGGTTTGTTGGTTTTTTGGTTCGTTGGTTTGTTGGTTTGTTGGTTTGTTGGTTTGTTGGTTTGTTGGTTTGTTGGTTTGTTGGTTTGTTGGTTTGTTTGTTTGTTGGTTTGTTGGTTTGTTGGTTTGTTAGTTTTTTGGTTTGTTGGCTTGTTGAATTGTTGGTTCGTTGGTTTGTTGGTTTGTTTGTTTTTTGGCTTTTTGGCATGTTGGTTTGTTGGTTTGTTGGTTTGTTGGCTTATTTGTTTGTTGGTTTGTTGGTTTATTGGTTTGTTGGTTTATTAACTTGTTGGTTTGTTAATTTGTTGGCTTGTTGGTTCGTTGGTTTGTTGGTTTGTTTGTTTGTTTGTTTGTTGGTTTGTTGGTTTGTTGGCTTGTTGGTTGGTTGGTTTGTTGGTTTTTTGGTTTGTTGGTTTGTTGGTTTGTTGGTTTGTTGGTTTGTTTGTTTGTTGGTTTGTTGGCTTGTTGGTTTGTTGTTTTGTTGGTTTGTTGGTTTGTTGGTTTGTTGGTTTGTTTGTTGGTTAGTTGGTTTGTTGGTTTGTTGGTTTGTTCGTTTGTTGGTTTTTTGGTTTGTTGGCTTGTTGGTTTGTTGGTTTGTTGGTTTGTTGGTTTGTTGGTTTGTTGGTTTGTTTGTTTATTTGTTTGTTTGTTGGCTTGTTGGCATGTTGGTTTGTTGGTTTGTTGGCTTGTTGGTTTGTTGGTTTGTTGGTTTGTTGGTTTGTTGGTTTGTTTTTTTTGTTGGTTTGTTGGTTTGTTGGTTTGTTGGTTTGTTTGTTTGTTGGTTTTTTGGCTTGTTGGGTTGTTGGTTTGTTGGTTTGTTGCCTTGTTGGTTTGTTGGTTTGTTGGTTTGTTGGTTTGTTGGTTTGTTGGTTTGTTGGTTTGTTGGTTTGTTGGTTTATTTGTTTGTTGGTTTGTTGGTTTGTTGGTTTGTTGGTTTGTTAACTTGTTGGTTTGTTAGTTTGTTGGCTTGTTTGTTTGTTGGTTTGTTGGTTTGTTGGTTTGTTGGTTTGTTGGTTTGTCGGTTTGTTGGTTTGTTGGTTTGTTGGCTTGTTGGTTTGTTGGTTTGTTGGTTTTTTGGTTTGTTGGTTTGTTGGTTTGTTGGTTTGTTGGTTTGTTGGTTTGTTGGTTTGTTGGTTTGTTGGTTTGTTGGTTTGTTGGTTTGTTGGTTTGTTGGTTTGTTGGTTTGTTGGTTTGTTTGTTTGTTGGCTTGTTGGCAAGTTGGTTTGTTGGTTTGTTGGTTTGTTGGTTTGTTGGTTTGTTGGTTTGTTGGTTTGTTGGTGTGTTGGTTTGTTGGTTTGTAGGTTTGTTTGTTTGTTTGTTTTTTGGCTTGTTGGTATGTTGGTTTGTTGGTTTGTTGGTTTGTTGGTTTGTTGGTTTGTTGGTTTGTTGGTTTGTTGGTTTGTTGGTTTGTTGGTTTGTTGGTTTGTTGGTTTGCTGGTTTGCTTGTTTGTTGGTTTGTTGGTTTGTTGGTTTGTTCGTTTGTTGGATTTTTTGGTTTGTTGGCTTGTTGGCTTGTTGGTTTGTTAGTTTGTTGGCTTGTTGGTTTGTTGGTTTGTTGGTTTGTTGGTTGGTTGGTTTGTTGGTTTGTTGGTTTGTTGGCTTGTTGGTTTGTTGGTTTGTTGGTTTGTTGGCTTGTTGGCTTGATGGTTTGTTGGTTTGTTGGTTTGTTGGTTTGTTGGTTTGTTGGTTTGTTGGCTTGTTGGTTTGTTGGTTTGTTGGTTTGTTGGTTTGTTGGTTTGTTTGTTTGTTGGCTTGTTGGCATGTTGGTTTGTTGGTTTGTTGGTTTTTTGGTTTGTTGGTTTGTTGATTTGTTGGTTTGTTGGTTTGTTGGTGTGTTGGTTTGTTGGTTTGTTGATTTGTTTGTTTGTTTGTTTTTTGGCTTGTTGGTATGTTGGTTTGTTGGTTTTTGGTTTGTTGGTTTGTTGGTTTGTTGGTTTGTTGGTTTGTTGGTTTGTTGGTTTGCTGGTTTGCTTGTTTGTTGGTTTGTTGGTTTGTTGGCTTGTTGGTTGGTTGGTTTGTTGGTTTTTGGTTTGTTGGTTTGTTGGTTTGTTGGTTTGTTGGTTTGTTGGTTTGTTGGTTTGTTGGTTTGTTGGTTTGTTGGTTTGTTGGTTTGTTGGTTTGTTGGTTTGTTGGTTTGTTGGTTTGTTTGTTTGTTGGTTTTTTGGCTTGTTGGGTTGTTGGTTTGTTGGTTTGTTGCCTTGTTGGTTTGTTGGTTTGTTGGTTTGTTGGTTTGTTGGTTTGTTGGTTTGTTGGTTTATTTGTTTGTTGGTTTGTTGGTTTGTTGGTTTGTTAACTTGTTGGTTTGTTAGTTTATTGGCTTGTTGGTTTGTTGGTTTGTTGGTTGGTTGGTTTGTTGGTTTGTTGGTTTGTTGGTTTGTTGGTTTGTTGGCTTGTTGGTTTGTTGGTTTGTTGGTTTTTTGGTTTGTTGGTTTGTTGGTTTGTTGGTTTGTTGGTTTGTTGGTTTGTTGGTTTGTTGGTTTGTTGGTTTGTTGGTTTGTTGGTTTGTTGGTTTGTTGGTTTGTTGGTTTGTTGGTTTGTTGGTTTGTTTGTTTGTTGGCTTGTTTGCATGTTGGTTTGTTGGTTTGTTGGTTTGTTGGTTTGTTGGTTTGTTGGTTTGTTGGTTTGTTGGTTTGTTGGTTTGTTGGTTTGTTGGTTTTTTGGTTTGTTGGTTTGTTCGTTTGTTGGTTTTTTGGTTTGTTGGCTTGTTGGCTTGTTGGTTTATTGGTCTGTTGGCTTGTTGGTTGGTTGGTTCGTTGGTTTGTTGGTTTGTTGGTTTATTTGTTTGTTGGTTTGTTGTTTTGTTGGTTTGTTGGTTTGTTGGCTTGTTGGTTTGTTGGTTTGTTGGTTTGTTGGCTTGTTGGTTTGTTGGTTTGTTGGTTTGTGGGTTTGTTGGTTTGTTGGTTTGTTGGCTTATTTGTTTGTTGGTTTGTTGGTTTGTTGGTTTGTTGGTTTGTTAACTTGTTGGTTTGTTAGTTTGTTGGCTTGTTGGTTTGTTGGTTTGTTGATTTGTTGGTTTGTTTGTTTGTTGGTTTGTTGGTTTGTTGGTTTGTTGGTTTGCTTATTTGTTGGTTTGTTGGTTTGTTGGTTTGTTTGTTTGTTGGTTTTTTTGTTTGTTGGCTTGTTTGTTTGTTGGCTTGTTGGTTTGTTCGTTTGTTTGTTTGTTGGCGTGTTAGCATGTTGGTTTGTTGGTTTGTTGGCTTGTCGGTTTGTTGATTTGTTGGTTTGTTGGTTTGTTAGTTTGTTGATTTGTTGGTTTGTTTGTTTGTTGGCTTGTTGGCATGTTGGTTTGTTGGTTTGTTGGCTTGTTGGTTTGTTGGTTTGTTAGTTTGTTTGTTTGTTGGTTTGTTGGTTTTTTGGTTTGTTTGTTTTTTGGTTTGTTGGTTTGTTGGTTTGATCGTTTGTTGGTTTGTTTGTTTGTTGGCTTGTTGGCATGTTGGTTTGTTGGTTTGTTGGCTTGTTGGTTTGTTGGTTTGTTGGTTTGTGGGTTTGTTGGTTTGTTGGTTTGTTGGCTTATTTGTTTGTTGGTTTGTTGGTTTGTTAACTTGTTGGTTTGTTAGTTTGTTGGCTTGTTGGTTTGTTGGTTTGTTGGTTTGTTGGTTTGTTGGTTTGTTGGTTTGTTGGTTTGTTGGTTTGTTGGTTTGTTGGTTTGTTGGTTTGTTGGTTTGTTGGTTTGTTGGTTTCTTGGTTTGTTGGTTTGTTGGTTTGTTGGTTTGCTTATTTGTTGGTTTGTTGGTTTGTTGGTTTGTTCATTTGTTGGTTTTTTGGTTTGTTGGCTTGTTGGTTTGTTCGTTTGTTTGTTTGTTGGCGTGTTAGCATGTTGGTTTGTTGGTTTGTTGGCTTGTCGGTTTGTTGATTTGTTGGTTTGTTGGTTTGTTGGTTTGTTGGTTTGTTGGTTTGTTTGTTTGTTGGCTTGTTGGCATGTTGGTTTGTTGGTTTGTTGGCTTGTTGGTTTGTTGGTTTGTTAGTTTGTTTGTTTGTTTGTTTGTTGGTTTGTTGGTTTGTTGGTTTGTTTGTTTTTTGGCTTGTTGGCATGTTGGTTTGTTGGTTTGTTGGTTTGTTGACTTGTTGGTTTGTTGGTTTGTTGGTTTGTTGGTTTGTTGGTTTGTTGGTTTGTTAGTTTGTTGGTTTGTTGGTTTGTTTGTTTGTTGGTTTGTTGGTTTGTTGGTTTGTTCGTTTGTTGGTTTTTTGGTTTGTTGGCTTGTTGGCTTGTTGGTTTATTGGTTTGTTGGTTTGTTGGTTTGTTGGTTTATTTGTTTGTTGTTTTATTAGTTTGTTGGTTTATTGGTTTGTTAACTTGTTGGTTTGTTAGTTTGTTGGCTTGTTGGTTTGTTGGTTTGTTGGTTTGTTAGCTTGTTGGCTTGTTGGTTTGTTGGTTTGTTGGTTTGTTGGCTGATTTGTTTGTTGGTTTGTTGGTTTGTTGGTTTGTTAACTTGTTGGTTTGTTATTTTGTTGGCTTGTTGGTTTGTTGGTTTGTTGGTTTGTTGGTTTGTTGGTTTGTTGGTTGGTTGGTTTGTTGGTTTGGTGGTTTGTTGGCTTATTTGTTTGTTGGTTTGTTGGTTTGTTGGTTTGTTGGTTTGTTGGTTTGTTAACTTGTTGGTTTGTTAGTTTGTTGGCTTGTTGGTTTGTTGGTTTGTTGCTTTGTTGGTTTGTTGGTTTGTTGGTTTGTTGGTTTGTTGGTGTCTTGGTTTGTTGGTTTGTTGGTTTGCTTGTTTGTTGGTTTGCTGGTTTGTTGGTTTGTTCGTTTGTTGGTTTTTTGGTTTGTTGGCTTGTTGGTTTGTTGGCTTGTTGGTTTGTTTGTTTGTTGGCTTGTTAGCATGTTGGTTTGTTGGTTTGTTGGCTTGTTGGTTTGTTGGTTTATTGGTTTGTTGGTTTGTTGGTTTGTTGGTTTGTTAGTTTGTTCGTTTGTTTATTTGTTGGCTTGTTGGCTTGTTGGTTTGTTGGTTTGTCGGTTTGTTGGTTTGTTGGTTTGTTGGTTTGTTGGTTTGTTGGTTTGTTTGTTTGTTGGTTTGTTGGTTTGTTGGTTTGTTCGTTTGTTGGTTTTTTGGTTTGTTGGCTTGTTGGTTTGTTGGTTTGTTGGTTTGTTGGTTTGTTGGTTTGTTGGTTTGTCGGTTTGTTGGTTTGTTGGTTTGTTGGTTTGTTGGCTTGTTGGCTTGTTGGTTTGTTGGTTTGTTGGTTTGTTGGTTTGTTGGTTTATTTGTTTGTTGGTTTGTTGGTTTGTTGGTTTGTTCTGTTGGTTTAATAACTTTTTAGTTTGTTAGCTTGTTGGCTTGTTGGTTTGTTGGTTTGTTGGTTTGTTGGTTTGTTGGCTTGTTGATTTGTTGGTTTGTTGGTTTTTTGGTTCGTTGGTTTGTTGGTTTGTTGGTTTGTTGGTTTGTTGGTTTGTTGGTTTGTTGGTTTGTTGGTTTGTTGGTTTGTTTGTTTGTTGGTTTGTTGGTTTGTTGGTTTGTTAGTTTTTTGGTTTGTTGGCTTGTTGAATTGTTGGTTCGTTGGTTTGTTGGTTTGTTTGTTTTTTGGCTTTTTGGCATGTTGGTTTGTTGGTTTGTTGGCTTGTCGGTTTGTTGTTTTGTTGGTTTGTTGGTTTGTTGGTTGGTTGGTTTGTTGGTTTGTTTGTTTTTTGGCTTGTTGGCATGTTGGTTTGTTGGTTTGTTGGCTTGTTGGCTTGTTGGTTTGTTGGTTTGTTGGTTTGTTGGTTTGTTGGTTTGTTGGTTTGTTGGTTTGTTGGTTTGTTGGTTTGTTTGTTTGTTGGTTTGTTGGTTTGTTTGTTTGTTCGTTCGTTGGTTTGTTGGTTTTTTGGTTTGTTGGCTTGTTGGCTTGTTGGTTTGTTGGTCTGTTGGCTTGTTGGTTTGTTGGTTTGTTGGTTTGTTGGTTTGTTGGTTTGTTGGTTTGTTGGTTTGTTGGTTTGTTGGTTTATTTAATTGTTGGTTTGTTGGTTTGTTGGTGTGTTGGTTTGTTGGCTTATTTGTTTGTTGGTTTGTTGGTTTATTGGTTTGTTGGTTTATTAACTTGTTGGTTTGTTAATTTGTTGGCTTGTTGGTTCGTTGGTTTGTTGGTTTGTTTGTTTGTTTGTTTGTTGGTTTGTTGGTTTGTTGGCTTGTTGGTTGGTTGGTTTGTTGGTTTTTTGGTTTGTTGGTTTGTTGGTTTGTTGGTTTGTTGGTTTGTTTGTTTGTTGGTTTGTTGGCTTGTTGGTTTGTTGGTTTTTGGTTTGTTGGTTTGTTGGTTTGTTGGTTTGTTTGTTGGTTAGTTGGTTTGTTGGTTTGTTGGTTTGTTCGTTTGTTGGTTTTTTGGTTTGTTGGCTTGTTGGTTTGTTGGTTTGTTGGTTTGTTGGTTTGTTGGTTTGTTGGTTTGTTTGTTTATTTGTTTGTTTGTTGGCTTGTTGGCATGTTGGTTTGTTGGTTTGTTGGCTTGTTGGTTTGTTGGTTTGTTGGTTTGTTGGTTTGTTGGTTTGTTGGTTTGTTGGTTTGTTGGTTTGTTGGTTTGTTTGTTTGTTGGTTTTTTGGCTTGTTGGGTTGTTGGTTTGTTGGTTTGTTGCCTTGTTGGTTTGTTGGTTTGTTGGTTTGTTGGTTTGTTGGTTTGTTGGTTTGTTGGTTTGTTGGTTTGTTGGTTTATTTGTTTGTTGGTTTGTTGGTTTGTTGGTTTGTTGGTTTGTTAACTTGTTGGTTTGTTAGTTTGTTGGCTTGTTTGTTTGTTGGTTTGTTGGTTTGTTGGTTTGTTGGTTTGTTGGTTTGTTGGTTTGTTGGTTTGTTGGTTTGTTGGTTTGTTGGTTTGTTGGCTTGTTGGTTTGTTGGTTTGTTGGTTTTTTGGTTTGTTGGTTTGTTGGTTTGTTGGTTTGTTGGTTTGTTGGTTTGTTGGTTTGTTGGTTTGTTGGTTTGTTGGTTTGTTGGTTTGTTGGTTTGTTGGTTTGTTGGTTTGTTTGTTTGTTGGCTTGTTGGCAAGTTGGTTTGTTGGTTTGTTGGTTTGTTGGTTTGTTGGTTTGTTGGTTTGTTGGTTTGTTGGTGTGTTGGTTTGTTGGTTTGTAGGTTTGTTTGTTTGTTTGTTTTTTGGCTTGTTGGTATGTTGGTTTGTTGGTTTGTTGGTTTGTTGGTTTGTTGGTTTGTTGGTTTGTTGGTTTGTTGGTTTGTTGGTTTGCTGGTTTGCTTGTTTGTTGGTTTGTTGGTTTGTTGGTTTGTTCGTTTGTTGGATTTTTTGGTTTGTTGGCTTGTTGGCTTGTTGGTTTGTTAGTTTGTTGGCTTGTTGGTTTGTTGGTTTGTTGGTTTGTTGGTTGGTTGGTTTGTTGGTTTGTTGGTTTGTTGGTTTGTTGGTTTGTTGGCTTGTTGGTTTGTTGGTTTGTTGGTTTGTTGGCTTGTTGGCTTGATGGTTTGTTGGTTTGTTGGTTTGTTGGTTTGTTGGTTTGTTGGTTTGTTGGCTTGTTGGTTTGTTGGTTTGTTGGTTTGTTGGTTTGTTGGTTTGTTTGTTTGTTGGCTTGTTGGCATGTTGGTTTGTTGGTTTGTTGGTTTGTTGGTTTGTTGGTTTGTTGGTTTGTTGATTTGTTGGTTTGTTGGTTTGTTGGTGTGTTGGTTTGTTGGTTTGTTGATTTGTTTGTTTGTTTGTTTTTTGGCTTGTTGGTATGTTGGTTTGTTGGTTTGTTGGTTTGTTGGTTTGTTGGTTTGTTGGTTTGTTGGTTTGTTGGTTTGTTGGTTTGTTGGTTTGCTGGTTTGCTTGTTTGTTGGTTTGTTGGTTTGTTGGCTTGTTGGTTGGTTGGTTTGTTGGTTTTTGGTTTGTTGGTTTGTTGGTTTGTTGGTTTGTTGGTTTGTTGGTTTGTTGGTTTGTTGGTTTGTTGGTTTGTTGGTTTGTTGGTTTGTTGGTTTGTTGGTTTGTTGGTTTGTTGGTTTGTTGGTTTGATTGTTTGTTGGTTTTTTGGCTTGTTGGGTTGTTGGTTTGTTGGTTTGTTGCCTTGTTGGTTTGTTGGTTTGTTGGTTTGTTGGTTTGTTGGTTTGTTGGTTTGTTGGTTTATTTGTTTGTTGGTTTGTTGGTTTGTTGGTTTGTTAACTTGTTGGTTTGTTAGTTTGTTGGCTTGTTGGTTTGTTGGTTTGTTGGTTTGTTGGTTGGTTGGTTTGTTGGTTTGTTGGTTTGTTGGTTTGTTGGTTTGTTGGTTTGTTGGCTTGTTGGTTTGTTGGTTTGTTGGTTTTTTGGTTTGTTGGTTTGTTGGTTTGTTGGTTTGTTGGTTTGTTCGTTCGTTGGTTTGTTGGTTTGTTGGTTTGTTGGTTTGTTGGTTTGTTGGTTTGTTGGTTTGTTGGTTTGTTGGTTTGTTTGTTTGTTGGCTTGTTGGCATGTTGGTTTGTTGGTTTGTTGGTTTGTTGGTTTGTTGGTTTGTTGGTTTGTTGGTTTGTTGGTTTGTTGGTTTGTTGGTTTGTTGGTTTGTTCGTTTGTTGGTTTTTTGGTTTGTTGGCTTGTTGGCTTGTTGGCTTATTGGTCTGTTGGCTTGTTGGTTGGTTGGTTCGTTGGTTTGTTGGTTTGTTGGTTTATTTGTTTGTTGGTTTGTTGTTTTGTTGGTTTGTTGGTTTGTTGGCTTGTTGGTTTGTTGGTTTGTTGGTTTGTTGGCTTGTTGATTTGTTGGTTTGTTGGTTTGTGGGTTTGTTGGTTTGTTGGTTTGTTGGCTTATTTGTTTGTTGGTTTGTTGGTTTGTTGGTTTGTTGGTTTGTTAACTTGTTGGTTTGTTAGTTTGTTGGCTTGTTGGTTTGTTGGTTTGTTGGTTTGTTGGTTTGTTGGTTTGTTGGTTTGTTGGTTTGTTGGTTTGTTGGTTTGTTGGTTTGTTGGTTTGCTTATTTGTTGGTTTGTTGGTTTGTTGGTTTGTTTATTTGTTGGTTTTTTTGTTTGTTGGCTTGTTTGTTTGTTGGCTTGTTGGTTTGTTCGTTTGTTTGTTTGTTGGCGTGTTAGCATGTTGGTTTGTTGGTTTGTTGGCTTGTCGGTTTGTTGATTTGTTGGTTTGTTGGTTTGTTGGTTTGTTGATTTGTTGGTTTGTTTGTTTGTTGGCTTGTTGGCATGTTGGTTTGTTGGTTTGTTGGCTTGTTGGTTTGTTGGTTTGTTGGTTTGTTAGTTTGTTTGTTTGTTGGTTTGTTGGTTTGTTGGTTTGTTTGTTTTTTGGTTTGTTGGTTTGTTGGTTTGATCGTTTGTTGGTTTGTTTGTTTGTTGGCTTGTTGGCATGTTGGTTTGTTGGTTTGTTGGCTTGTTGGTTTGTTGGTTTGTTAGTTTGTTTGTTTGTTGGTTTGTTAGTTTGTTGGTTTGTTGGCTTGTTGGTTTGTTGGTTTGTTAGTTTGTTTGTTTGTCGGTTTGTTGATTTGTTGGTTTGTTGGTTTGTTGGTTTGTTGATTTGTTGGTTTGTTTGTTTGTTGGCTTGTTGGCATGTTGGTTTGTTGGTTTGTTGGCTTGTTGGTTTGTTGGTTTGTTCGTTTGTTGGTTTTTTGGTTTGTTGGCTTGTTGGCTTGTTGGTTTATTGGTCTGTTGGCTTGTTGGTTGGTTGGTTCGTTGGTTTGTTGGTTTGTTGGTTTATTTGTTTGTTGGTTTGTTGTTTTGTTGGTTTGTTGGTTTGTTGGTTTGTTGGTTTGTTGGTTTGTTGGTTTGTTGGTTTGTTGGTTTGTTGGTTTGTTGGCTTTTTGGCATGTTGGTTTGTTGGTTTGTTGGTTTGTTGGTTTGTTGGTTTGTTGGCTTGTTTGTTTGTTGGTTTGTTGGTTTTTTGGTTTGTTGGTTTGTTGGTTTGTTGGTTTGTTGGTTTGTTGGTTTGTTGGTTTGTTGGTTTGTTGGTTTGTTAGTTTGTTTGTTTGTTGGCTTGCTGGCATGTTGGTTTGTTAGTTTGTTGGCTTGTTGGTTTGTTGGTTTGTTGGTTTTTTGGTTTGTTGGTTTGTTGGTTTGTTGGTTTGTTGGTTTGTTCGTTTGTTGGTTTTTTGGTTTGTTGGCTTGTTGGCTTGTTGGTTTATTGGTCTGTTGGCTTGTTGGTTGATTGGTTCGTTGGTTTGTTGGTTTGTTGGTTTATTTGTTTGTTGGTTTGTTGTTTTGTTGGTTTGTTGGTTTGTTGGCTTATTGGTTTGTTGGTTTGTTGGTTTGTTGGCTTGTTGGTTTATTGGTTTGTTGGTTTGTGGGTTTGTTGGTTTGTTGGTTTGTTGGCTTATTTGTTTGTTGGTTTGTTGGTTTGTTAGTTTGTTGGTTTGTTAACTTGTTGGTTTGTTAGTTTGTTGGCTTGTTGGTTTGTTGGTTTGTTGGTTTGTTGGTTTGTTGGTTTGTTGGTTTGTTGGTTTGTTGGTTTGTTGGTTTGTTGGTTTGTTGGTTTGTTGGTTTGTTGGTTTGCTTATTTGTTGGTTTGTTGGTTTGTTGGTTTGTTTATTTGTTGGTTTTTTGGTTTGTTGGCTTGTTGGTTTGTTGGCTTGTTGGTTTGTTCGTTTGTTTGTTTGTTGGCGTGTTAGCATGTTGGTTTGTTGGTTTGTTGGATTGTCGGTTTGTTGATTTGTTGGTTTGTTGGTTTGTTGGTTTGTTGATTTGTTGGTTTGTTTGTTTGTTGGCTTGTTGGCATGTTGGTTTGTTGGTTTGTTGGCTTGTTGGTTTGTTGGTTTGTTAGTTTGTTTGTTTGTTGGTTTGTTGGTTTGTTGGTTTGTTTGTTTTTTGGTTTGTTGGTTTGTTGGTTTGATCGTTTGTTGGTTTGTCTGTTTTTTGGCTTGTTGGCATGTTGGTTTGTTGGTTTGTTGGCTTGTTGGTTTGTTGGTTTGTTGGTTTGTTGGTTTGTTGGTTTGTTGGTTTGTTGGTTTAATGGTTTGTTAGTTTGTTGGTTTGTTGGTTTGTTTGTTTGTTGGTTTGTTGGTTTGTTGGTTTGTTCGTTTGTTGGATTTTTGGTTTGTTGGCTTGTTGGCTTGTTGGTTTATTGGTTTGTTGGTTTGTTGGTTTGTTGGTTTATTTGTTTGTTGGTTTGTTAGTTTGTTGGTTTATTGGTTTGTTAACTTGTTGGTTTGTTAGTTTGTTGGCTTGTTGGTTTGTTGGTTTGTTGGTTTGTTAGTTTGTTGGCTTGTTGGTTTGTTGGTTTGTTGGTTTGTTGGTTTGTTGGTTTGTTGGCTGATTTGTTTGTTGGTTTGTTGGTTTGTTGGTTTGTTAACTTGTTGGTTTGTTAGTTTGTTGGCTTGTTGGTTTGTTGGTTTGTTGGTTTGTTGGTTTGTTGGTTTGTTGGTTTGTTGGTTTGTTGGTTTGTTAGTTTGTTGGTTTGTTGGTTTGTTGGTTTGTTGGTTTGTTGGTTTGTTTGTTTGTTGGCTTGTTGGCATGTTGGTTTGTTGGTTTGTTGGCTTGTTGGTTTGTTGGTTTGTTAGTTTGTTTGTTTGTTGGTTTGTTGGTTTGTTGGTTTGTTTGTTTTTTTGGTTTGTTGGTTTGTTGGTTTGATCGTTTGTTGGTTTGTTTGTTTTTTGGCTTGTTGGCATGTTGGTTTGTTGGTTTGTTGGCTTGTTGGTTTGTTGGTTTGTTGGTTTGTTGGTTTGTTGGTTTGTTGGTTTGTTGGTTTAATGGTTTGTTAGTTTGTTGGTTTGTTGGTTTGTTTGTTTGTTGGTTTGTTGGTTTGTTGGTTTGTTCGTTTGTTGGTTTTTTGGTTTGTTGGCTTGTTGGCTTGTTGGTTTATTGGTTTGTTGGTTTGTTGGTTTGTTGGTTTATTTGTTTGTTGGTTTGTTAGTTTGTTGGTTTATTGGTTTGTTAACTTGTTGGTTTGTTAGTTTGTTGGCTTGTTGGTTTGTTGGTTTGTTGGTTTGTTAGCTTGTTGGCTTGTTGGTTTGTTGGTTTGTTGGTTTGTTGGTTTGTTGGTTTGTTGGCTGATTTGTTTGTTGGTTTGTTGGTTTGTTGGTTTGTTAACTTGTTGGTTTGTTAGTTTGTTGGCTTGTTGGTTTGTTGGTTTGTTGGTTTGTTGGTTTGTTGGTTTGTTGGTTTGTTGGTTTCTTGGTTTGTTAGTTTGTTGGTTTGTTGGTTTGTTGGTTTGTTGGTTTGTTGGTTTGTTAGCTTGTTGGCTTGTTGGTTTGTTGGTTTATTGGTTTGTTGGTTTGTTGGTTTGTTGGTTTGTTGGCTTATTTGTTTGTTGGTTTGTTGGTTTGTTGGTTTGTTGGTTTGTTGGTTTGTTGGTTTGTTAACTTATTGGTTTGTTATTTTGTTGGCTTGTTGGTTTGTTGGCTTGTTGCTTTGTTGGTTTGTTGGTTTGTTGGTTTGTTGGTTTGTTGGTTTGTTGGTTTGTTGGTTTGTTGGTTTGCTTGTTTGTTGGTTTGCTGGTTTGTTGGTTTGTTTGTTTGTTGGTTTTTTGGTTTGTTGGCTTGTTGGTTTGTTGGCTTGTTGGTTTGTTGGTTTGTTTGTTTGTTGGCTTGTTAGCATGTTGGTTTGTTGGTTTGTTGGCTTGTTGGTTTGTTGGTTTATTGGTTTGTTGGTTTGTTGGTTTGTTGGTTTGTTGGTTTGTTTATTTGTTAGCTTGTTGGCTTGTTGTTTTGTTGGTTTGTTGGTTTGTTGGTTTGTTCGTTTGTTGGTTTGTTTGTTTGTTCGTTTGTTGGATTTTTTGGTTTGTTGGCTTGTTGGCTTGTTGGTTTGTTGGTCTGTTGGCTTGTTGATTTGTTGGTTTGTTGGTTTGTTGGTTTGTTGGTTTGTTGGTTTGTTCGTTTATTTGTTTGTTGGTTTGTTGGTTTGTTGGTTTGTTGGCTTGTTGGTTTGTTGGTTTGTTGGCTTTTTGGCTTGATGGTTTGTTGGTTTGTTGATTTGTTGGTTTGTTGGTTTGTTGGTTTGTTGGCTTATTTGTTTGTTGGTTTGTCGGTTTTTTGGTTTGTTGGTTTATTAACTTGTTGGTTTGTTAATTTGTTGGCTTGTTGGTTTGTTGGTTTGTTGGTTTGTTTGTTTGTTGGTTTGTTGGTTTGTTGGCTTGTTGGTTGGTTGGTTTGTTGGTTTTTTGATTTGTTGGTTTGTTGGTTTGTTGGTTTGTTGGTTTGTTGGTTTGTTGGTTTGTTGGTTTGTTTGTTTGTTGGTTTGTTGGTTTGTTGGCTTGTTGCTTGGTTGGTTTGTTGGTTTTTTGGTTTGTTAGTTTATTGGTTTGTTGGTTTGTTGGTTTGTTGGTTTGTTGGTTTGTTGGCTTGTTGGTTTGTTGGTTTGTTGGCTTTTTGGCTTGATGGTTTGTTGGTTTGTTGATTTGTAGGTTTGTTGGTTTGTTGGTTTGTTGGCTTATTTGTTTGTTGGTTTGTTGGTTTTTTGGTTTGTTGGTTTATTAACTTGTTGGTTTGTTAATTTGTTGGCTTGTTGGTTTGTTGGTTTGTTGGTTTGTTTGTTTGTTGGTTTGTTGGTTTGTTGGCTTGTTGGTTTGTTGGTTTGTTGGTTTGTTGGTTTGTTGGTTTGTTGGTTTGTTGGTTTGTTGGTTTGTTGGTTTGTTGGTTTGTTGGTTTGTTGGTTTGTTGGTTTGTTTGTTTGTTGGTTTGTTGGTTTGTTGGCTTGTTGGTTGGTTGGTTTGTTGGTTTTTTGGTTTGTTGGTTTGTTGGTTTGTCGGTTTGTTGGTTTGTTTGTTTTTTGGTTTGTTGGCTTGTTGGTTTGTTGGTTTGTTGGTTTGTTGGTTTGTTGGTTTGTTGGTTTGTTGGTTTGTTGGTTTGTTGGTTTGTTGGTTTGTTTGTTGGTTAGTTGGTTTGTTGGTTTGTTGGTTTGTTGGTTTGTTGGTTTGTTGGTTTGTTTGTTTGTTGGTTTGTTGGTTTGTTGGTTTATTAGTTTGTTGGTTTTTTGGTTTGTTGGCTTGTTGATTTGTTGGTTCGTTGGTTTGTTGGTTTGTTTGTTTTTTGACTTGTTGGCATGTTGGTTTGTTGGTTTGTTGGCTTGTTGGTTTGTTGGTTTGTTGGTTTGTTGGTTTGTTGGTTTGTTGGTTTGTTGGTTTGTTTGTTTTTTGGCTTGTTGGCATGTTGGTTTGTTGGTTTGTTGGCTTGTTGGTTTGTTGGTTTGTTGGTTTGTTGGTTTGTTGGTTTGTTGGTTTGTTGGTTTGTTAACTTGTTGGTTTGTTAGTTTGTTGGCTTGTTGGTTTGTTGGTTTGTTGGTTTGTTGGTTGGTTGGCTTGTTGGTTTGTTGGTTTGTTGGTTTGTTGGTTTGTTGGCTTGTTGGTTTGTTGGTTTGTTGGTTTTTTGGTTTGTTGGTTTGTTGGTTTGTTGGTTTGTTGGTTTGTTGGTTTGTTGGTTTGTTGGTTTGTTGGCTTGTTGGCGTATTTGTTTGTTGGTTTGTTGGTTTGTTGGTTTGTTGGTTTGTTGGTTTGTTGGTTTGTTGGTTTGTTGGTGTGTTGGTTTGTTGGTTTGTTTGTTTGTTTGTTTGTTTGTTTTTTGGCTTGTTGGTATGTTGGTTCGTTGGTTTGTTGGTTTGTTGGTTTGTTGGTTTGTTGGTTTGTTGGTTTGTTGGTTTGTTGGTTTGTTGGTTTGCTGGTTTGCTTGTTTGTTGGTTTGTTAGTTTGTTGGTTTGTTCGTTTGTTGGATTTTTTGGTTTGTGGCTTGTTGGCTTGTTGGTTTGCTCGTCTGTTGGCTTGTTGATTTGTTGGTTTGTTGGTTTGTTGGTTTGTTGGTTTATTTGTTTGTTGGTTTGTTGGTTTGTTGGTTTGTTGGCTTGTTGGTTTGTTGGTTTGTTGGCTTGTTGGCTTGATGGTTTGTTGGTTTGTTGGTTTGTTGGTTTGTTGGTTTGTTGGTTTGTTGTCTTATTTGTTTGTTGGTTTGTTGGTTTATTGGTTTGTTGGTTTATTAACTTGTTGGTTTGTTAATTTGTTGGCTTGTTGGTTTGTTGGTTTGTTGGTTTGTTTGTTTGTTGGTTTGTTGGTTTGTTGGCTTGTTGGTTGGTTGGTTTGTTGGTTTTTTGGTTTGTTGGTTTGTTGGTTTGTTGGTTTGTTGGTTTGTTGGTTTGTTGGTTTGTTGGTTTGTTGGTTTGTTGGTTTGTTGGTTTGTTGGTTTGTTGGTTTGTTGGTTTGTTGGTTTGTTGGTTTGTTGGTTTGTTGGTTTGTTGGTTTGTTTGTTTGTTGGTTTTTTGGCTTGTTGGGTTGTTGGTTTGTTGGTTTGTTGCCTTGTTGGTTTGTTGGTTTGTTGGTTTGTTGGTTTGTTGGTTTGTTGGTTTATTTGTTTGTTGGTTTGTTGGTTTGTTGGTTTGTTGGTTTGTTAACTTTTTGGTTTGTTAGTTTGTTGGCTTGGTGGTTTGTTGGTTTGTTGGTTTGTTGGTTGGTTGGTTTGTTGGTTTGTTGGTTTGTTGGTTTGTTGGTTTGTTGGCTTGTTGGTTTCTTGGTTTGTTGGTTTTTTGGTTTGTTGGTTTGTTGGTTTGTTGGTTTGTTGGTTTGTTGGTTTGTTGGTTTGTTGGTTTGTTGGTTTGTGGGTTTGTTTGTTTGTTTGTTTGTTGGCTTGTTGGCATGTTGGTTTGTTGGATTGTTGGTTTGTTGGTTTGTTGGTTTGTTGGTATGTTGGTTTGTTGGATTGTTGGTTTGTTGGTTTGTTGGTTTGTTGGTTTGTTTGTTTGTTTATTTTTTGGCTTGTTGGTATGTTGGTTTGTTGGTTTGTTGGTTTGTTGGTTTGTTGGTTTGTTGGTTTGTTGGTTTGTTGGTTTGTTGGTTTGTTGGTTTGCTGGTTTGCTTGTTTGTTGGTTTGTTGGTTTGTTGGTTTGTTCGTTTGTTGGATTTTTTGGTTTGTTGGCTTGTTGGCTTGTTGGTTTGTTGGTCTGTTGGCTTGTTGATTTGTTGGTTTGTTGGTTTGTTGGTTTGTTAGTTTATTTGTTTGTTGGTTTGTTGGTTTGTTGGTTTGTTGGTTTGTTGGCTTGTTGGTTTGTTGGTTTGTTGGCTTGTTGGCTTGATGGTTTGTTGGTTTGTTGGTGTGTTGGTTTGTTGGTTTGTTGGCTTATTTGTTTGTTGGTTTGTTAGTTTGTTAGTTTGTTGGCTTGTTGGTTTGTTGGTTTGTTGGTTTGTTGGTTTGTTGGTTTGTTGGTTTGTTGGTTTGTTGGTTTGTTGGTTTGTTGGTTTTTTGGCTTGTTGGCTTGTTGGTTTGTTGGTTTGTTGGTTTGTTGGTTTGTTGGTTTGTTGGTTTGTTGGTTTGTTGGTTTGTTGGTTTGTTGGTTTGTTGGTTTGTTGGTTTGTTGGTTTAATGGTTTGTTGGTTTGTTGGTTTGTTGGTTTGTTGGTTTGTTGGTTTGTTGGTTTGTTGGTTTGTTGGTTTGTTGGTTTGTTGGTTTGTTGGTTTGTTGGTTTGTTGGTTGGTTGGTTTGTTAGTTTGTTTGTTTGTTGGCTTGCTGGCATGTTGGTTTGTTAGTTTGTTGGCTTGTTGGTTTGTTGGTTTGTTGGTTTGTTGGTTTGTTGGTTTGTTGGTTTGTTGGTTTGTTGGTTTGTTGGTTTGTTTGTTTGTTTGTTTGTTGGTTTGTTGGTTTGTTGGTTTATTGGTTTGTTGGTTTATTCGTTTGTTGGTTTGTTGGTTTGTTGGTTTGTTGGTTTGTTGGTTTGTTGGTTTATTGGTTTGTTGGCTTGTTGGCTTGTGGGTTTGTTGGTTCGTTGGTTTGTTGGTTTGTTGGTTTGTTGGTTTATTTGTTTGTTGGTTTGTTGGTTTGTTGGTTTGTTGGTTTGTTGGTTTGTTAACTTGTTGGTTTGTTAGTTTGTTGGCTTGTTGGTTTGTTGGTTCGTTGGTTTGTTGGTTTGTTGGTTTGTTGGTTTGTTGGCTTGTTGGTTTGTTGGTTTGTTGGTTTTTTGGTTTGTTGGTTTGTTGGTTTGTTGGTTTGTTGGTTCGTTGGTTTGTCGGTTTGTTGGTTTGTTAGTTTGTTTGTTTGTTGGCTTGTTGGCATGTTGGTTTGTTGGTTTGTTCACTTGTTGATTTGTTGGTTTGTTGGTTTGTTGGTTTGTTGGTTTGTTGGTTTGTTGGTTTGTTTGTTTGTTGGTTTGTTGGTTTGTTGGTTTGTTTGTTTGTTGGTTTTTTGGTTTGTTGGCTTGTTGGTTTGTTGGTTTGTTGGTTTGTTGGTTTGTTGGTTTGTTGGTTTGTTTGTTTGTTGGCTTGTTGGCATGTTGGTATGTTGGTTTGTTGGCTTGTTGGTTTGTTGGTTTGTTGGTTTGTTGGTTTGTTGGTTTGTTGGTTTGTTGGTTTGTTGGTTTGTTGGTTTGTTGGTTTGTTGGTTTGTTTGTTTTTTGGCTTGTTGGCATGTTGATTTGTTGGTTTGTTGGCTTGTTGGTTTGTTGGTTTGTTGGTTTGTTGGTTTGTTGGTTTGTTGGTTTGTTGGTTTGTTGGTTTGTTGGTTTGTTGGTTTGTTGGTTTGTTGGTTTGTTGGTTTGTTGGTTTGTTGGTTTGTTGGTTTGTTGGTTTATTTGTTTGTTGGTTTGTTGGTTTGTTGGTTTGTTGGTTTGTTAACTTTTTGGTTTGTTAGTTTGTTGGCTTGGTGGTTTGTTGGTTTGTTGGTTTGTTGGTTGGTTGGTTTGTTGGTTTGTTGGTTTGTTGGTTTGTTGGTTTGTTGGTTTGTTGGCTTGTTGGTTTCTTGGTTTGTTGGTTTTTTGGTTTGTTGGTTTGTTGGTTTGTTGGTTTGTTGGTTTGTTGGTTTGTTGGCTTGTTGGTTTGTTGGTTTGTTGGTTTGTTTGTTTGTTTGTTTGTTGGCTTGTTGGCATGTTGGTTTGTTGGTTTGTTGGTTTGTTGGTTTGTTGGTTTGTTGGTATGTTGGTTTGTTGGATTGTTGGTTTGTTGGTTTGTTGGTTTGTTGGTTTGTTTGTTTGTTTATTTTTTGGCTTGTTGGTATGTTGGTTTGTTGGTTTGTTGGTTTGTTGGTTTGTTGGTTTGTTGGTTTGTTGGTTTGTTGGTTTGTTGGTTTGTTGGTTTGTTGGTTTGCTGGTTTGCTTGTTTGTTGGTTTGTTGGTTTGTTGGTTTGTTCGTTTGTTGGATTTTTTGGTTTGTTGGCTTGTTGGCTTGTTGGTTTGTTGGTCTGTTGGCTTGTTGATTTGTTGGTTTGTTGGTTTGTTGGTTTGTTAGTTTATTTGTTTGTTGGTTTGTTGGTTTGTTGGTTTGTTGGTTTGTTGGCTTGTTGGTTTGTTGGTTTGTTGGCTTGTTGGCTTGATGGTTTGTTGGTTTGTTGGTGTGTTGGTTTGTTGGTTTGTTGGCTTATTTGTTTGTTGGTTTGTTAGTTTGTTAGTTTGTTGGCTTGTTGGTTTGTTGGTTTGTTGGTTTGTTGGTTTGTTGGTTTGTTGGTTTGTTGGTTTGTTGGTTTGTTGGTTTGTTGGTTTTTTGGCTTGTTGGCTTGTTGGTTTGTTGGTTTGTTGGTTTGTTGGTTTGTTGGTTTGTTGGTTTGTTGGTTTGTTGGTTTGTTGGTTTGTTGGTTTGTTGGTTTGTTGGTTTGTTGGTTTGTTGGTTTGTTGGTTTCTTGGTTTGTTGGTTTGTTGGTTTGTTGGTTTGTTGGTTTGTTGGTTGGTTGGTTTGTTAGTTTGTTTGTTTGTTGGCTTGCTGGCATGTTGGTTTGTTAGTTTGTTGGCTTGTTGGTTTGTTGGTTTGTTGGTTTGTTGGTTTGTTGGTTTGTTGGTTTGTTGGTTTGTTGGTTTGTTGGTTTGTTTGTTTGTTTGTTTGTTGGTTTGTTGGTTTGTTGGTTTGTTGGTTTGTTGGTTTATTCGTTTGTTGGTTTGTTGGTTTGTTGGTTTGTTGGTTTGTTGGTTTGTTGGTTTATTGGTTTGTTGGCTTGTTGGCTTGTGGGTTTATTGGTTTGTTGGTTTGTTGGTTTGTTGGTTTATTTGTTTGTTGGTTTGTTGGTTTGTTGGTTTGTTGGTTTGTTGGTTTGTTAACTTGTTGGTTTGTTAGTGTGTTGGCTTGTTGGTTTGTTGGTTCGTTGGTTTGTTGGTTTGTTGGTTTGATGGTTTGTTGGTTTGTTGGTTTGTTGGTTTGTTGGTTTTTTGGTTTGTTGGTTTGTTGGTTTGTTGGTTTGTTGGTTCGTTGGTTTGTCGGTTTGTTGGTTTGTTAGTTTGTTTGTTTGTTGGCTTGTTGGCATGTTGGTTTGTTGGTTTGTTGACTTGTTGATTTGTTGGTTTGTTGGTTTGTTGGTTTGTTGGTTTGTTGGTTTGTTGGTTTGTTTGTTTGTTGGTTTGTTGGTTTGTTGGTTTGTTCGTTTGTTGGTTTTTTGGTTTGTTGGCTTGTTGGTTTGTTGGTTTGTTGGTTTGTTGGTTTGTTGGTTTGTTGGTTTGTTTGTTTGTTGGCTTGTTGGCATGTTGGTATGTTGGTTTGTTGGCTTGTTGGTTTGTTGGTTTGTTGGTTTGTTGGTTTGTTGGTTTGTTGGTTTGTTGGTTTGTTGGTTTGTTGGTTTGTTGGTTTGTTGGTTTGTTGGTTTGTTTGTTTTTTGGCTTGTTGGCATGTTGATTTGTTGGTTTGTTGGCTTGTTGGTTTGTTGGTTTGTTGGTTTGTTGGTTTGTTGGTTTGTTGGTTTGTTGGTTTGTTGGTTTGTTGGTTTGTTGGTTTGTTGGTTTGTTGGTTTGTTGGTTTGTTGGTTTGTTGGTTTGTTGGTTTGTTTTGTTTGTTTGTTTGTTGGTTTGTTGGTTTGTTGGTTTGTTCGTTTGTTGGTTTTTTGGTTTGTTTGCTTGTTGGCTTGTTGGTTTTTTGATCTGTTGGCTTGTTGGTTTGTTGGTTTGTTGGTTTGTTGGTTTGTTGGTTTGTTGGTTTGTTGGTTTGTTGGTTTGTTGGTTTATTTGTTTGTTGGTGTGTTGGTTTGTTGGTTTGTTATCTTGTTGGTTTGTTGGTTTGTTGGTTTGTTGGCTTGCTGGCTTGTTGGTTTGTTGGTTTGGCGGTTTGTTGATTTGTTGGTTTGTTGGTTTGTTGGCTTATTTGTTTGTTGGTTTGTTGGTTTGTTCGTTTGTTGGTTTTTTGGTTTGTTGGCTTGTTGGCATATTGGTTTGTTGGTTTGTTGGCTTGTTGGTTTGTTGGTTTGTTGGTTTGTTGGCTTGTTGGTTTGTTGGTTTGTTGGTTTGTTGGTTTGTTGGTTTGTTGGTTTGTTGGTTTGTTTGTTCGTTGGTTTGTTGGTTTATTGGTTTGTTCGTTTGTTGGTTTTTTGGTTTGTTGGTTTGTTGGTTTGTTGGCTTGTTGGCATATTGGTTTGTTGGTTTGTTGGCTTGTTGGTTTGTTGGTTTGTTGGTTTGTTGGTTTGTTGGTTTGTTGGTTTGTTGGTTTGTTGGTTTGTTTGTTTGTTGGTTTGTTGGTTTGTTGGTTTGTTCGTTTGTTGGTTTTTTGGTTTGTTGGCTTGTTGGTTTGATGGTTTGTTGGTTTGTTGGTTTGCTGGATTTTTGGTTTGTTTGTTTGTTTGTTTGTTGGCTTGTTGGCATGTTGGTTTGTTGGTTTGTTAGCTTGTTGGTTTGTTGGTTTGTTGGTTTGTTGGTTTGTTGGTTTGTTGGTTTGTTGGTTTGTTGGTTTGTTTGTTTGTTGGCTTGTTGGCATGTTGGTTTGTTGGTTTGTTGGCTTGTTGGTTTGTTAGTTTGTTGGTTTGTTGGTTTGTTGGTTTGTTGGTTTGTTGGTTTGTTGGTTTGTTTGTTTGTTTGTTTATTGGTTTGTTGGTTTGTTGGTTTCTTCGTTTTTTGGCTTGTTGGCATGTTGGTTTTTTGGCTTGTTAGCGTGTTGGTTTGTGTGTTTGTTTGTTTGTTGGTTTGTTGGTTTGTTGGTTTGTTCGTTTGTTGGTTTTTTGGTTTGTTGGCTTGTTGGCATATTGGTTTGTTGGTTTGTTGGCTTGTTGGTTTGTTGGTTTGTTGGTTTGTTGGCTTGTTGGTTTGTTGGTTTGTTGGTTTGTTGGTTTGTTGGTTTGTTGGTTTGTTTGTTCGTTGTTTTGTTGGTTTATTGGTTTGTTCGTTTGTTGGTTTTTTGGTTTGTTGGTTTGTTGGTTTGTTGGCTTGTTGGCATATTGGTTTGTTGGTTTGTTGGCTTGTTGGTTTGTTGGTTTGTTGGTTTGTTGGTTTGTTGGTTTGTTGGTTTGTTGGTTTGTTGGTTTGTTTGTTTGTTGGTTTGTTGGTTTGTTGGTTTGTTCGTTTGTTGGTTTTTTGGTTTGTTGGCTTGTTGGTTTGATGGTTTGTTGGTTTGTTGGTTTGCTGGATTTTTGGTTTGTTTGTTTGTTTGTTTGTTGGCTTGTTGGCATGTTGGTTTGTTGGTTTGTTAGCTTGTTGGTTTGTTGGTTTGTTGGTTTGTTGGTTTGTTGGTTTGTTGGTTTGTTGGTTTGTTTGTTTGTTGGCTTGTTGGCATGTTGGTTTGTTGGTTTGTTGGCTTGTTGGTTTGTTAGTTTGTTGGTTTGTTGGTTTGTTGGTTTGTTGGTTTGTTGGTTTGTTGGTTTGTTTGTTTGTTTGTTTATTGGTTTGTTGGTTTGTTGGTTTCTTCGTTTTTTGGCTTGTTGGCATGTTGGTTTTTTGGCTTGTTAGCGTGTTGGTTTGTGTGTTTGTTTGTTTGTTGGTTTGTTGGTTTGTTGGTTTGTTGGTTTGTTGATTTATTTGTTTGTTGGTTTGTTGGTTTGTTGGTTTGTTGGTTTGTTAACTTGTTGGTTTGTTAGTTTGTTGGCTTGTTGGTTTGTTGGTTTGTTGGTTTGTTGGTTTGTTGGTTTGTTGGTTTGTTGGTTTGTTGGTTTGTTGGCTTGTTGGTTTGTTGGTTTGTTGGTTTTTTGGTTTGTTGGATTGTTGGTTTGTTGGTTTGTTGATTTGTTGGTTTGTTGGTTTGTTGGTTTGTTTGTTTGTTTGTTTGTTGGTTTGTTCGTTTGTTGGTTTTTTGGTTTGTTGGCTTGTTGGTTTGTTGGTTTGTTGGTTTGTTGGTTTGTTGGTTTGTTTGTTTGTTGGTTTGTTGGCATGTTGGTTTGTTGATTTGTTGGTTTGTTGGTTTGTTGGTTTGTTGGTTTGTTGGTTTGATGGTTTATTTGTTTGTTGGTTTGTTGGTTTGTAGGTTTGTTGGCTTGTTGGTTTGTTGGTTTGTTGGCTTATTTGTTTGTTGGTTTGTTGGTTTGTTGGTTTGTTGGTTTGTTAACTTGTTGGTTTGTTAGTTTGTTGGCTTGCTGGTTTGTTGGTTTGTTGGTTTGTTGGTTTGTTGGTTTGTTGGTTTGTTGGTTTGTTGGTTTGTTGGTTTGTTGGTTTGTTGGCTTGTTGGTTTGTTGGTTTGTTGGTTTCTTGGTTTGTGGGTTTGTTGGTGTGTTGGTTTGTTGGTTTGTTGGTTTATTTGTTTGTTGGCTAGTTGGCATGTTGGTTTGTTGGTTTGTTGGCTTGTTGGTTTGTTGGTTTGTTGGTTTGTTGGTTTGTTGGTTTGTTGGTTTGTTTGTTTGTTGGTTTGTTGGTTTGTTGGTTTTTTCGTTTGTTGGTTTTTTCGTTTGTTGGTTTTTTGGTTTGTTGGCTTGTTGGCTTGTTGGTCTGTTGGCTTGTTGGTTTGTTGGTTTGTTGGTTTCTTGGTTTGTTGGTTTGTTGGTTTGTTGGTTTATTTGTTTGTTGGTTCGTTGGTTTGTTGGTTTGTTGGCTTGTTGGTTTGTTGGTTTGTTGGCTTGTTGGCTTGTTGGTTTGTTGGTTTGTTGGTTTGTTGGTTTGTAGGTTTGTTGGCTTATTTGTTTGTTGGTTTGATGGTTTGTTGGTTTGTTGGTTTGTTAACTTGTTGGTTTGTTAGTTTGTTGGTTTGTTGGTTTGTTGGTTTGTTGGTTTGTTGGTTTGTTGGTTTGTTGGTTTGTTGGTTTGTTGGTTTGTTGGTTTGTTAGTTTGTTTTTTTGTTGGCTTATTGGCATGTTGGTTTGTTGGTTTGTTGGCTTGTTGGTTTGTTGGTTTGTTGGTTTGTTGGTTTGTTGGTTTGTTGGTTTGTTGGTTTGTTGGTTTGTTTGTTTGTTTGTTTGTTGGTTTATTGGTTTGTTGGTTTGTTGGTTTGTTCGTTTGTTGGTTTGTTGGTTTGTTAGTTTGTTGGTTTGTTGGGTTGTTGGTTTGTTGGTTTGTTGGTTTTTTGGTTTGTTGGTTTGTTGGTTTGTTGGTTTGTTGGTTTGTTGATTTGATGGTTTGTTGGTTTGTTGGTTTGTTGGTTTGTTGGTTTGTTGGTTTGTTGGTTTGTTGGTTTGTTCGTTTGTTGGTGTTTTGGTTTATTGGCTTGTTGGTTTGTTGGTTTGTTGGTTTGTTGGTTTGTTTGTTTGTTGGCTTGTTGGCATATTGGTTTGTTGATTTGTTGGTTTGTTGGTTTGTTAACTTGTTGGTTTGTTAGTTTGTTGGCTTGTTGGTTTGTTGGTTTGTTGGTTTGTTGGTTTGTTGGTTTGTTGGTTTGTTGGTTTGTTGGTTTGTTGGTTTGTTGGTTTGTTGGCTTGTTGGTTTGTTGTTTTGTTGGTTTTTTGGTTTGTGGGTTTGTTAATGTGTTTGTTTGTTGGTTTGTTGGTTTGTTTGTTTGTTGGCTTGTTGGCATGTTGGCTTGTTGGTTTGTTGGCTTGTTGGTTTGTTGGTTTGTTGGTTTGTTGGTTTGTTGGTTTGTTTATTTGTTGGTTTGTTGGTTTGTTGGTTTTTTCGTTTGTTGGTTTTTTGGTTTGTTGGCTTGTTGGCTTGTTGGTTTGTTGGTCTGTTGGCTTGTTGGTTTGTTGGTTTGTTGGTTTGTTGGTTTGTTGGTTTGTTGGTTTGTTGGTTTATTTGTTTGTTGGTTCGTTGGTTTGTTGGTTTGTTGGCTTGTTGGTTTGTTGGTTTGTTGGCTTGTTGGCTTGTTGGTTTGTTGGTTTGTTGGTTTGTTGGTTTGTAGGTTTGTTGGCTTATTTGTTTGTTGGTTTGATGGTTTGTTGGTTTGTTGGTTTGTTAACTTGTTGGTTTGTTAGTTTGTTGGTTTGTTGGTTTGTTGGTTTGTTGGTTTGTTGATTTTTTGGTTTGTTGGTTTGTTGGTTTGTTGGTTTGTTGGTTTGTTGGTTTGTTAGTTTGTTTTTTTGTTGGCTTATTGGCATGTTGGTTTGTTGGTTTGTTGGCTTGTTGGTTTGTTGGTTTGTTGGTTTGTTGGTTTGTTGGTTTGTTGGTTTGTTGGTTTTTTGGTTTGTTGGTTTGTTGGTTTGTTGGTTTGTTGATTTGATGGTTTGTTGGTTTGTTGGTTTGTTTGTTTGTTGGTTTGTTGGTTTGTTGGTTTGTTCGTTTGTTGGTGTTTTGGTTTATTGGCTTGTTGGTTTGTTGGTTTGTTGGTTTGTTGGTTTGCTTGTTTGTTGGCTTGTTGGCATGTTGGTTTGTTGATTTGTTGGTTTGTTGGTTTGTTGGTTTGTTGGTTTGTTGGTTTGTTAGTTTATTTGTTTGTTGGTTTGTTGGTTTGTTGGTTTGTTGGCTTGCTGGTTTGTTGGTTTGTTGGTTTGTTGGCTTTTTTGTTTGTTGGTTTGTTGGTTTCTTGGTTTGTTGGTTTGTTAACTTGTTGGTTTGTTAGTTTGTTGGCATGTTTGTTTGTTGGTTTGTTGGTTTGTTGGTTTGTTGGTTTGTTGGTTTGTTGGTTTGCTGGTTTGTTGGCTTATTGGTTTGTTGGTTTATTGGTTTTTTGGTTTGTTGGCTTGTTGGTGTGTTGGTATGTTGGTTTGTTGGTTTGTTGGTTTGTTGGTTTGTTGGTTTGTTTGTTTGTTGGCTTGTTGGCATGTTGGTTTGTTGGTTTGTTGGTTTGTTGGTTTGTTGGTTTGTTGGTTTGTTGGTTTGTTGGTTTGTTGGTTTTTTGGTTTGTTGGTTTGTTGGTTTGTTGGTTTGTTTATTTGTTGGTTTGTTGGTTTGTTGGTTTGTTTGTTTGTTGGTTTGTTGGTTTGTTGCTTTGTTCGTTTGTTGTTTTTTTGGTTTTTTGGCTTGTTGGTGTGTTGGTATGTTGGTTTGTTGGTTTCTTGGTTTGTGGGTTTGTTGGTGTGTTGGTTTGTTGGTTTTTTGGTTTATTTGTTTGTTGGCTAGTTGGCATGTTGGTTTGTTGGTTTGTTGGCTTGTTGGTTTGTTGGTTTGTTGGTTTGTTGGTTTGTTGGTTTGTTGGTTTGTTTGTTTGTTGGTTTGTTGGTTTGTTGGTTTTTTCGTTTGTTGGTTTTTTCGTTTGTTGGTTTTTTGGTTTGTTGGCTTGTTGGCTTGTTGGTCTGTTGGCTTGTTGGTTTGTTGGTTTGTTGGTTTCTTGGTTTGTTGGTTTGTTGGTTTGTTGGTTTATTTGTTTGTTGGTTCGTTGGTTTGTTGGTTTGTTGGCTTGTTGGTTTGTTGGTTTGTTGGCTTGTTGGCTTGTTGGTTTGTTGGTTTGTTGGTTTGTTGGTTTGTAGGTTTGTTGGCTTATTTGTTTGTTGGTTTGATGGTTTGTTGGTTTGTTGGTTTGTTAACTTGTTGGTTTGTTAGTTTGTTGGTTTGTTGGTTTGTTGGTTTGTTGGTTTGTTGGTTTGTTGGTTTGTTGGTTTGTTGGTTTGTTGGTTTGTTGGTTTGTTAGTTTGTTTTTTTGTTGGCTTATTGGCATGTTGGTTTGTTGGTTTGTTGGCTTGTTGGTTTGTTGGTTTGTTGGTTTGTTGGTTTGTTGGTTTGTTGGTTTGTTGGTTTGTTGGTTTGTTTGTTTGTTTGTTTGTTGGTTTATTGGTTTGTTGGCTTGTTGGTTTGTTCGTTTGTTGGTTTGTTGGTTTGTTAGTTTGTTGGTTTGTTGGGTTGTTGGTTTGTTGGTTTGTTGGTTTTTTGGTTTGTTGGTTTGTTGGTTTGTTGGTTTGTTGGTTTGTTGATTTGATGGTTTGTTGGTTTGTTGGTTTGTTGGTTTGTTGGTTTGTTGGTTTGTTGGTTTGTTCGTTTGTTGGTGTTTTGGTTTATTGGCTTGTTGGTTTGTTGGTTTGTTGGTTTGTTGGTTTGTTTGTTTGTTGGCTTGTTGGCATATTGGTTTGTTGATTTGTTGGTTTGTTGGTTTGTTAACTTGTTGGTTTGTTAGTTTGTTGGCTTGTTGGTTTGTTGGTTTGTTGGTTTGTTGGTTTGTTGGTTTGTTGGTTTGTTGGTTTGTTGGTTTGTTGGTTTGTTGGTTTGTTGGCTTGTTGGTTTGTTGTTTTGTTGGTTTTTTGGTTTGTGGGTTTGTTAATGTGTTTGTTTGTTGGTTTGTTGGTTTGTTTGTTTGTTGGCTTGTTGGCATGTTGGTTTGTTGGTTTGTTGGCTTGTTGGTTTGTTGGTTTGTTGGTTTGTTGGTTTGTTGGTTTGTTTATTTGTTGGTTTGTTGGTTTGTTGGTTTTTTCGTTTGTTGGTTTTTTGGTTTGTTGGCTTGTTGGCTTGTTGGTTTGTTGGTCTGTTGGCTTGTTGGTTTGTTGGTTTGTTGGTTTGTTGGTTTGTTGGTTTGTTGGTTTGTTGGTTTATTTGTTTGTTGGTTCGTTGGTTTGTTGGTTTGTTGGCTTGTTGGTTTGTTGGTTTGTTGGCTTGTTGGCTTGTTGGTTTGTTGGTTTGTTGGTTTGTTGGTTTGTAGGTTTGTTGGCTTATTTGTTTGTTGGTTTGATGGTTTGTTGGTTTGTTGGTTTGTTAACTTGTTGGTTTGTTAGTTTGTTGGTTTGTTGGTTTGTTGGTTTGTTGGTTTGTTGATTTTTTGGTTTGTTGGTTTGTTGGTTTGTTGGTTTGTTGGTTTGTTGGTTTGTTAGTTTGTTTTTTTGTTGGCTTATTGGCATGTTGGTTTGTTGGTTTGTTGGCTTGTTGGTTTGTTGGTTTGTTGGTTTGTTGGTTTGTTGGTTTGTTGGTTTGTTGGTTTTTTGGTTTGTTGGTTTGTTGGTTTGTTGGTTTGTTGATTTGATGGTTTGTTGGTTTGTTGGTTTGTTTGTTTGTTGGTTTGTTGGTTTGTTGGTTTGTTCGTTTGTTGGTGTTTTGGTTTATTGGCTTGTTGGTTTGTTGGTTTGTTGGTTTGTTGGTTTGTTTGTTTGTTGGCTTGTTGGCATGTTGGTTTGTTGATTTGTTGGTTTGTTGGTTTGTTGGTTTGTTGGTTTGTTGGTTTGTTAGTTTATTTGTTTGTTGGTTTGTTGGTTTGTTGGTTTGTTGGCTTGCTGGTTTGTTGGTTTGTTGGTTTGTTGGCTTTTTTGTTTGTTGGTTTGTTGGTTTCTTGGTTTGTTGGTTTGTTAACTTGTTGGTTTGTTAGTTTGTTGGCATGTTTGTTTGTTGGTTTGTTGGTTTGTTGGTTTGTTGGTTTGTTGGTTTGTTGGTTTGCTGGTTTGTTGGCTTATTGGTTTGTTGGTTTATTGGTTTTTTGGTTTGTTGGCTTGTTGGTGTGTTGGTATGTTGGTTTGTTGGTTTGTTGGTTTGTTGGTTTGTTGGTTTGTTTGTTTGTTGGCTTGTTGGCATGTTGGTTTGTTGGTTTGTTGGTTTGTTGGTTTGTTGGTTTGTTGGTTTGTTGGTTTGTTGGTTTGTTGGTTTTTTGGTTTGTTGGTTTGTTGGTTTGTTGGTTTGTTTATTTGTTGGTTTGTTGGTTTGTTGGTTTGTTTGTTTGTTGGTTTGTTGGTTTGTTGCTTTGTTCGTTTGTTGTTTTTTTGGTTTTTTGGCTTGTTGGTGTGTTGGTATGTTGGTTTGTTAATTTGTTGGTTTGTTGGTTTGTTTGTTTGTTGGCTTGTTGGCATGTTGGTTTGTTGGTTTGTTGGTTTGTTGGTTTGTTGGCTTGTTGGTTTGTTGGTTTTTTGGTTTTTTGGTTTTTTGGTTTGTTGGTTTGTTGGTTTATTGGTTTGTTGATTTGTAGGTTTGTTGGTTTGTTGGTTTGTTGGTTTGTTGGTTTGTTGGCTTGTTGGTTTCTTGGTTTGTTGGTTTTTTGGTTTGTTGGTTTGTTGGTTTGTTGGTTTGTTGGTTTATTTGTTTGTTGGTGTGTTGATTTGTTGGTTTGTTGGTTTATTAACATGTTGGTTTGTTAGTTTGTTGGCTTGTTGGTTTGTTGGTTTGTTGGTTTGTTGGTTTGTTGGTTTGTTGGTTTGTTGGTTTGTTGGTTTGTTGGTTTGTTGGTTTGTTGGTTTTTTGGTTGGTTGGTTTGTTGGTGTGTTGGTTTGTTGGTTTGTTGGTTTGTTGGTTTGTTGGTTTGTTGGTTTGTTTGTTTGTTGGCATGTTGGTTTGTTGGTTTGTTGACTTGTTGGTTTGTTGGTTTGTTGGTTTGTTGGTTTGTTGGTTTGTTGGTTTGTTGGTTTGTTGGTTTGTTAGTTTGTTTGTTTGTTGGTTTGTTGGTTTGTTGGTTGTTCCGTTTGTTGGATTTTCGGTTTGTTGGCTTGTTGTCTTGTTGGTTTGTTGGTCTGTTGGCTTGTTGGTTTGTTGGTTTGTTGGTTTGTTGGTTTGTTGGTTTGTTGGTTTATTTGTTTGTTGGTTTGTTGGTTTGTTGGTTTGTTTGCTTGTTGGCTTGTTGGCATGTTGGTTTGTTGATTTGTTGGTTTGTTGGTTAGTTGGTTTGTTGGTTTGTTAGTTTATTTGTTTGTTGGTTTGTTGGTTTGTTGGCTTGTTGGTTTGTTGGTTTGTTGGCTTGTTGGCTTGTTGGTTTGTTGGATTATTGGTTTGTTGGTTTGTTGGTTTGTTGGCTTATTTGATTGTTGGTTTGTTGGTTTGTTGGGTTGTTAACTTGTTGGTTTGTTAGTTTGTTGGCTTGTTGGTTTGTTGGTTTGTTGGTTTGTTGGTTTGTTGGTTTGTTGGTTTGTTGGTTTGTTGGTTTGTTGGTTTGTTGGCTTGTTGGTTTGTTGGTTTGTTGGTTTTTTGGTTTGTTGGCTTGTTGGTGTGTTGGTATGTTGGTTTGTTGGTTTGTTGGTTTGTTTGTTTGTTGGCTTGTTGGCATGTTGGTTTGTTGGTTTGTTGGTTTGTTGGTTTGTTGGCTTGTTGGTTTGTTGGTTTGTTGGTTTTTTGGTTTGTTGGTTTGTTGGTTTGTTGGTTTGTTGATTTGTTGGTTTGTTGGTTTGTTTGTTTGTTGGTTTGTTGGTTTGTTGCTTTGTTCGTTTGTTGATTTTTTGGTTTGTTGGCTTGTTGGTTTGTTGGTTTGTTGGTTTGTTGGTTTGTTTGTTTGTTGGCTTGTTGGCATGCTGGTTTGTTGATTTGTTGGTTTGTTGGTTTGTTGGTTTGTTGGTTTGTTGGTGTATTTGTTTGTTGGTTTGTTGGTTTGTTGGTTTGTTGGTTTGTTGGCTTGTTGGTTTGTTGGTTTATTTGTTTGTTGGTGTGTTGATTTGTTGGTTTGTTGGTTTATTAACATGTTGGTTTGTTAGTTTGTTGGCTTGTTGGTTTGTTGGTTTGTTGGTTTGTTGGTTTGTTGGTTTGTTGGTTTGTTGGTTTGTTGGTTTGTTGGTTTGTTGGTTTGTTGGTTTGTTGGTTTGTTGGTTTTTTGGTTGGTTGGTTTGTTGGTGTGTTGGTTTGTTGGTTTGTTGGTTTGTTGGTTTGTTGGTTTGTTGGTTTGTTTGTTTGTTGGCATGTTGGTTTGTTGGTTTGTTGACTTGTTGGTTTGTTGGTTTGTTGGTTTGTTGGTTTGTTGGTTTGTTGGTTTGTTGGTTTGTTGGTTTGTTAGTTTGTTTGTTTGTTGGTTTGTTGGTTTGTTGGTTGTTCCGTTTGTTGGATTTTCGGTTTGTTGGCTTGTTGTCTTGTTGGTTTGTTGGTCTGTTGGCTTGTTGGTTTGTTGGTTTGTTGGTTTGTTGGTTTGTTGGTTTGTTGGTTTATTTGTTTGTTGGTTTGTTGGTTTGTTGGTTTGTTTGCTTGTTGGCTTGTTGGCATGTTGGTTTGTTGATTTGTTGGTTTGTTGGTTAGTTGGTTTGTTGGTTTGTTAGTTTATTTGTTTGTTGGTTTGTTGGTTTGTTGGCTTGTTGGTTTGTTGGTTTGTTGGCTTGTTGGCTTGTTGGTTTGTTGGATTATTGGTTTGTTGGTTTGTTGGTTTGTTGGCTTATTTGATTGTTGGTTTGTTGGTTTGTTGGGTTGTTAACTTGTTGGTTTGTTAGTTTGTTGGCTTGTTGGTTTGTTGGTTTGTTGGTTTGTTGGTTTGTTGGTTTGTTGGTTTGTTGGTTTGTTGGTTTGTTGGTTTGTTGGCTTATTGGTTTGTTGGTTTGTTGGTTTTTTGGTTTGTTGGCTTGTTGGTGTGTTGGTATGTTGGTTTGTTGGTTTGTTGGTTTGTTTGTTTGTTGGCTTGTTGGCATGTTGGTTTGTTGGTTTGTTGGTTTGTTGGTTTGTTGGCTTGTTGGTTTGTTGGTTTGTTGGTTTTTTGGTTTGTTGGTTTGTTGGTTTGTTGGTTTGTTGATTTGTTGGTTTGTTGGTTTGTTTGTTTGTTGGTTTGTTGGTTTGTTGCTTTGTTCGTTTGTTGATTTTTTGGTTTGTTGGCTTGTTGGTTTGTTGGTTTGTTGGTTTGTTGGTTTGTTTGTTTGTTGGCTTGTTGGCATGCTGGTTTGTTGATTTGTTGGTTTGTTGGTTTGTTGGTTTGTTGGTTTGTTGGTGTATTTGTTTGTTGGTTTGTTGGTTTGTTGGTTTGTTGGTTTGTTGGCTTGTTGGTTTGTTGGTTTGTTGGCTTGTTGGCTTGTTGGTTTGTTGGTTTGTTGGTTTGTTGGTTTGTTGGCTTATTTGTTTGTTGGTTTGTTGGTTTGTTGGTTTGTTAACTTGTTGGTTTGTTTGTTTGTTGGCTTGTTGGTTTGTTGGTTTGTTGGTTTGTTGGTTTGTTGGTTTGTTGGTTTGTTGGTTTGTTGGTTTGTTGGCTAGTTGGTTTGTTGGTTTGTTGGTTTTTTGGTTGGTTGGTTTGTTGGTGTGTTGGTTTGTTGGTTTGTTGGTTTGTTGGTTTGTTGGTTTGTTGGTTTGTTTATTTGTTGGCTTGTTGGCATGTTGGTTTGTTGGTTTATTGGCTTGTTGGTTTGTTGGTTTGTTGGTTTGTTGGTTTGTTGGTTTGTTGGTTTGTTAGTTTGTTTGTTTGTTGGTTTGTTGGTTTGTTGGTTTTTTCGTTTGTTGGATTTTTGGTTTGTTGGCTTGTTGGCTTGTTGGTTTGTTGGTCTGTTGGCTTGTTGGTTTGTTGGTTTGTTGGTTTGTTGGTTTGTTGGTTTGTTGGTTTGTTGGTTTATTTGTTTGTTGGTTTGTTGGTTTGTTGGTTTGTTGGCTTGTTGGTTTGTTGGTTTGTTGGTTTGTTGGTTTGTTGGTTTGTTGGCTTATTTGTTTGTTGGTTTGTTGGTTTGTTGGTTTGTTTGTTTGTTGGCTTGTTGGCATGTTGGTTTGTTGGTTTATTGGTTTGTTGGTTTGTTGGCTTGTTGGTTTGTTGGTTTGTTGGTTTTTTGGTTTGTTGGTTTGTTGGTTTGTTGGTTTGTTGATTTGTTGGTTTGTTGGTTTATTTGTTTGTTGGTTTGTTGGTTTGTTGCTTTGTTCGCTTGTTGGTGTTTTGGTTTGTTGGCTTGTTGGTTTGTTGGTTTGCTGGTTTGTTGGTTTGTTTGTTTGTTGGCTTGTTGGCATGCTGGTTTGTTGATTTGTTGGTTTGTTGGTTTGTTGGTTTGTTGGTTTGTTGGTGTATTTGTTTGTTGGTTTGTTGGTTTGTTGGTTTGTTGGTTTGTTGGCTTGTTTGTTTGTTGGTTTGTTGGCTTGTTGGCTTGTTGGTTTGTTGGTTTGTTGGTTTGTTGGTTTGTTGGTTTGTTGGCTTATTTGTTTGTTGGTTTGTTGGTTTGTTGGTTTGTTGGTTTGTTAACTTGTTGGTTTGTTTGTTTGTTGGCTTGTTGGTTTGTTGGTTTGTTGGTTTGTTGGTTTGTTGGTTTGTTGGTTTGTTTATTTGTTGGCTTGTTGGCATGTTGGTTTGTTGGTTTGTTGGCTTGTTGGTTTGTTGGTTTGTTGGTTTGTTGGTTTGTTGGTTTGTTGGTTTGTTAGTTTGTTTGTTTGTTGGTTTGTTGGTTTGTTGGTTTTTTCGTTTGTTGGATTTTTGGTTTGTTGGCTTGTTGGCTTGTTGGTTTGTTGGTCTGTTGGCTTGTTGATTTGTTGGTTTGTTGGTTTGTTGGTTTGTTGGTTTGTTGGTTTGTTGGTTTGTTGGTTTATTTGTTTGTTGGTTTGTTGGTTTGTTGGTTTGTTGGCTTGTTGCTTTGTTGGTTTGTTGGCTTGTCGGCTTGTTGGTTTGTTGGTTTGTTGGTTTGTTGGTTTGTTGGTTTGTTGGCTTATTTGTTTGTTGGTTTGTTGGTTTGTTGGTTTGTTAACTTGTTGGTTTGTTAGTTTGTTGGCTTGTTGTTTTGTTAGTTTGTTGGCTTGTTGGTTTGTTAGTTTGTTGGTTTGTTGGTTTGTTGGTTTGTTGGCTTGTTGGTTTGTTAGTTTGTTGGTTTGTTGGTTTGTTGGCTTGTTGGTTTGTTTGTTTGTTGGTTTGTTGGCATGTTAGTTTGTTGGTTTGTTGGCTTGTTGGTTTGTTGGTTTGTTGGTTTGTTGGTTTGTTGGTTTGTTGGTTTGTTTGTTTGTTGGCTTGTTGGCATGTTGGTTTGTTGGTTTGTTGGTTTGTTGGCTTGTTGGTTTGTTGGTTTGTTGGTTTTTTGGTTTGTTGGTTTGTTGGTTTGTTGGTATGTTGGTTTGTTGGTTTGTTGGTTTGCTGGTTTGTTGCTTTGTTAGTTTGTTTGTTTGTAGGCTTGTTGACATGTTGGTTTGTTGGTTTGTTAGCTTGTTGGTTTGTTGGTTTGTTGGTTTGTTGGTTTGTTGGTTTGTTGGTTTAATTGTTTGTTGGTTTGTTGGTTTGTTCGTTTGTTGGTTTGTTGGTTTGTTGGTTTGTTGGTTTGTTGGTTTTTTGGTTTGTTGGTTTGTTGGTTTGTTGGTTTGTTGGTTTGTTGGTTTTTTGGTTTGTTGGTTTGTTGGTTTGTTGGTTTGTTGGTTTGTTGATTTGTTGGTTTGTTGGTTTGTTTGTTTGTTGGTTTGTTGGTTTGTTGGTTTGTTCGTTTGTAGGTTTTTTAATTTGTTGGCTTCTTGGTTTGTTGGTTTGTTTGTTTGTTGGCTTGTTGGCATGTTGATTTGTTGATTTGTTGGTTTGTTGGTTTGTTGGTTTGTTGGGTTGTTGGTTTGTTGGTTTATTTGTTTGTTGGTTTGTTGGTTTGTTGGCTTGTTGGTTTGTTGGTTTGTTGGCTTGTTGGCTGGTTGCTTTGTTGGTTTGTTGGTTTGTTGGATTATTTGTTTGTTGGTTTGTTGGTTTGTTGGTTTGTTGGTTTGTTAACTTGTTGGTTTGCTAGTTTGTTGGCTTGTTGGTTTGTTGGTTTGTTGGTTTGTTGGTTTGTTGGTTTGTTGGTTTGTTGGTTTGTTGGTTTGTTAGCTTGTTGGTTTGTTGGTTTGTTGGTTTTTTGGTTTGTTAGCTTGTTGGTGTGTTGGTATGTTGGTTTGTGGGTTTGTTGGTTTGTTGGTTTGTTTGTTTGTTGGCTTGTTGGCATGTTAATTTGTTGGTTTGTTGGCTTGTTGGTTTGTTGGTTTGTTGGTTTGTTGGTTTGTTGGTTTGTTGGTTTGTTGGTTTGTTGGTTTGTTGGTTTGTTGGTTTGTTGGTTTGTTGGTTTGTTGGTTTGTTGGGTTGTTGGGTTGTTGGTTTGTTGGTTTTTTCGTTTGTTTGTTTTTTGGTTTGTTGGCTTGTTGGCTTGTTGGTTTGTTGGTCTGTTGGCTTGTTGGTTTGTTGGTTTGTTGGTTTGTTGGTTTGTTGGTTTGTTGGTTTGTTGGTTTGTTGGTTTGTTGGTTTATTTGTTTGTTGGTTTGTTGGTTTGTTGGCTTGTTGGTTAGTTGGTATGTTGGCTTGTTGGCTTGTTGGTTTGTTGGTTTGTTAGTTTGTTGGTTTGTTGGTTTGTTGGCTTATTTGTTTGTTGGTTTGTTGGTTTGTTGGTTTGTTGGTTTGTTGGTTTGTTGGTTTGTTGGCTTGTTGGTTTGTTGGTTTGTTGGTTTGTTGGTTTGTTGGTTTGTTGGTTTGTTGGTTTGTTGGCTTGTTGGTTTGTTGGTTTGTTGGTTTGTTGGTTTGTTGGTTTGTTGGTTTGTTGGTTTATTTGTTTGTTGGTTTGTTGGTTTGTTGGTTTGTTGGTTTGTTGGTTTGTTAACTTGTTGGTTTGTTAGTTTGTTGGCTTGTTGGTTTGTTGGTCTGTTGGTTTGTTGGTTTGTTGGTTTGTTGGTTTGTTGGTTTGTTGGTTTGTTGGTTTGTTGGTTTGTTGGTTTGTTGGCTTGTTGGTTTGTTGGTTTTTTGGTTTGTTGGTTTGTTGGTTTATTAGTTTGTTTGTTTGTTGGCTTGTTGGCATGTTGGTTTGTTGGTTTGTTGACTTGTTGGTTTGTTGGTTTGTTGCTTTGTTGGTTTGTTTGTTTGTTGTCTTGTTGGCATGTTGGTTTGCTGGCTTGTTGGCTTGTTGGTTTGTTGGTCTGTTGGCTTGTTGATTTGTTGGTTTGTTGGTTTGTTGGTTTATTTGTTTGTTGGTTTGTTGGTTTGTTGGTTTGTTGGCTTGTTGGTTTGTTGGTTTGTTGGCTTGTTGGCTTGATGGTTTGTTGGTTTGTTGGTGTGTTGGTTTGTTGGTTTGTTGGCTTATTTGTTTGTTGGTTTATTGGTTTGTTAGTTTGTTGGCTTGTTGGTTTGTTGGTTTGTTGGTTTGTTGGTTTGTTGGTTTGTTGGTTTGTTGGTTTGTTGGTTTGTTGGTTTGTTGGTTTGTTGGTTTGTTGGCTTGTTGGCTTGTTGGTTTGTTGGTTTGTTGGTTTGTTGGTTTGTCGGTTTGTTGGTTTGTTGGTTTGTTGGTTTGTTGGTTTGTTGGTTTGTTGGTTTGTTGGTTTGTTGGTTTGTTGGTTTGTTGGTTTGTTGGTTTGTTGGTTTGTTGGTTTGTTGGTTTGTTGGCTTTTTGGCATGTTGGTTTGTTGGTTTGTTGGTTTGTTGGTTTGTTGGTTTGTTGGTTTGTTGGCTTGTTTGTTTGTTGGTTTGTTGGTTTTTTGGTTTGTTGGTTTGTTGGTTTGTTGGTTTGTTGGTTTGTTGGTTTGTTGGTTTGTTGGCTTGTTGGTTTGTTGGTTTGTTGGTTTTTTGGTTTGTTGGTTTGTTGGTTTGTTGGTTTGTTGGTTTGTTCGTTTGTTGGTTTTTTGGTTTGTTGGCTTGTTGGCTTGTTGGTTTATTGGTCTGTTGACTTGTTGGTTGGTTGGTTCGTTGGTTTGTTGGTTTGTTGGTTTATTTGTTTGTTGGTTTGTTGTTTTGTTGTTTTGTTGGTTTGTTGGTTTGTTGGCTTGTTGGTTTGTTGGTTTGTTGGTTTGTTGGCTTGTTGGTTTGTTGGTTTGTTGGTTTGTGGGTTTGTGGGTTTGTTGGTTTGTTGGTTTGTTGGCTTATTTGTTTGTTGGTTTGTTGGTTTGTTGGTTTGTTAACTTGTTGGTTTGTTAGTTTGTTGGCTTGTTGGTTTGTTGGTTTGTTGGTTTGTTGGTTTGTTGGTTTGTTGGTTTGTTGGTTTGTTGGTTTGTTGGTTTGTTGGTTTGTTGGTTTGTTTGTTTGTTGGTTTGCTTATTTGTTGGTTTGTTGGTTTGTTGGTTTGTTTATTTGTTGGTTTTTTGGTTTGTTGGCTTGTTGGTTTGTTGGCTTGTTGGTTTGTTCGTTTGTTTGTTTGTTGGCGTGTTAGCATGTTGGTTTGTTGGTTTGTTGGCTTGTCGGTTTGTTGATTTGTTGGTTTGTTGGTTTGTTGGTTTGTTGATTTGTTGGTTTGTTTGTTTGTTGGCTTGTTGGCATGTTGGTTTGTTGGTTTGTTGGCTTGTTGGTTTGTTGGTTTGTTAGTTTGTTTGTTTGTTGGTTTGATGGTTTGTTGGTTTGTTTGTTTTTTGGTTTGTTGGTTTGTTGGTTTGATCGTTTGTTGGTTTGTTTGTTTTTTGGCTTGTTGGCATGTTGGTTTGTTGGTTTGTTGGTTTGTTGGTTTGTTGGTTTGTTGGTTTGTTGGTTTGTTGGTTTGTTGGTTTGTTGGCTTTTTGGCATGTTGGTTTGTTGGTTTGTTGGTTTGTTGGTTTGTTGGTTTGTTGGTTTGTTGGCTTGTTTGTTTGTTGGTTTTTTGGTTTGTTGGTTTGTTGGTTTGTTGGTTTGTTGGTTTGTTGGTTTGTTGGTTTGTTAGTTTGTTTGTTTGTTGGCTTGCTGGCATGTTGGTTTGTTAGTTTGATGGCTTGTTGGTTTGTTGGTTTGTTGGTTTTTTGGTTTGTTGGTTTGTTGGTTTGTTGGTTTGTTGGTTTGTTCATTTGTTGGTTTTTTGGTTTGTTGGCTTGTTGGCTTGTTGGTTTATTGGTCTGTTGGCTTGTTGGTTGGTTGGTTCGTTGGTTTGTTGGTTTGTTGGTTTATTTGTTTGTTGGTTTGTTGTTTTGTTGGTTTGTTGGTTTGTTGGCTTGTTGGTTTGTTGGTTTGTTGGTTTGTTGGCTTGTTGGTTTGTTGGTTTGTTGGTTTGTGGGTTTGTTGGTTTGTTGGTTTGTTGGCTTATTTGTTTGTTGGTTTGTTGGTTTGTTGGTTTGTTGGTTTGTTAACTTGTTGGTTTGTTAGTTTGTTGGCTTGTTGGTTTGTTGGTTTGTTGGTTTGTTGGTTTGTTGGTTTGTTGGTTTGTTGGTTTGTTGGTTTGTTGGTTTGTTGGTTTGTTGGTTTGTTGGTTTGCTTATTTGTTGGTTTGTTGGTTTGTTGGTTTGTTTATTTGTTGGTTTTTTAGTTTGTTGGCTTGTTGGTTTGTTGGCTTGTTGGTTTGTTCGTTTGTTTGTTTGTTGGCGTGTTAGCATGTTGGTTTGTTGGTTTGTTGGCTTGTCGGTTTGTTGATTTGTTGGTTTGTTGGTTTGTTGGTTTGTTGATTTGTTGGTTTGTTTGTTTGTTGGCTTGTTGGCATGTTGGTTTGTTGGTTTGTTGGGTTGTTGGTTTGTTGGTTTGTTAGTTTGTTTGTTTGTTGGTTTGTTGGTTTGTTGGTTTGTTTGTTTTTTGGTTTGTTGGTTTGTTGGTTTGATCGTTTGTTGGTTTGTTTAGTTTTTGGCTTGTTGGCATGTTGGTTTGTTGGTTTCTTGGCTTGTTGGTTTGTTGGTTTGTTGGTTTGTTGGTTTGTTGGTTTGTTGGTTTGTTGGTTTGTTGGTTTGTTGGTTTAATGGTTTGTTAGTTTGTTGGTTTGTTGGTTTGTTTGTTTGTTGGTTTGTTGGTTTGTTGGTTTGTTCGTTTGTTGGTTTTTTGGTTTGTTGGCTTGTTGGCTTGTTGGTTTATTGGTTTGTTGGTTTGTTGGTTTGTTGGTTTATTTGTTTGTTGGTTTGTTAGTTTGTTGGTTTATTGGTTTGTTAACTTGTTGGTTTGTTAGTTTGTTGGCTTGTTGGTTTGTTGGTTTGTTGGTTTGTTAGCTTGTTGGCTTGTTGGTTTGTTGGTTTGTTGGTTTGTTGGTTTGTTGGCTGATTTGTTTGTTGGTTTGTTGGTTTGTTGGTTTGTTAACTTGTTTTTTTGTTAGTTTGTTGGCTTGTTGGTTTGTTGGTTTGTTGGTTTGTTGGTTTGTTGGTTTGTTGGTTTGTTGGTTTGTTGGTTTGTTGGTTTGTTGGTTTGTTGGTTTGTTGGTTTGTTGGTTTGTTGGTTTGTTAGCTTGTTGGCTTGTTGGTTTGTTGGTTTGTTGGTTTGTTGGTTTGTTGGTTTGTTGGCTTATTTGTTTGTTGGTTTGTTGGTTTGTTGGTTTGTTGGTTTGTTAACTTATTGGTTTGTTATTTTGTTGGCTTGTTGGTTTGTTGGCTTGTTGCTTTGTTGGTTTGTTGGTTTGTTGGTTTGTTGGTTTGTTGGTTTGTTGGTTTGTTGGTTTGTTGGTTTGTTGGTTTGCTTGTTTGTTAGTTTGCTGGTTTGTTGGTTTGTTCGTTTGTTGGTTTTTTGGTTTTTTGGCTTGTTGGTTTGTTGGCTTGTTGGTTTGTTGGTTTGTTTGTTTGTTGGCTTGTTAGCATGTTGGTTTGTTGGTTTGTTGGCTTGTTGGTTTGTTGGTTTATTGGTTTGTTGGTTTGTTGGTTTGTTGGTTTGTTGGTTTGTTGGTTTGTTTATTTGTTGGCTTGTTGGTTTGTTGGCTTGTTGGTTTGTTGGTTTGTTGATTTGTTGGTGTTGGTTTGTTGGTTTATTTGTTTGTTGGTTTGTAGGTTTGTTGGTTTGTTGGTTTGTTGGTTTGTTAAATTGTTGGTTTGCTAGTTTGTTTTGTTGGTTTGTTGGTTTGTTGGCTTGTTGGTTTGTTGGTTTGTTGGCTTGTTGGTTTGTGGGTTCGTTGGTTTTTTGGTTTGTTGGTTTGTTGGTTTTTTGGTTTGTTGGTTTGTTGGTTTGTTGGTTTGTTCTTTTGTTGGTTTTAGTGTGTTCGTTTGTTGGTTTTTTGGTTTGTTGGTTTGTTGGTTTGTTGGCTTGTTGGTTTGTTGGTTTGTTGGCTTGTTGGCTTGTTGGTTTGTTGGTTTGTTGATTTGTTGGTGTTGGTTTGTTGGTTTATTTGTTTGTTGGTTTGTAGGTTTGTTGGTTTGTTGGTTTGTTGGTTTGTTAACTTGTTGGTTTGCTAGTTTCTTTTGTTGGTTTGTTGGTTTGTTGGCTTGTTGGTTTGTTGGCTTGTTGGCTTGTTGGTTTGTTGGTTCGTTGGTTTTTTGGTTTGTTGGTTTGTTGGTTTGTTGGTTTGTTGGTTTGTTGGTTTGTTGGTTTGTTTGTTTGTTGGCTTGTTGGCATGTTGGTTTGCTGGTTTGGTGGCTTGTAGGTTTGTTGGTTTGTTGGCTTGTTGGTTTGTTGGTTTGTTGGTTTGTTGGTTTGCTTGTTTGTTGGTTTGTTGGTTTGTTTGTTTGTTCGTTTGTTGGTTTTTTGGTTTGTTGGCTTGTTTGTTTGTTGGCTTGTTGGTTTGTTGGTTTGTTGGTTTGCTTGTTTGTTGGCTTGGTTAGCATGTTGGTTTGTGGTTTGTTGGCTTGTTGGTTTGTTGGTTTGTTGGTTTGTTGGTTTGTTGGTTTGTTTGTTTGTTGGCTTGTTGGCATGTTGGTTTGTTTGTTTGTCTGCTTGTTGGTTTGTTGGTTTGTTGGTTTGTTGGTTTGTTGGTTTGTTGGTTTGTTGGTTTGTTGGTTTGTTTGTTTGTTGGTTTGTTGGTTTGTTGGTTTGTTCGTTTGTTGGATTGTTGGCTTGTTGGTTTGTTGGTTTGTTGGCTTATTGGTTTGTTGGTTTGTTGGTTTGTTGGTTTGTTGGTTTGTTGGTTTATTGGTTTGTTTGTTTGTTGGCTTGTTGGCTTGTTGGTTTGTTGGTTTGTTGGTTTGTTGGTTTGTTGGTTTGTTGGTTTGTTGGTTTGTTGGTTTGTTGGTTTGTTGGTTTGTTGGTTTGTTGGTTTATTTGTTTGTTGGTTTGTTGGTTTGTTGGTTTGTTGGTTTGTTGGTTTGTTAACTTGTTGGTTTATTAGTTTAATAGCTTGTTGGTTTGTTGGTGTGTTGGGTTGTTGGTTTGTTTGTTTGTTGGTTGGTTGGTTTGTTGGTTTGTTGGCTTGTTGGTTTGTTGGTTTGTTGGTTTTTTGGTTTGTTGGTTTGTTGGTTTGTTGGTTTGTTAGTTTGTTGATTTGTTGGTTTGTTAGTTTGTTTGTTTTTTTGCTTGCTGGCATTTTGGTTTGTTGGTTTGATGGCTTGTTGGTTTGTTGGTTTGTTGGTTTTTTGGTTTATTGGTTTGTTGGTTTGTTGGTTTGTTGGTTTGTTGTTTTGTTTGTTTGTTGGTTTGTTGGTTTGTTGGTTTGTTCGTTTGTTAGTTTGTTGGTTTATTTGTTTGTTGATTTGTTAGTTTATTGGTTTGTTGGTTTATTGGTTTGTTGGTTTGTTGGCTTGTTAGTTTGTTGGTTTGTTGGTTTGTTTGTTTGTTGGTTTGTTGGCTTCTTGGTTTGTTGGTTTATTGGTTTGTTGGTTACTTGGTTTGTTGGTTTGTTTGTTTGTTGGTTTGTTGGTTTATTGGTTTGTTGGTTTGTTGGTTTTTTGGTTTGTTGGTTTGTTGGTTTGTTGGTTTGTGCTTTTGTTGGCTTTTTAGTTTGTTCGTTTGTTGGTTTTTTGGTTTGTTGGCTTGTTGGTTTGTTGGTTTGTTGGCTTGTTGGCTTGTTGGTTTGTTGGTTTGTTGGCTTATTGGCTTGGTGGTTTGTTGGCTTGTTGGTTTGTTGGTTTGTTGGTTTGTTGGTTTATTTGTTTGTTGGTTTGTAGGTTTGTTGGTTTGTTGGTTTGTTAACTTGTTGGTTTGGTAGTTTGTTTTGTTGGTTTGTTGGTTTGTTGGTTTGTTGGTTTGTTGGTTTGTTGGTTTGTTGGTTTGTTGGTTTGTTTGTTTGTTGGCTTGTTGGCATGTTGGTTTGTTGGTTTTTGGCTTGTTGGTTTGTTGGTTTGTTGGTTTGTTCGTTTGTTGGTTTGTTGGTTTGCTTGTTTGTTGGTTTGTTGGTTTGTTGGTTTGTTCGTTTGTTGGTTTTTTGGTTTGTTGGCTTGTTGGTTTGTTGGCTTGTTGGTTTGTTGGTTTGTTTGTTTGTTTGTTTTTTGGCTTGTTAGCATGTTGGTTTGTTGGTTTGTTGGCTTGTTGGTTTGTTGGTTTATTTGTTTGTTGGTTTGTTGGTTTGTTTGTTTTTTGGCTTGTTAACATGTTGGTTTGTTGGTTTGTTGGCTTGTTGGTTTGTTGGTTTATTTGTTTGTTGGTTTGTAGGTTTGTTGGTTTGTTGGTTTGTTAACTTGTTGGTTTGTTAGTTTGTTTTGTTGGTTTGTTAGTTTGTTGGTTTGTTGGTTTGTTAGTTTGTTGGTTTGTTGGTTTGTTGGTTTGTAGGTTTGTTGGCTTGTTGGCTTGTTGGTTTGTTGGTTCTTTGGTTTTTTGGTTTGTTGGTTTGTTGGTTTGTTGGTTTGTTGGTTTGTTTGTTTGTTGGCTTGTTGCCATTTTGGTTTGTTGGTTTGTTGGCTGTTGGTTTGTTGGTTTGTTGGTTTGTTGGTTTGTTGGTTTGTTGGTTTGTTGGTTTGTTGGTTTGTTGGTTTACTTGTTTGTTGGTTTGTTGGTTTGTTGGTTTTTTCGTTTGTTGGTTTTTTGGTTTGTTGGCTTGTTGCCATATTGGTTTGTTGGTTTGTTGGCTTGTTGGTTTGTTGGTTTGTTGGTTTGTTGGTTTGTTGGTTTGTTGGTTTGTTGGTTTGTTGGTTTGTTGGTTTGTTGGTTTGTTGGTTTGTTGGTTTGTTAGTTTGTTTGTTTGCTGGCTTGTTGGCATGTTGGTTTGTTGGTTTGTTGGCTTGTTGGTTTGTTGGTTTGTTGGTTTGTTGGTTTGTTGGTTTGTTAGTTTGTTGGTTTGTTGGTTTGTTTGTTTGTTGGTTTGTTGGTTTGTTGGTTTTTTCGTTTGTTGGTTTTTCGGTTTCTTGGCTTGTTGGTTTGTTGGTTTGTTGGTTTGTTGGTTTGTTGGTTTGTTGGTTTATTGGTTTGTTGGTTTGTTAGTTTGTTGGTTTGTTGGTTTTTTTGTTTGTTGGTTTGTTGGTTTGTTGGTTTTTTCGTTTGTTGGTTTTTCGGTTTCTTGGCTTGTTGGTTTGTTGGTTTGTTGGTTTGTTGGTTTGTTGGTTTGTTGGTTTGTTGGTTTGTTGGTTTGTTGCTTTGTTTGTTTTTTGGCTTGTTGGCATATTGGTTTGTTGGTTTGTTGGTTTGTTGGCTTGTTGGTTTGTTGGTTTGTTGGTTTGTTGGTTTGTTGGTTTGTTAGTTTGTTGGTTTGTTGGTTTGTTGGTTTGTTGGTTTGTTGGTTTGTTTGTTTGTTGGTTTGTTGGTTTGTTGGTTTGTTCGTTTGTTGGTTTTTTGGTTTGTTGGCTTGTTGGCTTGTTGGTTTATTGGTCTGTTGGCTTGTTGGTTTGTTGGTTCGTTGGTTTGTTGGTTTGTTGGTTTATTTGTTTGTTCGTTTGTTGTTTTGTTGGTTTGTTGGTTTGTTGGCTTGTTGGTTTGTTGGTTTGTTAGCTTGTTGGCTTGTTGGTTTGTTGGTTTGTTGGTTTGTGGGTTTGTTGGTTTGTTGTTTTGTTGGCTTATTTGTTTGTTGGTTTGTTGGTTTGTTAACTTGTTGGTTTGTTAGTTTGTTGGCTTGTTGATTTGTTGGTTTGTTGGTTTGTTGGTTTGTTGGTTTGTTGGTTTGTTGGTTTGTTGGTTTGTTGGTTTGTTGGTTTGTTGGTTTGTTGGTTTGTTGGTTTGTTGGTTTGTTGGTTTGTTGGTTTGTTGGTTTGTTGGTTTGTTGGTTTGCTTATTTGTTGGTTTGTTGGTTTGTTGGTTTGTTGGTTTGTTGGTTTGTTGGTTTGCTTATTTGTTGGTTTGTTGGTTTGTTGGTTTGTTCATTTGTTGGTTTTTTGGTTTGTTTGCTTGTTGGTTTGTTGGCTTGTTGGTTTGTTCCTTTGTTTGTTTGTTGGCGTGTTAGCATGTTGGTTTGTTGGTTTGTTGGCTTGTCGGTTTGTTGATTTGTTGGTTTGTTGGTTTGTTGGTTTGTTGGTTTGTTGGTTTGTTGGTTTGTTTGTTTGTTGGCTTGTTGGCATGTTGGTTTGTTGGTTTGTTGGCTTGTTGGTTTGTTGGTTTGTTAGTTTGTTTGTTTGTTGGTTTGTTGGTTTGTTGGTTTGTTTGTTTTTTGGTTTGTTGGTTTGTTGGTTTGTTGGCTTGTTGGTTTGTTGGTTTGTTGGTTTGTTGGTTTGTTGGTTTGTTGGTTTGTTAGTTTGTTGGTTTGTTGGTTTGTTTGTTTGTTGGCTTGTTGGCTTGTTGGTTTATTGGTTTGTTGGTTTGTTGGTTTGTTGGTTTATTTGTTTGTTGTTTTGTTAGTTTGTTGGTTTATTGGTTTGTTAACTTGTTGGTTTGTTATTTTGTTGGCTTGTTGGTTTGTTGGTTTGTTGGTTTGTTAGCTTGTTGGCTTGTTGGTTTGTTGGTTTGTTGGTTTGTTGGCTGATTTGTTTGTTGGTTTGTTGGTTTGTTAACTTGTTGGTTTGTTAGTTTGTTGGCTTGTTGGTTTGTTGGTTTGTTGGTTTGTTGGTTTGTTGGTTTGTTGGTTTGTTGGTTTGTTGGTTTGTTGGTTTGTTGGTTTGTTGGTTTGTTGGTTTGTTGGTTTGTTGGTTTGTTAGCTTGTTGGCTTGTTGGTTTGTTGGTTTGTTGGTTTGTTGGTTTGTTGGTTTGTTGGTTTGTTGGCTTATTTGTTTGTTGGTTTGTTGGTTTGTTGGTTTGTTGGTTTGTTGGTTTGTTAACTTGTTGGTTTGTTAGTTTGTTGGCTTGTTGGTTTGTTGGATTGTTGCTTTGTTGGTTTGTTGGTTTGTTGGTTTGTTGGTTTGTTGGTTTGTTGGTTTGTTGGTTTGTTAGTTTGCTTGTTTGTTGGTTTGCTGGTTTGTTGGTTTGTTCGTTTGTTGGTTTTTTGGTTTGTTGGCTTGTTGGTTTGTTGGCTTGTTGGTTTGTTGGTTTGTTTGTTTGTTGGCTTGTTAGCATGTTGGTTTGTTGGTTTGTTGGCTTGTTGGTTTGTTGGTTTATTGGTTTGTTGGTTTGTTGGTTTGTTGGTTTGTTGGTTTTTTGGTTTGTTGGTTTGTTTATTTGTTGGCTTGTTGGCTTGTTGGTTTGTTGGTTTGTCGGTTTGTTGGTTTGTTGGTTTGTTGGTTTGTTGGTTTGTTGGTTTGTTTGTTTGTTGGCTTGTTGGTTTGTTGGTTTGTTCGTTTGTTGGTTTTTTGGTTTGTTGGCTTGTCGGTTTGTTGGTTTGTTGGTTTGTTGGTTTGTTGGTTTGTCGGTTTGTTGGTTTGTTGGTTTGTTGGTTTGTTGGCTTGTTGGCTTGTTGGTTTGTTGGTTTGTTGGTTTGTTGGTTTGTTGGTTTATTTGTTTGTTGGTTTGTTGGTTTGTTGGTTTGTTGGTTTGTTCTGTTGTTTTAATAACTTTTTAGTTTGTTAGCTTGTTGGCTTGTTGGTTTGTTGGTTTGTTGGTTTGTTGGTTTGTTGGCTTGTTGATTTGTTGGTTTGTTGGTTTTTTGGTTTGTTGGTTTGTTGGTTTGTTGGTTTGTTGGTTTGTTGGTTTGTTGGTTTGTTGGTTTGTTGGTTTGTTTGTTTGTTGGTTTGTTGGTTTGTTGGTTTGTTGGTTTGTTAGTTTGTTGGTTTTTTGGTTTGTTGGCTTGTTGAATTGTTGGTTTGTTTGTTTTTTGGCTTGTTGGCATGTTGGTTTGTTGGTTTGTTGGCTTGTTGGTTTGTTGGTTTGTTGGTTTGTTGGTTTGTTGGTTTGTTGGTTTGTTGGTTTGTTGGTTTGTTGGTTTGTTGGCTTGTTTGTTTGTTGGTTTGTTGGTTTCTTTGTTTGTTCGTTTGTTGGTTTGTTGGTTTTTTGGTTTGTTGGCTTGTTGGCTTTTTGGTTTGTTGGTCTGTTGGCTTGTTGGTTTGTTGGTTTGTTGGTTTGTTGGTTTGTTGGTTTGTTGGTTTGTTGGTTTGTTGGTTTATTTAATTGTTGGTTTGTTGGTTTGTTGGCTTGTTGGTTTGTTGGCTTGTTGGCTTGTTGGCATGTTGGTTTGTTGGTTTGTTGGTTTGTTGGTTTGTTGGTTTGTTGGTTTGTTGGTTTGTTGGCTTATTTGTTTGTTGGTTTGTTGGTTTATTGGTTTGTTGGTTTATTAACTTGTTGGTTTGTTAATTTGTTGGCTTGTTGGTTCGTTGGTTTGTTGGTTTGTTTGTTTGTTTGTTTGTTGGTTTGTTGGTTTGTTGGCTTGTTGGTTGGTTGGTTTGTTGGTTTTTTGGTTTGTTGGTTTGTTGGTTTGTTGGTTTGTTGGTTTGTTTGTTTGTTGGTTTGTTGGCTTGTTGGTTTGTTGGTTTGTTGGTTTGTTGGTTTGTTGGTTTGTTGGTTTGTTGGTTTGTTTGTTGGTTAGTTGGTTTGTTGGTTTGTTGGTTTGTTCGTTTGTTGGTTTTTTGGTTTGTTGGCTTGTTGGTTTGTTGGTTTGTTGGTTTGTTGGTTTGTTGGTTTGTTGGTTTGTTTGTTTATTTGTTTGTTTGTTGGCTTGTTGGCATGTTGGTTTGTGGGTTTGTTGGCTTGTTGGTTTGTTGGTTTGTTGGTTTGTTGGTTTGTTGGTTTGTTGGTTTGTTGGTTTGTTGGTTTGTTGGTTTGTTTGTTTGTTGGTTTTTTGGCTTGTTGGGTTGTTAGTTTGTTGGTTTGTTGCCTTGTTGGTTTGTTGGTTTGTTGGTTTGTTGGTTTATTTGTTTGTTGGTTTGTTGGTTTGTTGGTTTGTTGGTTTGTTAACTTGTTGGTTTGTTAGTTTGTTGGCTTGTTTGTTTGTTGGTTTGTTGGTTTGTTGGTTTGTTGGTTTGTTGGTTTGTTGGTTTGTTGGTTTGTTGGTTTGTTGGTTTGTTGGTTTGTTGGCTTGTTGGTTTGTTGGTTTGTTGGTTTTTTGGTTTCTTGGTTTGTTGGTTTGTTGGTTTGTTGGTTTGTTGGTTTGTTGGTTTGTTGGTTTGTTGGTTTGTTGGTTTGTTGGTTTGTTGGTTTGTTGGTTTGTTGGTTTGTTGGTTTGTTGGTTTGTTGGTTTGTTGGTTTGTTGGTTTGTTTGTTTGTTGGCTTGTTGGCAAGTTGGTTTGTTGGTTTGTTGATTTGTTGGTTTGTTGGTTTGTTGGTTTGTTGGTTTGTTGGTGTGTTGGTTTGTTGGTTTGTTGGTTTGTTTGTTTGTTTGTTTTTTGGCTTGTTGGTATGTTGGTTTGTTGGTTTGTTGGTTTGTTGGTTTGTTGGCTTGTTGGTTTGTTGGTTTGTTGGTTTGTTGGTTTGTTGGTTTGTTGGTTTGTTGGTTTGTTGGTTTGTTGGTTTGTTTGTTTGTTGGCTTGTTGGCAAGTTGGTTTGTTGGTTTGTTGGTTTGTTGGTTTGTTGGTTTGTTGGTTTGTTGGTTTGTTGGTTTGTTGGTTTGTTGGTGTGTTGGTTTGTTGGTTTGTTGGTTTGTTTGTTTGTTTGTTTTTTGGCTTGTTGGTATGTTGGTTTGTTGGTTTGTTGGTTTGTTGGTTTGTTGGTTTGTTGGCTTGTTGGTTTGTTAGTTTGTTGGCTTGTTGGTTTGTTGGTTTGTTGGTTTGTTGGTTTGTTGGTTTGTTGGTTTGTTGGTTTGTTGGTTGGTTGGTTTGTTGGTTTGTTGGTTTGTTGGTTTGTTGGTTTGTTGGCTTGATGGTTTGTTGGTTTGTTGGTTTGTTGGCTTGTTGGCTTGATGGTTTGTTGGTTTGTTGGTTTGTTGGTTTGTTGGTTTTTTGGTTTGTTGGCTTGTTGGTTTGTTGGTTTGTTTGTTTGTTGGCTTGTTGGCATGTTGGTTTGTTGGTTTGTTGGTTTGTTGGTTTGTTGGTTTGTTGATTTGTTGGTTTGTTGGTTTGTTGGTGTGTTCGTTTGTTGGTTTGTTGATTTGTTTGTTTGTTTGTTTTTTGGCTTGTTGGTATGTTGGTTTGTTGGTTTGTTGGTTTGTTGGTTTGTTGGTTTGTTGGTTTGTTGATTTGTTGGTTTGTTGGTTTGTTGGTTTGTTGGTTTGTTGGTTTGCTGGTTTGCTTGTTTGCTGGTTTGTTGGTTTGTTGGCTTGTTGGTTGGTTGGTTTGTTGGTTTTTTGGTTTGTTCGTTTGTTGGTTTGTTGGTTTGTTGGTTTGTTGGTTTGTTGGTTTGTTGGTTTGTTGGTTTGTTGGTTTGTTGGTTTGTTGGTTTGTTGGTTTGTTGGTTTGTTGGTTTGTTTGTTTGTTGGTTTTTTGGCTTGTTGGGTTGTTGGTTTGTTGGATTGTTGCCTTGTTGGTTTGTTGGTTTGTTGGTTTGTTGGTTTGTTGGTTTGTTGGTTTATTTGTTTGTTGGTTTGTTGGTTTGTTGGTTTGTTAACTTGTTGGTTTGTTAGTTTGTTGGCTTGTTGGTTTGTTGGTTTGTTTGTTTGTTGGCTTGTTGGCATGTTGGTTTGTTGGTTTGTTGGTTTGTTGGTTTGTTGGTTTGTTGGTTTGTTGGTTTGTTGGTTTGTTGGTTTGTTGGTTTGTTGGTTTGTTGGTTTGGTGGTTTGTTGGTTTGTTGGTTTGTTGGTTTGTTGGTTTGTTGGTTTGTTGGTTTGTTGGCTTTTTGGCATGTTGGTTTGTTGGTTTGTTGGTTTGTTGGTTTGTTGGTTTGTTGGCTTGTTTGTTTGTTGGTTTGTTGGTTTTTTGGTTTGTTGGTTTGTTGGTTTGTTGGTTTGTTGGTTTGTTGGTTTGTTGGTTTGTTGGTTTGTTGGTTTGTTAGTTTGTTTGTTTGTTGGCTTGCTGGCATGTTGCTTTGTTAGTTTGTTGGCTTGTTGGTTTGTTGGTTTGTTGGTTTTTTGGTTTGTTGGTTTGTTGGTTTGTTGGTTTGTTGGTTTGTTGGTTTGTTGGTTTGTTCGTTTGTTGGTTTTTTGGTTTGTTGGCTTGTTGGCTTGTTGGTTTATTGGTCTGTTGGCTTGTTGGTTGGTTGGTTCGTTGGTTTGTTGGTTTGTTGGTTTATTTGTTTGTTGGTTTGTTGTTTTGTTGGTTTGTTGGTTTGTTGGCTTGTTGGTTTGTTGGTTTGTTGGTTTGTTGGCTTTTTGCCTTGTTGGTTTGTTGGTTTGTTGGTTTGTTGGTATGTTGGTTTATTTGTTTGTTGGTTAGTTGGTTTGTTGGTTTGTTGGTTTGTTAACTTCTTGGTTTGTTAGTTTGTTGGCTTGTTTGTTTGTTGGTTTGTTGGTTTGTTGGTTTGTTGGTTTGTTGGTTTGTTGGTTTGTTGGTTTGTTGGCTTGTTGGTTTGTTGGTTTGTTGGTTTTTTGGTTTGTTGGTTTGTTGGTTTGTTGGTTTGTTGGTTTGTTGGTTTGTTGGTTTGTTGGTTTGTTGGTTTGTTGGTTTGTTTGTTTGTTGGTTTGTTGGTTTGTTGGTTTGTTGGTTTGTTGCCTTGTTGGTTTGTTGGTTTGTTGGTTTGTTGGTTTGTTGGTTTGTTGGTTTATTTGTTTGTTGGTTTGTTGGTTTGTTGGTTTGTTAACTTGTTGGTTTCTTAGTTTGTTGGCTTGTTGGTTTGTTGGTTTGTTTGTTTGTTGGCTTGTTGGCATGTTGGTTTGTTGGTTTGTTGGTTTGTTGGTTTGTTGGTTTGTTGGTTTGTTGGTTTGTTGGTTTGTTGGTTTGTTGGTTTGTTGGTTTGGTGGTTTGTTGGTTTGTTGGTTTGTTGGTTTGTTGGTTTGTTGGTTTGTTGGTTTGTTGGCTTTTTGGCATGTTGGTTTGTTGGTTTGTTGGTTTGTTGGTTTGTTGGTTTGTTGGCTTGTTTGTTTGTTGGTTTGTTGGTTTTTTGGTTTGTTGGTTTGTTGGTTTGTTGGTTTGTTGGTTTGTTGGTTTGTTGGTTTGTTGGTTTGTTGGTTTGTTAGTTTGTTTGTTTGTTGGCTTGCTGGCATGTTGGTTTGTTAGTTTGTTGGCTTGTTGGTTTGTTGGTTTGTTGGTTTTTTGGTTTGTTGGTTTGTTGGTTTGTTGGTTTGTTGGTTTGTTGGTTTGTTCGTTTGTTGGTTTTTTGGTTTGTTGGCTTGTTGGCTTGTTGGTTTATTGGTCTGTTGGCTTGTTGGTTGGTTGGTTCGTTGGTTTGTTGGTTTGTTGGTTTATTTGTTTGTTGGTTTGTTGTTTTGTTGGTTTGTTGGCTTGTTGGTTTGTTGGTTTGTTGGTTTGTTGGCTTTTTGCCTTGTTGGTTTGTTGGTTTGTTGGTTTGTTGGTATGTTGGTTTATTTGTTTGTTGGTTAGTTGGTTTGTTGGTTTGTTGGTTTGTTAACTTCTTGGTTTGTTAGTTTGTTGGCTTGTTTGTTTGTTGGTTTGTTGGTTTGTTGGTTTGTTGGTTTGTTGGTTTGTTGGTTTGTTGGTTTGTTGGCTTGTTGGTTTGTTGGTTTGTTGGTTTTTTGGTTTGTTGGTTTGTTGGTTTGTTGGTTTGTTGGTTTGTTGGTTTGTTGGTTTGTTGGTTTGTTGGTTTGTTGGTTTGTTTGTTTGTTGGTTTGTTGGTTTGTTGGTTTGTTGGTTTGTTGGTTTGTTTGTTTGTTGGCTTGTTGGCAAGTTGGTTTGTTGGTTTGTTGGTTTGTTGGTTTGTTGGTTTGTTGGTTTGTGGGTTTGTTGGTGTGTTGGTGTGTTGGTTTGTTGGCTTGTTGGTTTGTTGGTTTGTTGGTTTGTTGGCTTGTTGGCTTGATGGTTTGTTGGTTTGTTGGTTTGTTGGTTTGTTGGTTTTTTGGTTTGTTGGCTTGTTGGTTTGTTGGTTTGTTGGTTTGTTGGTTTGTTGGTTTGTTTGTTTGTTGGCTTGTTGGCATGTTGGTTTGTTGGTTTGTTGGTTTGTTGGTTTGTGGGTTTGTTGATTTGTTGGTTTGTTGGTTTGTTGGTGTGTTGGTTTGTTTTTTTGTTGATTTGTTTGTTTGTTTGTTTTTTGGCTTGTTGGTATGTTGGTTTGTTGGTTTCTTGGTTTGTTGGTTTGTTGGTTTGTTGGTTTGTTGGTTTGTTGGTTTGTTGGTTTGTTGGTTTGCTGGTTTGCTTGTTTGTTGGTTTGTTGGTTTGTTGGCTTGTTGGTTGGTTAGTTTGTTGGTTTTTTGGTTTGTTCGTTTGTTGGTTTGTTGGTTTGTTGGTTTGTTGGTTTGTTGGTTTGTTGGTTTGTTGGTTTGTTGGTTTGCTGGTTTGCTTGTTTGTTGGTTTGTTGGTTTGTTGGCTTGTTGGTTGGTTGGTTTGTTGGTTTTTTGGTTTGTTCGTTTGTTGGTTTGTTGGTTTGTTGGTTTGTTGGTTTGTTGGTTTGTTGGTTTGTTGGTTTGTTGGTTTGTTGGTTTGTTGGCTTGTTGATTGGTTGGTTTGTTGGTTTTTTGGTTTGTTGGCTTGTTGGTTTGTTGGTTTGTTGGTTTGTTGGTTTGTTGGTTTATTTGTTTGTTGGTTTGTTGGTTTGTTGGTTTGTTGGTTTGTTCTGTTGGTTTAATAACTTTTTAGTTTGTTAGCTTGTTGGCTTGTTGGTTTGTTGGTTTGTTGGTTTGTTGGTTTGTTGGCTTGTTGATTTGTTGGTTTGTTGGTTTTTTGGTTTGTTGGTTTGTTGGTTTGTTGGTTTGTTGGTTTGTTGGTTTGTTGGTTTGTTGGTTTGTTGGTTTGTTTGTTTGTTGGTTTGTTGGTTTGTTGGTTTGTTAGTTTGTTGGTTTTTTGGTTTGTTGGCTTGTTGAATTGTTGGTTTGTTTGTTTTTTGGCTTGTTGGCATGTTGGTTTGTTGGTTTGTTGGCTTGTTGGTTTGTTGGTTTGTTGGTTTGTTGGTTTGTTGGTTTGTTGGTTTGTTGGTTTGTTGGTTTGTTGGTTTGTTGGTTTGTTGGTTTGTTGGTTTGTTTGTTTGTTGGTTTGTTGGTTTCTTTGTTTGTTCGTTTGTTGGTTTGTTGGTTTTTTGGGTTGTTGGCTTGTTGGCTTTTTGGTTTGTTGGTCTGTTGGCTTGTTGGTTTGTTGGTTTGTTGGTTTGTTGGTTTGTTGGTTTGTTGGTTTGTTGGTTTGTTGGTTTATTTAATTGTTGGTTTGTTGGTTTGTTGGCTTGTTGGTTTGATGGCTTGTTGACTTGTTGGCATGTTGGTTTGTTGGTTTGTTGGTTTGTTGGTTTGTTGGGTTGTTGGTTTGTTGGTTTGTTGGCTTATTTGTTTGTTGGTTTGTTGGTTTATTGGTTTGTTGGTTTATTAACTTGTTGGTTTGTTAATTTGTTGGCTTGTTGGTTCGTTGGTTTGTTGGTTTGTTGGTTGGTTGGTTTGTTGGTTTTTTGGTTTGTTGGTTTGTTGGTTTGTTGGTTTGTTGGTTTGTTTGTTTGTTGGTTTGTTGGTTTGTTGGTTTGTTGGTTTGTTGGTTTGTTGGTTTGTTGGTTTGTTGGTTTGTTTGTTGGTTAGTTGGTTTGTTGGTTTGTTGGTTTGTTCGTTTGTTGGTTTTTTGGTTTGTTGGCTTGTTGGTTTGTTGGTTTGTTGGTTTGTTGGTTTGTTGGTTTGTTGGTTTGTTTGTTTATTTGTTTGTTTGTTGGCTTGTTGGCATGTTGGTTTGTGGGTTTGTTGGCTTGTTGGTTTGTTGGTTTGTTGGTTTGTTGGTTTGTTGGTTTGTTGGTTTGTTGGTTTGTTGGTTTGTTGGTATGTTTGTTTGTTGGTTTTTTGGCTTGTTGGGTTGTTAGTTTGTTGGTTTGTTGCCTTGTTGGTTTGTTGGTTTGTTGGTTTGTTGGTTTATTTGTTTGTTGGTTTGTTGGTTTGTTGGTTTGTTGGTTTGTTAACTTGTTGGTTTGTTAGTTTGTTGGCTTGTTTGTTTGTTGGTTTGTTGGTTTGTTGGTTTGTTGGTTTATTTGTTTGTTGGTTTGTTGTTTTGTTGGTTTGTTGGTTTGTTGGCTTGTTGGTTTGTTGGTTTGTTGGTTTGTTGGCTTTTTGCCTTGTTGGTTTGTTGGTTTGTTGGTTTGTTGGTATGTTGGTTTATTTGTTTGTTGGTTAGTTGGTTTGTTGGTTTGTTGGTTTGTTAACTTGTTGGTTTGTTAGTTTGTTGGCTTGTTTGTTTGTTGGTTTGTTGGTTTGTTGGTTTGTTGGTTTGTTGGTTTGTTGGTTTGTTGGTTTGTTGGTTTGTTGGCTTGTTGGTTTGTTGGTTTGTTGGTTTTTTGGTTTGTTGGTTTGTTGGTTTGTTGGTTTGTTGGTTTGTTGGTTTGTTGGTTTGTTGGTTTGTTGGTTTGTTGGTTTGTTGGTTTGTTGGTTTGTTGGTTTGTTGGTTTGTTGGTTTGTTGGTTTGTTTGTTTGTTGGCTTGTTGGCAAGTTGGTTTGTTGGTTTGTTGGTTTGTTGGTTTGTTGGTTTGTTGGTTTGTGGGTTTGTTGGTGTGTTGGTTTGTTGGCTTGTTGGTTTGTTGGTTTGTTGGTTTGTTGGCTTGTTGGCTTGATGGTTTGTTGGTTTGTTGGTTTGTTGGTTTGTTGGTTTTTTGGTTTGTTGGCTTGTTGGTTTGTTGGTTTGTTGGTTTGTTGGTTTGTTGGTTTGTTTGTTTGTTGGCTTGTTGGCATGTTGGTTTGTTGGTTTGTTGGTTTGTTGGTTTGTTGGTTTGTTGATTTGTTGGTTTGTTGGTTTGTTGGTGTGTTGGTTTGTTTTTTTGTTGATTTGTTTGTTTGTTTGTTTTTTGGCTTGTTGGTATGTTGGTTTGTTGGTTTGTTGGTTTGTTGGTTTGTTGGTTTGTTGGTTTGTTGGTTTGTTGGTTTGTTGGTTTGCTGGTTTGCTTGTTTGTTGGTTTGTTGGTTTGTTGGCTTGTTGGTTGGTTGGTTTGTTGGTTTTTTGGTTTGTTCGTTTGTTGGTTTGTTGGTTTGTTGGTTTGTTGGTTTGTTGGTTTGTTGGTTTGTTGGTTTGTTGGTTTGCTGGTTTGCTTGTTTGTTGGTTTGTTGGTTTGTTGGTTTGTTGGTTTGTTGGTTTGTTGGTTTGCTGGTTTGCTTGTTTGTTGGTTTGTTGGTTTGTTGGCTTGTTGGTTGGTTGGTTTGTTGGTTTTTTGGTTTGTTCGTTTGTTGGTTTGTTGGTTTGTTGGTTTGTTGGTTTGTTGGTTTGTTGGTTTGTTGGTTTGTTGGTTTGTTGGCTTGTTGGTTGGTTGGTTTGTTGGTTTTTTGGTTTGTTGGCTTGTTGGTTTGTTGGTTTGTTGGTTTGTTGGTTTGTTGGTTTATTTGTTTGTTGGCTTGTTGGTTTGTTGGTTTGTTGGTTTGTTGGCTTGTTGGCTTGATGGTTTGTTGGTTTGTTGGTTTGTTGGTTTGTTGGTTTGTTGGTTTGTTGGTTTGTTGGTTTGTTGGTTTGTTGGTTTGTTTGTTTGTTGGTTTGTTGGTTTGTTGGTTTGTTGGTTTGTTAGTTTGTTGGTTTTTTGGTTTGTTGGCTTGTTGAATTGTTGGTTTGTTTGTTATTTGGCTTGTTGGCATGTTGGTTTGTTGGTTTGTTGGCTTGTTGGTTTGTTGGTTTGTTGGTTTGTTGGTTTGTTGGTTTGTTGGTTTGTTGGTTTGTTGGTTTGTTGGTTTGTTGGTTTGTTGGTTTGTTGGTTTGTTTGTTTGTTGGTTTGTTGGTTTCTTTGTTTGTTCGTTTGTTGGTTTGTTGGTTTTTTGGTTTGTTGGCTTGTTGGCTTTTTGGTTTGTTGGTCTGTTGGCTTGTTGGTTTGTTGGTTTGTTGGTTTGTTGGTTTGTTGGTTTGTTGGTTTGTTGGTTTGTTGGTTTATTTAATTGTTGGTTTGTTGGTTTGTTGGATTGTTGGTTTGTTGGCTTGTTGACTTGTTGGCATGTTGGTTTGTTGGTTTGTTGGTTTGTTGGTTAGTTGGTTTGTTGGTTTGTTGGTTTGTTGGCTTATTTGTTTGTTGGTTTGTTGGTTTATTGGTTTGTTGGTTTATTAACTTGTTGGTTTGTTAATTTGTTGGCTTGTTGGTTCGTTGGTTTGTTGGTTTGTTTGTTTGTTTGTTTGTTGGTTTGTTGGTTTGTTGGGTTGTTGGTTGGTTGGTTTGTTGGTTTTTTGGTTTGTTGGTTTGTTGGTTTGTTGGTTTGTTGGTTTGTTTGTTTGTTGGTTTGTTTGTTTGTTGGTTTGTTGGTTTGTTGGTTTGTTGGTTTGTTGGTTTGTTGGTTTGTTTGTTGGTTAGTTGGTTTGTTGGTTTGTTGGTTTGTTCGTTTGTTGGTTTTTTGGTTTGTTGGCTTGTTGGTTTGTTGGTTTGTTGGTTTGTTGGTTTGTTGGTTTGTTGGTTTGTTTGTTTATTTGTTTGTTTGTTGGCTTGTTGGCATGTTGGTTTGTGGGTTTGTTGGCTTGTTGGTTTGTTGGTTTGTTGGTTTGTTGGTTTGTTGGTTTGTTGGTTTGTTGGTTTGTTGGTTTGTTGGTTTGTTTGTTTGTTGGTTTTTTGGCTTGTTGGGTTGTTAGTTTGTTGGTTTGTTGCCTTGTTGGTTTGTTGGTTTGTTGGTTTGTTGGTTTATTTGTTTGTTGGTTTGTTGGTTTGTTGGTTTGTTGGTTTGTTGGTTTGTTAACTTGTTGGTTTATTAGTTTGTTGGCTTGTTTGTTTGTTGGTTTGTTGGTTTGTTGGTTTGTTGGTTTGTTGGTTTGTTGGTTTGTTGGTTTGTTGGTTTGTTGGTTTGTTGGCTTGTTGGTTTGTTGGTTTGTTGGTTTTTGGTTTCTTGGTTTGTTGGTTTGTTGGTTTGTTGGTTTGTTGGTTTGTTGGTTTGTTGGTTTGTTGGTTTGTTGGTTTGTTGGTTTGTTGGTTTGTTGGTTTGTTGGTTTGTTGGTTTGTTTGTTTGTTGGCTTGTTGGCAAGTTGGTTTGTTGGTTTGTTGATTTGTTGGTTTGTTGGTTTGTTGGTTTGTTGGTTTGTTGGTGTGTTGGTTTGTTGGTTTGTTGGTTTGTTTGTTTGTTTGTTTTTTGGCTTGTTGGTATGTTGGTTTGTTGGTTTGTTGGTTTGTTGGTTTGTTGGTTTGTTGGCTTGTTGGTTTGTTGGTTTGTTGGTTTGTTGGTTTGTTGGTTTGTTGGTTTGTTGGTTTGTTGGTTTGTTGGTTTGTTTGTTTGTTGGCTTGTTGGCAAGTTGGTTTGTTGGTTTGTTGGTTTGTTGGTTTGTTGGTTTCTTGGTTTGTTGGTTTGTTGGTGTGTTGGTTTGTTGGTTTGTTGGTTTGTTTGTTTGTTTGTTTTTTGGCTTGTTGGTATGTTGGTTTGTTGGTTTGTTGGTTTGTTGGTTTGTTGGTTTGTTGGCTTGTTGGTTTGTTAGTTTGTTGGCTTGTTGGTTTGTTGGTTTGTTGGTTTGTTGGTTTGTTGGTTGGTTGGTTTGTTGGTTTGTTGGTTTGTTGGTTTGTTGGTTTGTTGGCTTGATGGTTTGTTGGTTTGTTGGTTTGTTGGCTTGTTGGCTTGATGGTTTGTTGGTCTGTTGGTTTGTTGGTTTGTTGGTTTTTTGGCTTGTTGGTATGTTGGTTTGTTGGTTTGTTGGTTTGTTGGTTTGTTGATTTGTTGGTTTGTTGGTTTGTTGGTGTGTTCGTTTGTTGGTTTGTTGATTTGTTTGTTTGTTTGTTTTTTGGCGTGTTGGTATGTTGGTTTGTTGGTTTGTTGGTTTGTTGGTTTGTTGGTTTGTTGGTTTGTTGGTTTGTTGGTTTGTTGGTTTGTTGGTTTGTTGGTTTGTTGGTTTGCTGGTTTGCTTGTTTGCTGGTTTGTTGGTTTGTTGGCTTGTTGGTTGGTTGGTTTGTTGGTTTTTTGGTTTGTTCGTTTGTTGGTTTGTTGGTTTGTTGGTTTGTTGGTTTGTTGGTTTGTTGGTTTGTTGGTTTGTTGGTTTGTTGGTTTGTTGGTTTGTTGGTTTGTTGGTTTGTTTGTTTGTTGGTTTTTTGGCTTGTTGGGTTGTTGGTTTGTTGCCTTGTTGGTTTGTTGATTTGTTGGTTTGTTGGTTTGTTGGTTTGTTGGTTTGTTGGTTTATTTGTTTGTTGGTTTGTTGGTTTGTTAACTTGTTGGTTTGTTAGTTTGTTGGCTTGTTGGTTTGTTGGTTTGTTTGTTTGTTGGCTTGTTGGCATGTTGGTTTGTTGGTTTGTTGGTTTGTTGGTTTGTTGGTTTGTTGGTTTGTTGGTTTGTTGGTTTGTTGGTTTGTTGGTTTGGTGGTTTGTTGGTTTGTTGGTTTGTTGGTTTGTTGGTTTGTTGGTTTTTTGGTTTGTTGGCTTTTTGGCATGTTGGTTTGTTGGTTTGTTGGTTTGTTGGTTTGTTGGTTTGTTGGTTTGTTGGCTTGTTTGTTTGTTGGTTTGTTGGTTTTTTGGTTTGTTGGTTTGTTGGTTTGTTGGTTTGTTGGTTTGTTGGTTTGTTGGTTTGTTGGTTTGTTGGTTTGTTAGTTTGTTTGTTTTTTGGCTTGCTGGCATGTTGGTTTGTTAGTTTGTTGGCTTGTTGGTTTGTTGGTTTGTTGGTTTTTTGGTTTGTTGGTTTGTTGGTTTGTTGGTTTGTTGGTTTGTTGGTTTGTTCGTTTGTTGGTTTTTTGGTTTGTTGGCTTGTTGGCTTGTTGGTTTATTGGTCTGTTGGCTTGTTGGTTGGTTGGTTTGTTGGTTTGTTGGTTTATTTGTTTGTTGGTTTGTTGTTTTGTTGGTTTGTTGGTTTGTTGGCTTGTTGGTTTGTTGGTTTGTTGGTTTGTTGGCTTGTTGCCTTGTTGGTTTGTTGGTTTGTTGGTTTGTTGGTATGTTGGTTTATTTGTTTGTTGGTTAGTTGGTTTGTTGGTTTGTTGGTTTGTTACCTTGTTGGTTTGTTAGTTTGTTGGCTTGTTTGTTTGTTGGTTTGTTGGTTTGTTGGTTTGTTGGTTTGTTGGTTTGTTGGTTTGTTGGTTTGTTGGTTTGTTGGTTTGTTGGTTTGTTGGCTTGTTGGTTTGTTGGTTTGTTGGTTTTTTGGTTTGTTGGTTTGTTGGTTTGTTGGTTTGTTGGTTTGTTGGTTTGTTGGTTTGTTGGTTTGTTGGTTTGTTGGTTTGTTGGTTTGTTGGTTTGTTGGTTTGTTGGTTTTTTGGTTTGTTTGTTTGTTGGCTTGTTGGCAAGTTGGTTTGTTGGTTTGTTGGTTTGTTGGTTTGTTGGTTTGTTGGTTTGTGGGTTTGTTGGTGTGTTGGTTTGTTGGCTTGTTGGTTTGTTGGTTTGTTGGTTTGTTGGCTTGTTGGCTTGATGGTTTGTTGGTTTGTTGGTTTGTTGGTTTGTTGGTTTTTTGGTTTGTTGGCTTGTTGGTTTGTTGGTTTGTTGGTTTGTTGGTTTGTTGGTTTGTTTGTTTGTTGGCTAGTTGGCATGTTGGTTTGTTGGTTTGTTGGTTTGTTGGTTTGTTGGTTTGTTGATTTGTTGGTTTGTTGGTTTGTTGGTGTGTTGGTTTGTTGGTTTGTTGATTTGTTTGTTTGTTTGTTTTTTGGCTTGTTGGTATGTTGGTTTGTTGGTTTGTTGGTTTGTTGGTTTGTTGGTTTGTTGGTTTGTTGGTTTGTTGGTTTGTTGGTTTGTTGGTTTGCTGGTTTGCTTGTTTGTTGGTTTGTTGGTTTGTTGGCTTGTTGGTTGGTTGGTTTGTTGGTTTTTTGGTTTGTTCGTTTGTTGGTTTGTTGGTTTGTTGGTTTGTTGGTTTGTTGGTTTGTTGGTTTGTTGGTTTGTTGGTTTGTTGGTTTGTTGGTTTGTTTGTTTGTTGGTTTTTTGGCTTGTTGGTTGTTGGTTTGTTGGTTTGTTGCCTTGTTGGTTTGTTGGTTTGTTGGTTTGTTGGTTTGTTGGTTTGTTGGTTTGTTGGTTTGTTGGTTTATTTGTTTGTTGGTTTGTTGGTTTGTTGGTTTGTTAACTTGTTGGTTTGTTAGTTTGTTGGCTTGTTGGTTTGTTGGTTTGTTGGTTTGTTGGTTTGTTGGTTTGTTTGTTTGTTGGCTTGTTGGCATGTTGGTTTGTTGGTTTGTTGGTTTGTTGGTTTGTTGGTTTGTTGGTTTGTTGGTTTGTTGGTTTGTTGGTTTGTTGGTTTGTTGGTTTGGTGGTTTGTTGGTTTGTTGGTTTGTTGGTTTGTTGGTTTGTTGGTTTGTTGGTTTGTTGGCTTTTTGGCATGTTGGTTTGTTGGTTTGTTGGTTTGTTGGTTTGTTGGTTTGTTGGCTTGTTTGTTTGTTGGTTTGTTGGTTTATTGGTTTTTTGGTTTTTTGGTTTGTTGGTTTGTTGGTTTGTTGGTTTGTTGGTTTGTTGGTTTGTTGGTTTGTTGGTTTGTTGGTTTGTAAGTTTGTTTGTTTGTTGGCTTGCTGGCATGTTGGTTTGTTAGTTTGTTGGCTTGTTGGTTTGTTGGTTTGTTGGTTTTTTGGTTTTTTGGTTTGTTCGTTTGTTGGTTTGTTGGTTTGTTGGTTTGTTGGTTTGTTGGTTTGTTGGTTTGTTGGTTTGTTGGTTTGTTGGTTTGTTGGTTTGTTGGTTTGTTGGTTTGTTTGTTTGTTGGTTTTTTGGCTTGTTGGTTGTTGGTTTGTTGGTTTGTTGCCTTGTTGGTTTGTTGGTTTGTTGGTTTGTTGGTTTGTTGGTTTGTTGGTTTGTTGGTTTGTTGGTTTATTTGTTTGTTGGTTTGTTGGTTTGTTGGTTTGTTAACTTGTTGGTTTGTTAGTTTGTTGGCTTGTTGGTTTGTTGGTTTGTTGGTTTGTTGGTTGGTTGGTTTGTTGGTTTGTTGGTTTGTTGGTTTGTTGGTTTGTTGGTTTGTTGGCTTGTTGGTTTGTTGGTTTGTTGGTTTTTTGGTTTGTTGGTTTGTTGGTTTGTTGGTTTGTTGGTTTGTTGGTTTGTTGGTTTGTTGGTTTGTTGGTTTGTTGGTTTGTTGGTTTGTTGGTTTGTTGGTTTGTTGGTTTGTTGGTTTGTTGGTTTGTTGGTTTGTTGGCTTTTTGGCATGTTGGTTTGTTGGTTTGTTGGTTTGTTGGTTTGTTGGTTTGTTGGCTTGTTGGTTTGTTGGTTTGTTGGTTTGTTGGTTTGTTGGTTTGGTGGTTTGTTGGTTTGTTGGTTTGTTGGTTTGTTGGTTTGTTGGTTTGTTGGTTTGTTGGCTTTTTGGCATGTTGGTTTGTTGGTTTGTTGGTTTGTTGGTTTGTTGGTTTGTTGGCTTGTTTGTTTGTTGGTTTGTTGGTTTGTTGGTTTTTTGGTTTGTTGGTTTGTTGGTTTGTTGGTTTGTTGGTTTGTTGGTTTGTTGGTTTGTTGGTTTGTTGGTTTGTTAGTTTGTTTGTTTGTTGGCTTGCTGGCATGTTGGTTTGTTAGTTTGTTGGCTTGTTGGTTTGTTGGTTTGTTGGTTTTTTGGTTTGTTGGTTTGTTGGTTTGTTGGTTTGTTGGTTTGTTCGTTTGTTGTTTTTTTGGTTTGTTGGCTTGTTGGCTTGTTGGTTTATTGGTCTGTTGGCTTGTTGGTTGGTTGGTTCGTTGGTTTGTTGGTTTGTTGGTTTATTTGTTTGTTGGTTTGTTGTTTTGTTGGTTTGTTGGTTTGTTGGCTTGTTGGTTTGTTGGTTTGTTGGTTTGTTGGCTTGTTGCCTTGTTGGTTTGTTGGTTTGTTGGTTTGTTGGTTTGTTGGTATGTTGGTTTATTTGTTTGTTGGTTAGTTGGTTTGTTGGTTTGTTGGTTTGTTAACTTGTTGGTTTGTTAGTTTGTTGGCTTGTTTGTTTGTTAGTTTGTTGGTTTGTTGGTTTGTTGGTTTGTTGGTTTGTTGGTTTGTTGGCTTGTTGGTTTGTTGGTTTGTTGGTTTTTTGGTTTGTTGGTTTGTTGGTTTGTTGGTTTATTGGTTTGTTGGTTTGTTGGCAAGTTGGTTTGTTGGTTTGTTGGTTTGTTGGTTTGTTGGTTTGTTGGTTTGTTGGTTTGTTGGTTTGTTGGTGTGTTGGTTTGTTGGTTTGTTGGTTTGTTTGTTTGTTTGTTTTTTGGCTTTTTGGTATGTTGGTTTGTTGGTTTGTTGGTTTGTTGGTTTGTTGGCTTGTTGGTTTGTTAGTTTGTTGGCTTGTTGGTTTGTTGGTTTGTTGGCTTGTTGGCTTGTTGGTTTATTGGTCTGTTGGCTTGTTGGTTGGTTGGTTCGTTGGTATGTTGGTTTGTTGGTTTATTTGTTTGTTGAATTGTTGTTTTGTTGGTTTGTTGGTTTGTTGGCTTGTTGGTTTGTTGGTTTGTTGGTTTGTTGGCTTGTTGCCTTGTTGGTTTGTTGGTTTGTTGGCTTGTTGGTTTGTTGGTATGTTGGTTTATTTGTTTGTTGGTTAGTTGGTTTGTTGGTTTGTTGGTTTGTTAACTTGTTGGTTTGTTAGTTCGTTGGCTTGTTTGTTTGTTGGTTTGTTGGTTTGTTGGTTTGTTGGTTTGTTGGTTTGTTGGTTTGTTGGCTTGTTGGTTTGTTGGTTTGTTGGTTTTTTGGTTTGTTGGTTTGTTGGTTTGTTGGTTTGTTGGTTTGTTGGTTTGTTGGTTTGTTGGTTTGTTGGTTTGTTGGTTTGTTGGTTTGTTGGTTTGTTGGTTTGTTGGTTTGTTGGTTTGTTTGTTTGTTGGCTTGTTGGCAAGTTGGTTTGTTGGTTTGTTGGTTTGTTGGTTTGTTGGTTTGTTGGTTTGTTGGTTTGTTGGTTTGTTGGTGTGTTGGTTTGTTGGTTTGTTGGTTTGTTTGTTTGTTTGTTTTTTGGCTTTTTGGTATGTTGGTTTGTTGGTTTGTTGGTTTGTTGGTTTGTTGGCTTGTTGGTTTGTTAGTTTGTTGGCTTGTTGGTTTGTTGGTTTGTTGGTTTGTTGGTTTGTTGGTTGGTTGGTTTGTTGGTTTGTTGGTTTGTTGGTTTGTTGGTTTGTTGGCTTGATGGTTTGTTGGTTTGTTGGTTTGTTGGCTTGTTGGCTTGATGGTTTGTTGGTTTGTTGGTTTGTTGGTTTGTTGGTTTTTTGGTTTGTTGGCTTGTTGGTTTGTTGGTTTGTTGGTTTGTTGGTTTGTTGGTTTGTTTGTTTGTTGGCTTGTTGGCATGTTGGTTTGTTGGTTTGTTGGTTTGTTGGTTTGTTGGTTTGTTGGTTTGTTGATTTGTTGGTTTGTTGGTTTGTTGGTGTGTTCGTTTGTTGGTTTGTTGATTTGTTTGTTTGTTTGTTTTTTGGCTTGTTGGTATGTTGGTTTGTTGGTTTGTTGGTTTGTGGGTTTGTTGGTTTGTTGGTTTGTTGGTTTGTTGGTTTGTTGGTTTGTTGGTTTGTTGGTTTGTTGGTTTGCTGGTTTGCTTGTTTGCTGGTTTGTTGGTTTGTTGGCTTGTTGGTTGGTTGGTTTGTTGGTTTTTTGGTTTGTTCGTTTGTTGGTTTGTTGGTTTGTTGGTTTGTTGGTTTGTTGGTTTGTTGGTTTGTTGGTTTGTTGGTTCGTTGGTTTGTTGGTTTGTTGGTTTGTTTGTTTGTTGGTTTTTTGGCTTGTTGGGTTGTTGGTTTGTTGGTTTGTTGCCTTGTTGGTTTGTTGGTTTGTTGGTTTGTTGGTTTGTTGGTTTGTTGGTTTGTTGGATTATTTGTTTGTTGGTTTGTTGGTTTGTTGGTTTGTTAAATTGTTGGTTTGTTAGTTTGTTGGCTTGTTGGTTTGTTGGTTTGTTTGTTTGTTGGCTTGTTGGCATGTTGGTTTGTTGGTTTGTTGGTTTGTTGGTTTGTTGGTTTGTTGGTTTGTTGGTTTGTTGGTTTGTTGGTTTGTTGGTTTGTTGGTTTGTTGGCTTTTTGGCATGTTGGTTTGTTGGTTTGTTGGTTTGTTGGTTTGTTGGTTTGTTGGCTTGTTTGTTTGTTGGTTTGTTGGTTTTTTGGTTTGTTGGTTTGTTGGTTTGTTGGTTTGTTGGTTTGTTGGTTTGTTGGTTTGTTGGTTTGTTGGTTTGTTAGTTTGTTTGTTTGTTGGCATGTTGGTTTGTTAGTTTGTTGGCTTGTTGGTTTGTTGGTTTGTTGGTTTTTTGGTTTGTTGGTTTGTTGGTTTGTTGGTTTGTTGGTTTGTTCGTTTGTTGGTTTTTTGGTTTGTTGGCTTGTTGGCTTGTTGGTTTATTGGTCTGTTGGCTTGTTGGTTGGTTGGTTCGTTGGTTTGTTGGTTTGTTGGTTTATTTGTTTGTTGGTTTGTTGTTTTGTTGGTTTGTTGGTTTGTTGGCTTGTTGGTTTGTTGGTTTGTTGGTTTGTTGGCTTGTTGCCTTGTTGGTTTGTTGGTTTGTTGGTTTGTTGGTATGTTGGTTTATTTGTTTGTTGGTTAGTTGGTTTGTTGGTTTGTTGGTTTGTTAACTTGTTGGTTTGTTAGTTTGTTGGCTTGTTTGTTTGTTGGTTTGTTGGTTTGTTGGTTTGTTGGTTTGTTGGTTTGTTGGTTTGTTGGTTTGTTGGTTTGTTGGCTTGTTGGTTTGTTGGTTTGTTGGTTTTTTGGTTTGTTGGTTTGTTGGTTTGTTGGTTTGTTGGTTTGTTGGTTTGTTGGTTTGTTGGTTTGTTGGTTTGTTGGTTTGTTGGTTTGTTGGTTTGTTGGTTTGTTGGTTTGTTGGTTTGTTGGTTTGTTTGTTTGTTGGCTTGTTGGCAAGTTGGTTTGTTGGTTTGTTGGTTTGTTGGTTTGTTGGTTTGTTGGTTTGTTGGTTTGTTGGTGTGTTGGTTTGTTGGTTTGTTGGTTTGTTTGTTTGTTTGTTTTTTGGCTTGTTGGTATGTTGGTTTGTTGGTTTGTTGGTTTGTTGGTTTGTTGGTTTGTTGGCTTGTTGGTTTGTTAGTTTGTTGGCTTGTTGGTTTGTTGGTTTGTTGGTTTGTTGGTTTGTTGGTTGGTTGGTTTGTTGGTTTGTTGGTTTGTTGGTTTGTTGGCTTGATGGTTTGTTGGTTTGTTGGTTTGTTGGCTTGTTGGCTTGATGGTTTGTTGGTTTGTTGGTTTGTTGGTTTGTTGGTTTTTTGGTTTGTTGGCTTGTTGGTTTGTTGGTTTGTTGGTTTGTTGGTTTGTTGGTTTGTTTGTTTGTTGGCTTGTTGGCATGTTGGTTTGTTGGTTTGTTGGTTTGTTGGTTTGTTGGTTTGTTGGCTTGTTGGTTTGTTGGTTTGTTGGTTTTTTGGTTTGTTGGTTTGTTGGTTTGTTGGTTTGTTGGTTTGTTGGTTTGTTGGTTTGTTGGTTTGTTGGTTTGTTGGTTTGTTGGTTTGTTGGTTTGTTGGTTTGTTGGTTTGTTGGTTTGTTTGTTTGTTGGCTTGTTGGCATGTTGGTTTGTTGGTTTGTTGGTTTGTTGGTTTGTTGGTTTGTTGGTTTGTTGGTTTGTTGGTTTGTTGGTTTGTTGGTTTGTTGGTTTGTTGGTTTGTTGGTTTGTTGGTTTGTTGGTTTGTTTGTTTGTTTGTTTTTTGGCTTGTTGGTATGTTGCTTTGTTGGTTTGTTGGTTTGTTGGTTTGTTGGTTTGTTGGTTTGTTGGTTTGTTGGTTTGTTGGTTTGCTTGTTTGTTGGTTTGTTGGTTTGTTGGTTTGTTCGTTTGTTGGATTTTTTGGTTTGTTGGCTTGTTGGCTTGTTGGTTTGTTGGTCTGTTGGCTTGTTGATTTGTTGGTTTGTTGGTTTGTTGGTTTATTTGTTTGTTGGTTTGTTGGTTTGTTGGTTTGTTGGCTTGTTGTTTTGTTGGTTTGTTGGCTTGTTGGCTTGATGGTTTGTTGGTTTGTTGGTGTGTTGGTTTGTTGGTTTGTTGGCTTATTTGTTTGTTGGTTTGTTGGTTTGTTAGTTTGTTGGCTTATTGGTTTGTTGGTTTGTTGGTTTGTTGGTTTGTTGGTTTGTTGGTTTGTTGGTTTGTTGGTTTGTTGGTTTGTTGGTTTGTTGGTTTGTTGGCTTGTTGGCTTGTTGGTTTGTTGGTTTGTTGGTTTGTTGGTTTGTCGGTTTGTTGGTTTGTTGTTTTGTTGGTTTGTTGGTTTGTTGGTTTGGTGGTTTGTTGGTTTGTTGGTTTGTTGGTTTGTTGGTTTGTTGGTTTGTTGGTTTGTTGGCTTTTTGGCATGTTGGTTTGTTGGTTTGTTGGTTTGTTGGTTTGTTGGTTTGTTGGCTTGTTTGTTGTTGGTTTGTTGGTTTTTTGGTTTGTTGGTTTGTTGGTTTGTTGGTTTGTTGGTTTGTTGGTTTGTTGGTTTGTGGGTTTGTTGGTTTGTTAGTTTGTTTGTTTGTTGGCTTGCTGGCATGTTCGTTTGTTAGTTTGTTGGCTTGTTGGTTTGTTGGTTTGTTGGTTTTTTGGTTTGTTGGTTTGTTGGTTTGTTGGTTTGTTGGTTTGTTCGTTTGTTGGTTTTTTGGTTTGTTGGCTTGTTGGCTTGTTGGTTTATTGGTCTGTTGGCTTGTTGGTTGGTTGGTTCGTTGGTTTGTTGGTTTGTTGGTTTATTTGTTTGTTGGTTTGTTGTTTTGTTGGTTTGTTGGTTTGTTGGCTTGTTGATTTGTTGGTTTGTTGGTTTGTTGGCTTGTTGGTTTGTTGGTTTGTTGGTTTGTGGGTTTGTTGGTTTGTTGGTTTGTTGGCTTATTTGTTTGTTGGTTTGTTGGTTTGTTGGTTTGTTAACTTGTTGGTTTGTTAGTTTGTTGGCTTGTTGGTTTGCTGGTTTGTTGGTTTGTTGGTTGGTTTGTTGGTTTGTTGGTTTGTTGGTTTGTTGGTTTGCTTATTTGTTGGTTTGTTGGTTTGGTGGTTTGTTTATTTGTTGGTTTTTTGGTTTGTTGGCTTGTTGGTTTGTTGGCTTGTTGGTTTGTTCGTTTGTTAGTTTGTTGGCGTGTTAGCATGTTGGTTTGTTGGTTTGTTGGCTTGTCGGTTTGTTGATTTGTTGGTTTGTTGGTTTGTTGGTTTGTTGATTTGTTGGTTTATTTGTTTGTTGGCTTGTTGGCATGTTGGTTTGTTGGTTTGTTGGCTTGTTGGTTTGTTGGTTTGTTAGTTTGTTTGTTTGTTGGTTTGTTGGTTTGTTGGTTTGTTTGTTTTTTGGTTTGTTGGTTTGTTGGTTTGATCGTTTGTTGGTTTGTTTGTTTGTTGGCTTGTTGGCATGTTGGTTTGTTGGTTTGTTGGTTTGTTGGTTTGTTGGTTTGTTGGTTTGTTGGTTTGTTGGTTTGTTGGTTTGTTGGCTTTTTGGCATGTTGGTTTGTTGGTTTGTTGGTTTGTTGGTTTGTTGGTTTGTTGGTTTTTTGGTTTGTTGGTTTGTTGGTTTGTTGGTTTGTTGGTTTGTTCGTTTGTTGGTTTTTTGGTTTGTTGGCTTGTTGGCTTGTTGGTTTATTGGTCTGTTGGCTTGTTGGTTGGTTGGTTCGTTGGTTTGTTGGTTTGTTGGTTTATTTGTTTGTTGGTTTGTTGTTTTGTTGGTTTGTTGGTTTGTTGGCTTGTTGGTTTGTTGGTTTGTTGGTTTGTTGGTTTGTTGGCTTGTTGGTTTGTTGGTTTGTTGGTTTGTGGGTTTGTTGGTTTGTTGGTTTGTTGGCTTATTTGTTTGTTGGTTTGTTGGTTTGTTAGTTTGTTGGTTTGTTAACTTGTTGGTTTGTTAGTTTGTTGGCTTGTTGGTTTGTTGGTTTGTTGGTTTGTTGGTTTGTTGGTTTGTTAGTTTGTTGGTTTGTTGGTTTGTTGGTTTGTTGGTTTGTTGGTTTGTTGGTTTGTTGGTTTGCTTATTTGTTGGTTTGTTGGTTTGTTGGTTTGTTTATTTGTTGGTTTTTTTGTTTGTTGGCTTGTTGGTTTGTTGGCTTGTTGGTTTGTTCGTTTGTTTGTTTGTTGGCGTGTTAGCATGTTGGTTTGTTGGTTTGTTGGCTTGTCGGTTTGTTGATTTGTTGGTTTGTTGGTTTGTTGGTTTGTTGATTTGTTGGTTTGTTTGTTTGTTGGCTTGTTGGCATGTTGGTTTGTTGGTTTGTTGGCTTGTTGGTTTGTTGGTTTGTTAGTTTGTTTGTTTGTTGGTTTGTTGGTTTGTTGGTTTGTTTGTTTTTTGGTTTGTTGGTTTGTTGGTTTGATCGTTTGTTGGTTTGTTTGTTTTTTGGCTTGTTGGCATGTTGGTTTGTTGGTTTGTTGGCTTGTTGGTTTGTGGGTTTGTTGGTTTGTTGGTTTGTTGGTTTGTTGGTTTGTTGGTTTAATGGTTTGTTAGTTTGTTGGTTTGTTGGTTTGTTTGTTTGTTGGCTTGTTGGCTTGTTGGTTTATTGGTTTGTTGGTTTGTTGGTTTGTTGGTTTATTTGTTTGTTGGTTTGTTAGTTTGTTGGTTTATTGGTTTGTTAACTTGTTGGTTTGTTAGTTTGTTGGCTTGTTGGTTTGTTGGTTTGTTAGCTTGTTGGCTTGTTGGTTTGTTGGTTTGTTGGTTTGTTGGTTTGTTGGTTTGTTGGCTGATTTGTTTGTTGGTTTGTTGGTTTGTTGGTTTGTTAACTTGTTGGTTTGTTAGTTTGTTGGCTTGTTGGTTTGTTGGTTTGTTGGTTTGTTGGTTTGTTGGTTTGTTGGTTTGTTGGTTTATTGGTTTGTTGGTTTGTTGGTTTTTTGGTTTGTTGGTTTGTTGGTTTGTTAGCTTGTTGGCTTGTTGGTTTGTTGGTTTGTTGGTTTGTTGGTTTGTTGGTTTGTTGGTTTGTTGGCTTATTTGTTTGTTGGTTTGTTGGTTTGTTGGTTTGTTGGTTTGTTGGTTTGTTAACTTATTGGTTTGTTATTTTGTTGGCTTGTTGGTTTGTTGGCTTGTTGCTTTGTTGGTTTGTTGGTTTGTTGGTTTGTTGGTTTGTTGGTTTGTTGGTTTGTTGGTTTGTTGGTTTGCTTGTTTGTTGGTTTGCTGGTTTGTTGGTTTGTTCGTTTGCTGGTTTTTTCGTTTGTTGGCTTATTGGTTTGTTGGCTTGTTGGTTTGTTGGTTTGTTTGTTTGTTGGCTTGTTAGCATGTTGGTTTGTTGGTTTGTTGGCTTGTTGGTTTGTTGGTTTATTGGTTTGTTGGTTTGTTGGTTTGTTGGTTTGTTGGTTTGTTGGTTTGTTTATTTGTTGGCTTGTTGGCTTGTTGGTTTGTTGGTCTGTTGGCTTGTTGATTTGTTGGTTTGTTGGTTTGTTGGTTTGTTGGTTTGCTGGTTTATTTGTTTGTTGGTTTGTTGGTTTGTTGGTTTGTTGGCTTGTTGGTTTGTTGGTTTGTTGGCTTTTTGGCTTGATGGTTTGTTGGTTTGTTGATTTGTTGGTTTGTTGGTTTGTTGGTTTGTTGGCTTATTTGTTTGTTGGTTTGTTGGTTTTTTGGTTTGTTGGTTTATTAACTTGTTGGTTTGTTAATTTGTTGGCTTGTTGGTTTGTTGGTTTGTTGGTTTGTTTGTTTGTTTGTTTGTTGGTTTGTTGGTTTGTTGGTTTGTTAACTTGTTGGTTTGTTAGTTTGTTGGCTTGTTGGTTTGTTGGTTTGTTGGTTTGTTGGTTTGTTGGTTTGTTGGTTTGTTGGTTTATTGGTTGGTTGGTTTGCTGGTTTTTTGGTTTGTTGGTTTGTTGGTTTGTTAGCTTGTTGGCTTGTTGGTTTGTTGGTTTGTTGATTTGTTGGTTTGTTGGTTTGTTGGTTTGTTGGCTTATTTGTTTGTTGGTTTGTTGGTTTGTTGGTTTGTTGGTTTGTTGGTTTGTTAACTTATTGGTTTGTTATTTTGTTGGCTTGTTGGTTTGTTGGCTTGTTGCTTTGTTGGTTTGTTGGTTTGTTGGTTTGTTGGTTTGTTGGTTTGTTGGTTTGTTGGTTTGTTGGTTTGCTTGTTTGTTGGTTTGCTGGTTTGTTGGTTTGTTCGTTTGCTGGTTTTTTGGTTTGTTGGCTTATTGGTTTGTTGGCTTGTTGGTTTGTTTGTTTGTTTGTTTGTTGGCTTGTTAGCATGTTGGTTTGTTGGTTTGTTGGCTTGTTGGTTTGTTGGTTTATTGGTTTGTTGGTTTGTTGGTTTGTTGGTTTGTTGGTTTGTTGGTTTGTTTATTTGTTGGCTTGTTGGCTTGTTGTTTTGTTGGTTTGTTGGTTTGTTGGTTTGTTGGTTTGTTGGTTTGTTGGTTTGTTTGTTTGTTCGTTTGTTGGATTTTTTGGTTTGTTGGCTTGTTGGCTTGTTGGTTTGTTGGTCTGTTGGCTTGTTGATTTGTTGGTTTGTTGGTTTGTTGGTTTGTTGGTTTGTTGGTTTGTTGGTTTATTTGTTTGTTGGTTTGTTGGTTTGTTGGTTTGTTGGCTTGTTGGTTTGTTGGTTTGTTGGCTTTTTGGCTTGATGGTTTGTTGGTTTGTTGATTTGTTGGTTTGTTGGTTTGTTGGTTTGTTGGCTTATTTGTTTGTTGGTTTGTTGGTTTTTTGGTTTGTTGGTTTATTAATTTGTTGGTTTGTTAATTTGTTGGCTTGTTGGTTTGTTGGTTTGTTGGTTTGTTGGTTTGTTTGTTTGTTGGTTTGTTGGTTTGTTGGCTTGTTGGTTGGTTGGTTTGTTGGTTTTTTGGTTTGTTGGTTTGTTGGTTTGTTGGTTTGTTGGTTTGTTGGTTTGTTGGTTTGTTGGTTTGTTGGTTTGTTGGTTTGTTGGTTTGTTGGTTTGTTGGTTTATTGGTTTGTTGGTTTGCTTGTTTGTTGGTTTGCTGGTTTGTTGGTTTGTTCGTTTGCTGGTTTTTTGGTTTGTTGGCTTATTGGTTTGTTGGCTTGTTGGTTTGTTGGTTTGTTTGTTTGTTGGCTTGTTAGCATGTTGGTTTGTTGGTTTGTTGGCTTGTTGGTTTGTTGGTTTATTGGTTTGTTGGTTTGTTGGTTTGTTGGTTTGTTGGTTTGTTGGTTTGTTTATTTGTTGGCTTGTTGGCTTGTTGTTTTGTTGGTTTGTTGGTTTGTTGGTTTGTTGGTTTGTTGGTTTGTTGGTTTGTTGGTTTGTTGGTTTGTTTGTTTGTTCGTTTGTTGGATTTTTTGGTTTGTTGGCTTGTTGGCTTGTTGGTTTGTTGGTCTGTTGGCTTGTTGATTTGTTGGTTTGTTGGTTTGTTGGTTTGTTGGTTTGTTTGTTTGTTGGTTTGTTGGTTTGTTGGTTTGTTGGCTTGTTGGTTTGTTGGTTTGTTGGCTTTTTGGCTTGATGGTTTGTTGGTTTGTTGATTTGTTGGTTTGTTGGTTTGTTGGTTTGTTGGCTTATTTGTTTGTTGGTTTGTTGGTTTTTTGGTTTGTTGGTTTATTAACTTGTTGGTTTGTTAATTTGTTGGCTTGTTGGTTTGTTGGTTTGTTGGTTTGTTTGTTTGTTGGTTTGTTGGTTTGTTGGCTTGTTGGTTGGTTGGTTTGTTGGTTTTTTGGTTTGTTGGTTTGTTGGTTTGTTGGTTTGTTGGTTTGTTGGTTTGTTGGTTTGTTGGTTTGTTGGTTTGTTGGTTTGTTGGTTTGTTGGTTTGTTGGTTTGTTGGTTTGTTTGTTTGTTGGTTTGTTGGTTTGTTGGTTTGTTGGCTTGTTGGTTGGTTGGTTTGTTGGTTTTTTGGTTTGTTGGTTTGTTGGTTTGTTGGTTTGTTGGTTTGTTTGTTTTTTGGTTTGTTGGCTTGTTGGTTTGTTGGTCTGTTGGTTTGTTGGTTTGTTGGTTTGTTGGTTTGTTGGTTTGTTGGTTTGTTGGTTTGTTGGTTTGTTTGTTGGTTAGTTGGTTTGTTGGTTTGTTGGTTTGTTGGTTTGTTGGTTTGTTGGTTTGTTGGTTTGTTTGTTTGTTGGTTTGTTGGTTTGTTGGTTTATTAGTTTGTTGGTTTTTTGGTTTGTTGGCTTGTTGGTTTGTTGGTTCGTTGGTTTGTTCGTTTGTTGGTTTTTTGGTTTGTTGGCTTGTTGGCTTGTTGGTTTATTGGTCTGTTGGCTTGTTGGTTGGTTGGTTCGTTGGTTTGTTGGTTTGTTGGTTTATTTGTTTGTTGGTTTGTTGTTTTGTTGGTTTGTTGGTTTGTTGGCTTGTTGGTTTGTTGGTTTGTTGGTTTGTTGGTTTGTTGGCTTGTTGGTTTGTTGGTTTGTTGGTTTGTGGGTTTGTTGGTTTGTTGGTTTGTTGGTTTGTTGGTTTATTTGTTTGTTGGTTTGTTGGTTTGTTTGTTTGTTGGTTTGTTGGTTTGTTGGTTTGTTTGTTTTTTGGTTTGTTGGTTTGTTGGTTTGATCGTTTGTTGGTTTGTTTGTTTGTTGGCTTGTTGGCATGTTGGTTTGTTGGTTTGTTGGTTTGTTGGTTTGTTGGTTTGTTGGTTTGTTGGTTTGTTGGTTTGTTGGTTTGTTGGCTTTTTGGCATGTTGGTTTGTTGGTTTGTTGGTTTGTTGGTTTGTTGGTTTGTTGGTTTTTTGGTTTGTTGGTTTGTTGGTTTGTTGGTTTGTTGGTTTGTTCGTTTGTTGGTTTTTTGGTTTGTTGGCTTGTTGGCTTGTTGGTTTATTGGTCTGTTGGCTTGTTGGTTGGTTGGTTCGTTGGTTTGTTGGTTTGTTGGTTTATTTGTTTGTTGGTTTGTTGTTTTGTTGGTTTGTTGGTTTGTTGGCTTGTTGGTTTGTTGGTTTGTTGGTTTGTTGGTTTGTTGGCTTGTTGGTTTGTTGGTTTGTTGGTTTGTGGGTTTGTTGGTTTGTTGGTTTGTTGGCTTATTTGTTTGTTGGTTTGTTGGTTTGTTAGTTTGTTGGTTTGTTAACTTGTTGGTTTGTTAGTTTGTTGGCTTGTTGGTTTGTTGGTTTGTTGGTTTGTTGGTTTGTTGGTTTGTTAGTTTGTTGGTTTGTTGGTTTGTTGGTTTGTTGGTTTGTTGGTTTGTTGGTTTGTTGGTTTGCTTATTTGTTGGTTTGTTGGTTTGTTGGTTTGTTTATTTGTTGGTTTTTTTGTTTGTTGGCTTGTTGGTTTGTTGGCTTGTTGGTTTGTTCGTTTGTTTGTTTGTTGGCGTGTTAGCATGTTGGTTTGTTGGTTTGTTGGCTTGTCGGTTTGTTGATTTGTTGGTTTGTTGGTTTGTTGGTTTGTTGATTTGTTGGTTTGTTTGTTTGTTGGCTTGTTGGCATGTTGGTTTGTTGGTTTGTTGGCTTGTTGGTTTGTTGGTTTGTTAGTTTGTTTGTTTGTTGGTTTGTTGGTTTGTTGGTTTGTTTGTTTTTTGGTTTGTTGGTTTGTTGGTTTGATCGTTTGTTGGTTTGTTTGTTTTTTGGCTTGTTGGCATGTTGGTTTGTTGGTTTGTTGGCTTGTTGGTTTGTGGGTTTGTTGGTTTGTTGGTTTGTTGGTTTGTTGGTTTGTTGGTTTAATGGTTTGTTAGTTTGTTGGTTTGTTGGTTTGTTTGTTTGTTGGCTTGTTGGCTTGTTGGTTTATTGGTTTGTTGGTTTGTTGGTTTGTTGGTTTATTTGTTTGTTGGTTTGTTAGTTTGTTGGTTTATTGGTTTGTTAACTTGTTGGTTTGTTAGTTTGTTGGCTTGTTGGTTTGTTGGTTTGTTAGCTTGTTGGCTTGTTGGTTTGTTGGTTTGTTGGTTTGTTGGTTTGTTGGTTTGTTGGCTGATTTGTTTGTTGGTTTGTTGGTTTGTTGGTTTGTTAACTTGTTGGTTTGTTAGTTTGTTGGCTTGTTGGTTTGTTGGTTTGTTGGTTTGTTGGTTTGTTGGTTTGTTGGTTTGTTGGTTTATTGGTTTGTTGGTTTGTTGGTTTTTTGGTTTGTTGGTTTGTTGGTTTGTTAGCTTGTTGGCTTGTTGGTTTGTTGGTTTGTTGGTTTGTTGGTTTGTTGGTTTGTTGGTTTGTTGGCTTATTTGTTTGTTGGTTTGTTGGTTTGTTGGTTTGTTGGTTTGTTGGTTTGTTAACTTATTGGTTTGTTATTTTGTTGGCTTGTTGGTTTGTTGGCTTGTTGCTTTGTTGGTTTGTTGGTTTGTTGGTTTGTTGGTTTGTTGGTTTGTTGGTTTGTTGGTTTGTTGGTTTGCTTGTTTGTTGGTTTGCTGGTTTGTTGGTTTGTTCGTTTGCTGGTTTTTTCGTTTGTTGGCTTATTGGTTTGTTGGCTTGTTGGTTTGTTGGTTTGTTTGTTTGTTGGCTTGTTAGCATGTTGGTTTGTTGGTTTGTTGGCTTGTTGGTTTGTTGGTTTATTGGTTTGTTGGTTTGTTGGTTTGTTGGTTTGTTGGTTTGTTGGTTTGTTTATTTGTTGGCTTGTTGGCTTGTTGGTTTGTTGGTCTGTTGGCTTGTTGATTTGTTGGTTTGTTGGTTTGTTGGTTTGTTGGTTTGCTGGTTTATTTGTTTGTTGGTTTGTTGGTTTGTTGGTTTGTTGGCTTGTTGGTTTGTTGGTTTGTTGGCTTTTTGGCTTGATGGTTTGTTGGTTTGTTGATTTGTTGGTTTGTTGGTTTGTTGGTTTGTTGGCTTATTTGTTTGTTGGTTTGTTGGTTTTTTGGTTTGTTGGTTTATTAACTTGTTGGTTTGTTAATTTGTTGGCTTGTTGGTTTGTTGGTTTGTTGGTTTGTTTGTTTGTTTGTTTGTTGGTTTGTTGGTTTGTTGGTTTGTTAACTTGTTGGTTTGTTAGTTTGTTGGCTTGTTGGTTTGTTGGTTTGTTGGTTTGTTGGTTTGTTGGTTTGTTGGTTTGTTGGTTTATTGGTTGGTTGGTTTGCTGGTTTTTTGGTTTGTTGGTTTGTTGGTTTGTTAGCTTGTTGGCTTGTTGGTTTGTTGGTTTGTTGATTTGTTGGTTTGTTGGTTTGTTGGTTTGTTGGCTTATTTGTTTGTTGGTTTGTTGGTTTGTTGGTTTGTTGGTTTGTTGGTTTGTTAACTTATTGGTTTGTTATTTTGTTGGCTTGTTGGTTTGTTGGCTTGTTGCTTTGTTGGTTTGTTGGTTTGTTGGTTTGTTGGTTTGTTGGTTTGTTGGTTTGTTGGTTTGTTGGTTTGCTTGTTTGTTGGTTTGCTGGTTTGTTGGTTTGTTCGTTTGCTGGTTTTTTGGTTTGTTGGCTTATTGGTTTGTTGGCTTGTTGGTTTGTTTGTTTGTTTGTTTGTTGGCTTGTTAGCATGTTGGTTTGTTGGTTTGTTGGCTTGTTGGTTTGTTGGTTTATTGGTTTGTTGGTTTGTTGGTTTGTTGGTTTGTTGGTTTGTTGGTTTGTTTATTTGTTGGCTTGTTGGCTTGTTGTTTTGTTGGTTTGTTGGTTTGTTGGTTTGTTGGTTTGTTGGTTTGTTGGTTTGTTTGTTTGTTCGTTTGTTGGATTTTTTGGTTTGTTGGCTTGTTGGCTTGTTGGTTTGTTGGTCTGTTGGCTTGTTGATTTGTTGGTTTGTTGGTTTGTTGGTTTGTTGGTTTGTTGGTTTGTTGGTTTATTTGTTTGTTGGTTTGTTGGTTTGTTGGTTTGTTGGCTTGTTGGTTTGTTGGTTTGTTGGCTTTTTGGCTTGATGGTTTGTTGGTTTGTTGATTTGTTGGTTTGTTGGTTTGTTGGTTTGTTGGCTTATTTGTTTGTTGGTTTGTTGGTTTTTTGGTTTGTTGGTTTATTAATTTGTTGGTTTGTTAATTTGTTGGCTTGTTGGTTTGTTGGTTTGTTGGTTTGTTGGTTTGTTTGTTTGTTGGTTTGTTGGTTTGTTGGCTTGTTGGTTGGTTGGTTTGTTGGTTTTTTGGTTTGTTGGTTTGTTGGTTTGTTGGTTTGTTGGTTTGTTGGTTTGTTGGTTTGTTGGTTTGTTGGTTTGTTGGTTTGTTGGTTTGTTGGTTTGTTGGTTTATTGGTTTGTTGGTTTGCTTGTTTGTTGGTTTGCTGGTTTGTTGGTTTGTTCGTTTGCTGGTTTTTTGGTTTGTTGGCTTATTGGTTTGTTGGCTTGTTGGTTTGTTGGTTTGTTTGTTTGTTGGCTTGTTAGCATGTTGGTTTGTTGGTTTGTTGGCTTGTTGGTTTGTTGGTTTATTGGTTTGTTGGTTTGTTGGTTTGTTGGTTTGTTGGTTTGTTGGTTTGTTTATTTGTTGGCTTGTTGGCTTGTTGTTTTGTTGGTTTGTTGGTTTGTTGGTTTGTTGGTTTGTTGGTTTGTTGGTTTGTTGGTTTGTTGGTTTGTTTGTTTGTTCGTTTGTTGGATTTTTTGGTTTGTTGGCTTGTTGGCTTGTTGGTTTGTTGGTCTGTTGGCTTGTTGATTTGTTGGTTTGTTGGTTTGTTGGTTTGTTGGTTTGTTTGTTTGTTGGTTTGTTGGTTTGTTGGTTTGTTGGCTTGTTGGTTTGTTGGTTTGTTGGCTTTTTGGCTTGATGGTTTGTTGGTTTGTTGATTTGTTGGTTTGTTGGTTTGTTGGTTTGTTGGCTTATTTGTTTGTTGGTTTGTTGGTTTTTTGGTTTGTTGGTTTATTAACTTGTTGGTTTGTTAATTTGTTGGCTTGTTGGTTTGTTGGTTTGTTGGTTTGTTTGTTTGTTGGTTTGTTGGTTTGTTGGCTTGTTGGTTGGTTGGTTTGTTGGTTTTTTGGTTTGTTGGTTTGTTGGTTTGTTGGTTTGTTGGTTTGTTGGTTTGTTGGTTTGTTGGTTTGTTGGTTTGTTGGTTTGTTGGTTTGTTGGTTTGTTGGTTTGTTGGTTTGTTTGTTTGTTGGTTTGTTGGTTTGTTGGTTTGTTGGCTTGTTGGTTGGTTGGTTTGTTGGTTTTTTGGTTTGTTGGTTTGTTGGTTTGTTGGTTTGTTGGTTTGTTTGTTTTTTGGTTTGTTGGCTTGTTGGTTTGTTGGTCTGTTGGTTTGTTGGTTTGTTGGTTTGTTGGTTTGTTGGTTTGTTGGTTTGTTGGTTTGTTGGTTTGTTTGTTGGTTAGTTGGTTTGTTGGTTTGTTGGTTTGTTGGTTTGTTGGTTTGTTGGTTTGTTGGTTTGTTTGTTTGTTGGTTTGTTGGTTTGTTGGTTTATTAGTTTGTTGGTTTTTTGGTTTGTTGGCTTGTTGGTTTGTTGGTTCGTTGGTTTGTTGGTTTGTTTGTTTTTTGGCTTGTTGGCATGTTGGTTTGTTGGTTTGTTGGCTTGTTGGTTTGTTGGTTTGTTGGTTTGTTGGTTTGTTGGTTTGTTGGTTTGTTGGTTTGTTGGTTTGTTTGTTTTTTGGCTTGTTGGCATGTTGGTTTGTTGGTTTGTTGGCTTGTTGGTTTGTTGGTTTGTTGGTTTGTTGGTTTGTTGGTTTGTTGGTTTGTTAACTTGTTGGTTTGTTAGTTTGTTGGTTTGTTGGTTTGTTGGTTTGTTGTTTTGTTGGTTTGTTGGCTTGTTGGTTTGTTGGTTTGTTGGTTTTTTGGTTTGTTGGTTTGTTGGTTTGTTGGTTTGTTGGTTTGTTGGTTTGTTGGTTTGTTGGTTTGTTGGTTTGTTTGTTTGTTGGTTTGTTGGTTTGTTGGTTTGTTGGTTTGTTGGCTTGTTGGCGTGTTGGTTTGTTGGTTTGTTGGTTTGTTGGTTTGTTGGTTTGTTGGTTTGTTGGTGTGTTGGTTTGTTGGTTTGTTTGTTTGTTTGTTTTTTGGCTTGTTGGTTAGTTGGTTCGTTGGTTTGTTGGTTTGTTGGTTTGTTGGTTTGTTGGTTTGTTGGTTTGTTGGTTTGTTGGTTTGCTGGTTTGCTTGTTTGTTGGTTTGTTGGTTTGTTGGTTTGTTCGTTTGTTGGATTTTTTGGTTTGTTGGCTTGTTGGCTTGTTGGTTTGCTGGTCTGTTGGCTTCTTGATTTGTTGGTTTGTTGGTTTGTTGGTTTGTTGGTTTATTTGTTTGTTGGTTTGTTGGTTTGTTGGTTTGTTGGCTTGTTGGTTTGTTGGTTTGTTGGCTTGTTGGCTTGATGGTTTGTTGGTTTGTTGGTTTGTTGGTTTGTTGGTTTGTTGGTTTGTTGGCTTATTTGTTTGTTGGTTTGTTGGTTTATTGGTTTGTTGGTTTATTAACTTGTTGGTTTGTTAATTTGTTGGCTTGTTGGTTTGTTGGTTTGTTGGTTTGTTTGTTTGTTGGTTTGTTGGTTTGTTGGCTTGTTGGTTGGTTGGGTTGTTGGTTTTTTGGTTTGTTGGTTTGTTGGTTTGTTGGTTTGTTGGTTTGTTAGTTTGTTGGTTTGTTGGTTTGTTGGTTTGTTGGTTTGTTGGTTTGTTGGTTTGTTGGTTTGTTGGTTTGTTTGTTTGTTGGTTTTTTGGCTTGTTGGGTTGTTGCTTTGTTGGTTTGTTGCCTTGTTGGTTTGTTGGTTTGTTGGTTTGTTGGTTTGTTGGTTTGTTGGTTTATTTGTTTGTTGGTTTGTTGGTTTGTTGGTTTGTTGGTTTGTTAACTTTTTGGTTTGTTAGTTTGTTGGCTTGGTGGTTTGTTGGTTTGTTGGTTTGTTGGTTGGTTGGTTTGTTGGTTTGTTGGTTTGTTGGTTTGTTGGTTTGTTGGTTTGTTGGTTTGTTGGCTTGTTGGTTTCTTGGTTTGTTGGTTTTTTGGTTTGTTGGTTTGCTGGTTTGTTGGTTTGTTGGTTTGTTGGTTTGTTGGTTTGTTGGTTTGTTGCTTTGTTGGTTTGTTGGTTTGTTTGTTTGTTTGTTTGTTGGCTTGTTGGCATGTTGGTTTGTTGGTTTGTTGGTTTGTTGGTTTGTTGGTTTGTTGGTATGTTGGTTTGTTGGATTGATGGTTTGTTGGTTTGTTGGTTTGTTGGTTTGTTTGTTTGTTTATTTTTTGGCTTGTTGGTATGTTGGTTTGTTGGTTTGTTGGTTTGTTGGTTTGTTGGTTTGTTGGTTTGTTGGTTTGTTGGTTTGTTGGTTTGCTGGTTTGCTTGTTTGTTGGTTTGTTGGTTTGTTGGTTTGTTCGTTTGTTGGATTTTTTGGTTTGTTGGCTTGTTGGCTTGTTGGTTTGTTGGTCTGTTGGCCTGTTGATTTGTTGGTTTGTTGGTTTGTTGGTTTGTTAGTTTATTTGTTTGTTGGTTTGTTGCTTTGTTGGTTTGTTGGCTTGTTGGTATGTTAGTTTGTTGGCTTGTTGGCTTGATGGTTTGTTGGTTTGTTGGTGTGTTGGTTTGTTGGTTTGTTGGCTTATTTGTTTGTTGGTTTGTTAGTTTGTTAGTTTGTTGGCTTGTTGGTTTGTTGGTTTGTTGGTTTGTTGGTTTGTTGGTTTGTTGGTTTGTTGGTTTGTTGGTTTGTTGGTTTTTTGGCTTGTTGGCTTGTTGGTTTGTTGGTTTGTTGGTTTGTTGGTTTGTTGGTTTGTTGGTTTGTTGGTTTGTTGGTTTGTTGGTTTGTTGGTTTGTTGGTTTGTTGGTTTGTTGGTTTGTTGGTTGGTTGGTTTGTTAGTTTGTTTGTTTGTTGGCTTGCTGGCATGTTGGTTTGTTAGTTTGTTGGCTTTTTGGTTTGTTGGTTTGTTGGTTTGTTGGTTTGTTGGTTTGTTGGTTTGTTGGTTTGTTGGTTTGTTTGTTTGTTTGTTTGTTTGTTGGTTTGTTGGTTTGTTGGTTTGTTGGTTTGTTGGTTTGTTGGTTTATTCGTTTGTTGGTTTGTTGGCTTGTTGGCTTGTTGGTTTGTTGGTTTGTTGGTTTGTTGGTTTGTTGGTTTGTTGGTTTGTTGGTTTATTGGTTTGTTGGCTTGTTGGCTTGTGGGTTTGTTGGTTTGTTGGTTTGTTGGTTTGTTGGTTTGTTGGTTTATTTGTTTGTTGGTTTGTTGGTTTGTTGGTTTGTTGGTTTGTTGGTTTGTTAACTTGTTGGTTTGTTAGTTTGTTGGCTTGTTGGTTTGTTGGTTCGTTGGTTTGTTGGTTTGTTGGTTTGTTGGTTTGTTGGTTTGTTGGTTTGTTGGTTTGTTGGCTTGTTGGTTTGTTGGTTTGTTGGTTTGTTGGTTTTTTGGTTTGTTGGTTTGTTGGTTTGTTGGTTTGTTGGTTCGTTGGTTTGTTGGTTTGTTGGTTTGTTAGTTTGTTTGTTTGTTGGCTTGTTGGCATGTTGGTTTGTTGGTTTGTTGACTTGTTGATTTGTTGGTTTGTTGGTTTGTTGGTTTGTTGGTTTGTTGGTTTGTTGGTTTGTTTGTTTGTTGGTTTGTTGGTTTGTTGGTTTGTTCGTTTGTTGGTTTTTTGGTTTTTTGGTTTGTTGGCTTGTTGGTTTGTTGGTTTGTTGGTTTGTTGGTTTGTTGGTTTGTTGGTTTGTTTGTTTGTTGGCTTGTTGGCATGTTGGTATGTTGGTTTGTTGGCTTGTTGGTTTGTTGGTTTGTTGGTTTGTTGGTTTGTTGGTTTGTTGGTTTGTTGGTTTGTTGGTTTGTTGGTTTGTTGGTTTGTTGGTTTGTTGGTTTGTTGGTTTGTTGGTTTGTTTGTTTTTTGGCTTGTTGGCATGTTGATTTGTTGGTTTGTTGGCTTGTTGGTTTGTTGGTTTGTTGGTTAGTTGGTTTGTTGGTTTGTTGGTTTGTTGGTTTGTTGGTTTGTTGGTTTGTTGGTTTGTTGGTTTGTTGGTTTGTTGGTTTGTTGGTTTGTTTTGTTTGTTTGTTTGTTGGTTTGTTGGTTTGTTGGTTTGTTCGTTTGTTGGTTTTTTGGTTTGTTTGCTTGTTGGCTTGTTGGTTTTTTGATCTGTTGGCTTGTTGGTTTGTTGGTTTGTTGGTTTGTTGGTTTGTTGGTTTGTTGGTTTGTTGGTTTATTTGTTTGTTGGTGTGTTGGTTTGTTGGTTTGTTATCTTGTTGGTTTGTTGGTTTGTTGGTTTGTTGGTTTGTTGGCTTGTTGGTTTGTTGGTTTGTTGGTTTGTTGGTTTGTTGGTTTGTTGGTTTGTTGGTTTGTTTGTTCGTTGGTTTGTTGGTTTGTTGGTTTATTGGTTTGTTCGTTTGTTGGTTTATTGGTTTGTTGGTTTGTTGGTTTGTTGGCTTGTTGGCATATTGGTTTGTTGGTTTGTTGGCTTGTTGGTTTGTTGGTTTGTTGGTTTGGTGGTTTGTTGGTTTGTTGGTTTGTTGGTTTGTTGGTTTGTTTGTTTGTGGGTTTGTTGGTTTGTTGGTTTGTTCGTTTGTTGGTTTTTTGGTTTGTTGGCTTGTTGGTTTGATGGTTTGTTGGTTTGTTGGTTTGCTGGATTTTTGGTTTGTTTGTTTGTTTGTTTGTTTGTTGGCTTGTTGGCATGTTGGTTTGTTGGTTTGTTAGCTTGTTGGTTTGTTGGTTTGTTGGTTTGTTGGTTTGTTGGATTTTTTGGTTTGTTGGCTTGTTGGCTTGTTGGTTTGTTGGTCTGTTGGCTTGTTGATTTGTTGGTTTGTTGGTTTGTTGGTTTGTTGGTTTGTTGGTTTGTTTGTTTGTTGGTTTGTTGGTTTGTTGGTTTGTTGGCTTGTTGGTTTGTTGGTTTGTTGGCTTTTTGGCTTGATGGTTTGTTGGTTTGTTGATTTGTTGGTTTGTTGGTTTGTTGGTTTGTTGGCTTATTTGTTTGTTGGTTTGTTGGTTTTTTGGTTTGTTGGTTTATTAACTTGTTGGTTTGTTAATTTGTTGGCTTGTTGGTTTGTTGGTTTGTTGGTTTGTTTGTTTGTTGGTTTGTTGGTTTGTTGGCTTGTTGGTTGGTTGGTTTGTTGGTTTTTTGGTTTGTTGGTTTGTTGGTTTGTTGGTTTGTTGGTTTGTTGGTTTGTTGGTTTGTTGGTTTGTTGGTTTGTTGGTTTGTTGGTTTGTTGGTTTGTTGGTTTGTTGGTTTGTTGGTTTGTTGGTTTGTTTGTTAGTTGGTTTGTTGGTTTGTTGGTTTGTTGGCTTGTTGGTTGGTTGGTTTGTTGGTTTTTTGGTTTGTTGGTTTGTTGGTTTGTTGGTTTGTTTGTTTTTTGGTTTGTTGGCTTGTTGGTTTGTTGGTCTGTTGGTTTGTTGGTTTGTTGGTTTGTTGGTTTGTTGGTTTGTTGGTTTGTTGGTTTGTTGGTTTGTTTGTTGGTTAGTTGGTTTGTTGGTTTGTTGGTTTGTTGGTTTGTTGGTTTGTTGGTTTGTTGGTTTGTTTGTTTGTTGGTTTGTTGGTTTGTTGGTTTATTAATTTGTTGGTTTTTTGGTTTGTTGGCTTGTTGGTTTGTTGGTTCGTTGGTTTGTTGGTTTGTTTGTTTTTTGGCTTGTTGGCATGTTGGTTTGTTGGTTTGTTGGCTTGTTGGTTTGTTGGTTTGTTGGTTTGTTGGTTTGTTGGTTTGTTGGTTTGTTGGTTTGTTGGTTTTTTGGCTTGTTGGCATGTTGGTTTGTTGGTTTGTTGGCTTGTTGGTTTGTTGGTTTGTTGGTTTGTTGGTTTGTTGGTTTGTTGGTTTGTTAACTTGTTGGTTTGTTAGTTTGTTGGTTTGTTGGTTTGTTGTTTTGTTGGTTTGTTGGCTTGTTGGTTTGTTGGTTTGTTGGTTTTTTGGTTTGTTGGTTTGTTGGTTTGTTGGTTTGTTGGTTTGTTGGTTTGTTGGTTTGTTGGTTTGTTGGTTTGTTGGTTTGTTGGTTTGTTGGTTTGTTGGTTTGTTGTCTTGTTGGCGTGTTGGTTTGTTGGTTTGTTGGTTTGTTGGTTTGTTGGTTTGTTGGTTTGTTGGTTTGTTGGTGTGTTGGTTTGTTGGTTTGTTTGTTTGTTTGTTTTTTGGCTTGTTGGTATGTTGGTTCGTTGGTTTATTGGTTTGTTGGTTTGTTGGTTTGTTGGTTTGTTGGTTTGTTGGTTTGTTGGTTTGCTGGTTTGCTTGTTTGTTGGTTTGTTGGTTTGTTGGTTTGTTCGTTTGTTGGATTTTTTGGTTTGTTGGCTTGTTGGCTTGTTGGTTTGCTGGTCTGTTGGCTTCTTGATTTGTTGGTTTGTTGGTTTGTTGGTTTGTTGGTTTATTTGTTTGTTGGTTTGTTGGTTTGTTGGTTTGTTGGCTTGTTGGTTTGTTGGTTTGTTGGCTTGTTGGCTTGATGGTTTGTTGGTTTGTTGGTTTGTTGGTTTGTTGGTTTGTTGGTTTGTTGGCTTATTTGTTTGTTGGTTTGTTGGTTTATTGGTTTGTTGGTTTATTAACTTGTTGGTTTGTTAATTTGTTGGCTTGTTGGTTTGTTGGTTTGTTGGTTTGTTTGTTTGTTGGTTTGTTGGTTTGTTGGTTTATTAACTTGTTGGTTTGTTAATTTGTTGGCTTGTTGGTTTGTTGGTTTGTTGGTTTGTTTGTTTGTTGGTTTGTTGGTTTGTTGGCTTGTTGGTTGGTTGGTTTGTTGGTTTTTTGGTTTGTTGGTTTGTTGGTTTGTTGGTTTGTTGGTTTGTTGGTTTGTTGGTTTGTTGGTTTGTTGGTTTGTTGGTTTGTTGGTTTGTTGGTTTGTTGGTTTGTTGGTTTGTTTGTTTGTTGGTTTTTTGGCTTGTTGGGTTGTTGGTTTGTTGGTTTGTTGCCTTGTTGGTTTGTTGGTTTGTTGGTTTGTTGGTTTGTTGGTTTGTTGGTTTATTTGTTTGTTGGTTTGTTGGTTTGTTGGTTTGTTGGTTTGTTAACTTTTTGGTTTGTTAGTTTGTTGGCTTGGTGGTTTGTTGGTTTGTTGGTTTGTTGGTTGGTTGGTTGGTTGGTTTGTTGGTTTGTTGGTTTGTTGGTTTGTTGGTTTGTTGGTTTGTTGGCTTGTTGGCATGTTGGTTTGTTGGTTTGTTGGTTTGTTGGTTTGTTGGTTTGTTGGTATGTTGGTTTGTTGGATTGATGGTTTGTTGGTTTGTTGGTTTGTTGGTTTGTTGGTTTGTTTGTTTGTTTATTTTTTGGCTTGTTGGTATGTTGGTTTGTTGGTTTGTTGGTTTGTTGGTTTGTTGGTTTGTTGGTTTGTTGGTTTGTTGGCTTGTTGGTTTGCTGGTTTGCTTGTTTGTTGGTTTGTTGGTTTGTTGGTTTGTTCGTTTGTTGGATATTTTGGTTTGTTGGCTTGTTGGCTTGTTGGTTTGTTGGTCTGTTGGCCTGTTGGTTTGTTGGTTTGTTGGTTTGTTGGTTTGCTTATTTGTTGGTTTGTTGGTTTGTTGGTTTGTTGGTTTGTTGGTTTGTTAACTTGTTGGTTTGTTAGTTTGTTGGTTTGTTGGTTTGTTGGTTTGTTGTTTTGTTGGTTTGTTGGCTTGTTGGTTTGTTGGTTTGTTGGTTTTTTGGTTTGTTGGTTTGTTGGTTTGTTGGTTTCTTGGTTTGTTGGTTTGTTGGTTTGTTGGTTTGTTGGTTTGTTGGTTTGTTGGTTTGTTGGTTTGTTGGTTTGTTGGCTTGTTGGCGTGTTGGTTTGTTGGTTTGTTGGTTTGTTGGTTTGTTGGTTTGTTGGTTTGTTGGTTTGTTGGTGTGGTGGTTTGTTGGTTTGTTTGTTTGTTTGTTTTTTGGCTTGTTGGTATGTTGGTTCGTTCGTTTGTTGGTTTGTTGGTTTGTTGGTTTGTTGGTTTGTTGGTTTGTTGGTTTGTTGGTTTGCTGGTTTGCTTGTTTGTTGGTTTGTTGGTTTGTTGGTTTGTTCGTTTGTTGGATTTTTTGGTTTGTTGGCTTGTTGGCTTGTTGGTTTGCTGGTCTGTTGGCTTCTTGATTTGTTGGTTTGTTGGTTTGTTGGTTTATTTGTTTGTTGGTTTGTTGGTTTGTTGGTTTGTTGGCTTGTTGGTTTGTTGGTTTGTTGGCTTGTTGGCTTGATGGTTTGTTGGTTTGTTGGTTTGTTGGTTTGTTGGTTTGTTGGTTTGTTGGCTTATTTGTTTGTTGGTTTGTTGGTTTATTGGTTTGTTGGTTTATTAACTTGTTGGTTTGTTAATTTGTTGGCTTGTTGGTTTGTTGGTTTGTTGGTTTGTTTGTTTGTTGGTTTGTTGGTTTGTTGGCTTGTTGGTTGGTTGGTTTGTTGGTTTTTTGGTTTGTTGGTTTGTTGGTTTGTTGGTTTGTTGGTTTGTTGGTTTGTTGGTTTGTTGGTTTGTTGGTTTGTTGGTTTGTTGGTTTGTTGGTTTGTTTGTTTGTTGGTTTTTTGGCTTGTTGGGTTGTTGGTTTGTTGGTTTGTTGCCTTGTTGGTTTGTTGGTTTGTTGGTTTGTTGGTTTGTTGGTTTGTTGGTTTATTTGTTTGTTGGTTTGTTGGTTTGTTGGTTTGTTAACTTTTTGGTTTGTTAGTTTGTTGGCTTGGTGGTTTGTTGGTTTGTTGGTTTGTTGGTTGGTTGGTTGGTTGGTTTGTTGGTTTGTTGGTTTGTTGGTTTGTTGGTTTGTTGGTTTGTTGGCTTGTTGGTTTCTTGGTTTGTTGGTTTTTTGGTTTGTTGGTTTGCTGGTTTGTTGGTTTGTTGGTTTGTTGGTTTGTTGGTTTGTTGGTTTGTTGGTTTGTTGGTTTGTTGGTTTGTTGGTTTGTTTGTTTGTTTGTTTGTTGGCTTGTTGGCATGTTGGTTTGTTGGTTTGTTGGTTTGTTGGTTTGTTGGTTTGTTGGTATGTTGGTTTGTTGGATTGATGGTTTGTTGGTTTGTTGGTTTGTTGGTTTGTTTGTTTGTTTATTTTTTGGCTTGTTGGTATGTTGGTTTGTTGGTTTGTTGGTTTGTTGGTTTGTTGGTTTGTTGGTTTGTTGGTTTGTTGGTTTGTTGGTTTGCTGGTTTGCTTGTTTGTTGGTTTGTTGGTTTGTTGGTTTGTTCGTTTGTTGGATTTTTTGGTTTGTTGGCTTGTTGGCTTGATGGTTTGTTGGTTTGTTGGTGTGTTGGTTTGTTGGTTTGTTGGCTTATTTGTTTGTTGGTTTGTTAGTTTGTTAGTTTGTTGGCTTGTTGGTTTGTTGGTTTGTTGGTTTGTTGGTTTGTTGGTTTGTTGGTTTGTTGGTTTGTTGGTTTGTTGGTTTTTTGGCTTGTTGGCTTGTTGGTTTGTTGGTTTGTTGGTTTGTTGGTTTGTTGGTTTGTTGGTTTGTTGGTTTGTTGGTTTGTTGGTTTGTTGGTTTGTTGGTTTGTTGGTTTGTTGGTTTGTTGGTTTGTTGGTTTGTTGGTTTGTTGGTTGGTTGGTTTGTTAGTTTGTTTGTTTGTTGGCTTGCTGGCATGTTGGTTTGTTAGTTTGTTGGCTTTTTGGTTTGTTGGTTTGTTGGTTTGTTGGTTTGTTGGTTTGTTGGTTTGTTGGTTTGTTGGTTTGTTTGTTTGTTTGTTTGTTTGTTGGTTTGTTGGTTTGTTGGTTTGTTTGTTTGTTGGTTTATTCGTTTGTTGGTTTGTTGGCTTGTTGGCTTGTTGGTTTGTTGGTTTGTTGGTTTGTTGGTTTGTTGGTTTGTTGGCTTGTTGGTTTGTTGGTTTGTTGGTTTGTTGGTTTTTTGGTTTGTTGGTTTGTTGGTTCGTTGGTTTGTTGGTTCGTTGGTTTGTTGGTTTGTTGGTTTGTTAGTTTGTTTGTTTGTTGGCTTGTTGGCATGTTGGTTTGTTGGTTTGTTGACTTGTTGATTTGTTGGTTTGTTGGTTTGTTGGTTTGTTGGTTTGTTGGTTTGTTGGTTTGTTTGTTTGTTGGTTTGTTGGTTTGTTGGTTTGTTTGTTTGTTGGTTTTTTGGTTTGTTGGCTTGTTGGTTTGTTGGTTTGTTGGTTTGTTGGTTTGTTGGTTTGTTGGTTTGTTTGTTTGTTGGCTTGTTGGCATGTTGGTATGTTGGTTTGTTGGCTTGTTGGTTTGTTGGTTTGTTGGTTTGTTGGTTTGTTGGTTTGTTGGTTTGTTGGTTTGTTGGTTTGTTGGTTTGTTGGTTTGTTGGTTTGTTTGTTTTTTGGCTTGTTGGCATGTTGATTTGTTGGTTTGTTGGCTTGTTGGTTTGTTGGTTTGTTGGTTTGTTGGTTTGTTGGTTTGTTGGTTTGTTGGTTTGTTGGTTTGTTGGTTTGTTGGTTTGTTGGTTTGTTGGTTTGTTGGTTTGTTGGTTTGTTGGTTTGTTGGTTTGTTTTGTTTGTTTGTTTGTTGGTTTGTTGGTTTGTTGGTTTGTTCGTTTGTTGGTTTTTTGGTTTGTTTGCTTGTTGGCTTGTTGGTTTATTTGTTTGTTGGTGTGTTGGTTTGTTGGTTTGTTATCTTGTTGGTTTTTTGGTTTGTTGGTTTGTTGGTTTGTTGGTTTGTTGGCTTGTTGGTTTGTTGGTTTGTTGGTTTGTTGGTTTGTTGGTTTGTTGGTTTGTTGGTTTGTTGGTTTGTTTGTTCGTTGGTTTGTTGGTTTGTTGGTTTATTGGTTTGTTCGTTTGTTGGTTTTTTGGTTTGTTGGTTTGTTGGTTTGTTGGCTTGTTGGCATATTGGTTTGTTGGTTTGTTGGCTTGTTGGTTTGTTGGTTTGTTGGTTTGTTGGTTTGTTGGTTTGTTGGTTTGTTGGTTTGTTGGTTTGTTGGTTTGTTTGTTTGTTGGTTTGTTGGTTTGTTGGTTTGTTCGTTTGTTGGTTTTTTGGTTTGTTGGCTTGTTGGTTTGATGGTTTGTTGGTTTGTTGGTTTGCTGGATTTTTGGTTTGTTTGTTTGTTTGTTTGTTGGCTTGTTGGCATGTTGGTTTGTTGGTTTGTTAGCTTGTTGGTTTGTTGGTTTGTTGGTTTGTTGGTTTGTTGGTTTGTTGGTTTGTTTGTTTGTTGGCTTGTTGGCATGTTGGTTTGTTGGTTTGTTGGCTTGTTGGTTTGTTAGTTTGTTGGTTTGTTGGTTTGTTGGTTTGTTGGTTTGTTGGTTTGTTGGTTTGTTTGTTTGTTTGTTTATTGGTTTGTTGGTTTGCTGGTTTCTTCGTTTTTTGGCTTGTTGGCATGTTGGTTTTTTGGCTTGTTAGCGTGTTGGTTTGTGTGTTTGTTGGTTTGTTGGTTTGTTGGTTTGTTGGTTTGTTGATTTATTTGTTTGTTGGTTTGTTGGTTTGTTGGTTTGTTGGTTTGTTAACTTGTTGGTTTGTTAGTTTGTTGGCTTGTTGGTTTGTTGGTTTGTTGGTTTGTTGGTTTGTTGGTTTGTTGGTTTGTTGGTTTGTTGGATTGTTGGTTTGTTGGTTTGTTGATTTGTTGGTTTGTTGGTTTGTTGGTTTGTTTGTTTGTTGGTTTGTTGGTTTGTTCGTTTGTTGGTTTTTTGGTTTGTTGGCTTGTTGGTTTGTTGGTTTGTTGGTTTGTTGGTTTGTTTGTTTGTTGGTTTGTTGGCATGTTGGTTTGTTGATTTGTTGGTTTGTTGGTTTGTTGGTTTGTTGGTTTGATGGTTTATTTGTTTGTTGGTTTGTTGGTTTGTTGGTTTGTTGGTTTGTTGGCATGTTGGTTTGTTGGTTTGTTGGCTTATTTGTTTGTTGGTTTGTTGGTTTGTTGGTTTGTTAACTTGTTGGTTTGTTAGTTTGTTGGCTTGTTGGTTTGTTGGTTTGTTGGTTTGTTGGTTTGTTGGTTTGTTGGTTTGTTGGTTTGTTGGTTTGTTGGTTTGTTGGCTTGTTGGTTTGTTGGTTTGTTGGTTTTTTTGTTTGTGGGTTTGTTGGTGTATTGGTTTGTTGGTTTGTTGGTTTGTTTGTTTGTTGGCTTGTTGGCATGTTGGTTTGTTGGTTTGTTGGCTTGTTGGTTTGTTGGTTTGTTGGTTTTTTCGTTTGTTGGTTTTTTGGTTTGTTGGCTTGTTGGCTTGTTGGTTTGTTGGTCTGTTGGCTTGTTGGTTTGTTGGTTTGTTGGTTTGTTGGTTTGTTGATTTGTTGGTTTGTTGGTTTATTTGTTTGTTGGTTCGTTGGTTTGTTGGTTTGTTGGCTTGTTGGTTTGTTGGTTTGTTGGCTTGTTGGCTTGTTGGTTTGTTGGTTTGTTGGTTTGTTGGTTTGTAGGTTTGTTGGCTTATTTGTTTGTTGGTTTGATGGTTTGTTGGTTTGTTGGTTTGTTAACTTGTTGGTTTGTTAGTTTGTTGGTTTGTTGGTTTGTTGGTTTGTTGGTTTGTTGATTTTTTGGTTTGTTGGTTTGTTGGTTTGTTGGTTTGTTGGTTTGTTTGTTTGTTGGTTTGTTGGTTTGTTCGTTTGTTGGTTTTTTGGTTTGTTGGCTTGTTGGTTTGTTGGTTTGTTGGTTTGTTGGTTTGTTTGTTTGTTGGTTTGTTGGCATGTTGGTTTGTTGATTTGTTGGTTTGTTGGTTTGTTGGTTTGTTGGTTTGATGGTTTATTTGTTTGTTGGTTTGTTGGTTTGTTGGTTTGTTGGCATGTTGGTTTGTTGGTTTGTTGGCTTATTTGTTTGTTGGTTTGTTGGTTTGTTGGTTTGTTGGTTTGTTGGTTTGTTAACTTGTTGGTTTGTTAGTTTGTTGGCTTGTTGGTTTGTTGGTTTGTTGGTTTGTTGGTTTGTTGGTTTGTTGGTTTGTTGGTTTGTTGGTTTGTTGGTTTGTTGGCTTGTTGGTTTGTTGGTTTGTTGGTTTTTTTGTTTGTGGGTTTGTTGGTGTATTGGTTTGTTGGTTTGTTGGTTTGTTTGTTTGTTGGCTTGTTGGCATGTTGGTTTGTTGGTTTGTTGGCTTGTTGGTTTGTTGGTTTGTTGGTTTGTTGGTTTGTTGGTTTGTTGGTTTGTTGGTTTGTTGGTTTGTTTGTTTGTTTGTTTGTTGGTTTGTTGGTTTGTTGGTTTTTTCGTTTGTTGGTTTTTTGGTTTGTTGGCTTGTTGGCTTGTTGGTTTGTTGGTCTGTTGGCTTGTTGGTTTGTTGGTTTGTTGGTTTGTTGGTTTGTTGATTTGTTGGTTTGTTGGTTTATTTGTTTGTTGGTTCGTTGGTTTGTTGGTTTGTTGGCTTGTTGGTTTGTTGGTTTGTTGGCTTGTTGGCTTGTTGGTTTGTTGGTTTGTTGGTTTGTTGGTTTGTAGGTTTATTGGCTTATTTGTTTGTTGGTTTAATGGTTTGTTGGTTTGTTGGTTTGTTAACTTGTTGGTTTGTTAGTTTGTTGGTTTGTTGGTTTGTTGGTTTGTTGGTTTGTTGATTTTTTGGTTTGTTGGTTTGTTGGTTTGTTGGTTTGTTGGTTTGTTGGTTTGTTGGTTTGTTGGTTTGTTGGTTTGTTGGTTTGTTAGTTTGTTTTTTTGTTGGCTTATTGGCATGTTGGTTTGTTGGTTTGTTGGCTTGTTGGTTTGTTGGTTTGTTGGTTTGTTGGTTTGTTGGTTTGTTGGTTTGTTGGTTTGTTGGTTTGTTGGTTTGTTCGTTTGTTGGTTTGTTGGTTTGTTAGTTTGTTGGTTTGTTGGGTTGTTGGTTTGTTGGTTTGTTGGTTTTTTGGTTTGTTGGTTTGTTGGTTTGTTGGTTTGTTGATTTGATGGTTTGTTGGTTTGTTGGTTTGTTTGTTTGTTGGTTTGTTGGTTTGTTGGTTTGTTCGTTTGTTGGTGTTTTGGTTTGTTGGCTTGTTGGCTTGTTGGTTTGTTGGTTTGTTGGTTTGTTGGTTTGTTTGTTTGTTGGCTTGTTAGCATGTTGGTTTGTTGATTTGTTGGTTTGTTGGTTTGTTGGTTTGTTGGTTTGTTAGTTTATTTGTTTGTTGGTTTGTTGGTTTGTTGGTTTGTTGGCTTGCTGGTTTGTTGGTTTGTTGGTTTGTTGGCTTATTTGTTTGTTGGTTTGTTGGTTTCTTGGTTTGTTGGTTTGTTAACTTGTTAGTTTCTTAGTTTGTTGGCTTGTTTGTTTGTTGGTTTGTTTGTTTGTTGGTTTGTTGGTTTGTTGGTTTGCTGGTTTGTTGGCTTATTGGTTTGTTGGTTTATTGGTTTTTTGGTTTGTTGGCTTGTTGGTGTGTTGGTATGTTGGTTTGTTGGTTTGTTGGTTTGTTGGTTTGTTGGTTTGTTTGTTTGTTGGCTTGTTGGCATGTTGGTTTGTTGGTTTGTTGGTTTGTTGGTTTGTTGGTTTGTTGGTTTGTTGGTTTGTTGGTTTGTTGGTTTGTTGGTTTTTTGGTTTGTTGGTTTGTTGGTTTGTTGGTTTGTTTATTTGTTGGTTTGTTGGTTTGTTTGTTTGTTGGTTTGTTGGTTTGTTGCTTTGTTCGTTTGTTGGTTTTTTGGTTTTTTGGCTTGTTGGTGTGTTGGTATGTTGGTTTGTTAATTTGTTGGTTTGTTGGTTTGTTTGTTTGTTGGCTTGTTGGCATGTTGGTTTGTTGGTTTGTTGGTATGTTGGTTTGTTGGCTTGTTGGTTTGTTGGTTTTTTGGATTTTTGGTTTGTTGGTTTGTTGGTTTATTGGCTTGTTGATTTGTAGGTTTGTTGGTTTGTTGGTTTGTTGGTTTGTTGGTTTGTTGGCTTGTTGGTTTCTTGGTTTGTTGGTTTTTTGGTTTGTTGGTTTGTTGGTTTGTTGGTTTGTTGGTTTGTTGGTTTATTTGTTTGTTGGTGTGTTGATTTGTTGGTTTGTTGGTTTGTTAACATGTTGGTTTGTTAGTTTGTTGGCTTGTTGGTTTGTTGGTTTGTTGGTTTGTTGGTTTGTTGGTTTGTTGGTTTGTTGGTTTGTTGGCTTGTTGGTTTGTTGGTTTGTTGGTCTTTTGGTTGGTTGGTTTGTTGGTGTGTTGGTTTGTTGGTTTGTTGGTTTGTTGGTTTGTTGGTTTGTTTGTTTGTTGGCTTGTTGGCATGTTGGTTTGTTGGTTTGTTGACTTGTTGGTTTGTTGGTTTGTTGGTTTGTTGGTTTGTTGGTTTGTTGGTTTGTTGGTTTGTTGGTTTGTTGGTTTGTTAGTTTGTTTGTTTGTTGGTTTGTTGGTTTGTTGGTTGTACCGTTTGTTGGATTTTCGGTTTGTTGGCTTGTTGTCTTGTTGGTTTGTTGGTCTGTTGGCTTGTTGGTTTGTTGGTTTGTTGGTTTGTTGGTTTGTTGGTTTGTTGGTTAATTTGTTTGTTGGTTTGTTGGTTTGTTGGTTTGTTTGTTTGTTGGCTTGTTGGCATGTTGGTTTGTTGATTTGTTGGTTTGTTGGTTTGTTGGTTTGTTGGTTTGTTAGTTTATTTGTTTGTTGGTTTGTTGGTTTGTTGGCTTGTTGGTTTGTTGGTTTGTTGGCTTGTTGGCTTGTTGGTTTGTTGGATTATTGGTTTGTTGGTTTGTTGGTTTGTTGGCTTATTTGATTGTTGGTTTGTTGGTTTGTTGGTTTGTTAACTTGTTGGTTTGTTAGTTTGTTGGCTTGTTGGTTTGTTGGTTTGTTGGTTTGTTGGTTTGTTGGTTTGTTGGTTTGTTGGTTTGTTGGTTTTTTGGCTTGTTGGTTTGTTGGTTTGTTGGTTTTTTGGTTTGTTGGCTTGTTGGTGTGTTGGTATGTTGGTTTGTTGGTTTGTTGGTTTGTTTGTTTGTTGGCTTGTTGGCATGTTGGTTTGTTGGTTTGTTGGTTTGTTGGTTTGTTGGCTTGTTGGTTTGTTGGTTTGTTGGTGTTTTGGTTTGTTGGTTTGTTGGTTTGTTGGTTTGTTGATTTGTTGGTTTGTTGGTTTGTTTGTTTGTTGGTTTGTTGGTTTGTTGCTTTGTTCGTTTGTTGGTTTTTTGGTTTGTTGGCTTGTTGGTTTGTTGGTTTGTTGGTTTGTTGGTTTGTTTGTTTGTTGGCTTGTTGGCATGCTGGTTTGTTGATTTGTTGGTTTGTTGGTTTGTTGGTTTGTTGGTTTGTTGGTGTATTTGTTTGTTGGTTTGTTGGTTTGTTGGTTTGTTGGTTTGTTGGCTTGTTGGTTTGTTGGTTTGTTGGCTTGTTGGCTTGTTGGTTTGTTGGTTTGTTGGTTTATTGGTTTGTTGGTTTGTTGGCTTATTTGTTTGTTGGTTTGTTGGTTTGTTGGTTTGTTAACTTGTTGGTTTGTTTGTTTGTTGGCTTGTTGGTTTGTTGGTTCGTTGGTTTGTTGGTTTGTTGGTTTGTTGGTTTGTTGGTTTGTTGGTTTGTTGGCTAGTTGGTTTGTTGGTTTGTTGGTTTTTTGGTTGGTTGGTTTGTTGGTGTGTTGGTTTGTTGGTTTGTTGGTTTGTTGGTTTGTTGGTTTGTTGGTTTGTTTATTTGTTGGCTTGTTGGCATGTGTTTGTTTGTTTTGTTGGCTTGTTGGTTTGTTGGTTTGTTGGTTTGTTGGTTTGTTGGTTTGTTGGTTTGTTAGTTTGTTGGTTTGTTGGCTTGTTGGCTTGTTGGTTTGTTGGTCTGTTGGCTTGTTGGTTTGTTGGTTTGTTGGTTTGTTGGTTTGTTGGTTTGTTGGTTTGTTGGTTTATTTGTTTGTTGGTTTGTTGGTTTGTTGGTTTGTTGGCTTGTTGCTTTGTTGGTTTGTTGGCTTGTTGGCTTGTTGGTTTGTTGGTTTGTTGGTTTGTTGGTTTGTTGGTTTGTTGGTTTGTTGGCTTATTTGTTTGTTGGTTTGTTGGTTTGTTGGTTTGTTAACTTGTTGGTTTGTTAGTTTGTTGGCTTGTTGTTTTGTTAGTTTGTTGGCTTGTTGGTTTGTTAGTTTGTTGGTTTGTTGGTTTGTTGGCTTGTTGGTTTGTTTGTTTGTTGGTTTGTTGGCATGTTGGTTTGTTGGTTTGTTGGTTTGTTGGTTTGTTGGTTTGTTGGTTTGTTGGTTTGTTGGTTTGTTGGTTTGTTGGTTTGTTGGTTTGTTGGTTTGTTAGTTTGTTGGTTTGTAGGTTTGTTGGTTTGTTTGTTTGTTGGCTTGTTGGCATGTTGGTTTGTTGGTTTGTTGGTTTGTTGGTTTGTTGGTTTGTTGGCTTGTTGGTTTGTTGGTTTGTTGGTTTTTTGGTTTGTTGGTTTGTTGGTTTGTTGGTATGTTGGTTTGTTGGTTTGTTGGTTTGCTGGTTTGTTGCTTTGTTAGTTTGTTTGTTTGTAGGCTTGTTGACATGTTGGTTTGTTGGTTTGTTGGCTTGTTGGTTTGTTGGTTTTTTGGTTTGTTGGTTTGTTGGTTTGTTGGTTTAATTGTTTGTTGGTTTGTTGGTTTGTTGGTTTGTTTGTTTGTTGGCTTGTTGGCATGTTGGTTTGTTGGTTTGTTGGTTTGTTGGTTTGTTGGTTTTTTGGTTTGTTGGTTTGTTGGTTTGTTGGTTTGTTGGTTTGTTGGTTTTTTGGTTTGTTGGTTTGTTGGTTTGTTGGTTTGTTGTTTTGTTGGTTTGTTAGTTTGTTTGTTTGTTGGTTTGTTGGTTTGTTGGTTTGTTCGTTTGTAGGTTTTTTAATTTGTTGGCTTCTTGGTTTGTTGGTTTGTTTGTTTGTTGGCTTGTTGGCATGTTGATTTGTTGATTTGTTGGTTTGTTGGTTTGTTGGTTTGTTGGTTTGTTGGTTTGTTGGTTTATTTGTTTGTTGGTTTGTTGGTTTGTTGGCTTGTTGGTTTGTTGGTTTGTTGGCTTGTTGGCTTGTTGCTTTGTTGGTTTGTTGGTTTGTTGGTTTGTTGGATTATTTGTTTGTTGGTTTGTTGGTTTGTTGGTTTGTTGGTTTGTTAACTGGTTGGTTTGTTAGTTTGTTGGCTTGTTGGTTTGTTGGTTTGTTGGTTTATTGGTTTGTTGGTTTGTTGGTTTGTTAGCTTGTTGGTTTGTTGGTTTGTTGGTTTTTTGGTTTGTTAGCTTGTTGGTGTGTTGGTATGTTGGTTTGTGGGTTTGTTGGTTTGTTGGTTTGTTTGTTTGTTGGCTTGTTGGCATGTTAATTTGTTGGTTTGTTGGCTTGTTGGTTTGTTGGTTTGTTGGTTTGTTGGTTTGTTGGTTTGTTGGTTTGTTGGTTTGTTGGTTTGTTGGTTTGTTGGGTTGTTGGGTTGTTGGTTTGTTGGTTTTTTCGTTTGTTGGTTTTTTGGTTTGTTGGCTTGTTGGCTTGTTGGTTTGTTGGTCTGTTGGCTTGTTGGTTTGTTCGTTTGTTGGTTTGTTGGTTTGTTGGTTTGTTGGTTTGTTGGTTTATTTGTTTGTTGGTTTGTTGGTTTGTTGGCTTGTTGGTTAGTTGGTTTGTTGGCTTGTTGGCTTGTTGGTTTGTTGGTTTGTTGGTTTGTTGGTTTGTTGGTTTGTTGGCTTATTTGTTTGTTGGTTTGTTGGTTTGTTGGTTTGTTGGTTTGTTGGTTTGTTGGTTTGTTGGTTTGTTGGTTTGTTGGTTTGTTGGTTTGTTGGCTTGTTGGTTTGTTGGTTTGTTGGTTTGTTGGTTTGTTGGTTTGTTGGTTTGTTGGTTTGTTGGTTTATTTGTTTGTTGGTTTGTTGGTTTGTTGGTTTGTTGGTTTGTTAATTTGTTGATTTGTTAGTTTGTTGGCTTGTTGGTTTGTTGGTCTGTTGGTTTGTTGGTTTGTTGGTTTGTTGGTTTGTTGGTTTGTTGGTTTGTTGGTTTGTTGGTTTGTTGGCTTGTTGGTTTGTTGGTTTTTTGGTTTATTGGTTTGTTGGTTTGTTGGTTTGTTGGTTTGTTGGTTTGTTGGTTTATTAGTTTGTTTGTTTGTTGGCTTGTTGGCATGTTGGTTTGTTGGTTTGTTGGCTTGTTGGTTTGTTGGTTTGTTGGTTTGTTGGTTTGTTGGTTTGTTGGTTTGTTGGTTTAATTGTTTGTTGGTTTGTTGGTTTGTTCGTTTGTTGGTTTGTTGGCTTGTTGGTTTGTTGGTTTGTTGGTTTGTTGGTTTGTTGGTTTGTTGGTTTGTTGGTTTAATTGTTTGTTGGTTTGTTGGTTTGTTCGTTTGTTGGTTTGTTGGTTTGTTGGTTTGTTTGTTTGTTGGTTTGTTGGTTTGTTGGTTTGTTGGTTTGTTGATTTGTTCGTTTGTAGGTTTTTTAATTTGTTGGCTTCTTGGTTTGTTGGTTTGTTTGTTTGTTGGCTTGTTGGCATGTTGATTTGTTGATTTGTTGGTTTGTTGGTTTGTTGGTTTGTTTGTTTGTTGTCTTGTTGGCATGTTGGTTTGTTGGCTTGTTGGCTTGTTGGTTTGTTGGTTTGTTGGTTTGTTGGTTTGTTGGTTTGCTGGTTTGTTGGTTTGTTGGTTTGTTTGTTTGTTGGTTTGTTGGTTTGTTGGTTTTTTCGTTTGTTGGTTTTTTGGTTTGTTGGCTTGTTGGCTTGTTGGTTTGTTGGTCTGTTGGCTTGTAGGTTTGTTGGTTTGTTGGTTTGTTGGTTCGTTGGGTTGTTGGTTTGTTGGTTTATTTGTTTGTTGGTTTGTTGGTTTGTTGGTTTGTAGGCTTATTGGTTTGTTGGTTTGTTGGTTTGTTGGTTTGTTGGCTTGTTGGCTTGTTGGTTCGTTGGTTTGTTGGTTTGTTGGTTTGTTGGTTTGTTGGCTTATTTGTTTGTTGGTTTGTTGGTTTGTTGGTTTGTTAACTTGTTGGTTTGTTTGTTTGTTGGCTTGTTGGTTTGTTGGTTCGTTGGTTTGTTGGTTTGTTGGTTTGTTGGTTTGTTGGTTTGTTGGTTTGTTGGCTAGTTGGTTTGTTGGTTTGTTGGTTTTTTGGTTGGTTGGTTTGTTGGTGTGTTGGTTTGTTGGTTTGTTGGTTTGTTGGTTTGTTGGTTTGTTTATTTGTTGGCTTGTTGGCATGTTGGTTTGTTGGTTTGTTAGCTTGTTGGTTTGTTGGTTTGTTGGTTTGTTGGTTTGTTGGTTTGTTGGTTTGTTAGTTTGTTTGTTTGTTGGTTTGTTGGTTTGTTGGTTTTTTCGTTTGTAGGATTTTTGGTTTGTTGGCTTGTTGGCTTGTTGGTTTGTTGGTCTGTTGGCTTGTTGGTTTGTTGGTTTGTTGGTTTGTTGGTTTGTTGGTTTGTTGGTTTGTTGGTTTGTTGGTTTATTTGTTTGTTGGTTTGTTGGTTTGTTGGTTTGTTGGCTTGTTGCTTTGTTGGTTTGTTGGCTTGTTGGCTTGTTGGTTTGTTGGTTTGTTGGTTTGTTGGTTTGTTGGTTTGTTGGCTTATTTGTTTGTTGGTTTGTTGGTTTGTTAACTTGTTGGTTTGTTAGTTTGTTGGCTTGTTGTTTTGTTAGTTTGTTGGCTTGTTGGTTTGTTAGTTTGTTGGTTTGTTGGTTTGTTGGCTTGTTGGTTTGTTTGTTTGTTGGTTTGTTTGCATGTTGGTTTGTTGGTTTGTTGGCTTGTTGGTTTGTTGGTTTGTTGGTTTGTTGGTTTGTTGGTCTGTTGGTTTGTTGGTTTGTTGGTTTGTTAGTTTGTTGGTTTGTAGGTTTGTTGGTTTGTTTGTTTGTTGGCTTGTTGGCATGTTGGTTTGTTGGTTTGTTGGTTTGTTGGCTTGTTGGTTTGTTGGTTTGTTGGTTTTTTGGTTTGTTGGTTTGTTGGTTTGTTGGTATGTTGGTTTGTTGGTTTGTTGGTTTGCTGGTTTGTTGCTTTGTTAGTTTGTTTGTTTGTAGGCTTGTTGACATGTTGGTTTGTTGGTTTGTTGGCTTGTTGGTTTGTTGGTTTGTTGGTTTGTTGGTTTGTTGGTTTGTTGGTTTAATTGTTTGTTGGTTTGTTGGTTTGTTCGTTTGTTGGTTTGTTGGTTTGTTGGTTTGTTGGTTTGTTGGTTTGTTGGTTTTTTGGTTTGTTGGTTTGTTGGTTTGTTGGTTTGTTGGATTGTTGGTTTTTTGGTTTGTTGGTTTGTTGGTTTGTTGGTTTGTTGATTTGTTGGTTTGTTGGTTTGTTTGTTTGTTGGTTTGTTGGTTTGTTGGTTTGTTCGTTTGTAGCTTTTTTAATTTGTTGGCTTCTTGGTTTGTTGGTTTGTTGGTTTGTTTGTTTGTTGGCTTGTTGGCATGTTGATTTGTTGATTTGTTGGTTTGTTGGTTTGTTGGTTTGTTGGTTTGTTGGTTTGTTGGTTTATTTGTTTGTTGGTTTGTTGGTTTGTTGGCTTGTTGGTTTGTTGGTTTGTTGGCTTGTTGGCTTGTTGCTTTTTTGGTTTGTTGGTTTGTTGGTTTGTTGGATTATTTGTTTGTTGGTTTGTTGGTTTGTTGGTTTGTTGGTTTGTTAACTTGTTGGTTTGTTAGTTTGTTGGCTTGTTGGTTTGTTGGTTTGTTGGTTTGTTGGTTTGTTGGTTTGTTGGTTTGTTAGCTTGTTGGTTTGTTGGTTTGTTGGTTTTTTGGTTTGTTAGCTTGTTGGTGTGTTGGTATGTTGGTTTGTGGGTTTGTTGGTTTGTTGGTTTGTTTGTTTGTTGGCTTGTTGGCATGTTAATTTGTTGGTTTGTTGGCTTGTTGGTTTGTTGGTTTGTTGGTTTGTTGGTTTGTTGGTTTGTTGGTTTGTTGGGTTGTTGGGTTGTTGGTTTGTTGGTTTTTTCGTTTGTTGGTTTTTTGGTTTGTTGGCTTGTTGGCTTGTTGGTTTGTTGGTCTGTTGGCTTGTTGGTTTGTTGGTTTGTTGGTTTGTTGGTTTGTTGGTTTGTTTGTTTGTTGGTTTATTTGTTTGTTGGTTTGTTGGTTTGTTGGCTTGTTGGTTAGTTGGTTTGTTGGCTTGTTGGCTTGTTGGTTTGTTGGTTTGTTGGTTTGTTGGTTTGTTGGTTTGTTGGCTTATTTGTTTGTTGGTTTGTTGGTTTGTTGGTTTGTTGGTTTGTTGGTTTGTTTGTTTGTTGGTTTGTTGGCTTGTTGGTTTGTTGGTTTGTTGGTTTGTTGGTTTGTTGGTTTGTTGGTTTGTTGGTTTGTTGGTTTGTTGGTTTATTTGTTTGTTGGTTTGTTGGTTTGTTGGTTTGTTGGTTTGTTGGTTTGTTAACTTGTTGGTTTGTTAGTTTGTTGGCTTGTTGGTTTGTTGGTCTGTTGGTTTGTTGGTTTGTTGGTTTGTTGGTTTGTTGGTTTGTTGGTTTGTTGGTTTGTTGGTTTGTTGGCTTGTTCGTTTGTTGGTTTTTTGGTTTGTTGGTTTGTTGGTTTGTTGGTTTGTTGATTTGTAGGCTTATTGGTTTGTTGGTTTGTTGGTTTGTTGGCTTGTTGGCTTGTTGGTTCGTTGGTTTGTTGGTTTGTTGGTTTGTTGGTTTGTTGGCTTATTTGTTTGTTGGTTTGTTAGTTTGTGGGTTTGTTGGTTTGTTGGTTTGTTGGTTTGTTGGTTTGTTAACTTGTTTGTTTCTTGGTTTGTTGGTCTGTTGGCTTGTTAGTTTGTTGGCTTGTTGGTTTGTTGGTTTGTTGGTTTGTTGGTTTGTTGGCTTGTTGGTTTGTTGGTTTGTTGGCTTGTTAGCTTGTTGGTTTGTTGGATTATTGGTTTGTTGGTTTGTTGGTTTGTTGGCTTATTTGATTGTTGGTTTGGTGGTTTGTTGGTTTGTTAACTTGTTGGTTTGTTAGTTTGTTGGCTTGTTGGTTTGTTGGTTTGTTGGTTTGTTGGTTTGTTGGTTTGTTGGTTTGTTGGCTTGTTGGTTTGTTGGTTTGTTGGTTTTTTGGTTTGTTGGCTTGTTGGTGTGTTGGTATGTTGGTTTGTTGGTTTGTTGGTTTGTTTGTTTGTTGGCTTGTTGGCATGTTGGTTTGTTGGTTTGTTGGTTTGTTGGTTTGTTGGCTTGTTGGTTTGTTGGTTTGTTGGTTTTTTGGTTTGTTGGTTTGTTGGTTTAATGGTTTGTTGATTTGTTGGTTTGTTTGTTTGTTGGTTTGTTGGTTTGTTGCTTTGTTCGTTTGTTGGTTTTTTGGTTTGTTGGCTTGTTGGTTTGTTGGTTTGTTGGTTTGTTGGTTTGTTTGTTTGTTGGCTTGTTGGCATGCTGGTTTGTTGATTTGTTGGTTTGTTGGTTTGTTGGTTTGTTGGTTTGTTGGTGTATTTGTTTGTTGGTTTGTTGGTTTGTTGGTTTGTTGGTTTGTTGGCTAGTTGGTTTGTTGGTTTGTTGGTTTTTTGGTTGGTTGGTTTGTTGGTGTGTTGGTTTGTTGGTTTGTTGGTTTGTTGGTTTGTTGGTTTGTTTATTTGTTGGCTTGTTGGCATGTTGGTTTGTTGGTTTGTTAGCTTGTTGGTTTGTTGGTTTGTTGGTTTGTTGGTTTGTTGGTTTGTTGGTTTGTTAGTTTGTTTGTTTGTTGGTTTGTTGGTTTGTTGGTTTTTTCGTTTGTTGGATTTTTGGTTTGTTGGCTTGTTGGCTTGTTGGTTTGTTGGTCTGTTGGCTTGTTGGTTTGTTGGTTTGTTGGTTTGTTGGTTTGTTGGTTTGTTGGTTTGTTGGTTTGTTGGTTTATTTGTTTGTTGGTTTGTTGGTTTGTTGGTTTGTTGGTTTGTTGGCTTGTTGCTTTGTTGGTTTGTTGGCTTGTTGGCTTGTTGGTTTGTTGGTTTGTTGGTTTGTTGGTTTGTTGGTTTGTTGGCTTATTTGTTTGTTGGTTTGTTGGTTTGTTAACTTGTTGGTTTGTTAGTTTGTTGGCTTGTTGTTTTGTTAGTTTGTTGGCTTGTTGGTTTGTTAGTTTGTTGGTTTGTTGGTTTGTTGGCTTGTTGGTTTGTTTGTTTGTTGGTTTGTTTGCATGTTGGTTTGTTGGTTTGTTGGCTTGTTGGTTTGTTGGTTTGTTGGTTTGTTGGTTTGTTGGTCTGTTGGTTTGTTGGTTTGTTGGTTTGTTAGTTTGTTGGTTTGTAGGTTTGTTGGTTTGTTTGTTTGTTGGCTTGTTGGCATGTTGGTTTGTTGGTTTGTTGGTTTGTTGGCTTGTTGGTTTGTTGGTTTGTTGGTTTTTTGGTTTGTTGGTTTGTTGGTTTGTTGGTATGTTGGTTTGTTGGTTTGTTGGTTTGCTGGTTTGTTGCTTTGTTAGTTTGTTTGTTTGTAGGCTTGTTGACATGTTGGTTTGTTGGTTTGTTGGCTTGTTGGTTTGTTGGTTTGTTGGTTTGTTGGTTTGTTGGTTTGTTGGTTTAATTGTTTGTTGGTTTGTTGGTTTGTTCGTTTGTTGGTTTGTTGGTTTGTTGGTTTGTTGGTTTGTTGGTTTTTTGGTTTGTTGGTTTGTTGGTTTGTTGGTTTGTTGGTTTGTTGGTTTTTTGGTTTGTTGGTTTGTTGGTTTGTTGGTTTGTTGATTTGTTGGTTTGTTGGTTTGTTTGTTTGTTGGTTTGTTGGTTTGTTGGTTTGTTCGTTTGTAGCTTTTTTAATTTGTTGGCTTCTTGGTTTGTTGGTTTGTTGGTTTGTTTGTTTGTTGGCTTGTTGGCATGTTGATTTGTTGATTTGTTGGTTTGTTGGTTTGTTGGTTTGTTGGTTTGTTGGTTTGTTGGTTTATTTGTTTGTTGGTTTGTTGGTTTGTTGGCTTGTTGGTTTGTTGGTTTGTTGGCTTGTTGGCTTGTTGCTTTTTTGGTTTGTTGGTTTGTTGGTTTGTTGGATTATTTGTTTGTTGGTTTGTTGGTTTGTTGGTTTGTTGGTTTGTTAACTTGTTGGTTTGTTAGTTTGTTGGCTTGTTGGTTTGTTGGTTTGTTGGTTTGTTGGTTTGTTGGTTTGTTGGTTTGTTAGCTTGTTGGTTTGTTGGTTTGTTGGTTTTTTGGTTTGTTAGCTTGTTGGTGTGTTGGTATGTTGGTTTGTGGGTTTGTTGGTTTGTTGGTTTGTTTGTTTGTTGGCTTGTTGGCATGTTAATTTGTTGGTTTGTTGGCTTGTTGGTTTGTTGGTTTGTTGGTTTGTTGGTTTGTTGGTTTGTTGGTTTGTTGGGTTGTTGGGTTGTTGGTTTGTTGGTTTTTTCGTTTGTTGGTTTTTTGGTTTGTTGGCTTGTTGGCTTGTTGGTTTGTTGGTCTGTTGGCTTGTTGGTTTGTTGGTTTGTTGGTTTGTTGGTTTGTTGGTTTGTTTGTTTGTTGGTTTATTTGTTTGTTGGTTTGTTGGTTTGTTGGCTTGTTGGTTAGTTGGTTTGTTGGCTTGTTGGCTTGTTGGTTTGTTGGTTTGTTGGTTTGTTGGTTTGTTGGTTTGTTGGCTTATTTGTTTGATTGGTTTGTTGGTTTGTTGGTTTGTTGGTTTGTTGGTTTGTTGGTTTGTTTGTTTGTTGGTTTGTTGGCTTGTTGGTTTGTTGGTTTGTTGGTTTGTTGGTTTGTTGGTTTGTTGGTTTGTTGGTTTGTTGGTTTGTTGGTTTATTTGTTTGTTGGTTTGTTGGTTTGTTGGTTTGTTGGTTTGTTGGTTTGTTAACTTGTTGGTTTGTTAGTTTGTTGGCTTGTTGGTTTGTTGGTCTGTTGGTTTGTTGGTTTGTTGGTTTGTTGGTTTGTTGGTTTGTTGGTTTGTTGGTTTGTTGGTTTGTTGGCTTGTTCGTTTGTTGGTTTTTTGGTTTGTTGGTTTGTTGGTTTGTTGGTTTGTTGATTTGTAGGCTTATTGGTTTGTTGGTTTGTTGGTTTGTTGGCTTGTTGGCTTGTTGGTTCGTTGGTTTGTTGGTTTGTTGGTTTGTTGGTTTGTTGGCTTATTTGTTTGTTGGTTTGTTGGTTTGTGGGTTTGTTGGTTTGTTGGTTTGTTGGTTTGTTGGTTTGTTAACTTGTTGGTTTCTTGGTTTGTTGGTCTGTTGGCTTGTTAGTTTGTTGGCTTGTTGGTTTGTTGGTTTGTTGGTTTGTTGGTTTGTTGGCTTGTTGGTTTGTTGGTTTGTTGGCTTGTTAGCTTGTTGGTTTGTTGGATTATTGGTTTGTTGGTTTGTTGGTTTGTTGGCTTATTTGATTGTTGGTTTGTTGGTTTGTTGGTTTGTTAACTTGTTGGTTTGTTAGTTTGTTGGCTTGTTGGTTTGTTGGTTTGTTGGTTTGTTGGTTTGTTGGTTTGTTGGTTTGTTGGTTTGTTGGCTTGTTGGTTTGTTGGTTTGTTGGTTTTTTGGTTTGTTGGCTTGTTGGTGTGTTGGTATGTTGGTTTGTTGGTTTGTTGGTTTGTTTGTTTGTTGGCTTGTTGGCATGTTGGTTTGTTGGTTTGTTGGTTTGTTGGTTTGTTGGCTTGTTGGTTTGTTGGTTTGTTGGTTTTTTGGTTTGTTGGTTTGTTGGTTTAATGGTTTGTTGATTTGTTGGTTTGTTTGTTTGTTGGTTTGTTGGTTTGTTGCTTTGTTCGTTTGTTGGTTTTTTGGTTTGTTGGCTTGTTGGTTTGTTGGTTTGTTGGTTTGTTGGTTTGTTTGTTTGTTGGCTTGTTGGCATGCTGGTTTGTTGATTTGTTGGTTTGTTGGTTTGTTGGTTTGTTGGTTTGTTGGTGTATTTGTTTGTTGGTTTGTTGGTTTGTTGGTTTGTTGGTTTGTTGGCTTGTTGGTTTGTTGGTTTGTTGGCTTGTTGGCTTGTTGGTTTGTTGGTGTGTTGGTTTGTTGGTTTGTTGGTTTGTTGGCTTATTTGTTTGTTGGTTTGTTGGCTTGTTAGCTTGTTGGTATGTTTGTTTGTTGGTTTTTTGGTTGGTTGGTTTGTTGGTGTGTTGGTTTGTTTGTTTGTTGGTTTGTTGGTTTGTTGGTTTGTTTATTTGTTGGCTTGTTGGCATGTTGGTTTGTTGGTTTGTTGGCTTGTTGGTTTGTTGGTTTGTTGGTTTGTTGGTTTGTTGGTTTGTTGGTTTGTTAGTTTGTTTGTTTGTTGGTTTGTTGGTTTGTTGGTTTTTTCGTTTGTTAGATTTTTGGTTTGTTGGCTTGTTGGCTTGTTGGTTTGTTGGTCTGTTGGCTTGTTGGTTTGTTGGTTTGTTGGTTTGTTGGTTTGCTGGTTTGTTGGTTTGTTGGTTTATTTGTTTGTTGGTTTGTTGGTTTGTTGGTTTGTTGGCTTGTTGCTTTGTTGGTTTGTTGGCTTGTTGGCTTGTTGGTTTGTTGGTTTGTTGGTTTGTTGGTTTGTTGGTTTGTTGGCTTATTTGTTTGTTGGTTTGTTGGTTTGTTAACTTGTTGGTTTGTTAGTTTGTTGGCTTGTTGTTTTGTTAGTTTGTTGGCTTGTTGGTTTGTTAGTTTGTTGGTTTGTTGGTTTGTTGGCTTGTTGGTTTGTTTGTTTGTTGGTTTGTTTGCATGTTGGTTTGTTGGTTTGTTGGCTTGTTGGTTTGTTGGTTTGTTGGTTTGTTGGTTTGTTGGTCTGTTGGTTTGTTGGTTTGTTGGTTTGTTAGTTTGTTGGTTTGTAGGTTTGTTGGTTTGTTTGTTTGTTGGCTTGTTGGCATGTTGGTTTGTTGGTTTGTTGGTTTGTTGGCTTGTTGGTTTGTTGGTTTGTTGGTTTTTTGGTTTGTTGGTTTGTTGGTTTGTTGGTATGTTGGTTTGTTGGTTTGTTGGTTTGCTGGTTTGTTGCTTTGTTAGTTTGTTTGTTTGTAGGCTTGTTGACATGTTGGTTTGTTGGTTTGTTGGCTTGTTGGTTTGTTGGTTTGTTGGTTTGTTGGTTTGTTGGTTTGTTGGTTTAATTGTTTGTTGGTTTGTTGGTTTGTTCGTTTGTTGGTTTGTTGGTTTGTTGGTTTGTTGGTTTGTTGGTTTTTTGGTTTGTTGGTTTGTTGGTTTGTTGGTTTGTTGGTTTTTTGGTTTGTTGGTTTGTTGGTTTGTTGGTTTGTTGATTTGTTGGTTTGTTGGTTTGTTTGTTTGTTGGTTTGTTGGTTTGTTGGTTTGTTCGTTTGTAGCTTTTTTAATTTGTTGGCTTCTTGGTTTGTTGGTTTGTTGGTTTGTTTGTTTGTTGGCTTGTTGGCATGTTGATTTGTTGATTTGTTGGTTTGTTGGTTTGTTGGTTTGTTGGTTTGTTGGTTTGTTGGTTTATTTGTTTGTTGGTTTGTTGGTTTGTTGGCTTGTTGGTTTGTTGGTTTGTTGGCTTGTTGGCTTGTTGCTTTTTTGGTTTGTTGGTTTGTTGGTTTGTTGGATTATTCGTTTGTTGGTTTGTTGGTTTGTTGGTTTGTTGGTTTGTTAACTTGTTGGTTTGTTAGTTTGTTGGCTTGTTGGTTTGTTGGTTTGTTGGTTTGTTGGTTTGTTGGTTTGTTGGTTTGTTAGCTTGTTGGTTTGTTGGTTTGTTGGTTTTTTGGTTTATTAGCTTGTTGGTGTGTTGGTATGTTGGTTTGTGGGTTTGTTGGTTTGTTGGTTTGTTTGTTTGTTGGCTTGTTGGCATGTTAATTTGTTGGTTTGTTGGCTTGTTGGTTTGTTGGTTTGTTGGTTTGTTGGTTTGTTGGTTTGTTGGTTTGTTGGGTTGTTGGGTTGTTGGTTTGTTGGTTTTTTCGTTTGTTGGTTTTTTGGTTTGTTGGCTTGTTGGCTTGTTGGTTTGTTGGTCTGTTGGCTTGTTGGTTTGTTGGTTTGTTGGTTTGTTGGTTTGTTGGTTTGTTGGTTTGTTGGTTTATTTGTTTGTTGGTTTGTTGGTTTGTTGGCTTGTTGGTTAGTTGGTTTGTTGGCTTGTTGGCTTGTTGGTTTGTTGGTTTGTTGGTTTGTTGGTTTGTTGGTTTGTTGGCTTATTTGTTTGTTGGTTTGTTGGTTTGTTGGTTTGTTGGTTTGTTGGTTTGTTGGTTTGTTGGTTTGTTGGTTTGTTGGCTTGTTGGTTTGTTGGTTTGTTGGTTTGTTGGTTTGTTGGTTTGTTGGTTTGTTGGTTTGTTGGTTTGTTGGTTTGTTGGTTTGTTGGTTTATTTGTTTGTTGGTTTGTTGGTTTGTTGGTTTGTTGGTTTGTTGGTTTGTTAACTTGTTGGTTTGTTAGTTTGTTGGCTTGTTGGTTTGTTGGTCTGTTGGTTTGTTGGTTTGTTGGTTTGTTGGTTTGTTGGTTTGTTGGTTTGTTGGTTTGTTGGTTTGTTGGCTTGTTGGTTTGTTGGTTTTTTGGTTTGTTGGTTTGTTGGTTTGTTGGTTTGTTGGTTTGTTGGTTTATTAGTTTGTTTGTTTGTTGGCTTGTTGGCATGTTGGTTTGTTGGTTTGTTGACTTGTTGGTTTGTTGGTTTGTTGCTTTGTTGGTTTGTTTGTTTGTTGTCTTGTTGGCATGTTGGTTTGTTGGCTTGTTGGCTTGTTGGTTTGTTGGTTTGTTGGTTTGTTGGTTTGTTGGTTTGTTGGTTTGTTTGTTTGTTGGTTTGTTGGTTTGTTGGTTTTTTCGTTTGTTGGTTTTTTGGTTTGTTGGCTTGTTGGCTTGTTGGTTTGTTGGTCTGTTGGCTTGTTGGTTTGTTGGTTTGTTGGTTTGTTGGTTCGTTGGTTTGTTGGTTTGTTGGTTTATTCGTTTGTTGGTTTGTTGGCATGTTGGTTTGTTGGTTTGTTGGCTTGTTGGTTTGTTGGTTTGTTGGTTTGTTGGTTTGTTGGTTTGTTGGTTTAATTGTTTGTTGGTTTGTTGGTTTGTTCGTTTGTTGGTTTGTTTGTTTGTTGGTTTGTTGGTTTGTTGGTTTGTTGGTTTGTTCGTTTGTAGGTTTTTTAATTTGTTGGCTTCTTGGTTTGTTGGTTTGTTGGTTTGTTTGTTTGTTGGCTTGTTGGCATGTTGATTTGTTGATTTGTTGGTTTGTTGGTTTGTTGGTTTGTTTGTTTGTTGTCTTGTTGGCATGTTGGTTTGTTGGCTTGTTGGCTTGTTGGTTTGTTGGTTTGTTGGTTTGTTGGTTTGTTGGTTTGTTGGTTTGCTGGTTTGTTGGTTTGTTGGTTTGTTGGTTTGTTTGTTTGTTGGTTTGTTGGTTTGTTGGTTTTTTCGTTTGTTGGTTTTTTGGTTTGTTGGCTTGTTGGCTTGTTGGTTTGTTGGTCTGTTGGCTTGTTGGTTTGTTGGTTTGTTGGTTTGTTGGTTCGTTGGGTTGTTGGTTTGTTGGTTTATTTGTTTGTTGGTTTGTTGGTTTGTTGGTTTGTAGGCTTATTGGTTTGTTGGTTTGTTGGTTTGTTGGCTTGTTGGCTTGTTGGTTCGTTGGTTTGTTGGTTTGTTGGTTTGTTGGTTTGTTGGCTTATTTGTTTGTTGGTTTGTTGGTTTGTTGGTTTGTGGGTTTGTTGGTTTGTTGGTTTGTTGGTTTGTTGGTTTGTTAACTTGTTGGTTTCTTGGTTTGTTGGTCTGTTGGCTTGTTGGCTTGTTGGTTTGTTGGTTTGTTGGTTTGTTGGTTTATTGGTTTGTTGGTTTGTTGGTTTGTTGGCTTGTTGGCTTGTTGGTTTGTTGGTTTGTTGGTTTTTTGGTTTGTTGGCTTATTTGTTTTTTGGTTTGTGGGTTTGTTGGTTTGTTGGTTTGTTGGTTTGTTGGTTTGTTGGCTTGTTGGTTTGTTGGTTTGTTGGTTTGTTGGTTTGTTGGTTTGTTGGCTTGTTGGTTTGTTGGTTTGTTGGTTTGTTGGTTTGTTGGTTTGTTGGTTTGTTGGTTTATTTGTTTGTTGGTTTGTTGGTTTGTTGGTTTGTTGGTTTGTTGGTTTGTTAACTTGTTGGTTTGTTAGTTTGTTGGCTTGTTGGTTTGTTGGTCTGTTGGTTTGTTGGTTTCTTGGTTTGTTGGTTTGTTGGTTTGTTGGCTTGTTGGTTTGTTGGTTTGTTGGTTTGTTGGTTTGTTGGTTTGTTGGTTTGTTGGTTTGTTGGTTTATTTGTTTGTTGGTTTGTTGGTTTGTTGGTTTTTGGTTTGTTGGTTCGTTGGTTTGTTGGTTTGTTGGTTTATTTGTTTGTTGGTTTGTTGGTTTGTTGGTTTGTAGGCTTATTGGTTTGTTGGTTTGTTGGTTTGTTGGTTTGTTGGCTTGTTGGCTTGTTGGTTTGTTGGTTTGTTGGTTTGTTGGTTTGTTGGTTTGTTGGCTTATTTGTTTGTTGGTTTGTTGGATTGTTGGTTTGTGGGTTTGTTGGTTTGTTGGTTTGTTGGTTTGTTGGTTTGTTAACTTGTTGGTTTGTTGGTTTGTTGGTCTGTTGGCTTGTTAGCTTGTTGGTTTGTTGGTTTGTTGGTTTGTTGGTTTGTTGGCTTGTTGGTTTGTTGGTTTGTTGGTTTGTTGGTTTGTTGGTTTGTTGGCTTGTTGGTTTGTTGGTTTGTTGGCTTGTTGGCTTGTTGGTTTGTTGGTTTGTTGGTTTTTGGGTTTGTTGGTTTGTTGGTTTGTTGGTTTGTTGGTTTGTTGACTTGTTGGTTTGTTGGTTTGTTGGTTTGTTGGTTTGTTGGTTTGTTGGCTTCTTGGTTTGTTGGTTTGTTGGTTTGTTGGTTTATTTGTTTGTTGGTTTGTTGGTTTGTTGGTTTGTTGGTTTGTTAACTTGTTGGTTTGTTAGTTTGTTGGCTTGTTGGTTTGTTGGTTTGTTGGTTTGTTGACTTGTTGGTTTGTTGGTTTGTTGGTTTGTTGGTTTGTTGGTTTGTTGGCTTCTTGGTTTGTTGGTTTGTTGGTTTGTTGGTTTGTATTGGTTTGTTGGTTTGTTGGTTTGTTGGCATGTTGGTTTGTTGGTTTGTTGGTTTGTTGGTTTGTTGGTTTGTTGGTTTATTTGTTTGTTGGTTTGTTGGTTTGTTGGTTTGTTGGTTTGTTAACTTGTTGGTTTGTTAGTTTGTTGGCTTGTTGGTTTGTTGGTCTGTTGGTTTGTTGGTTTGTTGGTTAGTTGGTTTGTTGGTTTGTTGGTTTGTTGGTTTGTTGGTTTGTTGGTTTGTTGGTTTGTTGGTTTGTTGGCTTGTTGGTTTGTTGGTTTTTTGGTTTGATGGTTTGTTGGTTTGTTGGTTTGTTGGTTTGTTGGTTTGTTGGTTTGTTAGTTTGTTTGTTTGTTGGTTTGTTGGCATGTTGGTTTGTTGGTTTGTTGACTTCTTGGTTTGTTGGTTTGTTGCTTTGTTGGTTTGTTTGTTTGTTGTCTTGTTGGCATGTTAGTTTGTTGGCTTGTTGGCTTGTTGGTTTGTTGGTTTGTTGGTTTGTTGGTTTGTTAATTTGTTGGTTTGTTTGTTTGTTGGTTTGTTGGTTTGTTGGTTTTTTTGTTTGTTGGTTTTTTGGTTTGTTGGCTTGTTGGTTTGTTGGTCTGTTGGCTTGTTAACTTGTTGGTTTGTTAGTTTGTTGGCTTGTTGGTTTGTTGGTCTGTTGGTTTGTTGGTTTCTTGGTTTGTTGGTTTGTTGGTTTGTTGGCTTGTTGGTTTGTTGGTTTGTTGGTTTGTTGGTTTGTTGGTTTGTTGGTTTGTTGGTTTATTTGTTTGTTGGTTTGTTGGTTTGTTGGTTTTTTGGTTTGTTGGTTCGTTGGTTTGTTGGTTTGTTGGTTTATTTGTTTGTTGGTTTGTTGGTTTGTTGGTTTGTAGGCTTATTGGTTTGTTGGTTTGTTGGTTTGTTGGTTTGTTGGCTTGTTGGCTTGTTGGTTTGTTGGTTTGTTGGTTTGTTGGTTTGTTGGTTTGTTGGCTTATTTGTTTGTTGGTTTGTTGGATTGTTGGTTTGTGGGTTTGTTGGTTTGTTGGTTTGTTGGTTTGTTGGTTTGTTAACTTGTTGGTTTGTTGGTTTGTTGGTCTGTTGGCTTGTTAGCTTGTTGGTTTGTTGGTTTGTTGGTTTGTTGGTTTGTTGGCTTGTTGGTTTGTTGGTTTGTTGGTTTGTTGGTTTGTTGGTTTGTTGGCTTGTTGGTTTGTTGGTTTGTTGGCTTGTTGGCTTGTTGGTTTGTTGGTTTGTTGGTTTTTGGGTTTGTTGGTTTGTTGGTTTGTTGGTTTGTTGGTTTGTTGACTTGTTGGTTTGTTGGCTTGTTGGTTTGTTGGTTTGTTGGTTTGTTGGCTTCTTGGTTTGTTGGTTTGTTGGTTTGTTGGTTTATTTGTTTGTTGGTTTGTTGGTTTGTTGGTTTGTTGGTTTGTTAACTTGTTGGTTTGTTAGTTTGTTGGCTTGTTGGTTTGTTGGTTTGTTGGTTTGTTGACTTGTTGGTTTGTTGGTTTGTTGGTTTGTTGGTTTGTTGGTTTGTTGGCTTCTTGGTTTGTTGGTTTGTTGGTTTGTTGGTTTGTATTGGTTTGTTGGTTTGTTGGTTTGTTGGCATGTTGGTTTGTTGGTTTGTTGGTTTGTTGGTTTGTTGGTTTGTTGGTTTATTTGTTTGTTGGTTTGTTGGTTTGTTGGTTTGTTGGTTTGTTAACTTGTTGGTTTGTTAGTTTGTTGGCTTGTTGGTTTGTTGGTCTGTTGGTTTGTTGGTTTGTTGGTTAGTTGGTTTGTTGGTTTGTTGGTTTGTTGGTTTGTTGGTTTGTTGGTTTGTTGGTTTGTTGGTTTGTTGGCTTGTTGGTTTGTTGGTTTTTTGGTTTGATGGTTTGTTGGTTTGTTGGTTTGTTGGTTTGTTGGTTTGTTGGTTTGTTAGTTTGTTTGTTTGTTGGTTTGTTGGCATGTTGGTTTGTTGGTTTGTTGACTTCTTGGTTTGTTGGTTTGTTGCTTTGTTGGTTTGTTTGTTTGTTGTCTTGTTGGCATGTTAGTTTGTTGGCTTGTTGGCTTGTTGGTTTGTTGGTTTGTTGGTTTGTTGGTTTGTTGGTTTGTTAATTTGTTGGTTTGTTTGTTTGTTGGTTTGTTGGTTTGTTGGTTTTTTTGTTTGTTGGTTTTTTGGTTTGTTGGCTTGTTGGTTTGTTGGTCTGTTGGCTTGTTGGTTTGTTGGTTTGTTGGTTTGTTGGTTCGTTGGTTTGTTGGTTTGTTGGTTTATTTGTTTGTTGGTTTGTTGGTTTGTAGGCTTATTGGTTTGTCGGTTTGTTGGTTTGTTGGCTTGTTGGCTTGTTGGTTTGTTGGTTTGTTGGTTTGTTGGTTTGTTGGTTTGTTGGCTTATTTGTTTGTTGGTTTGTTGGTTTATTTGTTTGTTGGTTTGTTGGTTTGTTGGTTTGTAGGCTTATTGGTTTGTTGGTTTTTTGGTTTGTTGGCTTGTTGGCTTGTTGGTTTGTTGGTCTGTTGGCTTGTTGGTTTGTTGGTTTGTTGGTGTGTTGGTTCGTTGGTTTGTTGGTTTGTTGGTTTATTTGTTTGTTGGTTTGTTGGTTTGTTGGTTTGTAGGCTTATTGGTTTGTTGGTTTGTTGGTTTGTTGGTTTGTTGGTTTGTTAGTTTGTTTGTTTGTTGGCTTGTTGGCATGTTGGTTTGTTGGTTTGTTGACTTGTTGGTTTGTTGGTTTGTTGCTTTGTTGGTTTGTTTGTTTGTTGTCTTGTTGGCATGTTGGTTTGTTGGCTTGTTGGCTTGTTGGTTTGTTGGTTTGTTGGTTTGTTGGTTTGTTGGTTTGTTGGTTTGTTGGTTTGTTTGTTTGTTTGTTTGTTGGTTTGTTGGTTTGTTGGTTTTTTCGTTTGTTGGTTTTTTGGTTTGTTGGCTTGTTGGCTTGTTGGTTTGTTGGTCTGTTGGCTTGTTGGTTTGTTGGTTTGTTGGTTTGTTGGTTCGTTGGTTTGTTGGTTTGTTGGTTTATTTGTTTTTTGGTTTGTTGGCATGTTGGTTTGTTGGTTTGTTGGCTTGTTGGTTTGTTGGTTTGTTGGTTTGTTGGTTTGTTGGTTTGTTGGTTTGTTGGTTAAATTGTTTGTTGGTTTGTTGGTTTGTTCGTTTGTTGGTTTGTTGGTTTGTTGGTTTGTTGGTTTGTTGGTTTTTTGGTTTGTTGGTTTGTGGGTTTGTTGGTTTGTTGGTTTGTTGGTTTGTTGGTTTTTTGGTTTGTTGGTTTGTTGGTTTGTTGGTTTGTTGGTTTGTTGATTTGTTGGTTTGTTGGTTTGTTTGTTTGTTGGTTTGTTGGTTTGTTGGTTTGTTGGTTTGTTCGTTTGTAGGTTTTTTAATTTGTTGGCTTCTTGGTTTGTTGGTTTGTTGGTTTGTTTGTTTGTTGGCTTGTTGGCATGTTGATTTGTGGATTTGTTGGTTTGTTGGTTTGTTGGTTTGTTTGTTTGTTGTCTTGTTAGCATGTTGGTTTGTTGGCTTGTTGGCTTGTTGGTTTGTTGGTTTGTTGGTTTGTTGGTTTGTTGGTTTGTTGGTTTGTTGGTTTGTTTGTTTGTTGGTTTGTTGGTTTGTTGGTTTGTTGGTTTTTTCGTTTGTTGGTTTTTTGGTTTGTTGGCTTGTTGGCTTGTTGGTTTGTTGGTCTGTTGGCTTGTTGGTTTGTTGGTTTGTTGGTTTGTTGGTTTGTTGGGTTGTTGGTTTGTTGGTTTATTTGTTTGTTGGTTTGTTGGTTTGTTGGTTTGTAGGCTTATTGGTTTGTTGGTTTGTTGGTTTGTTGGCTTGTTGGCTTGTTGGTTCGTTGGTTTGTTGGTTTGTTTGTTTGTTAGTTTGCTGGCTTATTTGTTTGTTGGTTTGTTGGTTTGTTGGTTTGTGGGTTTGTTGGTTTGTTGGCTTGTTGGTTTGTTGGTTTGTTAACTTGTTGGTTTGTGGTTTGTTGGTCTGTTGGCTTTTTGGTTTGTTGGTTTGTTGGTTTGTTGGTTTGTTGGTTTGTTGGCTTGTTGGTTTGTTGGTTTGTTGGTTTGTTGGTTTGTTGGCTTGTTGGTTTGTTGGTTTGTTGGCTTGTTGGCCTGTTGGTTTGTTGGTTTGTTGGTTTGTTGGTTTGTTGGCTTATTTGTTTTTTGGTTTGTTGGTTTATTGGTTTGTTGGTTTGTTGGTTTATTGGTTTGTTGGTTTGTTGGTTTGTTGGTTTGTTGGCTTGTTGGTTTGTTGGTTTGTTGGCTTGTTGGCTTGTTGGTTTGTTGGTTTGTTGGTTTGTTGGTTTGTTGGCTTATTTGTTTTTTTGTTTGTTGGTTTGTTGGTTTGTTGGTTTGTTGGTTTGTTGGTTTGTTGGTTTGTTGGTTTGTTGGCTTGTTGGTTTGTTGGTTTGTTGGTTTGTTGGTTTGTTGGTTTGTTGGTTTATTTGTTTGTTGGTTTGTTGGTTTGTTGGTTTGTTGGTTTGTTGGTTTGTTAACTTGTTGGTTTGTTAGTTTGTTGGCTTGTTGGTTTGTTGGTCTGTTGGTTTGTTGATTTGTTGGTTTGTTGGTTTGTTGGTTTGTTGGTTTGTTGGCTTGTTGGTTTGTTGGTTTGTTGGTTTGTTGGTTTGTTGGTTTGTTGGTATATTTGTTTGTTGGTTTGTTGGTTTGTTGGTTTGTTGGTTTGTTGGTTTGTTAACTTGTTGGTTTGTTAGTTTGTTGGCTTGTTGGTTTGTTGGTCTGTTGGTTTGTTGGTTTGTTGGTTTGTTGGTTTGTTGTATTGTTGGTTTGTTGGTTTGTTGGTTTGTTGGTTTGTTGGTTTGTTGGTTTTTTGGCTTGTTGGTTTGTTGGTTTTTTGGTTTGTTGGTTTTTTGGTTTGTTGGTTCGTTGGTTTGTTGGTTTGTTGGTTTATTTGTTTGTTGGTTTGTTGGTTTGTTGGTTTGTAAGCTTATTGGCTTGTTGGTTTGTTGGTTTGTTGGCTTGTTGGCTTGTTGGTTTGTTGGTTTGTTGGTTTGTTGGTTTGTTGGCTTATTTGTTTGTTGGTTTGTTGGTTTGTTGGTTTGTGGGTTTGTTGGTTTGTTAACTTGTTGGTTTGTTAGTTTGTTGGCTTGTTGGTTTGTTGGTCTGTTGGTTTGTTGGTTTGTTGGTTTGTTGGTTTGTTGGTTTGTTGGCTTGTTGGTTTGTTGGTTTGTTGGTTTGTTGGTTTGTTGGTTTGTTGGTTTATTTGTTTGTTGGTTTGTTAAATTGTTGGTTTGTTGGTTTGTTGGTCTATTGGCTTGTTGGCTTGTTGGTTTGTTGGTTTGTTGGTTTGTTGGTTTGTTGGTTTGTTGGCTTGTTGGTTTGTTGGTTTGTTGGATTGTTGGTTTGTTGGCTTGTTGGTTTGTTGGTTTGTTGGCTTGTTGGCTTGTTGGTTTGTTGGTTTGTTGGTTTGTTGGTTTGTTGGTTTGTTGGCTTATTTGTTTGTTGGTTTGTTGGTTTGTTGGTTTGTTGGTTTGTTGGTTTGTTGGTTTTTTGGATTGTCGATTTGTTGGTTTGTTGGTTTGTTGGTTTGTTGGTTTGTTGGTTTGTTGGTTTGTTGGTTTGTTGGCTTGTTGGTTTGTTGGTTTGTTGGTTTGTTGGTTTGTTGGTTTGTTGGTTTATTTGTTTGTTGGTTTGTTGGTTTGTTGGTTTGTTGGTTTGTTGGTTTGTTAACTTGTTGGTTTGTTAGTTTGTTGGCTTGTTGGTTTGTTGGTCTGTTGGTTTGTTGGTTTGTTGGTTAGTTGGTTTGTTGGTTTGTTGGTTTGTTGGTTTGTTGGTTTGTTGGTTTTTTGGTTTGTTGGCTTGTTGGTTTGTTGGTTTTTTGGTTTGTTGGTTTGTTGGTTTGTTGGTTTGTTGGTTTGTTGGTTTGTTGGTTTGTTGGTTTGTTGGTTTGTTAGTTTGTTTGTTTGTTGGCTTGTTGGCATGTTGGTTTGTTGGTTTGTTGACTTGTTGGTTTGTTGGTTTGTTGCTTTGTTGGTTTGTTTGTTTGTTGTCTTGTTGGCATGTTGGTTTTTTGGCTTGTTGGCTTGTTGGTTTGTTGGTTTGTTGGTTTGTTGGTTTGTTGGTTTGTTGGTTTGTTGGTTTGTTGGTTTGTTGGTTTGTTTGTTTGTTGGTTTGTTGGTTTGTTGGTTTTTTCGTTTGTTGGTTTTTTGGTTTGTTGGCTTGTTGGCTTGTTGGTTTGTTGGTCTGTTGGCTTGTTGGTTTGTTGGTTTGTTGGTTTGTTGGTTCGTTGGTTCGTTGGTTTGTTGGTTTGTTGGTTTATTTGTTTGTTGGTTTGTTGGTTTGTTGGTTTGTAGGCTTATTGGTTTGTTGGTTTGTTGGTTTGTTGGTTTGTTGGCTTGTTGGCTTGTTGGTTTGTTGGTTTGTTGGTTTGTTGGTTTGTTGGTTTGTTGGCTTATTTGTTTGTTGGTTTGTTGGTTTGTTGGTTTGTGGGTTTGTGGGTTTGTTGGTTTGTTGGTTTGTTGGTTTGTTGGTTTGTTAACTTGTTGGTTTGTTGGTTTGTTGGTCTGTTGGCTTGTTGGCTTGTTGGTTTGTTGGTTTGTTGGTTTGTTGGTTTGTTGGTTTTTTGGCTTGTTGGTTTGTTGGTTTTTTGGTTTGTTGGTTTGTTGGCTTGTTGGTTTGTTGGTTTGTGGGTTTTTTGGTTTGTTGGTTTGTTGGTTTATTGGTTTGTTGATTTGTTGGTTTGTTTGTTTGTTGGTTTGTTGGCATGTTGCTTTGTTTGTTTGTTGGCTTGCTGGCATGTTGGTTTGTTGGCTTGTTGGTTTGTTGGTTTGTTGGTTTGTTGGTTTGTTGGTTTGTTGGTTTGTTGGTTTGTTTGTTTTTTGGCTTGTTGGCATGTTGGTTTGTTGGTTTGTTGGTTTGTTGGTTTGTTGGTTTGTTGGTTTGATGGTTTGTTTGTTTGTTGGTTTGTTGGTTTGTTGGTTTGTTGGTTTGTTCGTTTGTTGGTTTTTTGGTTTGTTGGTTTGTTGGTTTGTTCGTTTGTTGGTTTTTTGGTTTGTTGGCTTGTTGGCTGGTTGGTTTGTTGGTATGTTGGCTTGTTGGTTAGTTCGTTTGTTAGTTTGTTGGTTTGTTGGTTTGTTGGTTTGTTGGTTTATTTGTTTGTTGGTTTGTTGGTTTGATGGCTTGTTGGTTTGTTGGTGTGTTGGCTTGTTGGCTTGTTGGTTTGTTGGTTTGTTGGTTTTTTGGTTTGTTGGTTTGTTGGTTTGTTGGCTTATTTGTTTGTTGGTTTTTAGGTTTGTTGGTTTGTTGGTTTGTTAACTTGTTGGTTTGTTAGTTTGTTGGCTTTTTGGTTTGTTGGTTTGTTGGTTTGTTGGTTTGTTGGTTTGTTGGTTTGTTGGTTTGTTGGTTTGTTGGCTTGTTGGTTTGTTGGTTTGTTGGTTTTTTGGTTTGTTGGTTTGTTGGTTTGTTGGTTTGTTGGTTTGTTGGTTTGTTGGTTTGTTGGTTTGTTGGTTTGTTGGTTTGTTGGTTTGTTGATTTGTTGGTTTGTTGGTTTGTTGGTTTGTTGGTTTGTTGGTATGTTGGCATGTTGGTTTGTTGGTTTGTTGGCTTGTTGATTTGATGGTTTGTTGGTTTGTTGGTTTGTTGGTTTGTTGGTTTGTTAGTAACTTGGTTTGTTGGTTTGTTGGTTTGTTAGTTTGTTTGTTTGTTGGCTTGTTGGCATGTTGGTCTGTTTGTTTGTTGGTTTGTTGGTTTGTTGGTTTGTTGGTTTGTTGGTTTGTTTGTTTGTTGGTTTGTTGGTTTGTTGGGTTGTTCGTTTGTTGGTTTTTTGGTTTGTTGGCTTGTTGGTTTGTTGGTTTGTTGGTTTGTTGGTTTGTTTGTTTGTTTGTTTGTTGGCTTGTTGGCATGTTGGTTTGTTGGTTTGTTGGCTTGTTGGTTTGTTGGTTTGTTGGTTTGTTGGTTTGTTGGTTTGTTGGTTTGTTGGTTTGTTGGTTTGTTTGTTTTTTGGCTTGTTGGCATGTTGGTCTGTTGATTTGTTGGCTTGTTGGTTTGTTGGTTTGTTGGTTTGTTGGTTTGTTGGTTTGTTGGTTTGTTGGTTTGTTGGTTTGTTGGTTTGTTGGTTTGTTGGTTTGTTGGTTTGTTGGTTTGTTGGTTTGTTGGTTTGTTGGTTTGTTGGTTTGTTGGTTTGTTGGTTTGTTTGTTTGTTGGTTTGTTGGCTTGTTGGTTTGTTGGTTTGTTGGTTTTTTGGTTTGTTGGTTTGTTGCTTTGTTGGTTTGTTGGTTTGTTGGTTTGTTGGTTTGTTGGTTTGTTGGTTTGTTGGTTTGGTAGTTTGTTTGTTTGTTGGCTTGTTGGCATATTGGTTTGTTGGTTTGTTGGCTTGTTGGTTTGTTGGTTTGGTGGTTTGTTGGTTTGTTGTTTTGTTGGTTTGTTGGTTTGTTGGTTTGTTGGTTTGTTGGTTTGTCGGTTTGTTGGTTTGTTGGTTTGTTGGTTTGTTGGTTTGTTGGTTTGTTGGTTTGTTAGTTTGTTTGTTTGTTGGCTTGTTGGCATGTTGGTTTGTTGGTTTGTTGACTTGTTGGTTTGTTGGTTTGTTGGTTTGTTGGTTTGTTGGTTTGTTGGTTTGTTGGTTTGTTGGTTTGTTAACTTGTTGGTTTGTTAGTTTGTTGGCTTGTTGGTTTGTTGGTCTGTTGGTTTGTTGGTTTGTTGGTTAGTTGGTTTGTTGGTTTGTTGGTTTGTTGGTTTGTTGGTTTGTTGGTTTTTTGGTTTGTTGGCTTGTTGGTTTGTTGGTTTTTTGGTTTGTTGGTTTGTTGGTTTGTTGGTTTGTTGGTTTGTTGGTTTGTTGGTTTGTTAGTTTGTTTGTTTGTTGGCTTGTTGGCATGTTGGTTTGTTGGTTTGTTGACTTGTTGGTTTGTTGGTTTGTTGCTTTGTTGGTTTGTTTGTTTGTTGTCTTGTTGGCATGTTGGTTTTTTGGCTTGTTGGCTTGTTGGTTTGTTGGTTTGTTGGTTTGTTGGTTTGTTGGTTTGTTGGTTTGTTGGTTTGTTTGTTTGTTGGTTTGTTGGTTTATTGGTTTTTTCGTTTGTTGGTTTTTTGGTTTGTTGGCTTGTTGGCTTGTTGGTTTGTTGGTCTGTTGGCTTGTTGGTTTGTTGGTTTGTTGGTTTGTTGGTTCGTTGGTTCGTTGGTTTGTTGGTTTGTTGGTTTATTTGTTTGTTGGTTTGTTGGTTTGTTGGTTTGTAGGCTTATTGGTTTGTTGGTTTGTTGGTTTGTTGGCTTGTTGGCTTGTTGGCTTGTTGGTTTGTTGGTTTGTTGGTTTGTTGGTTTGTTGGTTTGTTGGTTTGTTGGCTTATTTGATTGTTGGTTTGTTGGTTTGTTGGTTTGTGGGTTTGTTGGTTTGTTGGTTTGTTGGTTTGTTGGTTTGTTAACTTGTTGGTTTGTTGGTTTGTTGGTCTGTTGGCTTGTTGGCTTGTTGGTTTGTTGGTTTGTTGTTTTGTTGGTTTGTTGGTTTTTTGGCTTGTTGGTTTGTTGGTTTTTTGGTTTGTTGGTTTGTTGGCTTGTTGGTTTGTTGGTTTGTGGGTTTTTTGGTTTGTTGGTTTGTTGGTTTGTTGGTTTGTTGATTTGTTGGTTTGTTTGTTTGTTGGTTTGTTGGCATGTTGGTTTGTTTGTTTGTTGGCTTGCTGGCATGTTGGTTTGTTGGCTTGTTGGCTTGTTGGTTTGTTGGTTTGTTGGTATGTTGCCTTGTTGGTTAGTTCGTTTGTTAGTTTGTTGGTTTGTTGGTTTGTTGGTTTGTTGGTTTATTTGTTTGTTGGTTTGTTGGTTTGCTGGCTTGTTGGTTTGTTGGTGTGTTGGCTTGTTGGCTTGTTGGTTTGTTGGTTTGTTGGTTTTTTGGTTTGTTGGTTTGTTGGTTTGTTGGCTTATTTGTTTGTTGGTTTTTACATTTGTTGGTTTGTTGATTTGTTAACTTGTTGGTTTGTTAGTTTGTTGGCTTTTTGGTTTGTTGGTTTGTTGGTTTGTTGGTTTGTTGGTTTGTTGGTTTGTTGGCTTGTTGGTTTGTTGGTTTGTTGGTTTTTTGGTTTGTTGGTTTGTTGGTTTGTTGGTTTGTTGGTTTGTTGGTTTGTTGGTTTGTTGGTTTGTTGGTTTGTTGGTTTGTTGGTTTGTTGGTTTGTTGGTTTGTTGGCTTGTTGGCATGTTGGTTTGTTGGTTTGTTGGCTTGTTGATTTGATGGTTTGTTGGTTTGTTGGTTTGTTGGTTTGTTGGTTTGTTAGTAACTTGGTTTGTTGGTTTGTTGGTTTGTTAGTTTGTTTGTTTGTTGGCTTGTTGGCATGTTGGTTTGTTTGGTTTGTTGGTTTGTTGGTTTGTTGGTTTGTTGGTTTGTTTGTTTGTTGGTTTGTTGGTTTGTTGGGTTGTTCGTTTGTTGCTTTTTTGGTTTGTTGGCTTGTTGGTTTGTTGGTTTGTTGGTTTGTTGGTTTGTTTGTTTGTTGGCTTGTTGGCATGTTGGTTTGTTGGTTTGTTGGCTTGTTGGTTTGTTGGTTTGTTGGTTTGTTGGTTTGTTGGTTTGTTGGTTTGTTGGTTTGTTTGTTTTTTGGCTTGTTGGCATGTTGGTCTGTTGATTTGTTGGCTTGTTGGTTTGTTGGTTTGTTGGTTTGTTGGTTTGTTGGTTTGTTGGTTTGTTGGTTTGTTGGTTTGTTGGTTTGTTGGTTTGTTGGTTTGTTGGTTTGTTGGTTTGTTGGTTTGTTGGTTTGTTGGTTTGTTGGTTTGTTTGTTTGTTGGTTTGTTGGCTTGTTGGTTTGTTGGTTTGTTGGTTTTTTGGTTTGTTGGTTTGTTGCTTTGTTGGTTTGTTGGTTTGTTGGTTTGTTGGTTTGTTGGTTTGTTGGTTTGTTGGTTTGTTGGTTTGGTAGTTTGTTTGTTTGTTGGCTTGTTGGCATGTTGGTTTGTTGGTTTGTTGGCTTGTTGGTTTGTTGGTTTGGTGGTTTGTTGGTTTGTTGGTTTGTTGGTTTGTTGGTTTGTTGGTTTGTTGGTTTGTTGGTTTGTTGGTTTGTTGGTTTGTTGGTTTGTTTGTTTTTTGGCTTGTTGGCTTGTTGGCTGGTTGGTTTGTTGGTATGTTGCCTTGTTGGTTAGTTCGTTTGTTAGTTTGTTGGTTTGTTGGTTTGTTGGTTTGTTGGTTTGTTGGTTTGTTGGTTTGGTAGTTTGTTTGTTTGTTGGTTTGTTGGTGTGTTGACTTGTTGGTTTGTTGGCTAGTTGGTTTGTTGGTTTGGTGGTTTGTTGGTTTGTTGGTTTGTTGGTTTGTTGGTTTGTTGGTTTGTTGGTTTGTTGGTTTGTTGGTTTGTTGGTTTGTTGGTTTGTTTGTTTTTTGGCTTGTTGGCTTGTTGGCTGGTTGGTTTGTTGGTATGTTGCCTTGTTGGTTAGTTCGTTTGTTAGTTTGTTGGTTTGTTGGTTTGTTGGTTTGTTGGTTTATTTGTTTGTTGGTTTGTTGGTTTGCTGGCTTGTTGGTTTGTTGGTGTGTTGGCTTGTTGGCTTGTTGGTTTGTTGGTTTGTTGGTTTTTTGGTTTGTTGGTTTGTTGGTTTGTTGGCTTATTTGTTTGTTGGTTTTTAGATTTGTTGGTTTGTTGATTTGTTAACTTGTTGGTTTGTTAGTTTGTTGGCTTTTTGGTTTGTTGGTTTTTTGGTTTGTTGGTTTGTTGGTTTGTTGGTTTGTTGGCTTGTTGGTTTGTTGGTTTGTTGGTTTTTTGGTTTGTTGGTTTGTTGGTTTGTTGGTTTGTTGGTTTGTTGGTTTGTTGGTTTGTTGGTTTGTTGGTTTGTTGGTTTGTTGGTTTGTTGGTTTGTTGGTTTGTTGGTTTGTTGGCTTGTTGGCATGTTGGTTTGTTGGTTTGTTGGCTTGTTGATTTGATGGTTTGTTGGTTTGTTGGTTTGTTGGTTTGTCGGTTTGTTAGTAACTTGGTTTGTTGGTTTGTTGGTTTGTTAGTTTGTTTGTTTGTTGGCTTGTTGGCATGTTGGTTTGTTTGGTTTGTTGGTTTGTTGGTTTGTTGGTTTGTTGGTTTGTTTGTTTGTTGGTTTGTTGGTTTGTTGGGTTGTTCGTTTGTTGCTTTTTTGGTTTGTTGGCTTGTTGGTTTGTTGGTTTGTTGGTTTGTTGGTTTGTTTGTTTGTTGGCTTGTTGGCATGTTGGTTTGTTGGTTTGTTGGCTTGTTGGTTTGTTGGTTTGTTGGTTTGTTGGTTTGTTGGTTTGTTGGTTTGTTGGTTTGTTTGTTTTTTGGCTTGTTGGCATGTTGGTCTGTTGATTTGTTGGCTTGTTGGTTTGTTGGTTTGTTGGTTTGTTGGTTTGTTGGTTTGTTGGTTTGTTGGTTTGTTGGTTTGTTGGTTTGTTGGTTTGTTGGTTTGTTGGTTTGTTGGTTTGTTGGTTTGTTGGTTTGTTGGTTTGTTGGTTTGTTGGTTTGTTTGTTTGTTGGTTTGTTGGCTTGTTGGTTTGTTGGTTTGTTGGTTTTTTGGTTTGTTGGTTTGTTGCTTTGTTGGTTTGTTGGTTTGTTGGTTTGTTGGTTTGTTGGTTTGTTGGTTTGTTGGTTTGTTTGTTTGGTAGTTTGTTTGTTTGTTGGCTTGTTGGCATGTTGGTTTGTTGGTTTGTTGGCTTGTTGGTTTGTTGGTTTGGTGGTTTGTTGGTTTGTTGGTTTGTTGGTTTGTTGGTTTGTTTGTTTGTTGGTTTGTTGGTTTGTTGGTTTGTTCGTTTGTTTGTTTGTTGGCTTGTTGGCTTGTTGGTTTGTTGGTTTGTTGGTTTGTTGGTTTGTTGGTTTGTTGGTTTGTTGGCTTGTTGGCTTGTTGGTTTGTTGGTTTGTTGGTTTGTTGGTTTATTGGTTTGTTGGTTTATTTGTTTGTTGGTTTGTTGGTTTGTTGGTTTGTTGGTTTGTTGGTTTGTTGGTTTGTTGGTTTGTTGGCTTGTTGGTTTGTTGGTTTGTTGGTTTTTTGGTTTGTTGGTTTGTTGGTTTGTTGGATTGTTGGTTTGTTGGTTTGTTGGTTTGTTGGTTTGTTGGTTTGTTGGTTTGTTGGTTTGTTAGTTTGTTTGTTTGTTGGCTTGTTGGCATGTTGGTTTGTTGGTTTGTTGACTTGTTGGTTTGTTGGTTTGTTGGTTTGTTGGTTTGTTGGTTTGTTGGTTTGTTGGTTTGTTTGTTTGTTGGTTTGTTGGTTTGTTGGTTTGTTCGTTTGTTGGTTTTTTGGTTTGTTGGCTTGTTGGTTTGTTGGTTTGTTGGTTTGTTGGTTTGTTGGCTTGTTGGTTTGTTGGTTTGTTGGTTTGTTGGTTTGTTGGTTTGTTGGTTTGTTATTTTGTTGGTTAATTTGTTTGTTGGTTTGTTGGCTTGTTGGTTTGTTGGTTTGTTGGCTTGTTGGCTTGTTGGTTTGTTGGCTTGTTGGTTTGTTGGTTTGGTGGTTTGTTGGTTTGTTGGTTTGTTGGTTTGTTGGTTTGTTTGTTTGTTGGTTTGTTGGTTTGTTGGTTTGTTCGTTTGTTTGTTTGTTGGCTTGTTGGCTTGTTGGTTTGTTGGTTTGTTGGTTTGTTGGTTTGTTGGTTTGTTGGCTTGTTGGCTTGTTGGTTTGTTGGTTTGTTGGTTTGTTGGTTTATTGGTTTGTTGGTTTATTTGTTTGTTGGTTTGTTGGTTTGTTGGTTTGTTGGTTTGTTGGTTTGTTGGTTTGTTGGTTTGTTGGATTGTTGGTTTGTTGGTTTGTTGGTTTGTTAACTTGTTGGTTTGTTAGTTTGTTGGCTTGTTGGTTTGTTGGTTTGTTGGTTTGTTGGTTTGTTGGTTTGTTATTTTGTTGGTTAATTTGTTTGTTGGTTTGTTGGTTTGTTGGCTTGTTGGTTTGTTGGTTTGTTGGCTTGTTGGCTTGTTGGTTTGTTGGTTTGTTGGTTTGTTGGATTGTTGGTTTGTTGGTTTGTTGGTTTGTTAACTTGTTGGTTTGTTAGTTTGTTGGCTTGTTGGTTTGTTGGTTTGTTGGTTTGTTGGTTTGTTGGTTTGTTGGTTTGTTGGTTTGTTGGTTTGTTGGTTTGTTGGTTTGTTGGTTTGTTGGTTTGTTGGTTTGTTGGCTTGTTGGCATGTTGTTTTGTTGGTTCGTTGGCTTGTTGGTTTGTTTGTTTGTTGGTTTGTTGGTTTGTTGGTTTGTTGGTTTGTTGGTTTGTTGGTTTGTTTGTTTGTTTGTTTGTTGGTTTGTTGGTTTGTTGGTTTGTTGGTTTGTTGGTTTGTTGGTTTGTTGGTTTGTTGGTTTGTTGATTTGCTTGTATGTTGGTTTGTTGGTTTGTTCGTTTGTTGGTTTTTTGATTTGTTGGCTTGTTGGCTTGTTGGTTTGTTGGTCTGTTGGCTTGTTCGTTTGTTGGTTTATTGTTTTGTTGGTTTGTTGGTTTGTTGGTTTGTTGGTTTGTTGGTTTGTTGGTTTATTTGTTTGTTGGTTTGTTGGTTTGTTGGCTTGTTGGTTTGTTGGTTTGTTGGTTTGTTGGCTTGTTGGCTTGTTGGTTTGTTGGTTTGTTGGTTTGTTGGTTTGTTGGCTTACTTGTTTGTTGGTTTGTTGGTTTGTTGGTTTGTTAACTTCTTGGTTTGTTAGTTTGTTGGCTTGTTGGTTTGTTGGTTTGTTGGTTTGTTGGTTTGTTGGTTTGTTGGTTTGTTGGCTTGTTGGTTTGTTGGTTTGTTGGTTTTTTGGTTTGTTGGTCTGTTGGTTTTTTGGTTTGTTGGTTTGTTGGTTTGTTGGTTTGTTGGTTTGTTGGTTTGTTTGTTTGTTGGCTTGTTGGCATGTTGGTTTGTTGGTTTGTTGGTTTGTTGGTTTGTTGGTTTGTTGGTTTGTTGGTTTGTTGGTTTGTTGGTTTGTTGGTTTGTTAACTTGTTGGTTTGTTAGTTTTTTGGCTTGTTGGTTTGTTGGTTTGTTGGTTTGTTGGTTTGTTGGTTTGTTAGTTTGTTGGTTTGTTGGTTTGTTGGTTTATTGGTTTGTTGGTTTGTTGGTTTGTTGGTTTGTTGGCTTGTTGGTTTGTTGGTTTGTTGGTTTTTTGGTTTGTTGGTTTGTTGGTTTGTTGGTTTGGTGGTTTGTTGGTTTGTTTGTTTGTTGGCTTGTTGGCATGTTGCTTTGTTGATTTATTGGCTTGTTGGTTTTTGGGTTTGTTGGTTTGTTGGTTTGTTGGTTTGTTGGTTTGTTGGTTTGTTGGTTTGTTGGTTTGTTGGTTTGTTAGTTTGTTTGTTTGTTTCTTTGTTGGTTTGTCGGTTTGTTCGTTTGTTGGTTTTTTGGTTTGTTGGCTTGTTGGTTTGATGGTTTGTTGGTTTGTTTTTTTGTTGGTTTGTTGGTTTGTTGGTTTGTTCGTTTGTTGGTTTGTTGGTTTGTTGGTTTGTTGGTTTGTTTGTTTGTTGGTTTGTTCGTTTGTTGGTTTTCTGGTTTGTTGGCTTGTTGGCTTGTTGGTTTGTTGGTTTGTTTGTTTGCTGGCTTGTTGGCATGTTAGTTTGTTGGTTTGTTGGCTTGTTGGTTTGTTGGTTTGTTGGTTTGTTGGTTTGTTGGTTTGTTGGTTTGTTGGCTTGTTGGTTTGTTGGTTTGTTGGCTTGTTTGCTTGTTGGTTTGTTAGTTTGTTGGTTTGTTGGTTTTTTGGCTTATTTGTTTGTTGGTTTGTTGGTTTGTTGGTTTGTTAACTTGTTGGTTTGTTAGTTTGTTGGCTTGTTGGTTTGTTGGTTTGTTGGTTTGTTGGCTTGTTGGTTTGTTGGTTTGTTGGCTTGTTGGCTTGTTGGTTTGTTGGTTTGTTGGTTTGTTGGATTGTTGGTTTGTTGGTTTGTTGGTTTGTTAACTTGTTGGTTTGTTAGTTTGTTGGCTTGTTGGTTTGTTGGTTTGTTTGTTTGCTGGCTTGTTAGCATGTTAGTTTGTTGGTTTGTTGGCTTGTTGGTTTGTTGGTTTGTTGGTTTGTTGGTTTGTTGGTTTGTTGGTTTGTTGGTTTGTTGGTTTGTTGGTTTGTTGGCTTGTTCGCATGTTGTTTTGTTGGTTCGTTGGCTTGTTGGTTTGTTGGTTTGTTGGTTTGTTGGTTTGTTGGTTTGTTGGTTTGTTGGTTTGTTGGTTTGTTTGTTTGTTTGTTTGTTGGTTTGTTGGTTTGTTGGTTTGTTGGTTTGTTGGTTTGTTGGTTTGTTGGTTTGTTGGTTTGTTGATTTGCTTGTATGTTGGTTTGTTGGTTTGTTCGTTTGTTGGTTTTTTGATTTGTTGGCTTGTTGGCTTGTTGGTTTGTTGGTCTGTTGGCTTGTTCGTTTGTTGGTTTATTGTTTTGTTGGTTTGTTGGTTTGTTGGTTTGTTGGTTTGTTGGTTTGTTGGTTTATTTGTTTGTTGGTTTGTTGGTTTGTTGGCTTGTTGGTTTGTTGGTTTGTTGGCTTGTTGGCTTGTTGGTTTGTTGGTTTGTTGGTTTGTTGGTTTGTTGGCTTACTTGTTTGTTGGTTTGTTGGTTTGTTGGTTTGTTAACTTGTTGGTTTGTTAATTTGTTGGCTTGTTGGTTTGTTGGTTTGTTGGTTTGTTGGTTTGTTGGTTTGTTGGTTTGTTGGTTTGTTGGCTTGTTGGTTTGTTGGTTTGTTGGTTTTTTGGTTTGTTGGTCTGTTGGTTTTTTGGTTTGTTGGTTTGTTGGTTTGTTGGTTTGTTGGTTTGTTTGTTTGTTGGCTTGTTGGCATGTTGGTTTGTTGGTTTGTTGGTTTGTTGGTTTGTTGGTTTGTTGGTTTGTTGGTTTGTTGGTTTGTTGGTTTGTTGGTTTGTTGGTTTGTTGGTTTGTTAACTTGTTGGTTTGTTAGTTTTTTGGCTTGTTGGTTTGTTGGTTTGTTGGTTTGTTGGTTTGTTGGTTTGTTAGTTTGTTGGTTTGTTGGTTTGTTGGTTTGTTGGTTTGTTGGTTTGTTGGTTTGTTGGTTTGTTGGCTTGTTGGTTTGTTGGTTTGTTGGTTTTTTGGTTTGTTGGTTTGTTGGTTTGTTGGTTTGGTGGTTTGTTGGTTTGTTTGTTTGTTGGATTGTTGGCATGTTGCTTTGTTGATTTATTGGCTTGTTGGTTTTTGGGTTTGTTGGTTTGTTGGTTTGTTGGTTTGTTGGTTTGTTGGCTTGTTGGTTTGTTGGTTTGTTGGTTTGTTAGTTTGTTTGTTTGTTTGTTTGTTGGTTTGTCGGTTTGTTCGTTTGTTGGTTTTTTGGTTTGTTGGCTTGTTGGTTTGATGGTTTGTTGGTTTGTTTTTTTGTTGGTTTGTTGGTTTGTTGGTTTGTTCGTTTGTTGGTTTGTTGGTTTGTTGGTTTGTTGGTTTGTTTGTTTGTTGGTTTGTTCGTTTGTTTGTTTTCTGGTTTGTTGGCTTGTTGGCTTGTTGGTTTGTTGGTTTGTTTGTTTGCTGGCTTGTTGGCATGTTAGTTTGTTGGTTTGTTGGCTTGTTGGTTTGTTGGTTTGTTGGTTTGTTGGTTTGTTGGTTTGTTGGTTTGTTGGCTTGTTGGTTTGTTGGTTTGTTGGCTTGTTTGCTTGTTGGTTTGTTAGTTTGTTGGTTTGTTGGTTTGTTGGCTTATTTGTTTGTTGGTTTGTTGGTTTGTTGGTTTGTTAACTTGTTGGTTTGTTAGTTTGTTGGCTTGTTGGTTTGTTGGTTTGTTGGTTTGTTGGTTTGTTGGTTTGTTGGTTTGTTGGTTTGTTGGCTTGTTGGTTTGTTGGTTTGGTGGTTTTTTGATTTGTTGGTCTGTTGGTTTTTTGGTTTGTTGGTTTGTTGGTTTGTTGGTTTGTTTGTTTGTTGGCTTGTTGGCATGTTGGTTTGTTGGTTTGTTGGTTTGTTGGTTTGTTGGTTTGTTGGTTTGTTGGTTTGTTGGCTTGTTGGTTTGTTGGTTTGTTGGTTTGTTGGTTGGTTGGTTTGTTAGTTTGTTGGTTTGTTGGTTTGTTGGTTTGTTGGTTTGTTGGTTTGTTGGTTTGTTGGCTTGTTGGTTTGTTGGTTTGTTGGTTTTTTGGTTTGTTGGTTTGTTGGTTTGTTGGTTTGGTGGTTTGTTGGTTTGTTTGTTTGTTGGCTTGTTGGCATGTTGCTTTGTTGATTTGTTGGCTTGTTGGTTTGCTGGTTTGTTGGTTTGTTGGTTTGTTGGTTTGTTGGTTTGTTGGTTTGTTGGTTTGTTAGTTTGTTTGTTTGTTTATTTGTTGGTTTGTCGGTTTGTTCGTTTGTTGGTTTTTTGGTTTGTTGGCTTGTTGGTTTGATGGTTTGTTGGTTTATTTTTTTGTTGGTTTGTTGGTTTGTTGGTTTGTTGGTGTGTTCGTTTGTTGGTTTGTTGGTTTGTTGGTTTGTTGGTTTGTTGGTTTGTTCGTTTGTTGGTTTTTTCGTTTGTTGGTTTTCTGGTTTGTTGGCTTGTTGGCTTGTTGGTTTGTTGGTTTGTTTGTTTGCTGGCTTGTTGGCATGTTAGTTTGTTGGTTTGTTGGCTTGTTGGTTTGTTGGTTTGTTGGTTTGTTGGTTTGTTGGTTTGTTGGTTTGTTGGTTTGTTGGTTTGTTGGTTTGTTGGTTTGTTGGTTTGTTGGTTTGTTGGTTTGTTGGTTTGTTGGTTTGTTGGTTTGTTGGTTTGTTGGTTTGTTGGTTTGTTGGTTTGTTGGTTTGTTGATTGTTGGTTTGTTTGTTTTTTGGCTTGTTGGCATGTTGATTTGTTGGTTTGTTGGCTTGTTGGTTTGTTGGTTTGTTGGTTTGTTGGTTTGTTGGTTTGTTGGTTTGTTGGTTTGTTGGTTTGTTGGTATGTTGGTTTGTCGGTTTGTTTGTTTATTGGTTTGCTGGTTTGTTGGTTTGTTCGTTTGTTGGTTTTTTGGTTTGTTGGCTTGTTGGTTTGTTGGTTTGTTGGTTTGTTGGTTTGTTGGTTTGTTTGTTTGTTGGCTTGTTGGCATGTTGGTTTGTTGGTTTGTTGGCTTGTTGGCTTGTTGGTTTGTTTTTTTGTTGGTTTGTTGGTTTGTTGGTTTGTTGGTTTGTTGGTTTGTTTGTTTGTTTGTTTGTTGGTTTGTTGGTTTGTTGGTTTGTTGGTTTGTTAACTTGTTGGTTTGTTAGTTTGTTGGCTTGTTGGTTTGTTGGTTTGTTGGTTTGTTGGTTTTTTTTGTTTGATGGTTTGTTGGTTTGTTGGTTTGTTTGTTTGTTGGTTCGTTGGGTTGTTGGTTTTTTCGTTTGTTGGTTTTTCGGTTTGTTGGTTTGTTTGTTTGTTGGTTTGTTGGCTTGTTGGTTTGTTTGTTTGTTGGTTCGTTGGTTTGTTGGTTTGTTCGTTTGTTGGTTTTTTTGTTTGTTTGTTTGTTGGTTTGTTGGCTTGTTGGTTTGTTGGTTTGCTGGTTTGTTCGTTTGTTGGTTTGTTGGTTTGTTGGTTTGTTGGTTTTTCGGTTTGTTGGTTTGTTGGTTTGTTGGTTTGTTGGTTTGTTGGCTTGTTGGTTTGTTGGTTTGTTGGTTTATTGGTTTGTTGGTTTGTTGGCTTGTTGGTTTGTTTGTTTGTTGGTTTGTTGGTTTGTTGGTTTGTTAACTTGTTGGCTTGTTAGTTTGTTGGCTTGTTGGTTTGTTGGTTTGTTGGTTTGTTGGTTTGTTGGTTTGTTGGTTTGTTGGTTTGTTGGTTTGTTGGTTTGTTGGTTTGTTGGCTTGTTAGTTTGTTGGTTTGTTGGTTTTTTGGTTTGTTGGTTTGTTGGTTTGTTGGTTGGTTGGGTTGTTGGTTTGTGGGTTTGTTGGTTTGTTTGTTTGTTGGCTTGTTGGCATGTTGGTTTGTTGGTTTGTTGGTTTGTTAATTTGTTGGTTTGTTGGTTTGTTGGTTTGTTGGTTTGTTAACTTGTTGGTTTGTTAGTTTGTTGGCTTGTTGGTTTGTTGGTTTGTTGGTTTGTTGGTTTGTTGGTTTGTTGGTTTGTTGGTTTGTTGGTTTGTTGGTTTGTTGGTTTGTTGGTTTGTTGGTTTGTTGGTTTGTTGGTTTGTTGGCTTGTTGGTTTGTTGGTTTGTTGGTTTGTTGGTTCCTTAGTTTTTTGGGTTGTTCGTTTGTTGGTTTGTTGGTTTTTTGGTTTGTTGGTTTGTTGGTTTGTTGGTTTGTTCTTCTGTTGGTTTTTAGTTTGTTCGTTTGTTGGTTTTTTGGTTTGTTGGTTTGTTGGTTTGTTGGTTTGTTGGTTTGTTGGCTTGTTGGTTTGTTGGTTTGTTGGCTTGTTGGCTTGTTGGTTTGTTGGTTTGTTGGTCTGTTGGTTTGTTGGTTTGTTGGTTTGTTGGTTTATTTGTTTGTTGGTTTGTTGGTTTGTTGGTTTGTTGGTTTGTTGGTTTGTTGGTTTGTTAACTTGTTGGTTTGTAAGTTTGTTGGCTTGTTGGTTTGTTGGTTTGTTGGTTTGTTGGTTTGTTGATTTGTTGGTTTGTTGGTTTGTTGGCTTGTTGGTTTGTTGGTTTGTTGGTTTGTTGGTTTGTTGGTTTGTTGGTTTGTTGGTTTGTTGGTTTGTTTGTTTGTTGGCTTGTTGGCATGTTGGTTTGTTGGTTTGTTGGCTTGTTGGTTTGTTGGTTTGTTGGTTTGTTGGTTTGTTGGTTTGTTTGTTTGTTTGTTTGTTGGTTTGTTGGTTTGTTGGTTTGTTGGTTTGTTGGTTTGTTCGTTTGTTGGTTTTTTGGTTTGTTGGCTTGTTGGTTTGTTGGTTTGTTGGTTTGTTGGTTTGTTTGTTTGTTGGCTTGTTGGCATGTTGGTTTGTTGGTTTGTTGGCTTATTGGTTTGTTGGTTTGTTGGTTTGTTGGTTTGTTGGTTTGTCCGTTTGTTGGTTTGTTGGTTTGTTGGTTTGTTCGTTTGTTGGTTTTTTGGTTTGTTGGCTTGTTGGCTTGTTGGTTTGTTGGTCTGTTTGCTTGTTGGTTTGTTCGTTTGTTAGTTTGTTGGTTTGTTGGTTTGTTGGTTTATTTGTTTGTTGGTTTGTTGGTTTGTTGGCTTGTTGGTTTGTTGGTTTGTTGGCTTGTTGGCTTGTTGGTTTGTTGGTTTGTTGGTTTGTTGGTTTGTTGGTTTGTTGGTTTGTTGGTTTGTTGGCTTATTTGTTTGTTGGTTTGTAGGTTTGTTGGTTTGTTGGTTTGTTAACTTGTTGGTTTGTTAGTTTGTTGGTTTTTTCGTTTGTTAGTTTGTTGGTTTATTGGTTTGTTGGTTTGTTGGTTTATTTGTTTGTTGGTTTGTTGGTTTGTTGGTTTGTTGGTTTGTTGGTTTGTTGGTTTGTTGGCTTGTTGGTTTGTTGGTTTGTTGGTTTTTTAGTTTGTTGATTTGTTGGTTTGTTGGTTTGTTGGCTTGTTGGTTTGTTGGTTTGTTGGTTTGTTGATTTGTTGGTTTGTTGGTTTGTTGGTTTGTTGGTTTGTTTGTTTGTTGGCTTGTTGGCATGTTGGTTTGTTGGTTTGTTGGCTTGTTGGTTTGTTGGTTTGTTGGTTTGTTGGTTTGTTGGTTTATTTGTTTGTTTGTTTGTTGGTTTGTTGGTTTGTTGGTTTGTTCGTTTGTTGGTTTTTTGGTTTGTTGGCTTGTTGGTTTGTTGGTTTGTTGGTTTGTTGGTTTGTTTGTTTGTTGGCTTGTTGGCATGTTGGTTTGTTGGTTTGTTGGCTTATTGGTTTGTTGGTTTGTTGGTTTGTTGGTTTGTTGGTTTGTTGGTTTGTTCGTTTGTTGGTTTGTTTGTTTTTTGGCTTCTTGGCATGTTGGTTTACTGGTTTGTTGGCTTGTTGGTTTGTTGGTTTGTGGGTTTGTTGGTTTTTTGGTTTGTTGGTTTGTTGGTTTGTTGGTTTGTTGGTTTGTTGGTTTGTTGGTTTGTTTGTTTGTTGGTTTGTTGGTTTGTTGGTTTGTTCGTTTGTTGGTTTTTTGGTTTGTTGGCTTGTTGGCTTGTTGGTTTGTTGGTCTGTTTGCTTGTTGGTTTGTTCGTTTGTTAGTTTGTTGGTTTGTTGGTTTGTTGGTTTATTTGTTTGTTGGTTTGTTGGTTTGTTGGTTTGTTGGCTTGTTGGTTTGTTGGTTTGTTGGCTTGTTGGCTTGTTGGTTTGTTGGTTTGTTGGTTTGTTGGTTTGTTGGTTTGTTAGTTTGTTGGTTTGTTGGTTTGTTGGCTTATTTGTTTGTTGGTTTGTAGGTTTGTTGGTTTGTTGGTTTGTTAACTTGTTGGTTTGTTAGTTTGTTGGTTTTTTCGTTCGTTAGTTTGTTGGTTTATTGGTTTGTTGGTTTGTTGGTTTATTTGTTTGTTGGTTTGTTGGTTTGTTGGTTTGTTGGTTTGTTGGCTTGTTGGCATGTTGGTTTGTTGGTTTGTTGGTTTGTTGGCTTGTTGGTTTGTTGGTTTGTTGGCTTGTTGGCTTGTTGGTTTGTTGGTTTGTTAGTTTGTTGGTTTGTTGGTTTGTTGGTTTGTTGGCTTATTTGTTTGTTGGTTTGTTGGTTTGTTGGTTTGTTGCTTTGTTAACTTGTTGGTTTGTTAGTTTGTTGGCTTGTTGGTTTGTTGGTTTGTTGGTTTGTTGGTTTGTCGGTTTGTTGGTTTGTTGGTTTGTTGGTTTGTTGGTTTGTTGGTTTGTTGGCTTGTTGGTTTGTTGGTTTGTTGGTTTGTTGGCTTGTTAGTTTGTTGGTTTGTTGGTTTTTTGGTTTGTTGGTTTGTTGGTTTGTTGGTTGGTTGGGTTGTTGGTTTGTGGGTTTGTTGGTTTGTTTGTTTGTTGGCTTGTTGGCATGTTGGTTTGTTGGTTTGTTGGTTTGTTAATTTGTTGGTTTGTTGGTTTGTTGGTTTGTTGGTTTGTTAACTTGTTGGTTTGTTAGTTTGTTGGCTTGTTGGTTTGTTGGTTTGTTGGTTTGTTGGTTTGTTGGTTTGTTGGTTGGTTGGTTTGTTAGTTTGTTGGTTTGTTGGTTTGTTGGTTTGTTGGTTTGTTGGTTTGTTGGTTTGTTGGTTTGTTGGTTTTTTGGTTTGTTGGTTTGTTGGTTTGTTGGTTTGTTGGCTTGTTGGCTTGTTGGTTTGTTGGTTTGTTGGTTTGTTGGTTTATTGGTTTGTTGGTTTATTTGTTTGTTGGTTTGTTGGTTTGTTGGTTTGTTGGTTTGTTGGTTTGTTGGTTTGTTGGTTTGTTGGTTTGTTGGATTGTTGGTTTGTTGGTTTGTTGGTTTGTTAACTTGTTGGTTTGTTAGTTTGTTGGCTTGTTGGTTTGTTGGTTTGTTGGTTTGTTGGTTTGTTGGTTTGTTATTTTGTTGGTTAATTTGTTTGTTGGTTTGTTGGTTTGTTGGCTTGTTGGTTTGTTGGTTTGTTGGCTTGTTGGCTTGTTGGTTTGTTGGTTTGTTGGTTTGTTGGATTGTTGGTTTGTTGGTTTGTTGGTTTGTTAACTTGTTGGTTTGTTAGTTTGTTGGCTTGTTGGTTTGTTGGTTTGTTGGTTTGTTGGTTTGTTGGTTTGTTGGTTTGTTGGTTTGTTGGTTTGTTGGTTTGTTGGTTTGTTGGTTTGTTGGTTTGTTGGTTTGTTGGCTTGTTGGCATGTTGTTTTGTTGGTTCGTTGGCTTGTTGGTTTGTTTGTTTGTTGGTTTGTTGGTTTGTTGGTTTGTTGGTTTGTTGGTTTGTTGGTTTGTTTGTTTGTTTGTTTGTTGGTTTGTTGGTTTGTTGGTTTGTTGGTTTGTTGGTTTGTTGGTTTGTTGGTTTGTTGGTTTGTTGATTTGCTTGTATGTTGGTTTGTTGGTTTGTTCGTTTGTTGGTTTTTTGATTTGTTGGCTTGTTGGCTTGTTGGTTTGTTGGTCTGTTGGCTTGTTCGTTTGTTGGTTTATTGTTTTGTTGGTTTGTTGGTTTGTTGGTTTGTTGGTTTGTTGGTTTGTTGGTTTATTTGTTTGTTGGTTTGTTGGTTTGTTGGCTTGTTGGTTTGTTGGTTTGTTGGCTTGTTGGCTTGTTGGTTTGTTGGTTTGTTGGTTTGTTGGTTTGTTGGCTTACTTGTTTGTTGGTTTGTTGGTTTGTTGGTTTGTTAACTTCTTGGTTTGTTAGTTTGTTGGCTTGTTGGTTTGTTGGTTTGTTGGTTTGTTGGTTTGTTGGTTTGTTGGTTTGTTGGCTTGTTGGTTTGTTGGTTTGTTGGTTTTTTGGTTTGTTGGTCTGTTGGTTTTTTGGTTTGTTGGTTTGTTGGTTTGTTGGTTTGTTGGTTTGTTGGTTTGTTTGTTTGTTGGCTTGTTGGCATGTTGGTTTGTTGGTTTGTTGGTTTGTTGGTTTGTTGGTTTGTTGGTTTGTTGGTTTGTTGGTTTGTTGGTTTGTTGGTTTGTTAACTTGTTGGTTTGTTAGTTTTTTGGCTTGTTGGTTTGTTGGTTTGTTGGTTTGTTGGTTTGTTGGTTTGTTAGTTTGTTGGTTTGTTGGTTTGTTGGTTTATTGGTTTGTTGGTTTGTTGGTTTGTTGGTTTGTTGGCTTGTTGGTTTGTTGGTTTGTTGGTTTTTTGGTTTGTTGGTTTGTTGGTTTGTTGGTTTGGTGGTTTGTTGGTTTGTTTGTTTGTTGGCTTGTTGGCATGTTGCTTTGTTGATTTATTGGCTTGTTGGTTTTTGGGTTTGTTGGTTTGTTGGTTTGTTGGTTTGTTGGTTTGTTGGTTTGTTGGTTTGTTGGTTTGTTGGTTTGTTAGTTTGTTTGTTTGTTTCTTTGTTGGTTTGTCGGTTTGTTCGTTTGTTGGTTTTTTGGTTTGTTGGCTTGTTGGTTTGATGGTTTGTTGGTTTGTTTTTTTGTTGGTTTGTTGGTTTGTTGGTTTGTTCGTTTGTTGGTTTGTTGGTTTGTTGGTTTGTTGGTTTGTTTGTTTGTTGGTTTGTTCGTTTGTTGGTTTTCTGGTTTGTTGGCTTGTTGGCTTGTTGGTTTGTTGGTTTGTTTGTTTGCTGGCTTGTTGGCATGTTAGTTTGTTGGTTTGTTGGCTTGTTGGTTTGTTGGTTTGTTGGTTTGTTGGTTTGTTGGTTTGTTGGTTTGTTGGCTTGTTGGTTTGTTGGTTTGTTGGCTTGTTTGCTTGTTGGTTTGTTAGTTTGTTGGTTTGTTGGTTTTTTGGCTTATTTGTTTGTTGGTTTGTTGGTTTGTTGGTTTGTTAACTTGTTGGTTTGTTAGTTTGTTGGCTTGTTGGTTTGTTGGTTTGTTGGTTTGTTGGCTTGTTGGTTTGTTGGTTTGTTGGCTTGTTGGCTTGTTGGTTTGTTGGTTTGTTGGTTTGTTGGATTGTTGGTTTGTTGGTTTGTTGGTTTGTTAACTTGTTGGTTTGTTAGTTTGTTGGCTTGTTGGTTTGTTGGTTTGTTTGTTTGCTGGCTTGTTGGCATGTTAGTTTGTTGGTTTGTTGGCTTGTTGGTTTGTTGGTTTGTTGGTTTGTTGGTTTGTTGGTTTGTTGGTTTGTTGGTTTGTTGGTTTGTTGGTTTGTTGGCTTGTTCGCATGTTGTTTTGTTGGTTCGTTGGCTTGTTGGTTTGTTGGTTTGTTGGTTTGTTGGTTTGTTGGTTTGTTGGTTTGTTGGTTTGTTGGTTTGTTTGTTTGTTTGTTTGTTGGTTTGTTGGTTTGTTGGTTTGTTGGTTTGTTGGTTTGTTGGTTTGTTGGTTTGTTGGTTTGTTGGTTTGTTGGTTTGTTGATTTGCTTGTATGTTGGTTTGTTGGTTTGTTCGTTTGTTGGTTTTTTGATTTGTTGGCTTGTTGGCTTGTTGGTTTGTTGGTCTGTTGGCTTGTTCGTTTGTTGGTTTATTGTTTTGTTGGTTTGTTGGTTTGTTGGTTTGTTGGTTTGTTGGTTTGTTGGTTTATTTGTTTGTTGGTTTGTTGGTTTGTTGGCTTGTTGGTTTGTTGGTTTGTTGGCTTGTTGGCTTGTTGGTTTGTTGGTTTGTTGGTTTGTTGGTTTGTTGGCTTACTTGTTTGTTGGTTTGTTGGTTTGTTGGTTTGTTAACTTGTTGGTTTGTTAGTTTGTTGGCTTGTTGGTTTGTTGGTTTGTTGGTTTGTTGGTTTGTTGGTTTGTTGGTTTGTTGGTTTGTTGGCTTGTTGGTTTGTTGGTTTGTTGGTTTTTTGGTTTGTTGGTCTGTTGGTTTTTTGGTTTGTTGGTTTGTTGGTTTGTTGGTTTGTTGGTTTGTTTGTTTGTTGGCTTGTTGGCATGTTGGTTTGTTGGTTTGTTGGTTTGTTGGTTTGTTGGTTTGTTGGTTTGTTGGTTTGTTGGTTTGTTGGTTTGTTGGTTTGTTGGTTTGTTGGTTTGTTAACTTGTTGGTTTGTTAGTTTTTTGGCTTGTTGGTTTGTTGGTTTGTTGGTTTGTTGGTTTGTTGGTTTGTTAGTTTGTTGGTTTGTTGGTTTGTTGGTTTGTTGGTTTGTTGGTTTGTTGGTTTGTTGGTTTGTTGGCTTGTTGGTTTGTTGGTTTGTTGGTTTTTTGGTTTGTTGGTTTGTTGGTTTGTTGGTTTGGTGGTTTGTTGGTTTGTTTGTTTGTTGGATTGTTGGCATGTTGCTTTGTTGATTTATTGGCTTGTTGGTTTTTGGGTTTGTTGGTTTGTTGGTTTGTTGGTTTGTTGGTTTGTTGGCTTGTTGGTTTGTTGGTTTGTTGGTTTGTTAGTTTGTTTGTTTGTTTGTTTGTTGGTTTGTCGGTTTGTTCGTTTGTTGGTTTTTTGGTTTGTTGGCTTGTTGGTTTGATGGTTTGTTGGTTTGTTTTTTTGTTGGTTTGTTGGTTTGTTGGTTTGTTCGTTTGTTGGTTTGTTGGTTTGTTGGTTTGTTGGTTTGTTTGTTTGTTGGTTTGTTCGTTTGTTTGTTTTCTGGTTTGTTGGCTTGTTGGCTTGTTGGTTTGTTGGTTTGTTTGTTTGCTGGCTTGTTGGCATGTTAGTTTGTTGGTTTGTTGGCTTGTTGGTTTGTTGGTTTGTTGGTTTGTTGGTTTGTTGGTTTGTTGGTTTGTTGGCTTGTTGGTTTGTTGGTTTGTTGGCTTGTTTGCTTGTTGGTTTGTTAGTTTGTTGGTTTGTTGGTTTGTTGGCTTATTTGTTTGTTGGTTTGTTGGTTTGTTGGTTTGTTAACTTGTTGGTTTGTTAGTTTGTTGGCTTGTTGGTTTGTTGGTTTGTTGGTTTGTTGGTTTGTTGGTTTGTTGGTTTGTTGGTTTGTTGGCTTGTTGGTTTGTTGGTTTGGTGGTTTTTTGATTTGTTGGTCTGTTGGTTTTTTGGTTTGTTGGTTTGTTGGTTTGTTGGTTTGTTTGTTTGTTGGCTTGTTGGCATGTTGGTTTGTTGGTTTGTTGGTTTGTTGGTTTGTTGGTTTGTTGGTTTGTTGGCTTGTTGGTTTGTTGGTTTGTTGGTTTGTTGGTTGGTTGGTTTGTTAGTTTGTTGGTTTGTTGGTTTGTTGGTTTGTTGGTTTGTTGGTTTGTTGGCTTGTTGGTTTGTTGGTTTGTTGGTTTTTTGGTTTGTTGGTTTGTTGGTTTGTTGGTTTGGTGGTTTGTTGGTTTGTTTGTTTGTTGGCTTGTTGGCATGTTGCTTTGTTGATTTGTTGGCTTGTTGGTTTGCTGGTTTGTTGGTTTGTTGGTTTGTTGGTTTGTTGGTTTGTTGGTTTGTTGGTTTGTTAGTTTGTTTGTTTGTTTATTTGTTGGTTTGTCGGTTTGTTCGTTTGTTGGTTTTTTGGTTTGTTGGCTTGTTGGTTTGATGGTTTGTTGGTTTATTTTTTTGTTGGTTTGTTGGTTTGTTGGTTTGTTGGTGTGTTCGTTTGTTGGTTTGTTGGTTTGTTGGTTTGTTGGTTTGTTGGTTTGTTCGTTTGTTGGTTTTTTCGTTTGTTGGTTTTCTGGTTTGTTGGCTTGTTGGCTTGTTGGTTTGTTGGTTTGTTTGTTTGCTGGCTTGTTGGCATGTTAGTTTGTTGGTTTGTTGGCTTGTTGGTTTGTTGGTTTGTTGGTTTGTTGGTTTGTTGGTTTGTTGGTTTGTTGGTTTGTTGGTTTGTTGGTTTGTTGGTTTGTTGGTTTGTTGGTTTGTTGGTTTGTTGGTTTGTTGGTTTGTTGGTTTGTTGGTTTGTTGGTTTGTTGGTTTGTTGGTTTGTTGGTTTGTTGATTGTTGGTTTGTTTGTTTTTTGGCTTGTTGGCATGTTGATTTGTTGGTTTGTTGGCTTGTTGGTTTGTTGGTTTGTTGGTTTGTTGGTTTGTTGGTTTGTTGGTTTGTTGGTTTGTTGGTTTGTTGGTATGTTGGTTTGTCGGTTTGTTTGTTTATTGGTTTGCTGGTTTGTTGGTTTGTTCGTTTGTTGGTTTTTTGGTTTGTTGGCTTGTTGGTTTGTTGGTTTGTTGGTTTGTTGGTTTGTTGGTTTGTTTGTTTGTTGGCTTGTTGGCATGTTGGTTTGTTGGTTTGTTGGCTTGTTGGCTTGTTGGTTTGTTTTTTTGTTGGTTTGTTGGTTTGTTGGTTTGTTGGTTTGTTGGTTTGTTTGTTTGTTTGTTTGTTGGTTTGTTGGTTTGTTGGTTTGTTGGTTTGTTAACTTGTTGGTTTGTTAGTTTGTTGGCTTGTTGGTTTGTTGGTTTGTTGGTTTGTTGGTTTTTTTTGTTTGATGGTTTGTTGGTTTGTTGGTTTGTTTGTTTGTTGGTTCGTTGGGTTGTTGGTTTTTTCGTTTGTTGGTTTTTCGGTTTGTTGGTTTGTTTGTTTGTTGGTTTGTTGGCTTGTTGGTTTGTTTGTTTGTTGGTTCGTTGGTTTGTTGGTTTGTTCGTTTGTTGGTTTTTTTGTTTGTTTGTTTGTTGGTTTGTTGGCTTGTTGGTTTGTTGGTTTGCTGGTTTGTTCGTTTGTTGGTTTGTTGGTTTGTTGGTTTGTTGGTTTTTCGGTTTGTTGGTTTGTTGGTTTGTTGGTTTGTTGGTTTGTTGGCTTGTTGGTTTGTTGGTTTGTTGGTTTATTGGTTTGTTGGTTTGTTGGCTTGTTGGTTTGTTTGTTTGTTGGTTTGTTGGTTTGTTGGTTTGTTAACTTGTTGGCTTGTTAGTTTGTTGGCTTGTTGGTTTGTTGGTTTGTTGGTTTGTTGGTTTGTTGGTTTGTTGGTTTGTTGGTTTGTTGGTTTGTTGGTTTGTTGGTTTGTTGGCTTGTTAGTTTGTTGGTTTGTTGGTTTTTTGGTTTGTTGGTTTGTTGGTTTGTTGGTTGGTTGGGTTGTTGGTTTGTGGGTTTGTTGGTTTGTTTGTTTGTTGGCTTGTTGGCATGTTGGTTTGTTGGTTTGTTGGTTTGTTAATTTGTTGGTTTGTTGGTTTGTTGGTTTGTTGGTTTGTTAACTTGTTGGTTTGTTAGTTTGTTGGCTTGTTGGTTTGTTGGTTTGTTGGTTTGTTGGTTTGTTGGTTTGTTGGTTTGTTGGTTTGTTGGTTTGTTGGTTTGTTGGTTTGTTGGTTTGTTGGTTTGTTGGTTTGTTGGCTTGTTGGTTTGTTGGTTTGTTGGTTTGTTGGTTCCTTAGTTTTTTGGGTTGTTCGTTTGTTGGTTTGTTGGTTTTTTGGTTTGTTGGTTTGTTGGTTTGTTGGTTTGTTCTTCTGTTGGTTTTTAGTTTGTTCGTTTGTTGGTTTTTTGGTTTGTTGGTTTGTTGGTTTGTTGGTTTGTTGGTTTGTTGGCTTGTTGGTTTGTTGGTTTGTTGGCTTGTTGGCTTGTTGGTTTGTTGGTTTGTTGGTCTGTTGGTTTGTTGGTTTGTTGGTTTGTTGGTTTATTTGTTTGTTGGTTTGTTGGTTTGTTGGTTTGTTGGTTTGTTGGTTTGTTGGTTTGTTAACTTGTTGGTTTGTAAGTTTGTTGGCTTGTTGGTTTGTTGGTTTGTTGGTTTGTTGGTTTGTTGATTTGTTGGTTTGTTGGTTTGTTGGCTTGTTGGTTTGTTGGTTTGTTGGTTTGTTGGTTTGTTGGTTTGTTGGTTTGTTGGTTTGTTGGTTTGTTTGTTTGTTGGCTTGTTGGCATGTTGGTTTGTTGGTTTGTTGGCTTGTTGGTTTGTTGGTTTGTTGGTTTGTTGGTTTGTTGGTTTGTTTGTTTGTTTGTTTGTTGGTTTGTTGGTTTGTTGGTTTGTTGGTTTGTTGGTTTGTTCGTTTGTTGGTTTTTTGGTTTGTTGGCTTGTTGGTTTGTTGGTTTGTTGGTTTGTTGGTTTGTTTGTTTGTTGGCTTGTTGGCATGTTGGTTTGTTGGTTTGTTGGCTTATTGGTTTGTTGGTTTGTTGGTTTGTTGGTTTGTTGGTTTGTCCGTTTGTTGGTTTGTTGGTTTGTTGGTTTGTTCGTTTGTTGGTTTTTTGGTTTGTTGGCTTGTTGGCTTGTTGGTTTGTTGGTCTGTTTGCTTGTTGGTTTGTTCGTTTGTTAGTTTGTTGGTTTGTTGGTTTGTTGGTTTATTTGTTTGTTGGTTTGTTGGTTTGTTGGCTTGTTGGTTTGTTGGTTTGTTGGCTTGTTGGCTTGTTGGTTTGTTGGTTTGTTGGTTTGTTGGTTTGTTGGTTTGTTGGTTTGTTGGTTTGTTGGCTTATTTGTTTGTTGGTTTGTAGGTTTGTTGGTTTGTTGGTTTGTTAACTTGTTGGTTTGTTAGTTTGTTGGTTTTTTCGTTTGTTAGTTTGTTGGTTTATTGGTTTGTTGGTTTGTTGGTTTATTTGTTTGTTGGTTTGTTGGTTTGTTGGTTTGTTGGTTTGTTGGTTTGTTGGTTTGTTGGCTTGTTGGTTTGTTGGTTTGTTGGTTTTTTAGTTTGTTGATTTGTTGGTTTGTTGGTTTGTTGGCTTGTTGGTTTGTTGGTTTGTTGGTTTGTTGATTTGTTGGTTTGTTGGTTTGTTGGTTTGTTGGTTTGTTTGTTTGTTGGCTTGTTGGCATGTTGGTTTGTTGGTTTGTTGGCTTGTTGGTTTGTTGGTTTGTTGGTTTGTTGGTTTGTTGGTTTATTTGTTTGTTTGTTTGTTGGTTTGTTGGTTTGTTGGTTTGTTCGTTTGTTGGTTTTTTGGTTTGTTGGCTTGTTGGTTTGTTGGTTTGTTGGTTTGTTGGTTTGTTTGTTTGTTGGCTTGTTGGCATGTTGGTTTGTTGGTTTGTTGGCTTATTGGTTTGTTGGTTTGTTGGTTTGTTGGTTTGTTGGTTTGTTGGTTTGTTCGTTTGTTGGTTTGTTTGTTTTTTGGCTTCTTGGCATGTTGGTTTACTGGTTTGTTGGCTTGTTGGTTTGTTGGTTTGTGGGTTTGTTGGTTTTTTGGTTTGTTGGTTCGTTGGTTTGTTGGTTTGTTGGTTTGTTGGTTTGTTGGTTTGTTTGTTTGTTGGTTTGTTGGTTTGTTGGTTTGTTCGTTTGTTGGTTTTTTGGTTTGTTGGCTTGTTGGCTTGTTGGTTTGTTGGTCTGTTTGCTTGTTGGTTTGTTCGTTTGTTAGTTTGTTGGTTTGTTGGTTTGTTGGTTTATTTGTTTGTTGGTTTGTTGGTTTGTTGGTTTGTTGGCTTGTTGGTTTGTTGGTTTGTTGGCTTGTTGGCTTGTTGGTTTGTTGGTTTGTTGGTTTGTTGGTTTGTTGGTTTGTTAGTTTGTTGGTTTGTTGGTTTGTTGGCTTATTTGTTTGTTGGTTTGTAGGTTTGTTGGTTTGTTGGTTTGTTAACTTGTTGGTTTGTTAGTTTGTTGGTTTTTTCGTTCGTTAGTTTGTTGGTTTATTGGTTTGTTGGTTTGTTGGTTTATTTGTTTGTTGGTTTGTTGGTTTGTTGGTTTGTTGGTTTGTTGGCTTGTTGGCATGTTGGTTTGTTGGTTTGTTGGTTTGTTGGCTTGTTGGTTTGTTGGTTTGTTGGCTTGTTGGCTTGTTGGTTTGTTGGTTTGTTGGTTTGTTGGTTTGTTGGTTTGTTGGTTTGTTGGCTTATTTGTTTGTTGGTTTGTTGGTTTGTTGGTTTGTTGCTTTGTTAACTTGTTGGTTTGTTAGTTTGTTGGCTTGTTGGTTTGTTGGTTTGTTGGTTTGTTGGTTTGTCGGTTTGTTGGTTTGTTGGTTTGTTGGTTTGTTGGTTTGTTGGTTTGTTGGCTTGTTGGCATGTTGTTTTGTTTGTTTGTTGGCTTGTTGGTTTGTTGGTTTGTTGGTTTGTTGGTTTGTTGGCTTCTTGGTTTGTTGGTTTGTTGGTTTTTTGGTTTGTTGGTTTGTTGGTTTGTTGGTTTGTTGGTTTGTGGGTTTGTTGGTTTGTTTGTTTGTTGGCTAGTTGGCATGTTGGCATGTTGGTTTGTTGGTTTGTTGGTTTGTTGGTTTGTTGGTTTGTTGGTTTGTTGGTTTGTTGGTTTGTTGGTTTGTTGGTTTGTTAACTTGTTGGTTTGTTAGTTTGTTGGTTTGTTGGTTTGTTGGTTCCTTGGTTTGTTGGTTTGTTCGTTTGTTGGTTTGTTGGTTTGTTTATTTGTTAGTTTGTTGGTTTGTTGGTTTGTTTTTCTGTTGGTTTTTAGTTTGTTCGTTTGTTGGTTTTTTGGTTTGTTGGTTTGTTGGTGTGTTGGTTTGTTGGTTTGTTGGCTTGTTGGTTTGTTGGTTTGTTGGCTTGTTGGCTTGTTGGTTTGTTGGTTTGTTGGTCTGTTGGTTTGTTGGTTTGTTGGTTTGTTGGTTTATTTGTTTGTTGGTTTGTTGGTTTGTTGGTTTGTTGGTTTGTTGGTTTGTTGGTTTGTTGGTTTGTTAACTTGTTGGTTTGTAAGTTTGTTGGCTTGTTGGTTTGTTGGTTTGTTGGTTTGTTGGTTTGTTGGTTTGTTGATTTGTTGGTTTGTTGGTTTGTTGGCTTGTTGGTTTGTTGGTTTGTTGGTTTGTTGATTTGTTGGTTTGTTGGTTTATTGGTTTGTTGGTTTGTTTGTTTGTTGGCTTGTTGGCATGTTGGTTTTTTGGTTGGTTGGCTTGTTGGTTTGTTGGTTTGTTGGTTTGTTGGTTTGTTCGTTTGTTTGTTTGTTTGTTTGTTTGTTTGTTGGTTTGTTGGTTTGTTGGTTTGTTCGTTTGTTGGTTTTTTGGTTTGTTGGCTTGTTGGTTTGTTGGTTTGTTGGTTTGTTGATTTGTTTGTTTGTTGGCTTGTTGGCATGTTGGTTTGTTGGTTTGTTGGCTTATTGGTTTGTTGGTTTGTTAGTTTGTTGGTTAGTTGGTTTGTTCGTTTGTTGGTTTGTTTGTTTGTTGGTTTGTTGGCATGTTGGTTTGTTGGTTTGTTGGCTTGTTGGTTTGTTGGTTTGTTGGCTTGTTGGTTTGTTGGTTTGTTGGTTTGTTGGTTTGTTGGTTTGTTGGTTTGTTGGTTTGTTTGTTTGTTGGTTTGTTGGTTTGTTGGTTTGTTCGTTTGTTGGTTTTTTGGTTTGCTGGCTTGTTGGCTTGTTGGTTTGTTGGTCTGTTTGCTTGTTGGTTTGTTCGTTTGTTAGTTTGTTGGTTTGTTGGTTTGTTGGTTTATTTGTTTGTTGGTTTGTTGGTTTGTTTGCTTGTTGGTTTGTTGGTTTGTTGGCTTGTTGGCTTGTTGGTATGTTGGTTTGTTGGTTTGTTGGTTTGTTGGTTTGTTGGTTTGTTGGCTTATTTGTTTGTTGGTTTGTAGGTTTGTTGGTTTGTTGGTTTGTTAACTTGTTGGTTTGTTAGTTTGTTGGTTTGTTCGTTTGTTGGTGTGTTGATTTGTTGGTTTGTTGGTTTGTTGGTTTATTTGTTTGTTGGTTTGTTGATTTGTTGGTTTGTTGGCTTGTTGGTTTGTTGGCTTGTTGGTTTGTTGGTTTGTTGGTTTGTTGGTTTGTTGGTTTGTTGGTTTGTTGATTTGCTTGTTTGTTAGTTTGTTGGTTTGTTGGTTTGTTGGTTTGTTGGTTTGTTGGTTTGTTGGCTTGTTGGTTTGTTGGTTTGTTGGTTTTTTGTTTTGTTGGTTTGTTGGCTTGTTGGCATGTTGGTTTGTTGGTTTGTTGGTTTGTTGGCTTGTTGGTTTGTTGGGATGTTGGCTTGTTGGCTTGTTGGTTTGTTGGTTTGTTGGTTTGTTGGTTTGTTGGTTTGTTGGTTTGTTGGCTTATTTGTTTGTTGGTTTGTTGGTTTGTTTGTTTGTTGGTTTGTTGGTTTGTTTATTTGTTGGTTTGTTAGTTTGTTGGCTTGTTGGTTTGTTGGTTTGTTGGTTTGTTGGTTTGTTGGTTTGTTGGTTTGTTGGTTTGTTGGTTTGTTGGTTTGTTGGTTTGTTGGTTTGTTGGCTTGTTGGCATGTTGTTTTGTTGGTTTGTTGGCTTGTTGGTTTGTTGGTTTGTTGGATTGTTGGTTTGTTGGTTTGTTGGTTTGTTGGTTTGTTTGTTTGTTGGTTTGTTGGTTTGTTGGTTTGTTGGTTTGTTGGTTTGTTCGTTTGTTGGTTTGTTCGTTTGTTGGTTTTTTGGTTTGTTGGCTTGTTGGTTTGTTGGTTTGTTGGTTTGTTGGTTTGTCGGTTTGTTTGTTTGTTTGTTTGTTGCTTTGTTGGTTTGTTTGTTTGTTGGTTTGTTGGCATGTTGGTTTGTTGGTTTGTTGGTTTGTTGGTTTGTTGGTTTGTTCGTTTGTTGGTTTGTTCCTTTGTTGGTTTTTTGGTTTGTTGGTTTGTTGGTTTGTTGGCTTGTTCGTTTGTTGGTTTGTTGGTTTGTTGGTTAGTTGGTTTGTTGGTTTGTTGGTTTGTTTGTTTGTTGGCATGTTGGTTTGTTGGTTTGTTGGCTTGTTGGTTTGTTGGTTTGTTGGCTTGTTGGTTTGTTGGTTTGTTGGTTTGTTGGTTTGTTGGTTTGTTGGTTTGTTGGTTTGTTCGTTTGTTGGTTTGTTGGTTTGTTGGTTTGTTGGTTTGTTGGTTTGTTGGTTTGTTGATTTGCTTGTTTGTTAGTTTGTTGGTTTGTTCGGTTGTTGGTTTTTTGATTTGTTGGCTTGTTGGCTTGTTGGTTTGTTGGTCTGTTGGCTTGTTGGTTTGTTGGTTTGTTGGATTGTTGGTTTGTTGGTTTGTTGGTTTGTTGGTTTGTTGGTTTGTTGGTTTGTTGGTTTATTTGTTTGTTGGTTTGTTGGTTTGTTGGTTTGTTGGCTTGTTGGTTTGTTGGTTTGTTGGCTTGTTGGCTTGTTGGCTTGTTGGTTTGTTGGTTTGTTGGTTTGTTGGTTTGTTGGCTTATTTGTTTGTTGGTTTGTTGGTTTGTTAACTTGTTGGTTTGTTAGCTTGTTGGCTTGTTGGTTTGTTGGTTTGTTGGTTTGTTGGTTTGTTGGTTTGTTGGTTTGTTGGTTTGTTGGCTTGTTGGTTTGTTGGTTTGTTGGTTTTTTGGTTTGTTGGTCTGTTGGTTTTTTGGTTTGTTGGTTTGTTGGTTTGTTGGTTTGTTTGTTTGTTGGCTTGTTGGCATGTTGGTTTGTTGGTTTGTTGGTTTGTTGGTTTGTTGGTTTGTTGGTTTGTTGGTTTATTGGTTTGTTGGTTTATTAACCTGTTGGTTTGTTAGTTTGTTGGCTTGTTGGTTTGTTGGTTTGTTGGTTTGTTGGTTTGTTGGTTTGTTGGTTTGTTGGTTTGTTGGTTTGTTGGTTTGATGGTTTGTTGGCTTGTTGGTTTGTTGGTTTGTTGGTTTTTTGGTTTGTTGGTTTGTTGGTTTGTTGGTTTGTTGGTTTGGTGGTTTGTTGGTTTGTTTGTTTGTTGGCTTATTGGCATGTTGCTTTGTTGATTTGTTGGCTTGTTGGTTTGTTGGTTTGTTGGTTTGTTGGTTTGTTGGTTTGTTGGTTTGTTGGTTTGTTGGTTTGTTGGTTTGTTGGTTTGTTTGTTTGTTTGTTTGTTGGTTTGTCGGTTTGTTCGTTTTTTGCTTTTTTGGTTTGTTGGCTTGTTGGTTTGTTCGTTTGTTGGTTTGTTGGTTTGTTGGTTTGTTTGTTTGTTGGTTTGTTCGTTTGTTGGTTTTCTGGTTTGTTGGCTTGTTGCCTTGTTGGTTTGTTGGTTTGTTTGTTTGCTGGCTTGTTGGCATGTTAGTTTGTTGGTTTGTTGGCTTGTTGGTTTGTTGGTTTGTTGGTTTGTTGGTTTGTTGGTTTGATGGTTTGTTGGTTTGTTGATTGTTGGTTTGTTTGTTTTTAGGTATGTTGGCATGTTGGTCTGTTGGTTTGTTGGCTTGTTCGTTTGTTGGTTTGTTGGTTTGTTGGTTTGTTGGTTTGTTGGTTTGTTGGTTTGTTGGTTTGATGGTTTGTTTGTTTGTTGGTTTGCTGGTTTGTTGGTTTGTTCGTTTTTTGGTTTTTTGGTTTGTTGGCTTGTTGGTTTGTTGGTTTGTTGGTTTGTTGGTTTGTTTGTTTGTTGGCTTGTTGGCATGTTGGTTTGTTGGTTTGTTGGCTTGTTGCCTTGTTGGTTTGTTTTTGTTGTTGGTTTGTTGGTTTGTTGGTTTGTTGGTTTGTTTGTTTGTTTGTTTGTTGGTTTGTTGGTTTGTTGGTTTGTTGGTTTGTTAACTTGTTGGTTTGTTAGTTTGTTGGCTTGTTGGTTTGTTGGTTTGTTGGTTTGTTGGTTTGTTGGCTTGTTGGTTTGTTGGTTTGTTGGTTTGTTGGTTTTTTGGTTTTTTGGTTTGTTGGTTTGTTGGTTTGTTGGTTTGTTGGTTTGTTGGTTTGTTGGTTTGTTGGTTTGTTGGTTTGTTTGTTTGTTGGCTTGTTGGCATGTTGGTTTGTTGGTTTGTTGGTTTTTTAACTTGTTGGTTGGTAAGTTTGTTGGCTTGTTGGTTTGTTGGTTTGTTGGTTTGTTGATTTGTTGGTTTGTTGGTTTGTTGGCTTGTTGGTTTGTTGGTTTGTTTGTTTGTTTGTTTGTTGGTTTGTTGGTTTGTTGGTTTGTTCGTTTGTTGGTTTTTTGGTTTGTTGGCTTGTTGGTTTGTTGGTTTGTTGGTTTGTTGGTTTGTTTGTTTGTTGGCTTGTTGGCATGTTGGTTTGTTGGTTTGTTGGCTTATTGGTTTGTTGGTTTGTTGGTTTGTTGGTTTGTTGGTTTGTTCGTTTGTTGGTTTGTTTCTTTTTGGATTTTGGCATGTTGGTTTGTTGGTTTGTTGGCTTGTTGGTTTGTTGGTTTGTTGGTTTGTTGGTTTGTTGGTTTGTTGGTTTGTTGGTTTGTTGGTTTGTTGGTTTGTGTGTTTGTTGGTTTGTTGGTTTGTTGGTTTGTTTGTTTGTTGGTTTGCTGGTTTGTTGGTTTGTTCGTTTGTTGGTTTTTTGGTTTGTTGGCTTGTTGGCTTGTTGTTTTGTTGGTCTGTTTGCTTGTTGGTTTGTTCGTTTGTTAGTTTGTTGGTTTATTGGTTTGTTGGTTTGTTGGTTTATTTGTTTGTTGGTTTGTTGGTTTGTTGGTTTATTGGCTTGTTGGTTTGTTGGTTTGTTGGCTTGTTGGTTTGTTGGTTTGTTGGTTTGTTGGTTTGTTGGTTTGTTGGTTTGTTGGTTTGTTGGCTTATTTGTTTGTTGGTTTGTAGGTTTGTTGGTTTGTTGGTTTGTTAACTTGTTGGTTTGTTAGTTTGTTGGTTTGTTCGTTTGTTAGTTTGTTGGTTTGTTGGTTTGTTGGTTTGTTGGTTTGTTGGTTTGTTGGTTTGTTGGTTTGTTGGTTTGTGGGCTTGTTGGCATGTTGGTTTGTTGGTTTGTTGGCTTGTTGATTTGATGATTTGTTGGTTTGTTGGTTTGTTGGTTTGTTGGTTTGTTGGTTTGTTGGTTTGTTGGTTTGTTGGTTTGTTGGTTTGTTGGTTTGTTGGTTTGTTGGTTTGTTAGTTTATTTGTTTGTTGGCTTGTTGGCATGTTGGTTTGTTGGTTTGTTGACTTGTTGGTTTGTTTGTTGGTTGGTTTGTTGGTTTGTTGGTTTGTTGGTTTGTTGGTTTGTTTGTTTGTTGGTTTGTTGGTTTGTTGGTTTGTTCGTTTGTTGGTTTTTTGTTTTGCTGGCTTGTTGGTTTGTTGGTTTGTTGGTTTGTTGGTTTGTTGGTTTGTTTGTTTGTTGGTTTGTTGGCTTGTTGGTTTGTTGGTTTATTGGTTTTTTGGTTTGTTGGTTTGTTGGTTTGTTGGTTTGTTGGTTTGTTGGTTTGTTGGTTTGTTGGCTTGTTGGTTTGTTGGTTTGTTGGTTTGTTGGTTTGTTGGTTTGTTGGTTTGTTTGTTTGTCGGTTTGTTGGTTTGTTGGTTTGTTCGTTTGTTGGTTTGTTGGCTTGTTGGCTTGTTGGTTTGTTGGTATGTTGGTTTGTTGGTATGTTGGTTTGTTGGTTTGTTGGTTTGTTGGTTTGTTGGTTTGTTGGTTTGTTGGTTTGTTGGCTTTTTGGTTTGTTGGTTTGTTGGTTTGTTGGTTTGTTGGTTTATTTGTTTGTTGGTTTATTTGTTTGTTGGTTTGTTGGTTTGATGATTTGTCAACTTGTTGGTTTGTTAGTTTGTTGGCTTGTTGGTTTGTTGGTTTGTTGGTTTGTTGGTTTGTGGGTTTGTTGGTTTGTTGGTTTGTTGGCTTGTTGGTTTGTTGGTTTGTTGGTTTATTCGTTTTTTGGTTTGTTGGTTTGTTGGTTTGTTGGTTTGTTGGTTTGTTGGATTGTTGGTTTATTAGTTTGTTTTTTTGTTTGTTTTTTTGTTGGCTTGTTGGCATGTTGGTTTGTTGGTTTGTTGACTTGTTGGTTTGTTGGTTTGTTGGTTTGTTGGTTTGTTGGTTTGTTGGCTTGTTGGCATGTTGGTTTGTTGGTTTGTTGGCTTGTTGGTTTGTTGGTTTGTTGGTTTGTTGGTTTGTTGGTTTGTTGGTTTGTTTGTTTTTTGGCTTGTTGGCATGTTGGTTTGTTGGTTTGTTGGCTTGTTGGTTTGTTGGTTTGTTTGTTTTTTGGCTTGTTGGCATGTTGGTTTGTTGGTTTGTTGGTTTGTTGGTTTGTTGGTTTGTTGGTTTGTTGGTTTGTTGGTTTGTTGGTTTGTTGGTTTGTTGGTTGGTTGGTTTGTTGGTTTATTTGTTTGTTGGTTTGTTGGTTTGTTGGTTTGTTGGCTTCTTGGTGTGTTGCTTTGTTGGCTTGTTGGCTTGTTGGTTTGTTGGTTTGTTGGTTTTTTGGTGTGTTGGTTTGTTGGTTTGTTGGCTTATTTGTTTGTTGGTTTGATGGTTTGTTGGTTTGTTAACTTGTTGGTTTGTTAGTTTATTGGCTTGTTGGTTTGTTGGTTTGTTGGTTTGTTGGTTTGTTGGTTTGTTGGTTTGTTGATTTGTTGGTTTGTTGGTTTATTTGTTTGTTGCTTTGTTGGTTTGTTGGTTTGTTGGCTTGTTGGTTTGTTGGTTTGTTGGCTTGTTGGCTTGTTGGTTTGTTGGTTTGTTGGTTTGTTTGTTTGTTGGTTTGTTGGTTTGTTGGTTTGTTGGCTTATTTGTTTGTTGGTTTGTTGGTTTGTTAACTTGTTGGTTTGTTAGTTTGTTGGCTTGTTGGTTTGTAGGTTTGTTGGTTTGTTGGTTTGTTGGTTTGTTGGTTTGTTGGTTTGTTGGTTTGTTGGCTTGTTGGCATGTTGGTTTGTTGGTTTGTTGGCTTGTTGGTTTGTTGGTTTGTTGGTTTGTTGGTTTGTTGGTTTGTTGGTTTGTTGGTTTGTTGGTTTGTTTGTTGGTTGGTTTGTTGGTTTGTTGGTTTGTTTGTTTGTTGGTTTTTTGGTTTGTTGGCTTGTTGGTTTGTTGGTTTGTCGGTTTGTTGGTTTGTTGGTTAGTCGGTTGTTTGTTTGTTTGTTTGTTGGCTTGTTGGCATGTTGGTTTGTTGGTTTGTTGGCTTGTTGGTTTGTTGGTTTGTTGGTTTGTCGGTTTGTTGGTTTGTTGGTCTGTTGGTTTGTTTGTTTGTTGTCTTGTTGGCATGTTGGTTTGTTGGTTTGTTGGTTTGTTGGTTTGTTTGTTTTTTGGCTTGTTGGCATGTTGGTTTGTTGGTTTGTTGGCTTGTTGGTTTATTGGTTTGTTAGTTTGTTGGTTTGTTGGTTTGTTGGTTTGTTGGTTTGTTGGTTTGTTGGTTTGTTCGTTTGTTTGTTTGTTGGTTTGTTGGTTTGTTAGTTTGTTTGTTTGTTGGCTTGTTGGCATGTTGGTTTGTTGGTTTGTTGGCTTGTTGGTTTGTTGGTTTGTTGGTTTGTTGGTTTGTTGGTTTGTTGGTTTTTTTTGTTTGTTGGTTTGTTGGTTTGTTGGTTTGTTCGTTTGTTGGTTTGTTGGCTTGTTGGCTTGTTGGTGTGTTGGTTTGTTGGTTTGTTGGTTTGTTGGTTTGTTGGTTTGTTGGCTTGTTGGCTTTTTGGTTTGTTGGTTTGTTGGTTTATTTGTTTGTTGGTTTGTTGGTTTGATGATTTGTCAACTTGTTGGTTTGTTAGTTTGTTGGCTTGTTGGTTTGTTGGCTTGTTGGTTTGTTGGTTATTTGGTTTGTTGGTTTTTTGGTTTGTTGGTTTGTTTGTTTTTTGGTTTGTTGGTTTGTTGGATTGTTGGTTTGTTAGTTTGTTTTTTTGTTTGTTTTTTTGTTGGCTTGTTGGCATGTTGGTTTGTTGGTTTGTTGACTTGTTGGTTTGTTGGTTTGTTGGTTTGTTGGTTTGTTGGTTTGTTGGCTTGTTGGCATGTTGGTTTGTTGGTTTGTTGGCTTGTTGGTTTGTTGGTTTGTTGGTTTGTTGGTTTGTTGGTTTGTTGGTTTGTTTGTTTTTTGGCTTATTGGCATGTTGGTTTGTTGGTTTGTTGGCTTGTTGGTTTGTTGGTTTGTTTGTTTTTTGGCTTGTTGGCATGTTCGTTTGTTGGTTTGTTGGTTTGTTGGTTTGTTGGTTTGTTGGTTTGTTCCTTTGTTGGTTTGTTGATTTGTTGGTTTGTTGGTTTATTTGTTTGTTGGTTTGTTGGTTTGTTGGTTTGTTGGCTGCTTGGTGTGTTGGTTTGTTGGCTTGTTGGCTTGTTGGTTTGTTGGTTTGTTGGTTTTTTGGTGTGTTGGTTTGTTGGTTTGTTGGCTTATTTGTTTTTTGGTTTGTTGGTTTGTTGGTTTGTTGGTTTCTTAACTTGTTGGTTTGTTAGTTTATTGGCTTGTTGGTTAGTTGGTTTGTTGGTTTGTTGGTTTGTTGGTTTGTTGGTTTGTTGATTTGTTGGTTTGTTGGTTTATTTGTTTGTTGGTTTGTTGGTTTGTTGGTTTGTTGGCTTGTTGGTTTGTTGGTTTGTTGGCTTGTTGGCTTGGTGGTTTGTTGGTTTCTTGGTTTGTTTGTTTGTTGGTTTGTTGGTTTGTTGGCTTATTTGTTTGTTGGTTTGTTGGTTTGATGGTTTGTTAACTTGTTGGTTTGTTAGTTTGTTGGCTTGTTGGTTTGTAGGTTTGTTGGTTTGTTGGTTTGTTGGTTTGTTGGTTTGTTGGTTTGTTGGTTTGTTGGCTTGTTGGCATGTTGGTTTGTTGGTTTGTTGGCTTGTTGGTTTGTTGGTTTGTTGGTTTGTTGGTTTGTTGGTTTGTTGGTTTGTTGGTTTGTTGGTTTGTTTGTTGGTTGGTTTGTTGGTTTGTTGGTTTGTTCGGTTGTTGGTTTTTTGGTTTGTTGGCTTGTTGGTTTGTTGGTTTGTCGGTTTGTTGGTTTGTTGGTTCGTCGGTTGTTTGTTTGTTGGCTTGTTGGCATGTTGGTTTGTTGGTTTGTTGGCTTATTGGTTTGTTGGTTTGTTGGTTTGTTGGTTTGTCGGTTTGTTGGTTTGTTGGTCTGTTGGTTTGTTTGTTTGTTGGCTTGTTGGCATGTTGGTTTGTTGGTTTGTTGGCTTGTTGGTTTGTTGGTTTGTTGGTTTGTTGGTTTGTTGGTTAGTTGGTTTGTTGGTTTGTTGGCTTCTTGGCATGTTGGTTTGTTGGTTTGTTGGCTTGTTGGTTAGTTTGTTTGTTAGTTTGTTGGTTTGTTGGTTTGTTGGTTTGTTGGTTTGTTGGTTTGTTTGTTGGTTGGTTTGTTGGTTTGTTGGTTTGTTCGTTTGTTGGTTTTTTGGTTTGTTGGCTTGTTGGTTTGTTGGTTTGTTGGTTTGTCGGTTTGTTGGTTTGTTGGTTTGTCGGTTGTTTGTTTGTTTGTTTGTTGGCATGTTGGTTTGTTGGTTTGTTGGTTTGTCGGTTTGTTGGTTTGTTGGTCTGTTGGTTTGTTTGTTTGTTGGCTTGTTGGTTTCTTGGTTTGTTGGTTTGTTGGTTTGTTGGTTTGTTTGTTTGTTTGTTTGTTGGTTTGTTGGTGTGTTCGTTTGTTGTTTTTTTGGCTTGTTGGCTTGTTGGTTTGTTGGTTTGTTCGTTTGTTGGTTTGTTGGTTTGTTGGTTTGTTAGTTTGTTGGTTTGTTGGTTTGTTGGTTTGTTGGTTTGTTGGTTTGTTGGTTAGTTGGTTAGTTGGTTTGTTGGTTTGTTGGCTTGTTGGCGTGTTGGTTTGTTGGTTTGTTGGTTTGTTGGTTTGTTGGTTTGTTGGTTTGTTGGTTTGTTGGTTTATTTGTTTGTTGGTTTGTTGGTTTGTTGGTTTGCTAACTTGTTGGCTTGTTAGTTTGTTGGCTTGTTGGTTTGTTGGTTTGTTGGTTTGTTGGTTTGTTAGTTTGTTGGTTTGTTGGTTTGTTGGTTTGTTGGCTGGTTGGTTTGTTGGTTTGTTGGTTTGTTGGTTTGTTGGTTTTTTGGTTTGTTGGTTTGTTGGTTTGTTGGTTTGTTGGTTTGTTGGTTTGTTGGTTTGTTGATTTTTTGGTTTGTTTGTTTGTTGGTTTGTTGGTTTTTTGGTTTGTTGGCTTGTTGGTTTGTTGGTTTGTTGGTTTGTTGGTTTGTTTGTTTGTTGGTTTGTTGGCATGTTGGTTTTTTGGTTTGTTGGCTTGTTGGTTTGTTGGTTTGTTGGTTTGTTGGTTTGTTGGTTGGTTGGTTTGTTTGTTTTTTTGGCTTGTTGGCATGTTGGTTTGTTGATTTGCTTGTTTATTGGTCTGTTGGCTTGTTGGTTTGTTGGTTTGTTGGTTTTTTGGTTTGTTGGTTTGTTGGTTTGTTGGTTTATTTGTTTGTTGGTTTGTTGGTCTGTTCGCTTGTTGGTTTTTTGGTTTGTTGGTTTGTTGGCTTGTTGGCTTGTTGGTTTGTTGGTTTGTTGGTTTGTGGGTTTGTTGGTTTGTTGACTTATTTGTTGGTTTGTTGATTTGTTGGTTTGTTGGTTTGTTAACTTGTTGGTTTGTTAGTTTGTTGGCTTGTTGGTTTGTTGATTTGTTCGTTTGTTGGTTTGTTGGTTTGTTGGTGTGTTGGTTTGTTGGCTTGTTGGTTTGTTGGTTTGTTGGTTTTTTGGTTTGTTGGTTTGTTGGTTTGTTGGTTTGTTGGTTTGTTGGTTTGTTGGTTTGTTGGTATGTTGGTTTGTTGGTTTGTTTGTTTGTTGGCTTGTTGGCATGTTGGTTTGTTGGTTTGTTGGTTTGTTGGTTTGTTGGTTTGTTAACTTGTTGGTTTGTTAGTTTGTTGGCTTGTTGGTTTGTTGGTTTGTTGGTTTGTTGGTTTGCTGGTTTGGTGGTTTGTTGGTTTGTTGGTTTTTTGGTTTGTTGGTTTGATGGTTTGTTGGCTTGTTTGTTTGTTGGCTTGTTGGCATGTTGGTTTGTTGGTTTGTTGGCTTGTTGGTTTGTTGGTTTGTTGGTTTGTTGGTTTGTTGGTTTGTTGGTTTGTTTGTTTGTTGGTTTGTTGGTTTGTTTATTTGTGTGTTTGTTGGTTTGTTGGTTTGTCGGTTTGTTCGTTTGTTAGTTTTTTTGGTTTGTTGGCTTGTTGTTTTGATTGTTTGTTTTTTTTTTTTTGTTGGTTTGTTGGTTTGTTCGTTTGTTGGTTTGTTGGTTTGTTGGTTTGTTGGTTTGTTCGTTTGTTGGGATTTTAGTTTGTTAGCTTGTTGGCTTGTTGGCATATTGGTTCGTTGGTTTGTTGGCTTGTTGGTTTGTTGGTTTGTTGGTTTGTTGGTTTGTTGGTTTGTTGGTTTGTTGGTTTGCTGGTTTGTTGGTTTGTTGGTTTGTTGGTTTGTTGGTTTGTTGGTTTGTTGGCTTGTTGGTTTGTTGGTTTGTTGGTTTTTTGGTTTGTTGGTTTGTTGGTTTGTTGGTTTGTTGGTTTGTTGGTTTGTTGGTTTGTTTGTTTGTTGGTTTGTTGGTTTGTTCGTTTGTTGGTTTTTTGGTTTGTTGGCTTGTTGGTTTGTTGGTTTGTTGGTTTGTTAGTTTGTTGGTTTGTTTGTTTGTTGGCTTGTTGGCATGTTGGTTTGTTGGTTTGTTGGCTTGTTGGTTTGTTGGTTTGTTGGTTTGTTGGTTTATTGGTTGGTTGGTTTGTTTGTTTGTTTTTTGGCTTGTTGGCATGTTGGTTTGTTGGTTTGTTGGCTTGTAAGTTTGTTGGTTTGTTGGTTTGTTGGTTTGTTGGTTTGTTGGTTTGTTGGTTTGTTGGTTTGTTGGTTTGTTGGTTTGTTAGTTTGTTGGTTTGTTGGTTTGTTAGTTTGTTGATTTGTTGGTTTGTTGGTTTGTTGGTTTGTTGGTTTATTTGTTTGTTGGTTTGTTGGTTTGTTGGTTTGTTGGTTTGTTGGTTTGTTGGCTTGTTGGCTTGTTGGTTTGTTGGTTTGTTGGTTTGTTGGTTTGTTGGTTTGTTGGTTTGTTGGCTTATTTGTTTGTTGGTTTGTTGGTTTGCTGGTTAGTTGGTTTGTTAACTTGTTGGTTTGTTACTTTGTTGGCTTGTAGGTTTGTTGGTTTGTTGGTTTGTTGGTTTGTTGGTTTGTTGGTTTGTTGGCTTGTTGGTTTGTTGGTTAGTTGGTTTTTTGGTTTGTTGGTTTGTTGGTTTGTTGGTTTGTTGGTTTGTTGGTTTGTTGGTTTGTTTTTTTGTTGGTTTGTTGGTTTGTTTGTTTGTTGGCATGTTGGTTTGTTGGTTTGTTGGTTTGTTGGTTTGTTGGTTTGTTGGTTTGTTGGTTTGTTGGTTTGTTGGTTTGTTATCTTGTTGGTTTGTTAGTTTGTTGGCTTGTTGGTTTCTTGGTTTGTTGGTTTGTTGGTTTGTTGGTTTGTTGGTTTGTTGGTTTGATGGTTTGTTGGCTTGTTGGTTTGTTGGTTTGTTGGTTTTTTGGTTTGTTGGTTTGTTGGTTTGTTGGTTTGTTGGTTTGTTGGTTTGTTGGTTTGTTGGTTTGTTGGTTTGTTTGTTTGTTGGCTTATTGGCATGTTGGTTTGTTGGTTTGTTGGCTTGTTGGTTTGTTGGTTTGTTGGTTTGTTGGTTTGTTGGTTTGTTGGTTTGTTGGTTTGTTGGTTTGGTTGTTTGTTGGTTTGTTGGTTTGTCGGTTTGTTCGTTTGTTAGTTTTTTGGTTTGTTGGCTTGTTGGTTTGATTTTTTGTTGTGTTGTTTTTTTGTTGGTTTGCTGGATTGTTGGTTTGTTGGTTTGTTCGTTTGTTGGTTTGTTGGTTTGTTGGTTTGTTTGTTTGTTGGTTCGTTGGTTTGTTGGTTTGTTCGTTTGTTGGTTTTTTGGTTTGTTAGCTTGTTGGCTTGTTGGTTTGTTGGTTTGTTTGTTTGTTTTCTTGTTGGCATGTTGGTTTGTTGGTTTGTTGGCTTGTTGGTTTGTTGGTTTGTTCGTTTGTTGGTTTGTTGGTTTGTTGGTTTGTTGGTTTGTTGGTTTGTTAGTTTGTTGGTTTTTTGGTTTGTTGGTTTGTTGGTTTGTTGGTTTGTTGGTTTGTTGGCTTGTTGGCGTGTTGGTTTGTTGGTTTGTTGGTTTGTTGGTTTGTTGGTTTGTTGGTTTATTTGTTTGTTGGTTTGTTGGTTTGTTGGTTTGCTAACTTGTTGGTTTATTAGTTTGCTGGCTTGTTGGTTTGTTGGTTTGTTGGTTTGTTGGTTTGTTGATTTGTTGGTTTGTTGGTTTGTTGGTTTGTTGGTTTGTTGGTTTGTTGGTTTGTTGGCTTGTTGGTTTGTTGGTTTGTTGGTTTTTTGGTTTGTTGGTTTGTTAATTTGTTGGTTTGTTGGTTTGTTGGTTTGTTGGTTTGTTGGTTTGTTGGTTTGTTGGTTTGTTTGTTTGTTGGTTTGTTGGTTTGTTCGTTTGTTGGTTTTTTGGTTTGTTGGCTTGTTGGTTTGTTGGTTTGTTGGTTTGTTGGTTTGTTTGTTTGTTGGCTTGTTGGCATGTTGGTTTGTTGGTTTGTTGGCTTGTTGGTTTGTTGATTTGTTGGTGTATTGGTTTGTTGGTTTGTTGGTTGGTTGGTTTGTTTGTTTTTTGGCTTGTTGGCATGTTGGTTTGTTGGTTTGTTGGCTTGTTGATTTGTTGGTTTGTTGGTTCGTTGGTTTGGTGATTTGCTTGTTTGTTGGTTTGTTGGTTTGTAGGTTTGTTCGTTTGCTGGTTTTTTGGTTTGTTGGCTTGTTGGTTTGTTGGTCTGTTGGCTTGTTGGTTTGTTGGTTTGTTGGTTTGTTGGTTTGTTGGGTTGTTGGTTTGTTGGTTTATTTGTTTGTTGGTTTGTTGGTTTGTTGGTTTGTTGGCTTAAAGGTTTGTTGGTTTGTTGGCTTGTTGGCTTGTTGGTTTGTTGGTTTGTTGGTTTGTTGGTTTGTTGGTTTGTTGGTTTGTTGGCTTATTTGTTTGTTGGTTTGTTGGTTTGTTGGTTTGTTGGTTTGTTAACTTGTTGGTTTGTTAGTTTGTTGGCTTGTTGGTTTGTTGGTTTGTTGGTTTGTTGGTTTGTTGGTTTGTTGGTTTGTTGGTTTGTTGGTTTGTTGGCTTGTTGGTTTGTTGGTTTGTTGGTTTTTTGGTTTGTTGGTTTGTTGGTTTGTTGGTTTGTTGGTTTGTTGGTTCGTTGGTTTGTTGGTTTGTTGGTTTGTTGGTTTGTTTGTTTGTTGGTTTGTTGGCATGTTGGTTTGTTGGTTTGTTGGTTTGTTGGTTTGTTGGTTTGTTGGTTTGTTGACTTGTTGGTTTGTTAGTTTGTTGGCTTGTTGGTTTGTTGGTTTGTTGGTTTGTTGGTTTGTTGGTTTGTTGTTTTGTTGGTTTGTTGGTTTGTTGGTTTGTTGGCTTGTTGGTTTGTTGGTTTGTTGGTTTGTTGGTTTGTTAGTTTGTTGGTTTGTTGGTTTGTTGGTTTGTTTGTTTGTTGGTTTGTTGGTTTGTCGGTTTGTTCGTTTGTTAGTTTTTTGGTTTGTTGGCTTGTTGGTTAGATTCATTGTTGGTTTGTTTTTTTGTTGGTTTGTTGGTTTGTTGGTTTGTTCGTTTGTTGGTTTGTTGCTTTGTTGGTTTGTTTGTTTGTTGGTTCGTTGGTTTGTTGGATTGTTCGTTTGTTGGTTTTTTGGTTTGTTAGCTTGTTGGGTTGTTGGTTTGTTGGTTTGTTTGTTTGTTGGCCTTTTGGCATGTTGTTTTGTTGGTTTGTTGGCTTGTTGGTTTGTTGGTTTGTTGGTTTGTTGTTTTGTTGGTTTGTTGGTTTGTTGGTTTGTTGGTTTGTTGGTTTTTTGGTTTGTTGGTTTATTTGTTTGTTGGTTTGTTGGTTTGTTGGTTTGTTGGCTTGTTGGTTTGTTGGTTTGTTGGTTTGTTGGTTTGTTTGTTTGTTGGTTTGTTGGTTTGTCGGTTTGTTCGTTTGTTAGTTTTTTGGTTTGTTGGCTTGTTGGTTTGATTGTTTGTTGGGTTGTTTTTTTGTTGGTTTGCTGGTTTGTTGGTTTGTTGGTTTGTTCGTTTGTTGATTTGTTGGTTTGTTGGTTTGTTTGTTTGTTAGTTCGTTGGCTTGTTGGTATGTTGGTTTGTTTGTTTGTTTTCTTGTTGGCATGTTGGTTTGTTGGTTTGTTGGTTTGTTGGTTTGTTGGTTTGTTGGTTTGTTCGTTTGTTGGTTTGTTGGTTTGTTGGTTTGTTGGTTTGTTAGTTTGTTGGTTTTTTGGTTTGTTGGTTTGTTGGTTTGTTGTTTGTTGGCTTGTTGGCGTGTTGGTTTGTTGGTTTGTTGGTTTGTTGGTTTGTTGGTTTGTTGGTTTATTTGTTTGTTGGTTTGTTGGTTTGTTGGTTTGTTGGTTTGTTGGTTTGTTAACTTGTTGGTTTGTTAGTTTGTTGGCTTGTTGGTTTGTTGGTTTGTTGGTTTGTTGGTTTGCTGGTTTGTTGGTTTGTTGGTTTGTTGGCTTGTTGGTTTGTTAGTTTGTTGGTTTTCTGGTTTGTTGGTTTGTTGGTTTGTTGGTTTGTTGGTTTGTTGGTTTGTTTGTTTGTTGGCTTGTTGGCATGTTGGTTTGTTGGTTTGTTGGTTTGTTGGTTTGTTGGTTTGTTGGTTTGTTGGTTTGTTTGTTTGTTGGCTTGTTGGCATGTTGGTTTATTGGTTTGTTTGTTTGTTAGTTTGTTGGTTTGTCGGTTTGTTCGTTTGTTAGTTTTTTTGTTTGGTGGCTTGTTGGTTTGATTGTTTGTTCGTTGGTTTTTTTGTTGGTTTGTTGGTTTGTTGGTTTGTTCGTTTGTTGGTTTGTTGGTTTGTTTGTTTGTTGGTTCGTTGGTTTGTTGGTTTGTTCGTTTGTTGGTTTTTTGGTTTGTTAGCTTGTTGGCTTGTTGGTTTGTTGGTTTGTTTGTTTGTTGGCTTGTTGGCATGTTGGTTTGTTGGTTTGTTGGTTTGTTGGCTTGTTGGTTTGTTGGTTTGTTGGTTTGTTGGTTTGTTGGTTTGTTGGTTTGTTGGTTTGTTGGTTTGTTGGTTTGTTGGTTTGTTGGTTTGTTGGTATGTTGGTTTGTTGGTTTGTTGGTTTGTTGGTTTGTTGGTTTGTTGGTTTGTTGGTTTGCTGTTTTGTGGTTTGTTGGTTTGTTGGTTTGTTGGTTTGTTGGTTTATTGGTTTGTTGGTTTGTTGGTTTGTTGGTTCCTTGGTTTGTTGGTTTGTTCGTTTGTTGGTTTGTTGGTTTGTTGGTTTGTTGGTTTGTTGGTTTGTTTGTTTGTTGGCTTGTTGGCATGTTGGTTTGTTGGTTTGTTGGCTTGTTGGTTTGTTGATTTGTTGGTTTATTGGTTTGTTGGTTTGTTGGTTGGTTGGTTTGTTTGTTTTTTGGCTTGTTGGCATGTTGGTTTGTTGGTTTGTTGGCTTGTTGGTTTGTTGGTCTGTTGGTTCGTTGGTTTGGTGATTTGCTTGTTTGTTGGTTTGTTGGTTTGTAGGTTTGTTCGTTTGTTGGTTTTTTGGTTTGTTGGCTTGTTGGTTTGTTGGTCTGTTGGCATGTTGGTTTGTTGGTTTGTTGGTTTGTTGGTTTGTTGGGTTGTTGGTTTGTTGGTTTATTTGTTTGTTGGTTTGTTGGTTTGTTGGTTTGTTGGCTTAAAGGTTTGTTGGTTTGTTGGCTTGTTGGCTTGTTGGTTTGTTGGTTTGTTGGTTTGTTGGTTTGTTGGTTTGTTGGCTTATTTGTTTGTTGGTTTGTTGGTTTGTTAACTTGTTGGTTTGTTAGTTTGTTGGCTTGTTGGTTTGTTGGTTTGTTGGTTTGTTGGTTTGTTGGTTTGCTGGTCTGTTGGTTTGTTGGTTTGTTGGCTTGTTGGTTTGTTGGTTTATTGGTTTTTTGGTTTGTTGGTTTGTTGGTTTGTTGGTTTGTTGGTTTTTTGGTTTGTTGGTTTGTTGGTTTGTTGGTTTGTTGGTTTGTTGGTTTGTTTGTTTGTTGGCTTGTTGGCATGTTGGTTTGTTGGTTTGTTGGTTTGTTGGTTTGTTGGTTTGTTAACTTGTTGGTTTGTTAGTTTGTTGGCTTGTTGGTTTGTTGGTTTGTTGGTTTGTTGGTTTGTTGGTTTGTTGTTTTGTTGGTTTGTTGGTTTGTTGGCTTGTTGGTTTGTTGGTTTGTTGGTTTTTTGGTTTGTTGGTTTGTTGGTTTGTTGGTTTGTTGGTTTGTTGGTTTGTTGGTTTCTTGGTTTGGTTGTTTGTTGGCTTGTTGGCATGTTGGTTTGTTGGTTTGTTGGCTTGTTGGTTTGTTGGTTTGTTGGTTTGTTGGTTTGTTGGTTTGTTGGTTTGTTGGTTTGTTGGTTTGTTGGTTTGTTTGTTTGTTAGTTTGTTGGTTTGTCGGTTTGTTCGTTTGTTAGTTTTTTGGTTTGTTGGCTTGTTGGTTAGATTGTTTGTTGGTTTGTTTTTTTGTTGGTTTGTTGGTTTGTTAGTTTGTTGGTTTGTTTGTTTGTTTGTTTGTTGGTTCGTTGGTTTGTTGGATTGTTCGTTTGTTGGTTTTTTGGTTTGTTAGCTTGTTGGCTTGTTGGTTTGTTGGTTTGTTTGTTTGTTGGCCTTTTGGCATGTTGGTTTGTTGGTTTGTTGGCTTGTTAGTTTGTTGGTTTGTTGGTTTGTTGGTTTGTTGGTTTGTTGGTTTGTTGGTTTGTTGGTTTGTTGGTTTATTTGTTTGTTGGTTTGTTGGTTTGTTGGTTTGTTGGCTTGTTGGTTTGTTGGTTTGTTGGCTTGTTGGCTTGTTGGTTTGTTGGTTTGTTGGTTTGTTGGTTTGTTGGTTTGTTGGCTTATTTATTTGTTGGTTTGTTGGTTTGTTGGTTTGTTGGTTTGTTGGTTTGTTAACTTGTTGGTTTGTTAGTTTGTTGGCTTGTTGGTTTGTTGGTTTGTTGGTTTGTTGGTTTGATGGTTTGTTGGTTTGTTGGTTTGTTGGTTTGTTGGCTTGTTGGTTTGTTGGTTTGTTGGTTTTTTGGTTTGTTGGCTTGTTGGCATGTTGGTTTGTTGGTTTGTTGGTTTGTTGGTTTGTTGGCTTGTTGGGTTGTTGGTTTGTTAACTGGTTGGTTTGCTAGTTTGTTGGCTTGTTGGTTTGTTGGTTTGTTGGTTTGTTGGTTTGTTGGTTTGTTGGTTTGTTGGTTTGTTGGTTTGTTGGTTTGTTGGTTTGTTGGTTTGTTGGTTTGTTGGTTTGTTGGTTTGTTTGTTTGTTGGCTTGTTGGCATGTTGGTTTGTTGGTTTGTTGGTTTGTTGGTTTGTTGGTTTGTTAGTTTGTTGGTTTGTTGGTTTGTTGGTTTGTTAACTTGTTGGTTTGTTAGTTTGTTGGCTTGTTGGTTTGTTGGTTTGTTGGTTTGTTGGTTTGTTAGTTTGTTGGCTTGTTGGTTTGTTGGTTTGTTGGTTTGTTGGTTTGTTGGTTTGTTGGTTTGTTGGTTTGTTGGTTTGTTAGCTTGTTGGTTTGTTAGTTTGTTGGTTTTTTGGTTTGTTGGTTTGTTGGTTTGTTGGTTTGTTGGTTTGTTGGTTTGTTGGTTTGTTTGTTTGTTGGCTTGTTGGCATGTTGGTTTATTGGTTTGTTTGTTTGTTGGTTTGTTGGTTTGTCGGTTTGTTCGTTTGTTAGTTTTTTGGTTTGGTGGCTTGTTGGTTTGATTGTTTGTTGGTTGGTTTTTTTGTTGGTTTGTTGGTTTGTTGGTTTGTTTGTTTGTTGGTTCGTTGGTTTGTTGGTTTGTTCGTTTGTTGGTTTTTTGGTTTGTTAGCTTGTTCGTTTGTTGGTTTGTTGGTTTGTTGGTTTGTTGGTTTGTCGGTTTGTTGGTTTGTTGGTTTGTTCTTCTGTTGGTTTTTAGTTTGTTCGTTTGTTGGTTTTTTGGTTTTGTTGGTTTGTTGGTTTGTTGGTTTATTGGCTTATTGGCTTGTTGGTTTGTTGGCTTGTTGGCTTATTGGCTTGTTGGTTTGTTGGTTTGTTGGCTTGTTGGTTTGATTGTTTGTTGGGTTGTTTTTTGTTGGTTTGCTGGTTTGTTGGTTTGTTGGTTTGTTCGTTTGTTGGTTTGTTGGTTTGTTGGTTTGTTTGTTTGTTGGTTCGTTGGTTTGTTGGTTTGTTCGTTTGTTGGTTTTTTGGTTTGTTAGCTTGTTGGCTTGTTGGTTTGTTGGTTTGTTTGTTTGTTTTCTTGTTGGCATGTTGGTTTGTTGGTTTGTTGGTTTGTTGGTTTGTTGGTTTGTTCGTTTGTTGGTTTGTTGGTTTGTTGGTTTGTTGGTTTGTTAGTTTGTTGGTTTTTTGGTTTGTTGGTTTGTTGGTTTGTTGGTTTGTTGGCTTGTTGGCGTGTTGGTTTGTTGGTTTGTTGGTTTGTTGGTTTGTTGGTTTATTTGTTTGTTGGTTTGTTGGTTTGTTGGTTTGTTGGTTTGTTGGTTTGTTAACTTGTTGGTTTGTTAGTTTGTTGGCTTGTTGGTTTGTTGGTTTGTTGGTTTGTTGGTTTGTTGGTTTGTTGGTTTGTTGGTTTGTTGGCTTGTTGGTTTGTTAGTTTGTTGGTTTTCTGGTTTGTTGGTTTGTTGGTTTGTTGGTTTGTTGGTTTGTTGGTTTGTTTGTTTGTTGGCTTGTTGGCATGTTGGTTTGTTGGTTTGTTGGTTTGTTGGTTTGTTGGTTTGTTGGTTTGTTGGTTTGTTTGTTTGTTGGCTTGTTGGCATGTTGGTTTATTGGTTTGTTTGTTTGTTGGTTTGTTGGTTTGTCGGTTTGTTCGTTTGTTAGTTTTTTTGTTTGGTGGCTTGTTGGTTTGATTGTTTGTTCGTTGGTTTTTTTGTTGGTTTGTTGGTTTGTTGGTTTGTTCGTTTGTTGGTTTGTTGGTTTGTTTGTTTGTTGGTTCGTTGGTTTGTTGGTTTGTTCGTTTGTTGGTTTGTTGGTTTGTTGGTTTGCTGGTTTGTTGGTTTGTTGGTTTGTTGGCTTGTTGGTTTGTTGGTTTATTGGTTTTTTGGTTTGTTGGTTTGTTGGTTTGTTGGTTTGTTGGTTTGTTGGTTTGTTGGTTTGTTGGTTTGTTGGTTTGTTGGTTTGTTTGTTTGTGGGCTTGTTGGCATGTTGGTTTGTTGGTTTGTTGGTTTGTTGGTTTGTTGGTTTGTTGGTTTGTTAACTTGTTGGTTTGTTAGTTTGTTGGCTTGTTGGTTTGTTGGTTTGTTGGTTTGTTGTTTTGTTGGTTGGTTGGCTTGTTGGTTTGTTGGTTTTTTGGTTTGTTGGTTTGTTGGTTTGTTGGTTTGTTGGTTTGTTGGTTTGTTGGTTTGTTGGTTTGGTTGTTTGTTGGCTTGTTGGCATGTTGGTTTGTTGGTTTGTTGGCTTGTTGGTTTGTTGGTTTGTTGGTTTGTTGGTTTGTTGGTTTGTTGGTTTGTTGGTTTGTTGGTTTGTTGGTTTGTTGGTTTGTTGGTTTGTTTGTTTGTTGGTTTGTTGGTTTGTCGGTTTGTTCGTTTGTTAGTTTTTTGGTTTGTTGGCTTGTTGGTTAGATTGTTTGTTGGTTTGTTTTTTTGTTGGTTTGTTGGTTTGTTGGTTTGTTCGTTTGTTGGTTTGTTGGTTTGTTGGTTTGTTTGTTTGTTGGTTCGTTGGTTTGTTGGTTTGTTCGTTTGTTGGTTTTTTGGTTTGTTAGCTTGTTGGCTTGTTGGTTTGTTGGTTTGTTTGTTTGTTTGCCTTTTGGCATGTTGGTTTGTTGGTTTGTTGGCTTGTTGGTTTGTTGGTTTGTTGGTTTGTTGGTTTGTTGGTTTGTTGGTTTGTTGGTTTGTTGGTTTGTTGGTTTGTTGGTTTGTTGGTTTATTTGTTTATTGGTTTGTTGGTTTGTTGGTTTGTTGGCTTGTTGGTTTGTTGGTTTGTTGGCTTGTTGGCTTGTTGGTTTGTTGGTTTGTTGGTTTGTTGGTTTGTTGGCTTATTTATTTGTTGGTTTGTTGGTTTGTTGGTTTGTTGGTTTGTTGGTTTGTTGGTTTGTTGGTTTGTTGGTTTGTTTGTTTGTTGGTTCGTTGGTTTGTTGGTTTGTTCGTTTGTTGGTTTTTTGGTTTGTTAGCTTGTTGGCTTGTTGGTTTGTTGGTTTGTTTGTTTGTTTGCCTTTTGGCATGTTGGTTTGTTGGTTTGTTGGCTTGTTGGTTTGTTGGTTTGTTGGTTTGTTGGTTTGTTGGTTTGTTGGTTTGTTGGTTTGTTGGTTTGTTGGCATGTTGGTTTGTTGGTTTGTTGGTTTGTTGGTTTGTTGGTTTGTTGGTTTGTTGGTTTGTTAGTTTGTTGGCTTGTTGGTTAGATTGTTTGTTGGTTTGTTTTTTTGTTGGTTTGTTGGTTTGTTGGTTTGTTGGTTTGTTGGTTTGTTGGTTTGTTAGTTTGTTGGTTTTTTGGTTTGTTGGTTTGTTGGTTTGTTGGTTTGTTGGCTTGTTGGCGTGTTGGTTTGTTGGTTTGTTGGTTTGTTGGTTTGTTGGTTTATTTGTTTGTTGGTTTGTTGGTTTGTTGGTTTGTTGGTTTGTTGGTTTGTTAACTTGTTGGTTTGTTAGTTTGTTGGCTTGTTGGTTTGTTGGTTTGTTGGTTTGTTGGTTTGTTGGTTTGTTGGTTTGTTGGTTTGTTGGCTTGTTGGTTTGTTAGTTTGTTGGTTTTCTGGTTTGTTGGTTTGTTGGTTTGTTGGTTTGTTGGTTTGTTGGTTTGTTTGTTTGTTGGCTTGTTGGCATGTTGGTTTGTTGGTTTGTTGGTTTGTTGGTTTGTTGGTTTGTTGGTTTGTTGGTTTGTTTGTTTGTTGGCTTGTTGGCATGTTGGTTTATTGGTTTGTTTGTTTGTTGGTTTGTTGGTTTGTCGGTTTGTTCGTTTGTTAGTTTTTTTGTTTGGTGGCTTGTTGGTTTGATTGTTTGTTCGTTGGTTTTTTTGTTGGTTTGTTGGTTTGTTGGTTTGTTCGTTTGTTGGTTTGTTGGTTTGTTTGTTTGTTGGTTCGTTGGTTTGTTGGTTTGTTCGTTTGTTGGTTTGTTGGTTTGTTGGTTTGCTGGTTTGTTGGTTTGTTGGTTTGTTGGCTTGTTGGTTTGTTGGTTTATTGGTTTTTTGGTTTGTTGGTTTGTTGGTTTGTTGGTTTGTTGGTTTGTTGGTTTGTTGGTTTGTTGGTTTGTTGGTTTGTTGGTTTGTTTGTTTGTGGGCTTGTTGGCATGTTGGTTTGTTGGTTTGTTGGTTTGTTGGTTTGTTGGTTTGTTGGTTTGTTAACTTGTTGGTTTGTTAGTTTGTTGGCTTGTTGGTTTGTTGGTTTGTTGGTTTGTTGGTTTGTTGGTTTGTTGTTTTGTTGGTTGGTTGGCTTGTTGGTTTGTTGGTTTTTTGGTTTGTTGGTTTGTTGGTTTGTTGGTTTGTTGGTTTGTTGGTTTGTTGGTTTGTTGGTTTGGTTGTTTGTTGGCTTGTTGGCATGTTGGTTTGTTGGTTTGTTGGCTTGTTGGTTTGTTGGTTTGTTGGTTTGTTGGTTTGTTGGTTTGTTGGTTTGTTGGTTTGTTGGTTTGTTGGTTTGTTGGTTTGTTGGTTTGTTGGTTTGTTTGTTTGTTGGTTTGTTGGTTTGTCGGTTTGTTCGTTTGTTAGTTTTTTGGTTTGTTCGCTTGTTGGTTAGATTGTTTGTTGGTTTGTTTTTTTGTTGGTTTGTTGGTTTGTTGGTTTGTTCGTTTGTTGGTTTGTTGGTTTGTTGGTTTGTTTGTTTGTTGGTTCGTTGGTTTGTTGGTTTGTTCGTTTGTTGGTTTTTTGGTTTGTTAGCTTGTTGGCTTGTTGGTTTGTTGGTTTGTTTGTTTGTTTGCCTTTTGGCATGTTGGTTTGTTGGTTTGTTGGCTTGTTGGTTTGTTGGTTTGTTGGTTTGTTGGTTTGTTGGTTTGTTGGTTTGTTGGTTTGTTGGTTTGTTGGTTTGTTGGTTTGTTGGTTTGTTGGTTTATTTGTTTATTGGTTTGTTGGTTTGTTGGTTTGTTGGCTTGTTGGTTTGTTGGTTTGTTGGCTTGTTGGCTTGTTGGTTTGTTGGTTTGTTGGTTTGTTGGTTTGTTGGCTTATTTATTTGTTGGTTTGTTGGTTTGTTGGTTTGTTGGTTTGTTGGTTTGTTGGTTTGTTGGTTTGTTGGTTTGTTTGTTTGTTGGTTCGTTGGTTTGTTGGTTTGTTCGTTTGTTGGTTTTTTGGTTTGTTAGCTTGTTGGCTTGTTGGTTTGTTGGTTTGTTTGTTTGTTTGCCTTTTGGCATGTTGGTTTGTTGGTTTGTTGGCTTGTTGGTTTGTTGGTTTGTTGGTTTGTTGGTTTGTTGGTTTGTTGGTTTGTTGGTTTGTTGGTTTGTTGGCATGTTGGTTTGTTGGTTTGTTGGTTTGTTGGTTTGTTGGTTTGTTGGTTTGTTGGTTTGTTAGTTTGTTGGCTTGTTGGTTAGATTGTTTGTTGGTTTGTTTTTTTGTTGGTTTGTTGGTTTGTTGGTTTGTTCGTTTGTTGGTTTGTTGGTTTGTTGGTTTGTTTGTTTGTTGGTTCGTTGGTTTGTTGGTTTGTTCGTTTGTTGGTTTTTTGGTTTGTTAGCTTGTTGGCTTGTTGGTTTGTTGGTTTGTTTGTTTGTTTGCCTTTTGGCATGTTGGTTTGTTGGTTTGTTGGCTTGTTGGTTTGTTGGTTTGTTGGTTTGTTGGTTTGTTGGTTTGTTGGTTTGTTGGTTTGTTGGTTTGTTGGCATGTTGGTTTGTTGGTTTGTTGGTTTGTTGGTTTGTTGGTTTGTTGGTTTGTTGGTTTGTTAGTTTGTTGGCTTGTTGGTTTGTTGGTTTGTTGGTTTGTTGGTTTGATGGTTTGTTGGTTTGTTGGTTTGTTGGCTTGTTGGTTTGTTGGTTTGTTGGTTTTTTGGTTTGTTGGCTTGTTGGCATGTTGGTTTGTTGGTTTGTTGGTTTGTTGGTTTGTTGGCTTGTTGGGTTGTTGGTTTGTTAACTTGTTGGTTTGCTAGTTTGTTGGCTTGTTGGTTTGTTGGTTTGTTGGTTTGTTGGTTTGTTGGTTTGTTGGTTTGTTGGTTTGTTGGTTTGTTGGTTTGTTGGTTTGTTGGTTTGTTGGTTTGTTGGTTTGTTGGTTTGTTGGTTTGTTTGTTTGTTGGCTTGTTGGCATGTTGGTTTGTTGGTTTGTTGGTTTGTTGGTTTGTTGGTTTGTTGGTTTGTTGGTTTGTTGGTTTGTTAACTTGTTGGTTTGTTAGTTTGTTGGCTTGTTGGTTTGTTGGTTTGTTGGTTTGTTGGTTTGTTGGTTTGTTGGTTTGTTGGTTTGTTGGCTTGTTGGTTTGTTAGTTTGTTGGTTTTCTGGTTTGTTGGTTTGTTGGTTTGTTGGTTTGTTGGTTTGTTGGTTTGTTTGTTTGTTGGCTTGTTGGCATGTTGGTTTGTTGGTTTGTTTGTTTGTTGGTTTGTTGGTTTGTCGGTTAGTTCGTTTGTTAGTTTTTTAGTTTGTTTGTTAGTTTGTTGGCTTGTTGGTTTGTTGGTTTGTTAGTTTGTTGGTTTGTTGGTTTGTTGGTTTGTTGGTTTGTTGGCTTGTTGGTTTGTTAGTTTGTTGGTTTTTTGGTTTGTTGGTTTGTTGGTTTGTTGGTTTGTTGGTTTGTTGGTTTGTTGGTTTGTTTGTTTGTTGGCTTGTTGGCATGTTGGTTTATTGGTTTGTTTGTTTGTTGGTTTGTTGGTTTGTCGGTTTGTTCGTTTGTTAGTTTTTTGGTTTGGTGGCTTGTTGGTTTGATTGTTTGTTGGTTGGTTTTTTTGTTGGTTTGTTGGTTTGTTGGTTTGTTTGTTTGTTGGTTCGTTGGTTTGTTGGTTTGTTCGTTTGTTGGTTTTTTGGTTTGTTAGCTTGTTCGTTTGTTGGTTTGTTGGTTTGTTGGTTTGTTGGTTTGTCGTTTTGTTGGTTTGTTGGTTTGTTCTTCTGTTGGTTTTTAGTTTGTTCGTTTGTTGGTTTTTTGGTTTGTTGGTTTGTTGGTTTGTTGGTTTGTTGGCTTGTTGGTTTGTTGGCTTGTTGGCTTATTGGCTTGTTGGTTTGTTGGTTTGTTGGTCTGTTGGTTTGTTGGTTTGTTGGTTTGTTGGTTTGTTGGTTTATTTGTTTGTTGGTTTGTTGGTTTGCTGGTTTGTTGGTTTGTTAACTTGTTGGTTTGTAAGTTTGTTGGCTTGTTGGTTTGTTGGTTTGTTGGTTTGTTGGTTTGTTGGTTTGTTGGTTTGTTGGTTTGTTGGTTTGTTGGTTTGTTGGTTTGTTGGTTTGTTCGTTTGTTCGTTTGTTGGTTTTTTGGTTTGTTGGTTTGTTGGTTTGTTGGTTTGTTGGTTTGGTGGTTTGTTGGTTTGTTTGTTTGTTGGCTTGTTGGCATGTTGGTTTGTTGGTTTGTTGGCTTGTTGGTTTGTTGGTTTGTTGGTTTGCTGGTTTGTTTGTTTGTTGGTTTATTGGTTTAGTTGTTTGTTGGTTTGTTGGTTTGTCGGTTTGTTCGTATGTTGGTTTTTTGGTTTGTTGGCTTCTTGGTTTGATGGTTTGTTGGTTTGTTTGTTTGTTGGTTTGTTGGTTTGTTGGTTTGTTCGTTTGTTCGTTTGTTGGTTTGTTGGATTGTTGGTTTGTTTGTTTGTTGGTTTGTTGGTTTGTTGGTTTGTTCGTTTGTTGGTTTTTCGGTTTGTTGGCTTGTTGGCTTGTTGGTTTGTTGGTTTGTTGGCTTGTTGGTTTGTTGGTTTGTTGGTTTTTTGGTTTGTTGGTTTGTTGGTTTGTTGGTTTGTTGGTTTATTTGTTTGTTGGTTTGTTGGTTTGTTGGTTTGTTAGTTTGTTGGTTTATTTGTTTGTTGATTTGTTAGTTTGTTGGTTTGTTGGCTTGTTGGCTTGTTGGTTTGTTGGTTTGTTGGTTTGTTGGTTTATTGGTTTGTTGGCTTGTTGGTTTGTTGGTTTGTTGGTTTGTTGGTTTGTTTGTTTGTTGGTTTGTTGGTTTGTTGGTTTGTTGGTTTGTTTGTTTGTTGGTTACTTGGTTTGTTGGTTTGTTCGTTTGTTGGTTTGTTGGTTTATTGTTTTGTTGGTTTGTTGGTTTGTTGGTATGTTGGCTTGTTGGCTTGTTGGTTTGTTGGTTTGTTGGTTTGTTGGTTTATTTGTTTGTTGGTTTGTAGGTTTATTGGTCTGTTGGTTTGTTGGTTTGTTAACTTGTTGGTTTGTTAGTTTGTTTTGTTGGTTTGTTGGTTTGTTGGTTTGTTTGTTTGTTTGTTTGTTGGTTTGTTGGTTTGTTGGTTTGTTGGTTTGTTGGCTTGTTGGCTTGTTGGTTTGTTGGTTCGTTGGTTTTTGGGTTTGTTGGTTTGTTGGTTTGTTGGTTTGTTGGTTTGTTGGTTTGTTGGTTTGTTTGTTTGTTGGCTTGTTGGCATGTTGGTTTGTTGGTTTGTTGGCTTGTTGGTTTGTTGGTTTGTTGGTTTGTTGGTTTGTTGGTTTATTGGTTTGTTGGTTTGCTTGTTTGTTGGTTTGTTGGTTTGTTGGTTTGTTCGTTTGTTGGTTTTTTGGTTTGTTGGCTTGTTGGTTTGTTGGCTTGTTGGTTTGTTGGTTTGTCGGTTTGTTGGCTTGTTGGCTTGTTGGTTTGTTGGTTCGTTGGTTTTTTGGTTTGTTGGTTTGTTGGTTTGTTGGTTTGTAGGTTTATTGGTCTGTTGGTTTGTTGGTTAGTTAACTTGTTGGTTTGTTAGTTTGTTTTGTTGCTTTGTTGGTTTGTTGGTTTGTTTGTTTGTTTGTTTGTTGGTTTGCTGGTTTGTTGGTTTGTTGGTTTGTTGGCTTGTTGGCTTGTTGGTTTGTTGGTTCGTTGGTTTTTTGGTTTGTTGGTTTGTTGGTTTGTTGGTTGGTTGGTTTGTTTGTTTTTTGGCTTGTTGGCATGTTGGTTTGTTGGTTTGTTGGCTTGTTGGTTTGTTGGTTTGTTGGTTCGTTGGTTTGGTGATTTGCTTGTTTGTTGGTTTGTAGGTTTGTTCGTTTGTTGGTTTTTTGGTTTGTTGGCTTGTTGGTTTGTTAGTCTGTTGGCTTGTTGGTTTGTTGGTTTGTTGGTTTGTTGGTTTGTTGGGTTGTTGGTTTGTTGGTTTATTTGTTTGTTGGTTTGTTGGTTTGTTGGTTTGTTGGCTTAAAGGTTTGATGGTTTGTTGGCTTGTTGGCTTGTTGGTTTGTTGGTTTGTTGGTTTGTTGGTTTGTTGGTTTGTTGGCTTATTTGTTTGTTGGTTTGTTCGTTTGTTGGTTTGTTGGTTTGTTGGTTTGTTGGTTTGTTGGTTTGTTGGTTTGTTGGTTTGTTGGTTTGTTGGCTTGTTGGTTTGTTGGTTTGTTGGTTTTTTGGTTTGTTGGTTTGTTGGTTTGTTGGTTTGTTGGTTTTGTTGGTTTGTTGGTTTGTTGGTTTGTTGGTTTATTAACTTGTTGGTTTGTTAGTTTGTTGGCTTGTTGGTTTGTTGGTTTGTTGGTTTGTCGGTTTGTTGGTTTATTGTTTTGTTGGTTTGTTGGTTTGTTGGCTTGTTGGTTTGTTGGTTTGTTGGTTTTTTGGTTTGTTGGTTTGTTGGTTTGTTGGTTTGTTGGTTTGTTAGTTTGTTGGTTTGTTGGTTTGTTCATTTGTTGGTTTGTTGGTTTGTTGGTTTGTCGGTTTGTTCGTTTGTTAGTTTTTTGGTTTGTTGGCTTGTTGGTTAGATTGTTTGTTGGTTTGTTTTTTTGTTGGTTTGTTGGTTTGTTGGTTTCTTGGTTTGTTCGTTTATTGGTTTGTTGGTTTGTTGGTTAGTTGGTTTGTTGGCTTGTTGGTTTGTTGGTTTGTTTGTTTGTTGGCCTTTTGGCATGTTGGTTTGTTGGTTTGTTGGCTTGTTGGTTTCTTGGTTTGTTGGTTTGTTGGTTTGTTGGTTTGTTGGTTTGTTGGTTTGTTGGTTTGTTGGTTTGTTGGTTTGTTGGTTTATTTGTTTGTTGGTTTGTTGGTTTGTTGGTTTGTTGGCTTGTTGGTTTGTTGGTTTGTTGGCTTGTTGGCTTGTTGGTTTGTTGGTTTGTTGGTTTGTTGGTTTGTTGGTTTGTTGGCTTATTTATTTGTTGGTTTGTTGGTTTGTTGGTTTGTTGGTTTGTTGGTTTGTTGGTTTGTTAACTTGTTGGTTTGTTAGTTTGTTGGCTTGTTGGTTTGTTGGTTTGTTGGTTTGTTGGTTTGATGGTTTGTTGGTTTGTTGGTTTGTTGGTTTGTTGGCTTGTTGGTTTGTTGGTTTGTTGGTTTTTTGGTTTGTTGGCTTGTTGGCATGTTGGTTTGTTGGTTTGTTGGTTTGTTGATTTGTTGGTTTGTTGGCTTGTTGGTTTGTTGGTTTGTTAACTTGTTGGTTTGTTAGTTTGTTGGCTTGTTGGTTTGTTGGTTTGTTGGTTTGTTGGTTTGTTGGTTTGTTGGTTTGTTGGTTTGTTGGTTTGTTGGTTTGTTGGTTTGTTGGTTTGTTGGTTTGTTTGTTTGTTGGCTTGTTGGCATGTTGGTTTGTTGGTTTGTTGGTTTGTTGGTTTGTTGGTTTGTTGGTTTGTTGGTTTGTTGGTTTGTTGGTTTGTTGGTTTATTAACTTGTTGGTTTGTTAGTTTGTTGGCTTGTTGGTTTGTTGGTTTTTTGGTTTGTTGGTTTGTTGGTTTGTTGGTTTGTTGGTTTGTTGGCGTGTTGGTTTGTTAATTTGTTGGTTTTCTGGTTTGTTGGTTTGTTGGTTTGTTGGTTTGTTGGTTTGTTGGTTTGTTGGTTTGTTGGTTTGTTTGTTTTCTGGTTTGTTTGTTTGTTGGCTTGTTGGCATGTTGGTTTGTTGGTTTGTTTGTTTGTTGGTTTGTTGGTTTGTCGGTTAGTTCGTTTCTTAGTTTTTTAGTTTGTTTGTTAGTTTTTTGGCTTGTTGGTTTGTTGGTTTGTTGGTTTGTTGGTTTGTTGGTTTTTTTGTTTGTTGGTTTGTTGGTTTGTTGGTTTGTAGGTTTATTGGTCTGTTGGTTTGTTGGTTAGTTAACTTGTTGGTTTGTTAGTTTGTTTTGTTGCTTTGTTGGTTTGTTTGTTTGTTTGTTTGTTGGTTTGCTGGTTTGTTGGTTTGTTGGTTTGTTGGCTTGTTGGCTTGTTGGTTTGTTGGTTCGTTGGTTTTTTGGTTTGTTGGTTTGTTGGTTTGTTGGTTGGTTGGTTTGTTTGTTTTTTGGCTTGTTGGCATGTTGGTTTGTTGGTTTGTTGGCTTGTTGGTTTGTTGGTTTGTTGGTTCGTTGGTTTGGTGATTTGCTTGTTTGTTGGTTTGTAGGTTTGTTCGTTTGTTGGTTTTTTGGTTTGTTGGCTTGTTGGTTTGTTGGTCTGTTGGCTTGTTGGTTTGTTGGTTTGTTGGTTTGTTGGTTTGTTGGGTTGTTGGTTTGTTGGTTTATTTGTTTGTTGGTTTGTTGGTTTGTTGGTTTGTTGGCTTAAAGGTTTGATGGTTTGTTGGCTTGTTGGCTTGTTGGTTTGTTGGTTTGTTGGTTTGTTGGTTTGTTGGTTTGTTGGCTTATTTGTTTGTTGGTTTGTTTGTTTGTTGGTTTGTTGGTTTGTTGGTTTGTTGGTTTGTTGGTTTGTTGGTTTGTTGGTTTGTTGGTTTGTTGGCTTGTTGGTTTGTTGGTTTGTTGGTTTTTTGGTTTGTTGGTTTGTTGGTTTGTTGGTTTGTTGGTTTTGTTGGTTTGTTGGTTTGTTGGTTTGTTGGTTTATTAACTTGTTGGTTTGTTAGTTTGTTGGCTTGTTGGTTTGTTGGTTTGTTGGTTTGTCGGTTTGTTGGTTTATTGTTTTGTTGGTTTGTTGGTTTGTTGGCTTGTTGGTTTGTTGGTTTGTTGGTTTTTTGGTTTGTTGGTTTGTTGGTTTGTTGGTTTGTTGGTTTGTTAGTTTGTTGGTTTGTTGGTTTGTTCATTTGTTGGTTTGTTGGTTTGTTGGTTTGTCGGTTTGTTCGTTTGTTAGTTTTTTGGTTTGTTGGCTTGTTGGTTAGATTGTTTGTTGGTTTGTTTTTTTGTTGGTTTGTTGGTTTGTTGGTTTGTTGGTTTGTTCGTTTATTGGTTTGTTGGTTTGTTGGTTAGTTGGTTTGTTGGCTTGTTGGTTTGTTGGTTTGTTTGTTTGTTGGCCTTTTGGCATGTTGGTTTGTTGGTTTGTTGGCTTGTTGGTTTCTTGGTTTGTTGGTTTGTTGGTTTGTTGGTTTGTTGGTTTGTTGGTTTGTTGGTTTGTTGGTTTGTTGGTTTGTTGGTTTATTTGTTTGTTGGTTTGTTGGTTTGTTGGTTTGTTGGCTTGTTGGTTTGTTGGTTTGTTGGCTTGTTGGCTTGTTGGTTTGTTGGTTTGTTGGTTTGTTGGTTTGTTGGTTTGTTGGCTTATTTATTTGTTGGTTTGTTGGTTTGTTGGTTTGTTGGTTTGTTGGTTTGTTGGTTTGTTAACTTGTTGGTTTGTTAGTTTGTTGGCTTGTTGGTTTGTTGGTTTGTTGGTTTGTTGGTTTGATGGTTTGTTGGTTTGTTGGTTTGTTGGTTTGTTGGCTTGTTGGTTTGTTGGTTTGTTGGTTTTTTGGTTTGTTGGCTTGTTGGCATGTTGGTTTGTTGGTTTGTTGGTTTGTTGATTTGTTGGTTTGTTGGCTTGTTGGTTTGTTGGTTTGTTAACTTGTTGGTTTGTTAGTTTGTTGGCTTGTTGGTTTGTTGGTTTGTTGGTTTGTTGGTTTGTTGGTTTGTTGGTTTGTTGGTTTGTTGGTTTGTTGGTTTGTTGGTTTGTTGGTTTGTTGGTTTGTTGGTTTGTTTGTTTGTTGGCTTGTTGGCATGTTGGTTTGTTGGTTTGTTGGTTTGTTGGTTTGTTGGTTTGTTGGTTTGTTGGTTTGTTGGTTTATTAACTTGTTCGTTTGTTAGTTTGTTGGCTTGTTGGTTTGTTGGTTTGTTGGTTTGTTGGTTTGTTGGTTTGTTGGTTTGTTGGTTTGTTGGCTTGTTGGTTTGTTAGTTTGTTGGTTTTCTGGTTTGTTGGTTTGTTGGTTTGTTGGTTTGTTGGTTTGTTGGTTTGTTGGTTTGTTGGTTTGTTTGTTTTCTGGTTTGTTTGTTTGTTGGCTTGTTGGCATGTTGGTTTGTTGGTTTGTTTGTTTGTTGGTTTGTTAGTTTGTCGGTTAGTTCGTTTCTTAGTTTTTTAGTTTGTTTGTTAGTTTTTTGGCTTGTTGGTTTGTTGGTTTGTTGGTTTGTTGGTTTGTTGGTTTTTTTGTTTGTTGGTTTGTTGGTTTGTTGGCTTGTTGGTTTGTTAGTTTGTTGGTTTTTTGGTTTGTTGGTTTGTTGGTTTGTTGGTTTGTTGGTTTGTTGGTTTGTTGGTTTGTTGGTTTGTTGGTTTGTTTGTTTGTTGGCTTGTTGGTATGTTGGTTTATTGGTTTGTTTGTTTGTTGGTTTGTTGGTTTGTCGGTTCGTTCGTTTGTTGGTTTTTTGGTTTGTTAGCTTGTTGGCTTGTTGGTTTGTTGGTTTGTTTGTTTGTTGGCTTGTTGACATGTTGGTTTTTTGGTTTGTTGGCTTGTTGGTTTGTTGGTTTGTTGGTTTGTTGGTTTGTTGGTTTGTTGGTTTATTGGTTTGTTGGTTTGTTGGTTTGTTGGTTTGTTGGTTTGTTGGTTTGTTGGTTTGTTGGTTTATTGGTTTGTTGGTTTGTTGGTTTGCTGTTTTGTGGTTTGTTGGTTTGTTGGTTTGTTGGTTTGTTGGTTTATTGGTTTGTTGGTTTGTTGGTTTGTTGGTTCCTTGGTTTGTTGGTTTGTTCGTTTGTTGGTTTGTTGGTTTGTTGGTTTGTTGGTTTGTTGGTTTGTCGGTTTGTTGGTTTGTTGGTTTGTTGGTTTGTTCTTCTGTTGGTTTTTAGTTTGTCCGTTTGTTGGTTTTTTGGTTTGTTGGTTTGTTGGTTTGTTGGCTTGTTGGTTTGTTGGTTTGTTGGCTTATTGGCTTGTTGGTTTGTTGGCTTGTTGGTCTGTTGGTTTGTTGGTTTGTTGGTTTATTTGTTTGTTGGTTTGTTGGTTTTCTGGTTTGTTGGTTTGTTAACTTGTTGGTTTGTAAGTTAGTTGGCTTGCTGGTTTGTTGGTTTGTTGGTTTGTTGGTTTGTTGGTTTGTTGGTTTGTTGGTTTGTTGGTTTGTTGGTTTGTTGGTTTGTTGGTTTGTTGGCTTGTTGGTTTGTTGGTTTGTTCGTTTGTTGGTTTTTTGGTTTGTTGGTTTGTTGGTTTGTTGTTTTGTTGGTTTGTTGGTTTGTTTGTTTGTTGGCTTGTTGGCATGTTGGTTTGTTGGTTTGTTGGCTTGTTGGTTTGTTGGTTTGTTGGTTTGCTGGTTTGCTGGTTTGTTGGTTTATTGGTTTAGTTGTTTGTTGGTTTGTTGGTTTGTCGGTTTGTCGGTTTGTTGATTTGTCGGTTTGTTGGTTTGTTGGTTTGTTGGTTTGTTCTTCTGTTGGTTTTTAGTTTGTTCGTTTGTTGGTTTTTTGGTTTGTTGGTTTGTTGGTTTGTTGGTTTGTTGGTTTGTTGGCTTGTTGGTTTGTTGGTTTGTTGGCTTATTGGCTTGTTGGTTTGTTGGCTTGTTGGTCTGTTGGTTTGTTGGTTTGTTGGTTTGTTGGTTTGTTGGTTTGTTGGTTTATTTGTTTGTTGGTTTGTTGGTTTGCTGGTTTGTTGGTTTGTTAACTTGTTGGTTTGTAAGTTTGTTGGCTTGTTGGTTTGTTGGTTTGTTGGTTTGTTGGTTTGTTGGTTTGTTGGTTTGTTGGTTTGTTGGCTTGTTGGTTTGTTGGTTTGTTCGTTTGTTGGTTTTTTGGTTTGTTGGTTTGTTGGTTTGTTGGTTTGTTGGTTTGTTGGTTTGTTGGTTTGTTGGTTTGTTTGTTTGTTGGCTTGGTGGCATGTTGGTTTGTTGGTTTGTTGGCTTGTTGGTTTGTTGGTTTGTTTATTTGCTGGTTTGTTGGTTTGTTGGATTATTGGTTTAGTTGTTTGTTGGTTTGTTGGTTTGTCGGTTTGTTCGTATGTTGGTTTTTTGGTTTGTTGGCTTCTTGGTTTGATGGTTTGTTGGTTTGTTTGTTTGTTGGTTTGTTGGTTTGTTGGTTTGTTGGTTTGTTCGTTTGTTCGTTTGTTGGTTTGTTGGATTGTTGGTTTGTTTGTTTGTTGGTTTGTTGGTTTGTTTGTTTGTTCGTTTGTTGGTTTTTTGGTTTGTTGGCTTGTTGGCTTGTTGGTTTGTTGGTTTGTTGGTTTGTTGGTTTGTTGGTTTGTTGGTTTGTTGGTTTGTTGGTTTGTTGGTTTGTTGGTTTGTTGGTTTATTTGTTTGTTGGTTTGTTGGTTTGTTAGTTTGTTGGTTTATTTGTTTGTTGATTTGTTAGTTTGTTGGTTTGTTGGCTTGTTGGCTTGTTGGTTTGTTGGTTTGTTGGTTTGTTGGTTTATTGGTTTGTTGGCTTGTTGGTTTGTTGGTTTGTTGGTTTGTTTGTTTGTTGGTTTGTTGGTTTGTTGGTTTGTTGGTTTGTTTGTTTGTTGGTTACTTGGTTTGTTGGTTTGTTCGTTTGTTGGTTTGTTGGTTTATTGGTTTGTTGGTTTGTTGGTTTGTTGGTATGTTGGCTTGTTGGTTTGTTGGTTTGTTGGTTTGTTGGTTTATTTGATTGTTGGTTTGTAGGTTTATTGGTCTGTTGGTTTGTTGGTTTGTTAACTTGTTGGTTTGTTAGTTTGTTTTGTTGGTTTGTTGGTTTGTTTGTTTGTTTGTTTGTTGGTTTGTTGGTTTGTTGGTTTGTTGGTTTGTTGGTTTGTTGGCTTGTTGGCTTGTTGGTTTGTTGGTTCGTTGGTTTTTTGGTTTGTTGGTTTGTTGGTTTGTTGGTTTGTTGGTTTGTTGGTTTGTTTGTTTGTTGGCTTGTTGGCATGTTGGTATGTTGGTTTGTTGGCTTTTTGGTTTGTTGGTTTGTTGGTTTGTTGGTTTGTTGGTTTATTGGTTTGTTGGTTTGCTTGTTTGTTGGTTTGTTGGTTTGTTGGTTTGTTCGTTTGTTGGTTTTTTGGTTTGTTGGCTTGTTGGTTTGTTGGCTTGTTGGTTTGTTGGTTTGTCGGTTTGTTGGCTTGTTAGCATGTTTGTTTGTTGGTTTGTTGGCTTATTGGTTTGTTGGTTTGTTGGTTTGTTGGTTTGTTGGTTTGTTGGTTTGTTGGTTTGTTTGTTTGTTGGCTTGTTGGCTTGTTGGCATGTTGGTTTGTTGGTTTGTTGGTTTGTTGGTTTGTTGGTTTGTTGGTTTGTTGGTTTGTTTGTTTGTTGGTTTCTTGGTTTGTTGGTTTGTTGGCTTGTTGGCTTGTTGGTTTGTTGGTTTGTCCGTTTGTTGGCTTGTTAGCATGTTTGTTTGTTGGTTTGTTGGCTTGTTGGTTTGTTGGTTTGTTGGTTTGTTGGTTTGTTGGTTTGTTGGTTTGTTGGTTTGTTTGTTTGTTGGCTTGTTGGCTTGTTGGCATGTTGGTTTGTTTGTTTGTTGGCTTGTTGGTTTGTTGGTTTGTTGGTTTGTTGGTTTGTTGGTTTAATGGTTTGTTTGTTTGTTTGTTTGTTGGTTTGTTGGTTTGTTGGTTAGTTCGTTTGTTGGTTTTTTGGTTTGTTGGCTTGTTGGTTTGTTGGTCTGTTGGCTTGTTGGTTTGTTGGTTTGTTGGTTTGTTGGTTTGTTGGTTTGTTGGTTTGTTGGTGTGTTGGTTTGTTGGTTTGTCGGTTTGTTGGCTTGTTGGCTTGTTGGTTTGTTGGTTTGTTAGTTTGTTGGTTTATTTGTTTGTTGGTTTGTAGGTTTGTTGGTTTGTTGGTTTGTTGGTTTGTTGGTTTGTTAACTTGTTGGTTTGTTAGTTTGTTGGCTTGTTGGTTTGTTGGTTTGTTGGTTTGTTGGTTTGTTGGTTTGTTGGTTTGTTGGTTTGTTGGTTAGTTGGCTTGTTGGTTTGTTGGTTTGTTGGTTTTTTGGTTTGTTGGTTTGTTGGTTTGTTGGTTTGTTGGTTTGTTGGTTTGTTGGTTTGTTGGTTTGTTGGTTTGTTGGTTTGTTGGTTTGTTGATTTGTTAGTTTGTTTGTTTGTTGGCTTGTTGGCATGTTGCTTTGTTGGTTTGTTGGCTTGTTGGTTTGTTGGTTTGTTGCTTTGTTGGTTTGTTGGTTTGTTGGTTTGTTGGTTTGTTGGTTTGTTTGTTTGTTGGTTTGTAGGTTTGTTGGTTTGTTCGTTTGTTGATTTTTTGGTTTGTTGGCTTGTTGGTTTGTTGGTTTGTTGGTTTGTTGGTTTGTTTGTTTGTTGGCTTGCTGGCATGTTGGTTTGTTGGTTTGTTGGTTTGTTGGTTTATTGGTTTGTTGGTTTGTTGGTTAGTTGGTTTGTTGGTTTGTTGGTTTGTTTGTTTTTTGGCTTGTTGGCATGTTGGTTTTTGGTTTGTTGGTTTGTTGGTTTGTTGGTTTGTTGGTTTGTTGGTTTGTTGGTTTGTTGGTTTGTTGGTTTGTTGGTTTGTTGGTTTGTTGGTTTGTTGGTTTGTTGGTTTGTTGGTTTGTTGGTTTGTTTGTTTGTTGGTTTGTTGGTTTGTTGGTTTGTTGGTTTGTTGGTTTGTTGGTTTGTTCGTTTGTTGGTTTTTTGGTTTGTTGGCTTGTTGGCTTGTTGGTTTGTTGGTCTGTTGGCTTGTTGGTTTGTTGGTCTGTTGGCTTGTTGGTTTGTTGGTTTTTTGGTATGTTGGTTTGTTGGTTTGTTGGTTTATTTGTTTGTTGGTTTGTTGGTTTGTTGGTTTGTCGGCTTGTTGGTTTGTTGGTTTGTTGGCTTGTTGGCTTGTTTGTTTGTTGGTTTGTTGGTTTGTTGGTTTGTTGGTTTGTTGGCTTGTTTGTTTGTTGGTTTGTTGGTTTGTTGGTTTGTTGGTTTGTTAACTTGTTGGTTTGTTAGTTTGTTGGCTTGTTGGTATGTTGGTTTGTTGGTTTGTTGGTTTGTTGGTTTGTTGGTTTGTTGGTTTGTTGGTTTGTTGGCTTGTTGGTTTGTTGGTTTGTTGGTTTGTTTGTTTGTTGGTTTGTTGGTTTGTTGATTTGTTGGTTTGTTTGTTTGTTGGTTACTTGGTTTGTTGGTTTGTTCGTTTGTTGGTTTGTTGGTTTATTGGGTTGTTGGTTTGTTGGTTTGTTGGTATGTTGGCTTGTTGGCTTGTTGGTTTGTTGGTTTGTTGGTTTGTTGGTTTATTTGTTCGTTGGTTTGTAGGTTTATTGGTCTATTGGTCTCTTGGTTTGTTAACTTGTTGGTTTGTTAGTTTGTTTTGTTGGTTTGTTGGTTTGTTGGTTTGTTTGTTTGTTTGTTTGTTGGTTTGTTGGTTTGTTGGTTTGTTGGTTTGTTGGTTTGTTTATTTGTTGGCTTGCTGGCTTGTTGGTTTGTTGGTTCGTTGGTTTTTTGGTTTGTTGGTTTGTTGGTTTGTTGGTTTGTTGGTTTGTTGGTTTGTTTGTTTGTTGGCTTGTTGGCATGTTGGTTTGTTGGTTTGTTGGCTTGTTGGTTTGTTGGTTTGTTGGTTTGTTGGTTTGTTGGTTTATTGGTTTGTTGGTTTGCTTGTTTGTTGGTTTGTTGGTTTGTTGGTTTGTTCGTTTGTTGGTTTTTTGGTTTGTTGGCTTTTTGGTTTGTTGGCTTGTTGGTTTGTTGGTTTGTCGGTTTGTTGGCTTGTTAGCATGTTTGTTTGTTGGTTTGTTGGCTTGTTGGTTTGTTGGTTTGTTGGTTTGTTGGTTTGTTGGTTTGTTGGTTTGTTGGTTTGTTGGTTTGTTTGTTTGTTGGATTGTTGGCTTGTTGGCATGTTGGTTTGTTGGTTTGTTGGTTTGTTGGTTTGTTGGTTTGTTGGTTTGTTTTTTTGTTGGTTTGTTGGTTTGTTGGTTTGTTGGTTTGTTGGCTTGTTGGCTTGTTGGTTTGTTGGTTCGTTGGTTTTTTGGTTTGTTGGCTTGTTGGTTTGTTGGTTTGTCGGTTTGTTGGCTTGTTAGCATGTTTGTTTGTTGGTTTGTTGGCTTGTTGGTTTGTTGGTTTGTTGGTTTGTTGGTTTGTTGGGTTGTTGGTTTGTTGGTTTGTTGGTTTGTTTGTTTGTTGGCTTGTTGGCTTTTTGGCATGTTGGTTTGTTGGTTTGTTGGCTTGTTGGTTTGTTGGTTTGTTGGTTTGTTGGTTTGTTGGTTTGTTGGTTTAATGGTTTGTTTGTTTGTTTGTTTGTTGGTTTGTTGGTTTGTTGGTTAGTTCGTTTGTTGGTTTTTTGGTTTGTTGGCTTGTTGGTTTGTTGGTTTGTTGGCTTGTTGGTTTGTTGGTTTGTTGGTTTGTTGGTTTGTTGGTTTGTTGTTGTGTTGGTTTGTTGGTTTGTTGGTTTGTTGGCTTGTTGGCTTGTTGGTTTGTTGGTTTGTTGGTTTGTTGGTTTGTTAGTTTGTTGGTTTATTTGTTTGTTGGTTTGTAGGTTTGTTGGTTTGTTGGTTTGTTGGTTTGTTAACTTGTTGGTTTGTTAGTTTGTTGGCTTGTTGGTTTGTTGGTTTGCTGGTTTGTTGGTTTGTTGGTTTGTTGGTTTGTTGGTTAGTTGGCTTGTTGGTTTGTTGGTTTGTTGGTTTTTTGGTTTGTTGGTTTGTTGTTTTGTTGGTTTTTTGGTTTGTTGTTTTGTTGGTTTGTTGGTTTGTTGATTTGTTAGTTTGTTTGTTTGTTGGCTTGTTGGCATATTGGTTTGTTGGTTTGTTGGCTTGTTGGTTTGTTGGTTTGTTGGTTTGTTGGTTTTTTGGTTTGTTGGTTTGTTGGTTTGTTGGTTTGTTTGTTTGTTGGTTTGTAGGTTTGTTGGTTTGTTCGTTTGTTGATTTTTTGGTTTGTTGGGTTGTTGGTTTGTTGGTTTGTTGGTTTGTTGGTTTGTTTGTTTGTTGTCTTGCTGGCATGTTGGTTTGTTGGTTTGTTGGTTTGTTGGTTTATTGGTTTGTTGGTTTGTTGGTTAGTTGGTTTGTTGGTTTGTTGGTTTGTTTGTTTTTTGGCTTGTTGGCATGTTGGTTTTTGGTTTGTTGGTTTGTTGGTTTGTTGGTTTGTTGGTTTGTTCGTTTGTTGGTTTGTTGGTTTGTTGGTTTGTTGGATTGTTGGTTTGTTTGTTTGTTGGTTTGTTGGTTTTTTGGTTTGTTGGTTTGTTGGTTTGTTGGTTTGTTGGTTTGTTCGTTTGTTGGTTTTTTGGTTTGTTGGCTTGTTGGCTTGTTGGTTTGTTGGTCTGTTGGCTTGTTGGTTTGTTGGTTTGTTGGTATGTTGGTTTGTTGGTTTATTTGTTTGTTGGTTTGTTGGTTTGTTGGTTTGTCGGCTTGTTGGTTTGTTGGTTTGTTGGCTTGATGGCTTGTTGGTTTGTTGGTTTGTTGGTTTGTTAGTTTGTTGGTTTGTTGGCTTGTTTGTTTGTTGGTTTGTTGGTTTGTTGGTTTGTTGGTTTGTTAACTTGTTGGTTTGTTAGTTTGTTGGCTTGTTGGTATGTTGGTTTGTTGGTTTGTTGGTTTGTTGGTTTGTTGGTTTGTGGGTTTGTTGGTTTGTTGGCTTGTTGGTTTGTTGGTTTGTTGGTTTATTTATTTGTTGGTTTGTTGGTTTGTTGGTTTGTTGGTTTGTTAACTTGTGTGTTTGTTAGTTTGTTGTATTGTTGGTTTGTTGGTTTGTTGGTTTGTTGGTTTGTTGGTTTGTTGGTTTGTTGGTGTGTTGGCTTGTTGGTTTGTTGGTTTGTTGGTTTTTTGTTTTGTTGGTTTGTTGGTTTGGTGGTTTGTTGGTTTGTTGGTTTGTTGGTTTGTTGGTTTGTTGGTTTGTTTGTTTGTTTGTTTGTTGGTTTGTTGGTTTGTTGGTTTGTTGGTTTGTTCGTTTGTTGGTTTTTTGGTTTGTTGGCTTGTTGGTTTGTTGGTTTGTTGGTTTATTTGTTTGTTGGCTTGTTGGCATGTTGGTTTGTTGGTTTGTTGGTCTGTTGGCTTGTCGCTCTGTTGGTTTGTTGGTTTGTTTGTTTTTTGGCTTGTTGGCATATTGGTTTGTTGGTTTGTTGGCTTGTTGGTTTGTTGGTTTGTTGGTTTGTTGGTTTGTTGGTTTGTTGGTTTGTTGGTTTATTGATTTCTTGGTTTGTTGGTTTGTTGGTTTGTTGGTTTGTTGGTTTCTTTGTTTGTTGGTTTGTTGGTTTGTTCGTTTGTTGGTTTTTTGGTTTGTTGGCTTGTTGGTTTTTTGGTTTGTTGGTCTGTTGGCTTGTTGGTTTGTTGGTTTGTTGGTTTGTTGGTTTGTTGGTTTGTTGTTTTGTTGGTTTATTTGTTTGTTGGTTTGTTGAATTGTTGGTTTGTTAATTTGTTGGTTTGTTGGTTTGTTGGCTTGTTGGCTTGTTGGTTTGTTGGTTTGTTGGTTTGTTGGCTTGTTGGTTTGTTGGTTTGTTGGTTTATTGGTTTGTTGGTTAGTTGGTTTGTTGGTTTGTTGGTTTGTTGGCTTGTTGGTTTGTTGGTTTGTTGGTTTTTTGGTTTGTTGGTTTGTTGGTTTGTTGGTTTGTTGGTTTGTTGGTTTGTTGGTTTGTTGGTTTGTTTGTTTGTTGGCTTGTTGGCATGTTGGTTTGTTGGTTTGTTAGCTTGTTGGTTTGTTGGTTTGTTGGTTTCTTGGCTTATTTGTTTGGTGGTTTGTTGGTTTGTTGGTTTGTTGGTTTGTTGGTTTGTTAACTTGTTGGTTTGTTAGTTTGTTGGCTTGTTGGTTTGTTGGTTTGTTGGTTTATTGGTTTGTTGGTTAGTTGGTTTGTTGGTTTGTTGGTTTGTTGGCTTGTTGGTTTGTTGGTTTGTTGGTTTTTTGGTTTGTTGGTTTGTTGGTTTGTTGGTTTGTTGGTTTGTTGGTTTGTTGGTTTGTTGGTTTGTTGGTTTGTTTGTTTGTTGGCTTGTTGGCATGTTGGTTTGTTGGTTTGTTAGCTTGTTGGTTTGTTGGTTTGTTGGTTTGTTGGTTTGTTGGTTTGTTGGTTTGTTGGTTTGTTGGTTTGTTTGTTTGTTGGTTTGCTGGTTTGTTGGTTTGTTCGGTTGTTGGTTTTTTGGTTGTTGGCTTGTTGGTTTGTTGGTTTGTTTGTTTCTTGATTTGTTGGTTTGTTGGTTTGTTGGTTTGTTTGTTTGTTGGCTTGTTGGCATGTTGGTTTGTTGGTTTGTTGGCTTGTTGTTTTGTTGGTTTGTTGGTTTGTTGGTTTGTTGGTTTGTTGGTTTGTTGGTTTGTTGGTTTGTTTGTTTGTTGGCTTGTTGGCATGTTGGTTTGTTGGTTTGTTGGCTTGTTGGTTTGTTGGTTTGTTGGTTTGTTGGTTTGTTGGTTTGTAGGTTTCTTGGTTTGTTTGTTTGTGGGTTTGTTGGTTTGTTGGTTTGTTCGTTTGTTGGTTTGTTGATTTGTTGGTTTTTTGGCTTGTTGGATTGTTGGTTTGTTGGTTTGTTGGTTTGTTGGTTTGTTGGTTTGTTGGTTTGTTGGTTTGTTGGTTTGTATGTTTGTTGGTTTGTTGGTTTGTTGGTTTGTTGGTTTGTTGGTGTGTTGGTTTGTTGGCTTGTTGGCTTGTTTGTTTGTTGGTTTGTTGGTTTGTTGGTTTGTTGGTTTGTTGGTTTGTTGGTTTGTTGGTTTATTTGTTTGTTGGTTTGTTGGTTTGTTGGTTTGTTGGTTTGTTAACTTGTTGGTTTGTTAGTTTGTTGGCTTGTTGGGTTGTTGGTTTGTTGGTTTGTTGGTTTGTTGGTTTGTTGGTTTGTTGGTTTGTTGGTTTGTTGGCTTGTTGGTTTGTTGGTTTGTTGGTTTTTTGGTTTGTTGGTTTGTTGGTTTATTGGTTTGTTGGTTTGTTGGTTTGCTGGTTTGTTTGTTAATTGGCTTGTTGGCATGTTGGTTTGTTGGTTTGTTGGTTTGTTTGTATATTGGTTTGTTTAATTGTTGGTTTGTTGGATTGTTGGTTTGTTGGTTTCTTGGCGTATTTGTTTGTTGGTTTGTTGGTTTGTTGGTTTGTTGGTTTGTTGGTTTGTTGGTTTGTTGGTTTGTTAACTTGTTGGTTTGTTAGTTTGTTGGCTTGTTGGTTTGTTGGTTTGTTGGTTTATTGGTTTGTTGATTTGTTGGTATGTTGGTTTGTAGGTTTGTTGGCTTGTTGGTTTGTTGGTTTGTTGGTGTTTTGGTTTGTTGGTTTGTTGGTTTGTTGGTTTGTTAGTTTGTTTGTTTGTTGGCTTGTTGGCATGTTGGTTTGTTGGTTTGTTCGCTTGTTGGTTTGTTGGTTTTTTGGTTTGTTAGTTTGTTGGTTTGTTGGTTTTTTGGTTTGTTGGTTTGTTTGTTTGTTGGTTTGTTGGTTTGTTGGTTTGTTCGGTTGTTGGTTTTTTGGTTTGTTGGCTTGTTGGTTTGTTGGTTTGTTTGTTTGTTGGTTTGTTGGTTTGTTGGTTTGTTGGTTTGTTTGATTGTTGGCTTGTTGGCATGTTGGTTTGTTGGTTTGTTGGCTTGTTGGTTTGTTGGTTTGTTAGTTTTTTGGTTTGTTGGTTTGTTGGTTTGTTTGTTCATTGGCTTTTTGGCATGTTGGTTTGTTGGTTTGTTGGCTTGTTGGTTTGTTGGTTTGTTGGTTTGTTGGTTTGTTGGTTTGTTGGTTTGTTGGTTTGTTGGTTTGTTGGTTTGTTTGTTTGTTGGTTTGTTGGTTTATTTGTTTGTTGGTTTGTTGGTTTGTCGGCTTGTTGGTTTGTTGGTTTGTTGGCTTGTTGGCTTGTTTGTTTGTTGGTCTGTTGACTTCTTGGTTTGTTGGTTTGTTGGTTTGTCGGTTTGTTGGTTTGTTGGTTTATTTGTTTGTTGGTTTGTTGGTTTGTCGGCTTGTTGGTTTGTTGGTTTGTTGGTTTGTTGGCTTGTTGGTTTGTTGGTTTGTTGGTTTATTGGTTTGTTGGTTTGTTGGCTTGTTTGTTTGTTGGTTTGTTGGTTTGTTGGTTTGTTGGTTTGTTGGTTTGTTAACTTGTTGGTTTGTTAGTTTGTTGGCTTGTTGGTATGTTGGTTTGTTGGTTTGTTGGTTTGTTGGTTTGTTGGTTTGTTGGTTTGTTGGTTTGTTGGTTTGTTGGCTTGTTGGTTTGTTGGTTTGTTGGTTTATTTATTTGTTGGTTTGTTGGTTTGTTGGTTTGTTAACTTGTGTGTTTGTTAGTTTGTTGTATTGTTGGCTTGTTGGTTTGTTGGTTTGTTTGTTTGTTGGTTTGTAGGTTTGTTGGTTTGTTCGTTTGTTGATTTTTTGGTTTGTTGGCTTGTTGGTTTGTTGGTTTGTTGGTTTGTTGGTTTGTTTGTTTGTTGTCTTGCTGGCATGTTGGTTTGTTGGTTTGTTGGTTTGTTGGTTTATTGGTTTGTTGGTTTGTTGGTTAGTTGGTTTGTTGGTTTGTTGGTTTGTTTGTTTTTTGGCTTGTTGGCATGTTGGTTTTTGGTTTGTTGGTTTGTTGGTTTGTTGGTTTGTTGGTTTGTTCGTTTGTTGGTTTGTTGGTTTGTTGGTTTGTTGGTTTGTTGGTTTGTTTGTTTGTTGGTTTGTTAGTTTGTTGGTTTGTTGGTTTGTTGGTTTGTTGGTTTGTTGGTTTGTTCGTTTGTTGGTTTTTTGGTTTGTTGGCTTGTTGGCTTGTTGGTTTGTTGGTTTGTTGGTTTGTTGGTTTGTTGGTTTGTTGGCTTGTTGGTTTGTTGGTTTGTTGGTTTATTTATTTGTTGGTTTGTTGGTTTGTTGGTTTGTTGGTTTGTTAACTTGTGTGTTTGTTAGTTTGTTGTATTGTTGGTTTGTTGGTTTGTTGGTTTGTTGGTTTGTTGGTTTGTTGGTGTGTTGGCTTGTTGGTTTGTTGGTTTGTTGGTTTTTTGTTTTGTTGGTTTGTTGGTTTGGTGGTTTGTTGGTTTGTTGGTTTGTTGGTTTGTTGGTTTGTTGGTTTGTTGGTTTGTTGGTTTGTTTGTTTGTTTGTTTGTTGGTTTGTTGGTTTGTTGGTTTGTTGGTTTGTTGGTTTGTTCGTTTGTTGGTTTTTTGGTTTGTTGGCTTGTTGGTTTGTTGGTTTGTTGGTTTATTTGTTTGTTGGCTTGTTGGCATGTTGGTTTGTTGGTTTGTTGGTCTGTTGGCTTGTCGCTCTGTTGGTTTGTTGGTTTGTTGGATTGTTTGTTTTTTGGCTTGTTGGCATGTTGGTTTGTTGGTTTGTTGGCTTGTTGGTTTGTTGGTTTGTTGGTTTGTTGGTTTGTTGGTTTGTTGGTTTGTTGGTTTATTGATTTCTTGGTTTGTTGGTTTGTTGGTTTGTTAGTTTGTTGGTTTCTTTGTTTGTTGGTTTGTTGGTTTGTTCGTTTGTTGGTTTTTTGGTTTGTTGGCTTGTTGGTTTTTTGGTTTGTTGGTCTGTTGGCTTGTTGGTTTGTTGGTTTGTTGGTTTGTTGGTTTGTTGGTTTGTTGTTTTGTTGGTTTATTTGTTTGTTGGTTTGTTGAATTGTTGGTTTGTTAATTTGTTGGTTTGTTGGTTTGATGGCTTGTTGGCTTGTTGGTTTGTTGGTTTGTTGGATTGTTGGTTTGTTGGTTTCTTGGCTTATTTGTTTGGTGGTTTGTTGGTTTGTTGGTTTGTTGGTTTGTTAACTTGTTGGTTTGTTAGTTTGTTGGCTTGTTGGTTTGTTGGTTTGTTGGTTTATTGGTTTGTTGGTTAGTTGGTTTGTTGGTTTGTTGGTTTGTTGGCTTGTTGGTTTGTTGGTTTGTTGGTTTTTTGGTTTGTTGGTTTGTTGGTTTGTTGGTTTGTTGGTTTGTTGGTTTGTTGGTTTGTTTGTTTGTTGGCTTGTTGGCATGTTGGTTTGTTGGTTTGTTAGCTTGTTGGTTTGTTGGTTTGTTGGTTTGTTGGTTTGTTGGTTTGTTGGTTTGTTGGTTTGTTGGTTTGTTGGTTTGTTTGTTTGTTGGTTTGCTGGTTTGTTGGTTTGTTCGGTTGTTGGTTTTTTGGTTGTTGGCTTGTTGGTTTGTTGGTTTGTTTGTTTCTTGATTTGTTGGTTTGTTGGTTTGTTGGTTTGTTTGTTTGTTGGCTTGTTGGCATGTTGGTTTGTTGGTTTGTTGGCTTGTTGTTTTGTTGGTTTGTTGGTTTGTTGGTTTGTTGGTTTGTTGGTTTGTTGGTTTGTTGGTTTGTTGGTTTGTTGGTTTGTTGGTTTGTTGGTTTGTTTGTTTGTTGGCTGGTTGGCATGTTGGTTTGTTGGTTTGTTGGCTTGTTGGTTTGTTGGTTTGTTGGTTTGTTGGTTTGTTGGTTTGTAGGTTTGTTGGTTTGTTTGTTTGTGGGTTTGTTGGTTTGTTGGTTTGTTCGTTTGTTGGTTTGTTGATTTGTTGGTTTTTTGGCTTGTTGGATTGTTGTTTTGTTGGTTTGTTGGTTTGTTGGTTTGTTGGTTTGTTGGTTTGTTGGTTTGTTGGTTTGTTGGTTTGTATGTTTGTTGGTTTGTTGGTTTGTTGGTTTGTTGGTTTGTTGGTTTGTTGGTTTGTTGGTTTCTTGGCTTGTTGGCTTGTTTGTTTGTTGGTTTGTTGGTTTGTTGGTTTGTTGGTTTGTTGGTTTGTTGGTTTGTTGGTTTGTTGGTTTATTTGTTTGTTGGTTTGTTGGTTTGTTGGTTTGTTGGTTTGTTAACTTGTTGGTTTGTTAGTTTGTTGGCTTGTTGGGTTGTTGGTTTGTTGGTTTGTTGGTTTGTTGGTTTGTTGGTTTGTTGGTTTGTTGGTTTGTTGGTTTGTTGGTTTGTTGGTTTGTTGGTTTGTTGGTTTGTTGGCTTGTTGGTTTGTTGGCTTGTTGGTTTTTTGGTTTGTTGGTTTGTTGGTTTATTGGTTTGTTGGTTTGTTGGTTTGCTGGTTTGTTTGTTAATTGGCTTGTTGGCATGTTGGTTTGTTGGTTTGTTGTCTTGTTGGTTTGTTGGTTTGTTGGTTTGTTGGTTTGTTTGTATATTGGTTTGTTTAATTGTTGGTTTGTTGGATTGTTGGTTTGTTGGTTTCTTGGCTTATTTGTTTGTTGGTTTGTTGGTTTGTTGGTTTGTTGGTTTGTTGGTTTGTTGGTTTGTTGGTTTGTTGGTTTGTTGGTTTGTTGGTTTGTTAACTTTTTGGTTTGTTAGTTTGTTGGCTTGTTGGTTTGTTGGTTTGTTGGTTTATTGGTTTGTTGGTTTGTTGGTATGTTGGTTTGTAGGTTTGTTGGCTTGTTGGTTTGTTGGTTTCTTGGTGTTTTGGTTTGTTGGTTTGTTTGTTTGTTGGTTTGTTGGTTTGTTTGTTTGTTGGCTTGTTGGCATGTTGGTTTGTTGGTTTGTTCGCTTGTTGGTTTGTTGGTTTGTTGGTTTGGTAGTTTGTTGGTTTGTTGGTTTGTTGTCTTGTTGGTTTGTTGGTTTGTTGGTTTGTTGGTTTGTTTGTATATTGGTTTGTTTAATTGTTGGTTTGTTGGATTGTTGGTTTGTTGGTTTCTTGGCTTATTTGTTTGTTGGTTTGTTGGTTTGTTGGTTTGTTGGTTTGTTGGTTTGTTGGTTTGTTAACTTGTTGGTTTGTTAGTTTGTTGGCTTGTTGGTTTGTTGGTTTGTTGGTTTATTGGTTTGTTGGTTTGTTGGTATGTTGGTTTGTAGGTTTGTTGGCTTGTTGGTTTGTTGGTTTGTTGGTGTTTTGGTTTGTTGGTTTGTTGGTTTGTTGGTTTGTTGGTTTGTTTGTTTGTTGGCTTGTTGGCATGTTGGTTTGTTGGTTTGTTCGCTTGTTGGTTTGTTGGCTTGTTGGTTTGTTGGTTTGATTGTTTGTTGGTTTGTTGGTTTGTTGGTTTGTTTGATTGTTGGCTTGTTGGCATGTTGGTTTGTTGGTTTGTTGGCTTGTTGGTTTGTTGGTTTGTTAGTTTGTTGGTTTGTTGGTTTGTTGGTTTGTTGGTTTGTTTGTTCATTGGCTTGTTGGCATGTTGGTTTGTTGGTTTGTTGGCTTGTTGGTTTGTTAGTTTGTTGGTTTGTTGGTTTGTTGGTTTGTTGGTTTGTTGGTTTGTTGGTTTGTTGGTTTGTTTGTTTGTTGGTTTGTTGGTTTATTTGTTTGTTGGTTTGTTGGTTTGTCGGCTTGTTGGTTTGTTGGTTTGTTGGCTTGTTGGCTTGTTTGTTTGTTGGTCTGTTGACTTCTTGGTTTGTTGGTTTGTTGGTTTGTCGGTTTGTTGGTTTGTTGGTTTATTTGTTTGTTGGTTTGTTGGTTTGTCGGCTTGTTGGTTTGTTGGTTTGTTGGTTTGTTGGCTTGTTGGTTTGTTGATTTGTTGGTTTGTTGGTTTGTTGGTTTGTTGGTTTGTTGGTTTGTTGGCTTGTTTGTTTGTTGGTTTGTAGGTTCGTTGGTTTGTTGGTTTGTTGGTTTGTTAACTTGTTGGTTTGTTAGTTTGTTGGCTTGTTGGTATGTTGGTTTGTTGGTTTGTTGGTTTGTTGGTTTGTTGGTTTGTTGGTTTGTTGGTTTGTTGGTTTGTTGGTTTGTTGGCTTGTTGGTTTGTTGGTTTGTTGGTTTATTTATTTGTTGGTTTGTTGGTTTGTTGGTTTGTTGGTTTGTTAACTTGTGTGTTTGTTAGTTTGTTGTATTGTTGGTTTGTTGGTTTGTTGGTTTGTTGGTTTGTTGGTTTGTTGGTTTGTTGGTTTGTTCGTTTGTTGGTTTTTTGGTTTGTTAACTTGTTGGTTTGTTAGTTTGTTGGCTTGTTGGTTTGTTGGTTTGTTGGTTTATTGGTTTGTTGGTTAGTTGGTTTGTTGGTTTGTTGGTTTGTTGGCTTGTTGGTTTGTTGGTTTGTTGGTTTTTTGGTTTGTTGGTTTGTTGGTTTGTTGGTTTGTTGGTTTGTTGGTTTGTTGGTTTGTTGGTTTGTTTGTTTGTTGGCTTGTTGGCATGTTGGTTTGTTGGTTTGTTAGCTTGTTGGTTTGTTGGTTTGTTGGTTTGTTGGTTTGTTGGTTTGTTGGTTTGTTGGTTTGTTGGTTTGTTGGTTTGTTGGTTTGTTTGTTTGTTGGTTTGCTGGTTTGTTGGTTTGTTCGGTTGTTGGTTTTTTGGTTGTTGGCTTGTTGGTTTGTTGGTTTGTTTGTTTCTTGATTTGTTGGTTTGTTGGTTTGTTGGTTTGTTTGTTTGTTGGCTTGTTGGCATGTTGGTTTGTTGGTTTGTTGGCTTGTTGTTTTGTTGGTTTGTTGGTTTGTTGGTTTGTTGGTTTGTTGGTTTGTTGGTTTGTTGGTTTGTTGGTTTGTTTGTTTGTTGGCTGGTTGGCATGTTGGTTTGTTGGTTTGTTGGCTTGTTGGTTTGTTGGTTTGTTGGTTTGTTGGTTTGTTGGTTTGTAGGTTTGTTGGTTTGTTTGTTTGTGGGTTTGTTGGTTTGTTGGTTTGTTCGTTTGTTGGTTTGTTGATTTGTTGGTTTTTTGGCTTGTTGGATTGTTGTTTTGTTGGTTTGTTGGTTTGTTGGTTTGTTGGTTTGTTGGTTTGTTGGTTTGTTGGTTTGTATGTTTGTTGGTTTGTTGGTTTGTTGGTTTGTTGGTTTGTTGGCTTGTTGGTTTGTTGGTTTGTTAGTTTGTTGGTTTGTTGGTTTGTTGGTTTGTTGGTTTGTTTGTTCATTGGCTTGTTGGCATGTTGGTTTGTTGGTTTGTTGGCTTGTTGGTTTGTTGGTTTGTTGGTTTGTTGGTTTGTTGGTTTGTTGGTTTGTTGGTTTGTTGGTTTGTTGGTTTGTTTGTTTGTTGGTTTGTTGGTTTATTTGTTTGTTGGTTTGTTGGTTTGTCGGCTTGTTGGTTTGTTGGTTTGTTGGCTTGTTGGCTTGTTTGTTTGTTGGTCTGTTGACTTCTTGGTTTGTTGGTTTGTTGGTTTGTCGGTTTGTTGGTTTGTTGGTTTATTTGTTTGTTGGTTTGTTGGTTTGTCGGCTTGTTGGTTTGTTGGTTTGTTGGTTTGTTGGCTGATTGGCATGTTGGTTTGTTGGTTTGTTGGCTTGTTGGTTTGTTGGTTTGTTGGTTTGTTGGTTTGTTGGTTTGTAGGTTTGTTGGTTTGTTTGTTTGTGGGTTTGTTGGTTTGTTGGTTTGTTCGTTTGTTGGTTTGTTGATTTGTTGGTTTTTTGGCTTGTTGGATTGTTGTTTTGTTGGTTTGTTGGTTTGTTGGTTTGTTGGTTTGTTGGTTTGTTGGTTTGTTGGTTTGTATGTTTGTTGGTTTGTTGGTTTGTTGGTTTGTTGGTTTGTTGGCTTGTTGGTTTGTTGGTTTGTTAGTTTGTTGGTTTGTTGGTTTGTTGGTTTGTTGGTTTCTTGGCTTGTTGGCTTGTTTGTTTGTTGGTTTGTTGGTTTGTTGGTTTGTTGGTTTGTTGGTTTGTTGGTTTGTTGGTTTGTCGGTTTATTTGTTTGTTGGTTTGTTGGTTTGTTGGTTTGTTGGTTTGTTAACTTGTTGGTTTGTTAGTTTGTTGGCTTGTTGGGTTGTTGGTTTGTTGGTTTGTTGGTTTGTTGGTTTGTTGGTTTGTTGGTTTGTTGGTTTGTTGGTTTGTTGGTTTGTTGGTTTGTTGGTTTGTTGGTTTGTTGGTTTGTTGGCTTGTTGGTTTGTTGGTTTGTTGGTTTTTTGGTTTGGTGGTTTGTTGGTTTATTGGTTTGTTGGTTTGTTGGTTTGCTGGTTTGTTTGTTAATTGGCTTGTTGGCATGTTGGTTTGTTGGTTTGTTGTCTTGTTGGTTTGTTGGTTTGTTGGTTTGTTTGTATATTGGTTTGTTTAATTGTTGGTTTGTTGGATTGTTGGTTTGTTGGTTTCTTGGCTTATTTGTTTGTTGGTTTGTTGGTTTGTTGGTTTGTTGGTTTGTTGGTTTGTTGGTTTGTTAACTTTTTGGTTTGTTAGTTTGTTGGCTTGTTGGTTTGTTGGTTTGTTGGTTTATTGGTTTGTTGGTTTGTTGGTATGTTGGTTTGTAGGTTTGTTGGCTTGTTGGTTTGTTGGTTTCTTGGTGTTTTGGTTTGTTGGTTTGTTTGTTTGTTGGTTTGTTGGTTTGTTTGTTTGTTGGCTTGTTGGCATGTTGGTTTGTTGGTTTGTTCGCTTGTTGGTTTGTTGGTTTGTTTGTATATTGGTTTGCTTAATTGTTGGTTTGTTGGATTGTTGGTTTGTTGGTTTCTTGGCTTATTTGTTTGTTGGTTTGTTGGTTTGTTGGTTTGTTGGTTTGTTGGTTTGTTGGTTTGTTAACTTGTTGGTTTGTTAGTTTGTTGGCTTGTTGGTTTGTTGGTTTGTTGGTTTATTGGTTTGTTGGTTTGTTGGTATGTTGGTTTGTAGGTTTGTTGGCTTGTTGGTTTGTTGGTTTGTTGGTGTTTTGGTTTGTTGGTTTGTTGGTTTGTTGGTTTGTTGGTTTGCTTGTTTGTTGGCTTGTTGGCATGTTGGTTTGTTGGTTTGTTCGCTTGTTGGTTTATTGGCTTGTTGGTTTGTTGGTTTGATTGTTTGTTGGTTTGTTGGTTTGTTGGTTTGTTTGATTGTTGGCTTGTTGGCATGTTGGTTTGTTGGTTTCTTGGCTTGTTGGTTTGTTGGTTTGTTAGTTTGTTGGTTTGTTGGTTTGTTGGTTTGTTGGTTTGTTTGTTCATTGGCTTGTTGGCATGTTGGTTTGTTGGTTTGTTGGCTTGTTGGTTTGTTGGTTTGTTGGTTTGTTGGTTTGTTGGTTTGTTGGTTTGTTGGTTTGTTGGTTTGTTTGTTTGTTGGTTTGTTGGTTTATTTGTTTGTTGGTTTGTTGGTTTGTCGGCTTGTTGGTTTGTTGGTTTGTTGGCTTGTTGGCTTGTTTGTTTGTTGGTCTGTTGACTTCTTGGTTTGTTGGTTTGTTGGTTTGTCGGTTTGTTGGTTTGTTGGTTTATTTGTTTGTTGGTTTGTTGGTTTGTCGGCTTGTTGGTTTGTTGGTTTGTTGGTTTGTTGGCTTGTTGGTTTGTTGATTTGTTGGTTTGTTGGTTTGTTGGTTTGTTGGTTTGTTGGCTTGTTTGTTTGTTGGTTTGTTGGTTCGTTGGTTTGTTGGTTTGTTGGTTTGTTAACTTGTTGGTTTGTTAGTTTGTTGGCTTGTTGGTATGTTGGTTTGTTGGTTTGTTGGTTTGTTGGTTTGTTGGTTTGTTGGTTTGTTGGTTTGTTGGTTTGTTGGCTTATTGGTTTGTTGGTTTGTTGGTTTATTTATTTGTTGGTTTGTTGGTTTGTTGGTTTGTTGGTTTGTTAACTTGTGTGTTTGTTAGTTTGTTGTATTGTTGGTTTGTTGGTTTGTTGGTTTGTTGGTTTGTTGGTTTGTTGGTTTGTTGGTTTGTTGGTTTGTTCGTTTGTTGGTTTTTTGGTTTGTTGGCTTGTTGGTTTGTTGGTTTGTTGGTTTGTTGGTTTATTTGTTTGTTGGCTTGTTGGCATGTTGGTTTGTTGGTTTGTTGGCTTGTTGGTTTGTTGGTTTGTTGGTTTGTTGGTTTGTTGGTTTGTTGGTTTGTTGGTTTGTTGGTTTGTTGGTTTGTTGGTTTGTTTGTTTTTTGGCTTGTTGCCATGTTGGTTTGTTGGTTTGTTGGCTTGTTGGTTTGTTGGTTTGTTGGTTTCTTTGTTTGTTGGTTTGTTGGTTTGTTCGTTTGTTGGTTTTTTGGTTTGTTGGCTTGTTGGTTTTTTGGTTTGTTGGTCTGTTGGCTTGTTGGTTTTTTGGTTTGTTGGTTGGTTGGTTTGTTTGTTTTTTGTCTTGTTGGCATGTTGGTTTGTTGGTTTGTTGGCTTGTTGGTTTGTTGGTTTGTTGGTTTGTTGGTTTGTTGGTTTGTTGGTTTGTTGGTTTGTTGATTTGTTGGTTTGTTGGTTTGTTGGTTTGTTGGTTTGTTGGTTTCTTTGTTTGTTGGTTTGTTGATTTGTTCGTTTGTTGGTTTTTTGGTTTGTTGGCTTGTTGGTTTTTTGGTTTGTTGGTCTGTTAGCTTGTTGGTTTGTTGGTTTGTTGGTTTGTTGGTTTGTTGGTTTGTTGTTTTGTTGGTTTATTTTGTTGGTTTGTTGGTTTGTTGATTTCTTGGTTTGTTGGTTAGTTGGTTTGTTGGTTTGTTGGTTTCTTTGTTTGTTGGTTTTTTGGTTTGTTCGTTTGTTGGTTTTTTGGTTTGTTGGCTCATTGGTTTTTTGGTTTGTTGGTCTGTTGGCTTGTTGGTTTGTTGGTTTGTTGGTTTGTTGGTTTGTTGGTTTGTTGTTTTGTTGGTTTATTTGTTTGTTGGTTTGTTGAATTGTTGGTTTGTTAATTTGTTGGTTTGTTGGTTTGTTGGCTTGTTGGCTTGTTGGTTTGCTGGTTTGTTGGATTGTTGGTTTGTTGGTTTCTTGGCTTATTTGTTTGGTGGTTTGTTGGTTTGTTGGTTTGTTGGTTTGTTGGTTTGTTAACTTGTTGGTTTGTTAGTTTGTTGGCTTGTTGGTTTGTTGGTTTGTTGGTTTATTGGTTTGTTGGTTAGTTGGTTTGTTGGTTTGTTGGTTTGTTGGCTTGTTGGTTTGTTGGTTTGTTGGTTTGTTGGTTTGTTGGTTTGTCGGTTTGTTGGTTTGTTGGTTTGTTGGTTTGTTGGTTTGTTGGTTTGTTGGTTTGTTTGTTTGTTGGCTTGTTGGCATGTTGGTTTGTTGGTTTGTTAGCTTGTTGGTTTGTTGGTTTGTTGGTTTGTTGGTTTGTTGGTTTGTTGGTTTGTTGGTTTGTTTGTTTGTTGGTTTGCTGGTTTGTTGGTTTGTTCGGTTGTTGGTTTTTTGGTTGTTGGCTTGTTGGTTTGTTGGTTTGTTTGTTTCTTGATTTGTTGGTTTGTTGGTTTCTTGGTTTGTTTGTTTGTTGGCTTGTTGGCATGTTGGTTTGTTGGTTTGTTGGCTTGTTGGTTTGTTGGTTTGTTGGTTTGTTGGTTTGTTAGTTTGTTGGTTTGTTGGTTTGTTGGTTTGTTGGTTTGTTGGTTTGTTTGTTTGTTGGCTTGTTGGCATGTTGGTTTGTTGGTTTGTTGGCTTGTTGGTTTGTTGGTTTGTTGGTTTGTTGGTTTGTTGGTTTGTAGGTTTGTTGGTTTGTTTGTTAGTGGGTTTGTTGGTTTGTTGGTTTGTTCGTTTGTTGGTTTGTTGATTTGTTGGTTTTTTGGCTTGTTGGCTTGTTGGTTTGTTGGTTTGTTCGTTTGTTGGTTTGTTGGTTTGTTGGTTTGTTGATTTGTATGTTTGTTGGTTTGTTGGTTTGTTGGTTTGTTGGTTTGTTGGTTTGTTGGTTTGTTGGCTTGTTGGCATGTTGGTTTGTTGGTTTGTTGGTTTGTTGGTTTGTTGGTTTGTTGGTTTGTTTGTTTGTTGGTTTGTTGGTTTATTTGTTTGTTGGTTTGTTGGTTTGTTGGTTTGTTGGTTTGTTAACTTGTTGGTTTGTTAGTTTGTTGGCTTGTTGGGTTGTTGGTTTGTTGGTTTGTTGGTTTGTTGGTTTGTTGGTTTGTTGGTTTGTTGGTTTGTTGGTTTGTTGGCTTGTTGGCTTGTTGGTTTGTTGGTTTGTTGGTTTGTTGGTTTTTTGGTTTGTTGGTTTGTTGGTTTATTGGTTTGTTGGTTTGTTGGTTTGCTGGTTTGTTTGTTAATTGGCTTGTTGGCATGTTGGTTTGTTGGTTTGTTGTCTTGTTGGTTTGTTGGTTTGTTGGTTTGTTGGTTTGTTTGTATATTGGTTTGTTTAATTGTTGGTTTGTTGGATTCTTGGTTTGTTGGTTTCTTGTTTTATTTGTTTGTTGGTTTGTTGGTTTGTTGGTTTGTTGATTTGTTAACTTGTTGGTTTGTTAGTTTGTTGGCTTGTTGGTTTGTTGGCTTGTTGGTTTGTTGGTTTGTTGGTTTGTTGGTTTGTTGGCTTGTTGGTTTGTTGGTTTGTTGGTTTTTTGGTTTGTTGGTTTGTTGGTTTGTTGGTTTGTTGGTTTGTTTGTTTGTTGGCATGTTGGCATGTTGGTTTGTTGGTTTGTTCGCTTGTTGGTTTGTTGGTTTGTTGGTTTGTTGGTTTGTTGGTTTGTTGGTTTGTTGGTTTTTTGGTTTGTTGGTTTGTTTGTTTGTTGGTTTGTTGGTTTGTTGGTTTGTTCGGTTGTTGGTTTTTTGGTTTGTTGGCTTGTTGGTTTGTTGGTTTGTTGGTTTGTTGGTTTGTTGGTTTATTTGATTGTTGGCTTGTTGGCATGTTGGTTTGTTGGTTTGTTGGCTTGTTGGTTTGTTGGTTTGTTAGTTTGTTGGTTTGTTGGTTTGTTGGTTTGTTGGTTTGTTTGTTCGTTGGCTTGTTGGCATGTTGGTTTGTTCGTTTGTTGGCTTGTTGGTTTGTTGGTTTGTTGGTTTGTTTGCTTGATGGTTTGTTGGTTTGTTGGTTTGTTGGTTTGTTTGTTTGTTGGTTTGTTGGTTTATTTGTTTGTTGGTTTGTTGGTTTGTCGGCTTGTTGGTTTGTTAGTTTGTTGGCTTGTTGGCTTGTTGGCTTGTTTGTTTGTTGGTCTGTTGGCTTCTTGGTTTGTTGGTTTGTTGGTTTGTCGGTTTGTTGGTTTGTTGGTTTATTTGTTTGTTGGTTTGTTGGTTTGTCGGCTTGTTGGTTTGTTGGTTTGTTGGTTTGTTGGCTTGTTGGTTTGTTGGTTTGTTGGTTTGTTGGTTTGTTGGTTTGTTGGCTTGTTTGTTTGTTGGTTTGTTGGTTTGTTGGTTTGTTAGTTTGTTGGTTTGTTAACTTGTTGGTTTGTTAGTTTGTTGGCTTGTTGGTATGTTGGTTTGTTGGTTTGTTGGTTTGTTGGTTTGTTGGTTTGTTGGTTTGTTGGTTTGTTGGTTTGTTGGTTTGTTGGCTTGTTGGTTTGTTGGTTTGTTGGTTTGTTGGTTTATTTATTTGTTGGTTTGTTGGTTTGTTGGTTTGTTAACTTGTGTGTTTGTTAGTTTGTTGTATTGTTGGTTTGTTGGTTTGTTGGTTTGTTGGTTTGTTGGTTTGTTGGTTTGTTGGTTTGTTCGTTTGTTGGTTTTTTGGTTTGTTGGCTTGTTGGTTTGTTGGTTTGTTGGTTTGTTGGTTTATTTGTTTGTTGGCTTGTTGGCATGTTGGTTTGTTGGTTTGTTGGCTTGTTGGCTTGTTGGTTTGTTGGTTTGTTGGTTTGTTGGTTTGTTGGTTTGTTGGTTTGTTGGTTTGTTGGTTTGTTGGTTTGTTGGTTTGTTTGTTTTTTGGCTTGTTGGCATGTTGGTTTGTTGGTTTGTTGGCTTGTTGGTTTGTTGGTTTGTTGGTTTGTTGGTTTGTTGGTTTGTTGGTTTGTTGGTTTGTTGATTTGTTGGTTTGTTGGTTTGTTGGTTTGTTGGTTTGTTGGTTTCTTTGTTTGTTGGTTTGTTGGTTTGTTCGTTTGTTGGTTTTTTGGTTTGTTGGCTTGTTGGTTTTTTGGTTTGTTGGTCTGTTGGCTTGTTGGTTTGTTGGTTTGTTGGTTTGTTGGTTTGTTTGTTTTTTGTCTTGTTGGAATGTTGGTTTGTTGGTTTGTTGGCTTGTTGGTTTGTTGGTTTGTTGGTTTGTTGGTTTGTTGGTTTGTTGGTTTGTTGATTTGTTGGTTTGTTGTTTTGTTGGTTTGTTGGTTTGTTGGTTTGTTGGTTTCTTTGTTTGTTGGTTTGTTGATTTGTTCGTTTGTTGGTTTTTTGGTTTGTTGGCTTGATGGTTTTTTGGTTTGTTGGTCTGTTGGCTTCTTGGTTTGTTGGTTTGTTGGTTTGTTGGTTTGTTGGTTTGTTGTTTTGTTGGTTTATTTGTTTGTTGGTTTGCTGAATTGTAGGTTTGTTAATTTGTTGGTTTGTTGGTTTGTTGGCTTGTTGGCCTGTTGATTTGTTTGTTTGTTGGATTGTTGGTTTGTTGATTTCTTGGCTTATTTGTTTGGTGGTTTGTTGGTTTGTTGGTTTGTTGGTTTGTTGGTTTGTTAACTTGTTGGTTTGTTAGTTTGTTGGCTTGTTGGTTTGTTGGTTTGTTGGTTTATTGGTTTGTTGGTATGTTGGTTTGTTGGTTTGTTGGCTTGTTGGTTTGTTGGTTTGTTGGTTTTTTGGTTTGTTGGTTTGTTGGTTTGTTGGTTTGTTGGTTTGTTGGTTTGTTGGTTTGTTGGTTTGTTGGTTTGTTGGTTTGTTGGTTTGTTGGTTTGTTTGTTTGTTGGCTTGTTGGCATATTGGTTTGTTGGTTTGTTAGCTTGTCGGTTTGTTGGTTTGTTGGTTTGTTGGTTTGTTGGTTTGTTGGTTTGTTGGTTTGTTGGTTTGTTGGTTTGTTTGTTTGTTGGTTTGCTGGTTTGTTGGTTTGTTCGGTTGTTGGTTTTTTGGTTTGTTGGCTTGTTGGTTTGTTGGTTTGTTGGTTCGTTGGTTTGTTGGTTTGTTGGTTTGTTGGTTTGTTGGTTTGTTGGTTTGTTGGTTTGTTGGTTTGTTGGTTTGTTGGTTTGTTTGTTTGTTGGTTTGTTGGTTTGTTGGTTTGTTGGTTTGTTGGTTTGTTGGTTTGTTGGTTTGTTGGTTTGTTGGCTTGTTGGCGTGTTGGTTTGTTGGTTTGTTGGTTTGTTGGTTTGTTGGTTTGGTGGTTTGTTGGTTTGTTGGTTTGTTGGTTTGTTGGTTTTTTGGTTTATTTGTTTGTTGGTTTGTTGGTTTGTTGGTTTGTTAACTTGTTGGTTTGTTAGTTTGCTGGCTTGTTGGGTTGTTGGTTTGTTGGTTTGTTGGTTTGTTGGTTTGTTGGTTTGTTGGTTTGTTGGTTTGTTAGCTTGTTGGTTTGTTGGTTTGTTGGTTTTTTGGTTTGTTGGTTTGTTGGTTTGTTGTCTTGTTGGTTTGTTGGTTTGTTGGTTTGTTGGTTTGTTTGTATGTTGGTTTGTTTGTTTGTTGGCTTGTTGGCATGTTGGTTTGTTGGTTTGTTGGCTTGTTGGTTTCTTGGTTTGGTGGTTTGTTGGTTTGTTGGTTTGTTGGTTTGTTGGGTTCTTTGTTTGTTGGTTTGATGGTTTGTTGGTTTGTTCGTTAGTTGGTTTGTTTGGTTTGTTGGCTTGTTGGCTTGTTGGTTTGTTGGTTAGTTGGCTTGTTGGTTTGTTGGTTTGTTGGTTTGTTGGTTTGTTGGTTTGTTGGTTTGTTGGCTCGTTGGTTTGTTGGTATATTTGTTTGTGGGTTTGTTGGTTTGTTTGTTTGTTGGTTTGTTAGTTTTTTGGTTTATTTGTTTGTTGGTTTGTTGGTTTGTTGGTTTGTTGGTTTGTTTGTTTGTTGGTTTGTTGGCTTGTTGGTTTGTTGGTTTGTTGGTTTGTTGGTTACTTGGTTTGTTGGTTTGTTGGTTTTTTGGTTTGTTGGTTTATTGGTTTGTTGGTTTGTTGGCTTGTTAGTTTGTTGGTTTGTTGGGTTGTTGGCTTGTTGGTTTGTTGGTTTTTTGGTTTGTTGGCTTGTTGGTTTGTTGGTTTGTTGGTTTTTTGGTTTGTTGGTTTGTTGGTTTGTTGGTTTGTTAGTTTGTTGGTTTGTTAGTTTGTTGGTTTGTTAGTTTGTTGGTTTGTTTATGTGTTGGCTTGTTGGCATGTTGGTTTGTTGGTTTATTGTCTTGTTGGTTTGTTGGTTTGTTGGTTTGTTGGTTTGTTGGTTTGTTTGTATGTTGGTTTGTTTGTTTGTTGGTTTGTTGGTTTGTTGGTTTATTTGTTTGTTGGTTTTTTGGTTTGTTGGCTTGTTGTTTTGTTGGTTTGTTGGTTTGTTGGTTTGTTGGTTTGTTGGCTGTTGGTTTGTTGGTTTGTTGGTTTGTTTGTTTGTTGGCTTATTGGTTTGTGGGTTTGTTGGTTTGTTGGTTTGTTGGTTTGTTGGTTTGTTGGTTTGTTGGTTTGTTTGTCTGTTGGCTTGTTGGCATGTTGGTTTGTTGGTTTGTTGGCTTGTTGGTTTCTTGGTTTGTTGGTTTGTTGGTTTGTTGGTTTGTTGGTTTGTTTGTTTGTTGGTTTGATGGTTTGTTGGTTTGTTCGTTTGTTGGTTTTTTTTGGTTTGTTGGCTTGTTGGCTTGTTGGTTTGTTGGTTTGTTGGCTTGTTGGTTTGTTGGTTTGTTGGTTTGTTGGTTTGTTGGTTTGTTGGCTTGTTGGTTTGTTGGTTTATTTGTTTGTTGGTTTGTTGGTTTGTTTGTTTGTTGGTTTGTTAGTTTTTTGGTTTATTTGTTTTTTGGTTTGTTGGTTTGTTGGTTTGTTGGTTTGTTTGTTTGTTGGTTTGTTGGCTTGTTGGTTTGTTGGTTTGTTGGTTTGTTGGTTACTTGGTTTGTTGGTTTGTTCGTTAGTTGGCTTGTTGGTTTGTTGGTTTGTTGGTTTTTTGGGTTGTGGGTTTGTTGGTTTGTTGGTTTGTTCTTTTGTTGGCTTTTTAGTTTGTTCGTTTGTTGGTTTTTTGGTTTGTTGGTTTGGTGGTTTTTTGGTTTGTTGGTTTGTTGGCTTGTAAGTTTGTTGGTTTGTTGGGTTGTTGGCTTGTTGGTTTGTTGGTTTGTTGGTTTGTTGGTTTGTTGGTTTGTTGGTTTGTTTGTTTGTTGGTTTGTTGGTTTGTTGGTTTGTTGGTTTGTTGGTTTGTTGGTTTGTTGGTTTGTTAACTTGTTGGTTTGTTAGTTTGTTGGCTTGTTGGATTGTTGGTTTGTTAGTTTGATTGTTTGTTGGTCTGATGGTTTGTTGGTTTGTTCGTTTGTTGGTTTTTTTGGTTTGTTGGCTTGTTGGTTTGTTGGTTTGTTGGCATGTTGGTTTGTTGTTTTGTTGGTGTGTTGGTTTGTTGGTTTGTTGGCTTGTTGGTTTGTTGGTTTATTTGTTTGTCGGTTTGTTGGTTTGTTTGTTTGTTGGTTTGTTAGTTTTTTGGTTTATTTGCTTGTTGGTTTGTTGGTTTGTTTGTTTGTTGGTCTGTTTGTTTGTTGGTTTGTTGGCTTGTTGGTTTGTTGGTTTGTTGGTTTGTTGGTTACTTGGTTTGTTGGTTTGTTCGTTAATTGGTTTGTTGGTTTGTTGGTTGGTTGGTTTTTTGGGTTGTGGGTTTGTTGGTTTGTTGGTTTGTTCTTTTGTTGGCTTTTTAGTTTGTTCGTTTGTTGGTTTTTTGGTTTGTTGGTTTGTTGGTTTGTTGGTTTGTTGGTTTGTTGGCTTGTTAGTTTGTTGGTTTGTTGGGTTGTTGGCTTGTTGGTTTGTTGGTTTGTTGGTTTGTTGGTTTGTTGGTTTGCTGGTTTTTTGGTTTGTTTGTTTGTTGGTTTGTCGGTTTATTGGCTTGTTGGTTTGTTGGTTTGTTGGTTTGTTGGTTTGTTAACTGGTTGGTTTGTTAATTTGTTGGCTAGTTGGATTGTTAGTTTGTTGGTTTGTTGGTTTGTTGGTTTGTTGGTTAGTTGGTTTGTTGGCTTGTTGGATTGTTGGTTTGTTGGTTTTTTGGTTTGTTGGTTTGTTGGTTTGTTGGTTTGTTGGTTTGTTGGTTTGTTGGTTTGTTTGTTTGTTGGTTTGTTGGTTTGTTGGGTTTTTGGTTTGTTGGTTTGTTCGTTTGTTGGTTTTTTGGTTTGTTGGGTTGTTGGTTTGTTGGTTTGTTGGTTTGTTGGTTTGATGGTTTGTTGGTTTGTTGGTTTGTTGGTTTGTTGGTTTGTTGGTTTGTTGGTTTGTTGGTTTGTTGGCTTGTTGGTTTGTTGGTTTATTTGTTTGTTGGTTTGTTGGTTTGTTTGTTTGTTGGTTTGTTAGTTTTTTGGTTTATTTGTTTTTTGCTTTGTTGGTTTGTTGGTTTGTTGGTTTGTTTGTTTGTTGGTTTGTTGGCTTGTTGGTTTGTTGGTTTGTTGGTTTGTTGGTTACTTGGTTTGTTGGTTTGTTCGTTAGTTGGCTTGTTGGTTTGTTGGTTTGTTGTTTTTTTGGGTTGTGGGTTTGTTGGTTTGTTGGTTTGTTCTTTTGTTGGCTTTTTAGTTTGTTCGTTTGTTGGTTTTTTGGTTTGTTGGTTTGGTGGTTTTTTGGTTTGTTGGTTTGTTGGCTTGTAAGTTTGTTGGTTTGTTGGGTTGTTGGCTTGTTGGTTTGTTGGTTTGTTGGTTTGTTGGTTTGTTGGTTTGTTGGTTTGTTTGTTTGTTGGTTTGTTGGTTTGTTGGTTTGTTGGTTTGTTGGTTTGTTGGTTTGTTGGTTTGTTAACTTGTTGGTTTGTTAGTTTGTTGGCTTGTTGGATTGTTGGTTTGTTAGTTTGATTGTTTGTTGGTCTGATGGTTTGTTGGTTTGTTCGTTTGTTGGTTTTTTTGGTTTGTTGGCTTGTTGGTTTGTTGGTTTGTTGGCATGTTGGTTTGTTGTTTTGTTGGTGTGTTGGTTTGTTGGTTTGTTGGCTTGTTGGTTTGTTGGTTTATTTGTTTGTCGGTTTGTTGGTTTGTTTGTTTGTTGGTTTGTTAGTTTTTTGGTTTATTTGCTTGTTGGTTTGTTGGTTTGTTTGTTTGTTGGTCTGTTTGTTTGTTGGTTTGTTGGCTTGTTGGTTTGTTGGTTTGTTGGTTTGTTGGTTACTTGGTTTGTTGGTTTGTTCGTTAATTGGTTTGTTGGTTTGTTGGTTGGTTGGTTTTTTGGGTTGTGGGTTTGTTGGTTTGTTGGTTTGTTCTTTTGTTGGCTTTTTAGTTTGTTCGTTTGTTGGTTTTTTGGTTTGTTGGTTTGTTGGTTTGTTGGTTTGTTGGTTTGTTGGCTTGTTAGTTTGTTGGTTTGTTGGGTTGTTGGCTTGTTGGTTTGTTGGTTTGTTGGTTTGTTGGTTTGTTGGTTTGCTGGTTTTTTGGTTTGTTTGTTTGTTGGTTTGTCGGTTTATTGGCTTGTTGGTTTGTTGGTTTGTTGGTTTGTTGGTTTGTTAACTGGTTGGTTTGTTAATTTGTTGGCTAGTTGGATTGTTGGTTTGTTGGTTTGTTGGTTTGTTGGTTTGTTGGTTAGTTGGTTTGTTGGCTTGTTGGATTGTTGGTTTGTTGGTTTTTTGGTTTGTTGGTTTGTTGGTTTGTTGGTTTGTTGGTTTGTTGGTTTGTTGGTTTGTTTGTTTGTTGGTTTGTTGGTTTGTTGGGTTTTTGGTTTGTTGGTTTGTTCGTTTGTTGGTTTTTTGGTTTGTTGGGTTGTTGGTTTGTTGGTTTGTTGGTTTGTTGGTTTGATGGTTTGTTGGTTTGTTGGTTTGTTGGTTTGTTTGTTTGTTGGCTTGTTGGCATGTTGGTTTGTTGGTTTGTTGGTTTGTTGGTTTGTTGGTTTGTTGCTTTGTGTGCTTATTGGTTTGTTTGTTTGTTGGTTTTTTTGGTTTGTTGTTTTATTGGTTTGTTGGTTTGTTGGTTTGTTGGTTTGTTGGTTTGTTAGGTTGTTGGTTTGTTGGTTTGTTGGTTTGTTGGTTTGTTGCTTTTTTGGTTTGTTGGTTTGTTGGTTTGTTGGTTTGTTGGTTTGTTGATTTGTTGGTTTGTTGGTTTGATTGTTTGTTGGTTTGTTGGTTTGTTGGTTTGTTCGTTTGTTGGTTTTTTGGTTTATTGGGTTGTTGGTTTGTTGGTTTGTTGGTTTGTTGGTTTGCTGGTTTGTTGGTTTGTTGGTTTGTTGGTTTGTTGGTTTGTTGGTTTGTTGGTTTGTTTGTTTGTTTGTTTGTTGGCTTGTTGGCATGTTGGTTTGTTGGTTTGTTAGTTTGTTGGTTTGTTGGTTTGTTGGTTTGTTGGTTTGTTTGTTCGTTGGCTTGTAAGCATGTTGGTTTGTTGGTTTGTTGGCTTGTTGGTTTGTTGGTTTGCTGGTTTGTTGGTTTGTTGGTTTGGTGGTTTGTTGGTTTATTTGTTTGTTGGTTTGTTGGTTTGTTGGTTTGTTGGTTTGTTAGTTTGTTGGTTTTTTTACTTGTTGGCTTGTTGGTTTGTTGGTTTGTTTGTTTGTTGGCTTGTAGGCATGTTGGTTTGTTGGTTTGTTGGCTTGTTGGTTTCTTGGTTTGGTGGTTTGTTGGTTTGTTGATTTGTTGGTTTGTTGGTTTGTTGGGTTCTTTGTTTGTTGGTTTGATGGTTTGTTGGTTTGTTCGTTAGTTGGTTTGTTTGGTTTGTTGGCTTGTTGGCTTGTTGGCTTGTTGGTTTGTTGGTTTGTTGGTTTGTTGGCTTGTTGGTTTGTTGGTATATTTGTTTGTGGGTTTGTTGGTTTGTTTGTTTGTTGGTTTGTTAGTTTTTTCGTTTATTTGTTTGTTGGTTTGTTGGTTTGTTGGTTTGTTGGTTTGTTGGTTTTTTGGTTTGTTGGCTTGTTGGTTTGTTGGTTTATTTGTTTGTTGGTTTGTTGGTTTGTTTGTTTGTTGGTTTGTTAGTTTTTTGGTTTATATGTTTTTTGGTTTGTTGGTTTGTTGGTTTGTGGGTTTGTTTGTTTGTTGGTTTGTTGGCTTGTTGGTTTGTTGGTTTGTTGGTTTGTTGGTTACTTGGTTTGTTGGTTTGTTCGTTAGTTGGCTTGTTGGTTTGTTGGTTTGTTGGTTTTTTGGGTTGTGGGTTTGTTGGTTTGTTGGTTTGTTGGTTTGTTGGCTTTTTAGTTTGTTCGTTTGTTGGTTTTTTGGTTTGTTGGTTTATTGGTTTGTTGGTTTGTTGGTTTATTGGCTTGTAAGTTTGTTGGTTTGTTGGGTTGTTGGCTTGGTGGTTTGTTGGTTTGTTGGTTTGTTGGTTTGTTGGTTTGTTGGTTTGTTTGTTTGTTGGTTTGTTGGGTTGTTGCTTTGTTGGTTTGTTGGTTTGTTGGTTTGTTAACTTGTTGGTTTGTTAGTTTGTTGGCTTGTTGGATTGTTGGTTTGTTGGTTTGTTTGTTTGTTGGTCTGATGGTTTGTTGGTTTGTTCGTTTGTTGGTTTTTTTGGTTTGTTGGCTTGTTGGATTGTTGGTTTGTTGGTTTGTTGGCATGTTGGTTTGTTGTTTTGTTGGTGTGTTGGTTTGTTGGTTTGTTGGCTTGTTGGTTTGTTGGTTTATTTGTTTGTCGGTTTGTTGGTTTGTTTGTTTGTTGGTTTGTTAGTTTTTTGGTTTATTTGCTTGTTGGTTTGTTGGTTTGTTTGTTTGTTGGTCTGTTTGTTTGTTGGTTTGTTGGCTTGTTGGTTTGTTGGTTTGTTGGTTTGTTGGTTACTTGGTTTGTTGGTTTGTTCGTTAGTTGGTTTGTTGGTTTGTTGGTTTGTTGGTTTTTTGGGTTGTGGGATTGTTGGTTTGTTGGTTTGTTCTTTTGTTGGCTTTTTAGTTTGTTCGTTTGTTGGTTTTTTGGTTTGTTGGTTTGTTGGTTTGTTGGTTTGTTGGCTTGTTAGTTTGTTGGTTTGTTGGGTTGTTGGCTTGTTGGTTTGTTGGTTTGTTGGTTTGTTGGTTTGTTGGTTTGCTGGTTTTTTGGTTTGTTTGTTTGTTGGTTTGTCGGTTTGTTGGCTTGTTGGTTTGTTGGTTTGTTGGTTTGTTGGTTTGTTACCTGGTTGGTTTGTTAGTTTGTTGGCTAGTTGGATTGTTGGTTTGTTGGTTTGTTGGTTTGTTGGTTTGTTGGTTTGTTGGCTTGTTGGTTTGTTGGTTCGTTGGTTTTTTGGTTTGTTGGTTTGCTGGTTTGTTGGTTTGTTGGTTTGTTGGTTTGTTGGTTTGTTTGTTTGTTGGTTTGTTCGTTTGTTGGGTTTTTGGTTTGTTGGTTTGTTCGTTTGTTTGTTTTTTGGTTTGTTGGTTTGTTGGTTTGTTGGTTTGATGGTTTGTTGGTTTGTTGGTTTGTTGGTTTGTTGGTTTGTTTGTTTGTTGGCTTGTTGGCATGTTGGTTTGTTGGTTTGTTGGTTTGTTGGTTTGTTGGTTTGTTGCTTTGTGTGCTTGTTGGTTTGTTTGTTTGTTGGTTTTTTTGGTTTGTTGTTTTATTGGTTTGTTGGTTTGTTGGTTTGTTGGTTTGTTAGCTTGTTGGTTTGTTGGTTTGTTGGATTGTTGGTTTGTTGCTTTTTTGGTTTGTTGGTTTGTTGGTTTGTTGGTTTGTTGGTGTGTTGGTTTGTTGGTTTGTTGGTTTGTTTGTTTGTTGGCTTGTTGGCATGTTGGTTTGTTGGTTTGTTGGTTTGTTGGTTTGTTGGTATATTTGTTTGTGGGTTTGTTGGTTTGTTTGTTTGTTGGTTTGTTAGTTTTTTGGTTTATTTGTTTGTTGGTTTGTTGGTTTGTTACCTGGTTGGTTTGTTAGTTTGTTGGCTAGTTGGATTGTTGGTTTGTTGGTTTGTTGGTTTGTTGGTTTGTTGGTTTGTTGGCTTGTTGGTTTGTTGGTTCGTTGGTTTTTTGGTTTGTTGGTTTGCTGGTTTGTTGGTTTGTTGGTTTGTTGGTTTGTTGGTTTGTTTGTTTGTTGGTTTGTTCGTTTGTTGGGTTTTTGGTTTGTTGGTTTGTTCGTTTGTTTGTTTTTTGGTTTGTTGGTTTGTTGGTTTGTTGGTTTGATGGTTTGTTGGTTTGTTGGTTTGTTGGTTTGTTGGTTTGTTGGTTTGTTTGTTTGTTGGTTTGTTCGTTTGTTGGGTTTTTGGTTTGTTGGTTTGTTCGTTTGTTTGTTTTTTGGTTTGTTGGTTTGTTGGTTTGTTGGTTTGATGGTTTGTTGGTTTGTTGGTTTGTTGGTTTGTTGGTTTGTTTGTTTGTTGGCTTGTTGGCATGTTGGTTTGTTGGTTTGTTGGTTTGTTGGTTTGTTGGTTTGTTGCTTTGTGTGCTTGTTGGTTTGTTTGTTTGTTGGTTTTTTTGGTTTGTTGTTTTATTGGTTTGTTGGTTTGTTGGTTTGTTGGTTTGTTAGCTTGTTGGTTTGTTGGTTTGTTGGATTGTTGGTTTGTTGCTTTTTTGGTTTGTTGGTTTGTTGGTTTGTTGGTTTGTTGGTGTGTTGGTTTGTTGGTTTGTTGGTTTGTTTGTTTGTTGGCTTGTTGGCATGTTGGTTTGTTGGTTTGTTGGTTTGTTGGTTTGTTGGTATATTTGTTTGTGGGTTTGTTGGTTTGTTTGTTTGTTGGTTTGTTAGTTTTTTGGTTTATTTGTTTGTTGGTTTGTTGGTTTGTTACCTGGTTGGTTTGTTAGTTTGTTGGCTAGTTGGATTGTTGGTTTGTTGGTTTGTTGGTTTGTTGGTTTGTTGGTTTGTTGGCTTGTTGGTTTGTTGGTTCGTTGGTTTTTTGGTTTGTTGGTTTGCTGGTTTGTTGGTTTGTTGGTTTGTTGGTTTGTTGGTTTGTTTGTTTGTTGGTTTGTTCGTTTGTTGGGTTTTTGGTTTGTTGGTTTGTTCGTTTGTTTGTTTTTTGGTTTGTTGGTTTGTTGGTTTGTTGGTTTGATGGTTTGTTGGTTTGTTGGTTTGTTGGTTTGTTGGTTTGTTTGTTTGTTGGCTTGTTGGCATGTTGGTTTGTTGGTTTGTTGGTTTGTTGGTTTGTTGGTTTGTTGGTATATTTGTTTGTGGGTTTGTTGGTTTGTTTGTTTGTTGGTTTGTTAGTTTTTTGGTTTATTTGTTTGTTGGTTTGTTGGTTTGTTGGTTTGTTGGATTGTTGGTTTGTTGGTTTGTTGGCTTGTTGGTTTGTTGGTTTATTTGTTTGTTGGTTTGTTGGTTTGTTACCTGGTTGGTTTGTTAGTTTGTTGGCTAGTTGGATTGTTGGTTTGTTGGTTTGTTGGTTTGTTGGTTTGTTGGCTTGTTGGTTTGTTGGTTCGTTGGTTTTTTGGTTTGTTGGTTTGCTGGTTTGTTGGTTTGTTGGTTTGTTGGTTTGTTGGTTTGTTTGTTTGTTGGTTTGTTCGTTTGTTGGGTTTTTGGTTTGTTGGTTTGTTCGTTTGTTTGTTTTTTGGTTTGTTGGTTTGTTGGTTTGTTGGTTTGTTGGTTTGTTGGTTTGTTGGTTTGTTGGTTTGTTTGTTTGTTGGCTTGTTGGCATGTTGGTTTGTTGGTTTGTTGGTTTGTTGGTTTGTTGGTATATTTGTTTGTTGGTTTGTTGGTTTGTTAACTTGTTGGTTTGTTAGTTTGTTGGTTTGTTAGTTTTTTGGTTTATTTGTTTGTTGGTTTGTTGGTTTGTTGGTTTGTCGGATTGTTGGTTTGTTGGTTTGTTGGCTTGTTGGTTTGTTGGTTTATTTGTTTGTTGGTTTGTTGGTTTGTTACCTGGTTGGTTTGTTAGTTTGTTGGCTAGTTGGATTGTTGGTTTGTTGGTTTGTTGGTTTGTTGGTTTGTTGGTTTGTTGGCTTGTTGGTTTGTTGGTTCGTTGGTTTTTTGGTTTGTTGGTTTGCTGGTTTGTTGGTTTGTTGGTTTGTTGGTTTGTTGGTTTGTTTGTTTGTTGGTTTGTTCGTTTGTTGGGTTTTTGGTTTGTTGGTTTGTTCGTTTGTTTGTTTTTTGGTTTGTTGGTTTGTTGGTTTGTTGGTTTGATGGTTTGTTGGTTTGTTGGTTTGTTGGTTTGTTGGTTTGTTTGTTTGTTGGCTTGTTGGCATGTTGGTTTGTTGGTTTGTTGGTTTGTTGGTTTGTTGGTATATTTGTTTGTGGGTTTGTTGGTTTGTTTGTTTGTTGGTTTGTTAGTTTTTTGGTTTATTTGTTTGTTGGTTTGTTGGTTTGTTGGTTTGTTGGATTGTTGGTTTGTTGGTTTGTTGGCTTGTTGGTTTGTTGGTTTATTTGTTTGTTGGTTTGTTGGTTTGTTACCTGGTTGGTTTGTTAGTTTGTTGGCTAGTTGGATTGTTGGTTTGTTGGTTTGTTGGTTTGTTGGTTTGTTGGTTTGTTGGCTTGTTGGTTTGTTGGTTCGTTGGTTTTTTGGTTTGTTGGTTTGCTGGTTTGTTGGTTTGTTGGTTTGTTGGTTTGTTGGTTTGTTTGTTTGTTGGTTTGTTCGTTTGTTGGGTTTTTGGTTTGTTGGTTTGTTCGTTTGTTTGTTTTTTGGTTTGTTGGTTTGTTGGTTTGTTGGTTTGATGGTTTGTTGGTTTGTTGGTTTGTTGGTTTGTTGGTTTGTTTGTTTGTTGGCTTGTTGGCATGTTGGTTTGTTGGTTTGTTGGTTTGTTGGTTTGTTGGTATATTTGTTTGTGGGTTTGTTGGTTTGTTTGTTTGTTGGTTTGTTAGTTTTTTGGTTTATTTGTTTGTTGGTTTGTTGGTTTGTTGGTTTGTTGGATTGTTGGTTTGTTGGTTTGTTGGCTTGTTGGTTTGTTGGTTTATTTGTTTGTTGGTTTGTTGGTTTGTTACCTGGTTGGTTTGTTAGTTTGTTGGCTAGTTGGATTGTTGGTTTGTTGGTTTGTTGGTTTGTTGGTTTGTTGGTTTGTTGGCTTGTTGGTTTGTTGGTTCGTTGGTTTTTTGGTTTGTTGGTTTGCTGGTTTGTTGGTTTGTTGGTTTGTTGGTTTGTTGGTTTGTTTGTTTGTTGGTTTGTTCGTTTGTTGGGTTTTTGGTTTGTTGGTTTGTTCGTTTGTTTGTTTTTTGGTTTGTTGGTTTGTTGGTTTGTTGGTTTGTTGGTTTGTTGGTTTGTTGGTTTGTTGGTTTGTTTGTTTGTTGGCTTGTTGGCATGTTGGTTTGTTGGTTTGTTGGTTTGTTGGTTTGTTGGTATATTTGTTTGTTGGTTTGTTGGTTTGTTAACTTGTTGGTTTGTTAGTTTGTTGGTTTGTTAGTTTTTTGGTTTATTTGTTTGTTGGTTTGTTGGTTTGTTGGTTTGTTGGATTGTTGGTTTGTTGGTTTGTTGGCTTGTTGGTTTGTTGGTTTATTTGTTTGTTGGTTTGTTGGTTTGTTACCTGGTTGGTTTGTTAGTTTGTTGGCTAGTTGGATTGTTGGTTTGTTGGTTTGTTGGTTTGTTGGTTTGTTGGTTTGTTGGCTTGTTGGTTTGTTGGTTCGTTGGTTTTTTGGTTTGTTGGTTTGCTGGTTTGTTGGTTTGTTGGTTTGTTGGTTTGTTGGTTTGTTTGTTTGTTGGTTTGTTCGTTTGTTGGGTTTTTGGTTTGTTGGTTTGTTCGTTTGTTTGTTTTTTGGTTTGTTGGTTTGTTGGTTTGTTGGTTTGATGGTTTGTTGGTTTGTTGGTTTGTTGGTTTGTTGGTTTGTTTGTTTGTTGGCTTGTTGGCATGTTGGTTTGTTGGTTTGTTGGATTGTTGGTTTGTTGGTTTGTTGGCTTGTTGGTTTGTTGGTTTATTTGTTTGTTGGTTTGTTGGTTTGTTACCTGGTTGGTTTGTTAGTTTGTTGGCTAGTTGGATTGTTGGTTTGTTGGTTTGTTGGTTTGTTGGTTTGTTGGTTTGTTGGCTTGTTGGTTTGTTGGTTCGTTGGTTTTTTGGTTTGTTGGTTTGCTGGTTTGTTGGTTTGTTGGTTTGTTGGTTTGTTGGTTTGTTTGTTTGTTGGTTTGTTCGTTTGTTGGGTTTTTGGTTTGTTGGTTTGTTCGTTTGTTTGTTTTTTGGTTTGTTGGTTTGTTGGTTTGTTGGTTTGATGGTTTGTTGGTTTGTTGGTTTGTTGGTTTGTTGGTTTGTTTGTTTGTTGGCTTGTTGGCATGTTGGTTTGTTGGTTTGTTGGTTTGTTGGTTTGTTTGTTTGTTGGTTAGTTGGTTTGTTGGCTTGTTGGATTGTTGGTTTGTTGGTTTTTTGGGTTGTGGGTTTGTTGGTTTGTTCGTTTGTTGGGTTTTTGGTTTGTTGGTTTGTTCGTTTGTTTGTTTTTTGGTTTGTTGGTTTGTTGGTTTGTTGGTTTGATGGTTTGTTGGTTTGTTGGTTTGTTGGTTTGTTGGTTTGTTTGTTTGTTGGCTTGTTGGCATGTTGGTTTGTTGGTTTGTTGGTTTGTTGGTTTGTTGGTATATTTGTTTGTGGGTTTGTTGGTTTGTTTGTTTGTTGGTTTGTTAGTTTTTTGGTTTATTTGTTTGTTGGTTTGTTGGTTTGTTGGTTTGTTGGATTGTTGGTTTGTTGGTTTGTTGGCTTGTTGGTTTGTTGGTTTATTTGTTTGTTGGTTTGTTGGTTTGTTTGTTTGTTGGTTTGTTAGTTTTTTGGTTTATTTGTTTTTTGGTTTGTTGGTTTGTTGGTTTGTTGGTTTGTTTGTTTGTTGGTTTGTTGGCTTGTTGGTTTGTTGGTTTGTTGGTTTGTTGGTTACTTGGTTTGTTGGTTTGTTCGTTAGTTGGCTTGTTGGTTTGTTGGTTTGTTGGTTTTTTGGGTTGTGGGTTTGTTGGTTTGTTGGTTTGTTCTTTTGTTGGCTTTTTAGTTTGTTCGTTTGTTGGTTTTTTGGTTTGTTGGTTTGTTGGTTTGTTGGTTTGTTGGTTTGTTGGCTTGTAAGTTTGTTGGTTTGTTGGGTTGTTGGCTTGTTGGTTTGTTGGTTTGTTGGTTTGTTGGTTTGTTGGTTTGTTGGTTTGTTTGTTTGTTGGTTTGTTGGTTTGTTGGTTTGTTGGTTTGTTGGTTTGTTGGTTTGTTAACTTGTTGGTTTGTTAGTTTGTTGGCTAGTTGGATTGTTGGTTTGTTGGTTTGTTGGTTTGTTGGTTTGTTGGTTAGTTGGTTTGTTGGCTTGTTGGATTGTTGGTTTTTTGGGTTGTGGGTTTGTTGGTTTGTTGGTTTGTTCTTTTGTTGGCTTTTTAGTTTGTTGGTTTGTTGGTTTGTTGGTTTGTTGGTTTGTTGGCTTGTAAGTTTGTTGGTTTGTTGGGTTGTTGGCTTGTTGGTTTGTTGGTTTGTTGGTTTGTTGGTTTGTTGGTTTGTTGGTTTGTTTGTTTGTTGGTTTGTTCGTTTGTTGGTTTTTTGGTTTGTTGGTTTGTTGGTTTGTTGGTTTGTTGGTTTGTTGGCTTGTAAGTTTGTTGGTTTGTTGGGTTGTTGGCTTGTTGGTTTGTTGGTTTGTTGGTTTGTTGGTTTGTTGGTTTGTTGGTTTGTTTGTTTGTTGGTTTGTTGGTTTGTTGGTTTGTTGGTTTGTTGGTTTGTTGGTTTGTTAACTTGTTGGTTTGTTAGTTTGTTGGCTAGTTGGATTGTTGGTTTGTTGGTTTTTTGGTTTGTTGGTTTGTTGGTTTGTTGGTTTGTTAGTTTGTTGGTTTGTTAGTTTGTTGGTTTGTTAGTTTGTTGGTTTGTTTATGTGTTGGCTTGTTGGCATGTTGGTTTGTTGGTTTATTGTCTTGTTGGTTTGTTGGTTTGTTGGTTTGTTGGTTTGTTGGTTTGTTTGTATGTTGGTTTGTTTGTTTGTTGGTTTGTTGGTTTGTTGGTTTATTTGTTTGTTGGTTTTTTGGTTTGTTGGCTTGTTGTTTTGTTGGTTTGTTGGTTTGTTGGTTTGTTGGTTTGTTGGCTGTTGGTTTGTTGGTTTGTTGGTTTGTTTGTTTGTTGGCTTATTGGTTTGTGGGTTTGTTGGTTTGTTGGTTTGTTGGTTTGTTGGTTTGTTGGTTTGTTGGTTTGTTTGTCTGTTGGCTTGTTGGCATGTTGGTTTGTTGGTTTGTTGGCTTGTTGGTTTCTTGGTTTGTTGGTTTGTTGGTTTGTTGGTTTGTTGGTTTGTTTGTTTGTTGGTTTGATGGTTTGTTGGTTTGTTCGTTTGTTGGTTTTTTTTGGTTTGTTGGCTTGTTGGCTTGTTGGTTTGTTGGTTTGTTGGCTTGTTGGTTTGTTGGTTTGTTGGTTTGTTGGTTTGTTGGTTTGTTGGCTTGTTGGTTTGTTGGTTTATTTGTTTGTTGGTTTGTTGGTTTGTTTGTTTGTTGGTTTGTTAGTTTTTTGGTTTATTTGTTTTTTGGTTTGTTGGTTTGTTGGTTTGTTGGTTTGTTTGTTTGTTGGTTTGTTGGCTTGTTGGTTTGTTGGTTTGTTGGTTTGTTGGTTACTTGGTTTGTTGGTTTGTTCGTTAGTTGGCTTGTTGGTTTGTTGGTTTGTTGGTTTTTTGGGTTGTGGGTTTGTTGGTTTGTTGGTTTGTTCTTTTGTTGGCTTTTTAGTTTGTTCGTTTGTTGGTTTTTTGGTTTGTTGGTTTGGTGGTTTTTTGGTTTGTTGGTTTGTTGGCTTGTAAGTTTGTTGGTTTGTTGGGTTGTTGGCTTGTTGGTTTGTTGGTTTATTTGTTTGTTGGTTTGTTGGTTTGTTTGTTTGTTGGTTTGTTAGTTTTTTGGTTTATTTGTTTTTTGGTTTGTTGGTTTGTTGGTTTGTTGGTTTGTTTGTTTGTTGGTTTGTTGGCTTGTTGGTTTGTTGGTTTGTTGGTTTGTTGGTTACTTGGTTTGTTGGTTTGTTCGTTAGTTGGCTTGTTGGTTTGTTGGTTTGTTGGTTTTTTGGGTTGTGGGTTTGTTGGTTTGTTGGTTTGTTCTTTTGTTGGCTTTTTAGTTTGTTCGTTTGTTGGTTTTTTGGTTTGTTGGTTTGTTGGTTTGTTAACTTGTTGGTTTGTTAGTTTGTTGGTTTGTTAGTTTTTTGGTTTATTTGTTTGTTGGTTTGTTGGTTTGTTGGTTTGTTGGATTGTTGGTTTGTTGGTTTGTTGGCTTGTTGGTTTGTTGGTTTATTTGTTTGTTGGTTTGTTGGTTTGTTACCTGGTTGGTTTGTTAGTTTGTTGGCTAGTTGGATTGTTGGTTTGTTGGTTTGTTGGTTTGTTGGTTTGTTGGTTTGTTGGCTTGTTGGTTTGTTGGTTCGTTGGTTTTTTGGTTTGTTGGTTTGCTGGTTTGTTGGTTTGTTGGTTTGTTGGTTTGTTGGTTTGTTTGTTTGTTGGTTTGTTCGTTTGTTGGGTTTTTGGTTTGTTGGTTTGTTCGTTTGTTTGTTTTTTGGTTTGTTGGTTTGTTGGTTTGTTGGTTTGATGGTTTGTTGGTTTGTTGGTTTGTTGGTTTGTTGGTTTGTTTGTTTGTTGGCTTGTTGGCATGTTGGTTTGTTGGTTTGTTGGTTTGTTGGTTTGTTGGTATATTTGTTTGTGGGTTTGTTGGTTTGTTTGTTTGTTGGTTTGTTAGTTTTTTGGTTTATTTGTTTGTTGGTTTGTTGGTTTGTTACCTGGTTGGTTTGTTAGTTTGTTGGCTAGTTGGATTGTTGGTTTGTTGGTTTGTTGGTTTGTTGGTTTGTTGGTTTGTTGGCTTGTTGGTTTGTTGGTTCGTTGGTTTTTTGGTTTGTTGGTTTGCTGGTTTGTTGGTTTGTTGGTTTGTTGGTTTGTTGGTTTGTTTGTTTGTTGGTTTGTTCGTTTGTTGGGTTTTTGGTTTGTTGGTTTGTTCGTTTGTTTGTTTTTTGGTTTGTTGGTTTGTTGGTTTGTTGGTTTGATGGTTTGTTGGTTTGTTGGTTTGTTGGTTTGTTGGTTTGTTTGTTTGTTGGCTTGTTGGCATGTTGGTTTGTTGGTTTGTTGGTTTGTTGGTTTGTTGGTATATTTGTTTGTGGGTTTGTTGGTTTGTTTGTTTGTTGGTTTGTTAGTTTTTTGGTTTATTTGTTTGTTGGTTTGTTGGTTTGTTGTTTTGTTGGATTGTTGGTTTGTTGGTTTGTCGGCTTGTTGGTTTGTTGGTTTATTTGTTTGTTGGTTTGTTGGTTTGTTACCTGGTTGGTTTGTTAGTTTGTTGGCTAGTTGGATTGTTGGTTTGTTGGTTTGTTGGTTTGTTGGTTTGTTGGTTTGTTGGCTTGTTGGTTTGTTGGTTCGTTGGTTTTTTGGTTTGTTGGTTTGCTGGTTTGTTGGTTTGTTGGTTTGTTGGTTTGTTGGTTTGTTTGTTTGTTGGTTTGTTCGTTTGTTGGGTTTTTGGTTTGTTGGTTTGTTCGTTTGTTTGTTTTTTGGTTTGTTGGTTTGTTGGTTTGTTGGTTTGATGGTTTGTTGGTTTGTTGGTTTGTTGGTTTGTTGGTTTGTTTGTTTGTTGGCTTGTTGGCATGTTGGTTTGTTGGTTTGTTGGTTTGTTGGTTTGTTTGTTTGTTGGTTAGTTGGTTTGTTGGCTTGTTGGATTGTTGGTTTGTTGGTTTTTTGGGTTGTGGGTTTGTTGGTTTGTTCGTTTGTTGGGTTTTTGGTTTGTTGGTTTGTTCGTTTGTTTGTTTTTTGGTTTGTTGGTTTGTTGGTTTGTTGGTTTGATGGTTTGTTGGTTTGTTGGTTTGTTGGTTTGTTGGTTTGTTTGTTTGTTGGCTTGTTGGCATGTTGGTTTGTTGGTTTGTTGGTTTGTTGGTTTGTTGGTATATTTGTTTGTGGGTTTGTTGGTTTGTTTGTTTGTTGGTTTGTTAGTTTTTTGGTTTATTTGTTTGTTGGTTTGTTGGTTTGTTGGTTTGTTGGATTGTTGGTTTGTTGGTTTGTTGGCTTGTTGGTTTGTTGGTTTATTTGTTTGTTGGTTTGTTGGTTTGTTTGTTTGTTGGTTTGTTAGTTTTTTGGTTTATTTGTTTTTTGGTTTGTTGGTTTGTTGGTTTGTTGGTTTGTTGGCTTGTTGGTTTGTTGGTTTGTTGGTTTGTTGGTTACTTGGTTTGTTGGTTTGTTCGTTAGTTGGCTTGTTGGTTTGTTGGTTTGTTGGTTTGTTGGTTTGTTGGTTTGTTGGTTTGTTGGTTTGTTTGTTTGTTGGCTTGTTGGCATGTTGGTTTGTTGGTTTGTTGGTTTGTTGGTTTGTTGGTATATTTGTTTGTGGGTTTGTTGGTTTGTTTGTTTGTTGGTTTGTTAGTTTTTTGGTTTATTTGTTTGTTGGTTTGTTGGTTTGTTACCTGGTTGGTTTGTTAGTTTGTTGGCTAGTTGGATTGTTGGTTTGTTGGTTTGTTGGTTTGTTGGTTTGTTGGTTTGTTGGCTTGTTGGTTTGTTGGTTCGTTGGTTTTTTGGTTTGTTGGTTTGCTGGTTTGTTGGTTTGTTGGTTTGTTGGTTTGTTGGTTTGTTTGTTTGTTGGTTTGTTCGTTTGTTGGGTTTTTGGTTTGTTGGTTTGTTCGTTTGTTTGTTTTTTGGTTTGTTGGTTTGTTGGTTTGTTGGTTTGATGGTTTGTTGGTTTGTTGGTTTGTTGGTTTGTTGGTTTGTTTGTTTGTTGGCTTGTTGGCATGTTGGTTTGTTGGTTTGTTGGTTTGTTGGTTTGTTGGTATATTTGTTTGTGGGTTTGTTGGTTTGTTTGTTTGTTGGTTTGTTAGTTTTTTGGTTTATTTGTTTGTTGGTTTGTTGGTTTGTTGGTTTGTTGGATTGTTGGTTTGTTGGTTTGTTGGCTTGTTGGTTTGTTGGTTTATTTGTTTGTTGGTTTGTTGGTTTGTTACCTGGTTGGTTTGTTAGTTTGTTGGCTAGTTGGATTGTTGGTTTGTTGGTTTGTTGGTTTGTTGGTTTGTTGGTTTGTTGGCTTGTTGGTTTGTTGGTTCGTTGGTTTTTTGGTTTGTTGGTTTGCTGGTTTGTTGGTTTGTTGGTTTGTTGGTTTGTTGGTTTGTTTGTTTGTTGGTTTGTTCGTTTGTTGGGTTTTTGGTTTGTTGGTTTGTTCGTTTGTTTGTTTTTTGGTTTGTTGGTTTGTTGGTTTGTTGGTTTGTTGGTTTGTTGGTTTGTTGGTTTGTTGGTTTGTTTGTTTGTTGGCTTGTTGGCATGTTGGTTTGTTGGTTTGTTGGTTTGTTGGTTTGTTGGTATATTTGTTTGTGGGTTTGTTGGTTTGTTTGTTTGTTGGTTTGTTAGTTTTTTGGTTTATTTGTTTGTTGGTTTGTTGGTTTGTTGGTTTGTTGGATTGTTGGTTTGTTGGTTTGTTGGCTTGTTGGTTTGTTGGTTTATTTGTTTGTTGGTTTGTTGGTTTGTTTGTTTGTTGGTTTGTTAGTTTTTTGGTTTATTTGTTTTTTGGTTTGTTGGTTTGTTGGTTTGTTGGTTTGTTTGTTTGTTGGTTTGTTGGCTTGTTGGTTTGTTGGTTTGTTGGTTTGTTGGTTACTTGGTTTGTTGGTTTGTTCGTTAGTTGGCTTGTTGGTTTGTTGGTTTGTTGGTTTTTTGGGTTGTGGGTTTGTTGGTTTGTTGGTTTGTTCTTTTGTTGGCTTTTTAGTTTGTTCGTTTGTTGGTTTTTTGGTTTGTTGGTTTGTTGGTTTGTTAACTTGTTGGTTTGTTAGTTTGTTGGTTTGTTAGTTTTTTGGTTTATTTGTTTGTTGGTTTGTTGGTTTGTTGGTTTGTTGGATTGTTGGTTTGTTGGTTTGTTGGCTTGTTGGTTTGTTGGTTTATTTGTTTGTTGGTTTGTTGGTTTGTTACCTGGTTGGTTTGTTAGTTTGTTGGCTAGTTGGATTGTTGGTTTGTTGGTTTGTTGGTTTGTTGGTTTGTTGGTTTGTTGGCTTGTTGGTTTGTTGGTTCGTTGGTTTTTTGGTTTGTTGGTTTGCTGGTTTGTTGGTTTGTTGGTTTGTTGGTTTGTTGGTTTGTTTGTTTGTTGGTTTGTTCGTTTGTTGGGTTTTTGGTTTGTTGGTTTGTTCGTTTGTTTGTTTTTTGGTTTGTTGGTTTGTTGGTTTGTTGGTTTGATGGTTTGTTGGTTTGTTGGTTTGTTGGTTTGTTGGTTTGTTTGTTTGTTGGCTTGTTGGCATGTTGGTTTGTTGGTTTGTTGGTTTGTTGGTTTGTTGGTATATTTGTTTGTGGGTTTGTTGGTTTGTTTGTTTGTTGGTTTGTTAGTTTTTTGGTTTATTTGTTTGTTGGTTTGTTGGTTTGTTGGTTTGTTGGATTGTTGGTTTGTTGGTTTGTTGGCTTGTTGGTTTGTTGGTTTATTTGTTTGTTGGTTTGTTGGTTTGTTACCTGGTTGGTTTGTTAGTTTGTTGGCTAGTTGGATTGTTGGTTTGTTGGTTTGTTGGTTTGTTGGTTTGTTGGTTTGTTGGCTTGTTGGTTTGTTGGTTCGTTGGTTTTTTGGTTTGTTGGTTTGCTGGTTTGTTGGTTTGTTGGTTTGTTGGTTTGTTGGTTTGTTTGTTTGTTGGTTTGTTCGTTTGTTGGGTTTTTGGTTTGTTGGTTTGTTCGTTTGTTTGTTTTTTGGTTTGTTGGTTTGTTGGTTTGTTGGTTTGATGGTTTGTTGGTTTGTTGGTTTGTTGGTTTGTTGTTTTGTTTGTTTGTTGGCTTGTTGGCATGTTGGTTTGTTGGTTTGTTGGTTTGTTGGTTTGTTTGTTTGTTGGTTAGTTGGTTTGTTGGCTTGTTGGATTGTTGGTTTGTTGGTTTTTTGGGTTGTGGGTTTGTTGGTTTGTTCGTTTGTTGGGTTTTTGGTTTGTTGGTTTGTTCGTTTGTTTGTTTTTTGGTTTGTTGGTTTGTTGGTTTGTTGGTTTGATGGTTTGTTGGTTTGTTGGTTTGTTGGTTTGTTGGTTTGTTTGTTTGTTGGCTTGTTGGCATGTTGGTTTGTTGGTTTGTTGGTTTGTTGGTTTGTTGGTATATTTGTTTGTGGGTTTGTTGGTTTGTTTGTTTGTTGGTTTGTTAGTTTTTTGGTTTATTTGTTTGTTGGTTTGTTGGTTTGTTGGTTTGTTGGATTGTTGGTTTGTTGGTTTGTTGGCTTGTTGGTTTGTTGGTTTATTTGTTTGTTGGTTTGTTGGTTTGTTTGTTTGTTGGTTTGTTAGTTTTTTGGTTTATTTGTTTTTTGGTTTGTTGGTTTGTTGGTTTGTTGGTTTGTTTGTTTGTTGGTTTGTTGGCTTGTTGGTTTGTTGGTTTGTTGGTTTGTTGGTTACTTGGTTTGTTGGTTTGTTCGTTAGTTGGCTTGTTGGTTTGTTGGTTTGTTGGTTTTTTGGGTTGTGGGTTTGTTGGTTTGTTGGTTTGTTCTTTTGTTGGCTTTTTAGTTTGTTCGTTTGTTGGTTTTTTGGTTTGTTGGTTTGTTGGTTTGTTGGTTTGTTGGTTTGTTGGCTTGTAAGTTTGTTGGTTTGTTGGGTTGTTGGCTTGTTGGTTTGTTGGTTTGTTGGTTTGTTGGTTTGTTGGTTTGTTGGTTTGTTTGTTTGTTGGTTTGTTGGTTTGTTGGTTTGTTGGTTTGTTGGTTTGTTGGTTTGTTAACTTGTTGGTTTGTTAGTTTGTTGGCTAGTTGGATTGTTGGTTTGTTGGTTTGTTGGTTTGTTGGTTTGTTGGTTAGTTGGTTTGTTGGCTTGTTGGATTGTTGGTTTGTTGGTTTTTTGGGTTGTGGGTTTGTTGGTTTGTTGGTTTGTTCTTTTGTTGGCTTTTTAGTTTGTTGGTTTGTTGGTTTGTTGGTTTGTTGGTTTGTTGGCTTGTAAGTTTGTTGGTTTGTTGGGTTGTTGGCTTGTTGGTTTGTTGGTTTGTTGGTTTGTTGGTTTGTTGGTTTGTTGGTTTGTTTGTTTGTTGGTTTGTTCGTTTGTTGGTTTTTTGGTTTGTTGGTTTGTTGGTTTGTTGGTTTGTTGGTTTGTTGGCTTGTAAGTTTGTTGGTTTGTTGGGTTGTTGGCTTGTTGGTTTGTTGGTTTGTTGGTTTGTTGGTTTGTTGGTTTGTTGGTTTGTTTGTTTGTTGGTTTGTTGGTTTGTTGGTTTGTTGGTTTGTTGGTTTGTTGGTTTGTTAACTTGTTGGTTTGTTAGTTTGTTGGCTAGTTGGATTGTTGGTTTGTTGGTTTGTTGGTTTGTTGGTTTGTTGGTTAGTTGGTTTGTTGGCTTGTTGGATTGTTGGTTTGTTGGTTTTTTGGGTTGTGGGTTTGTTGGTTTGTTGGTTTGTTCTTTTGTTGGCTTTTTAGTTTGTTCGTTTGTTGGTTTTTTGGTTTGTTGGTTTGTTGGTTTGTTGGTTTGTTGGTTTGTTGGCTTGTTAGTTTGTTGGTTTGTTGGGTTGTTGGCTTGTTGGTTTGTTGGTTTGTTGGTTTGTTGGTTTGTTGGTTTGCTGGTTTTTTGGTTTGTTTGTTTGTTGGTTTGTCGGTTTATTGGCTTGTTGGTTTGTTGGTTTGTTGGTTTGTTGGTTTGTTAACTGGTTGGTTTGTTAATTTGTTGGCTAGTTGGATTGTTGGTTTGTTGGTTTGTTGGTTTGTTGGTTTGTTGGTTAGTTGGTTTGTTGGCTTGTTGGATTGTTGGTTTGTTGGTTTTTTGGTTTGTTGGTTTGTTGGTTTGTTGGTTTGTTGGTTTGTTGGTTTGTTGGTTTGTTTGTTTGTTGGTTTGTTGGTTTGTTGGGTTTTTGGTTTGTTGGTTTGTTCGTTTGTTGGTTTTTTGGTTTGTTGGGTTGTTGGTTTGTTGGTTTGTTGGTTTGTTGGTTTGATGGTTTGTTGGTTTGTTGGTTTGTTGGTTTGTTGGTTTGTTGGTTTGTTGGTTTGTTGGTTTGTTGGCTTGTTGGTTTGTTGGTTTATTTGTTTGTTGGTTTGTTGGTTTGTTTGTTTGTTGGTTTGTTAGTTTTTTGGTTTATTTGTTTTTTGGTTTGTTGGTTTGTTGGTTTGTTGGTTTGTTTGTTTGTTGGTTTGTTGGCTTGTTGGTTTGTTGGTTTGTTGGTTTGTTGGTTACTTGGTTTGTTGGTTTGTTCGTTAGTTGGCTTGTTGGTTTGTTGGTTTGTTGTTTTTTTGGGTTGTGGGTTTGTTGGTTTGTTGGTTTGTTCTTTTGTTGGCTTTTTAGTTTGTTCGTTTGTTGGTTTTTTGGTTTGTTGGTTTGGTGGTTTTTTGGTTTGTTGGTTTGTTGGCTTGTAAGTTTGTTGGTTTGTTGGGTTGTTGGCTTGTTGGTTTGTTGGTTTGTTGGTTTGTTGGTTTGTTGGTTTGTTGGTTTGTTTGTTTGTTGGTTTGTTGGTTTGTTGGTTTGTTGGTTTGTTGGTTTGTTGGTTTGTTGGTTTGTTAACTTGTTGGTTTGTTAGTTTGTTGGCTTGTTGGATTGTTGGTTTGTTAGTTTGATTGTTTGTTGGTCTGATGGTTTGTTGGTTTGTTCGTTTGTTGGTTTTTTTGGTTTGTTGGCTTGTTGGTTTGTTGGTTTGTTGGCATGTTGGTTTGTTGTTTTGTTGGTGTGTTGGTTTGTTGGTTTGTTGGCTTGTTGGTTTGTTGGTTTATTTGTTTGTCGGTTTGTTGGTTTGTTTGTTTGTTGGTTTGTTAGTTTTTTGGTTTATTTGCTTGTTGGTTTGTTGGTTTGTTTGTTTGTTGGTCTGTTTGTTTGTTGGTTTGTTGGCTTGTTGGTTTGTTGGTTTGTTGGTTTGTTGGTTACTTGGTTTGTTGGTTTGTTCGTTAATTGGTTTGTTGGTTTGTTGGTTGGTTGGTTTTTTGGGTTGTGGGTTTGTTGGTTTGTTGGTTTGTTCTTTTGTTGGCTTTTTAGTTTGTTCGTTTGTTGGTTTTTTGGTTTGTTGGTTTGTTGGTTTGTTGGTTTGTTGGTTTGTTGGCTTGTTAGTTTGTTGGTTTGTTGGGTTGTTGGCTTGTTGGTTTGTTGGTTTGTTGGTTTGTTGGTTTGTTGGTTTGCTGGTTTTTTGGTTTGTTTGTTTGTTGGTTTGTCGGTTTATTGGCTTGTTGGTTTGTTGGTTTGTTGGTTTGTTGGTTTGTTAACTGGTTGGTTTGTTAATTTGTTGGCTAGTTGGATTGTTGGTTTGTTGGTTTGTTGGTTTGTTGGTTTGTTGGTTAGTTGGTTTGTTGGCTTGTTGGATTGTTGGTTTGTTGGTTTTTTGGTTTGTTGGTTTGTTGGTTTGTTGGTTTGTTGGTTTGTTGGTTTGTTGGTTTGTTTGTTTGTTGGTTTGTTGGTTTGTTGGGTTTTTGGTTTGTTGGTTTGTTCGTTTGTTGGTTTTTTGGTTTGTTGGGTTGTTGGTTTGTTGGTTTGTTGGTTTGTTGGTTTGATGGTTTGTTGGTTTGTTGGTTTGTTGGTTTGTTGGTTTGTTGGTTTGTTGGTTTGTTGGTTTGTTGGCTTGTTGGTTTGTTGGTTTATTTGTTTGTTGGTTTGTTGGTTTGTTTGTTTGTTGGTTTGTTAGTTTTTTGGTTTATTTGTTTTTTGGTTTGTTGGTTTGTTGGTTTGTTGGTTTGTTTGTTTGTTGGTTTGTTGGCTTGTTGGTTTGTTGGTTTGTTGGTTTGTTGGTTACTTGGTTTGTTGGTTTGTTCGTTAGTTGGCTTGTTGGTTTGTTGGTTTGTTGTTTTTTTGGGTTGTGGGTTTGTTGGTTTGTTGGTTTGTTCTTTTGTTGGCTTTTTAGTTTGTTCGTTTGTTGGTTTTTTGGTTTGTTGGTTTGGTGGTTTTTTGGTTTGTTGGTTTGTTGGCTTGTAAGTTTGTTGGTTTGTTGGGTTGTTGGCTTGTTGGTTTGTTGGTTTGTTGGTTTGTTGGTTTGTTGGTTTGTTGGTTTGTTTGTTTGTTGGTTTGTTGGTTTGTTGGTTTGTTGGTTTGTTGGTTTGTTGGTTTGTTCGTTTGTTGGGTTTTTGGTTTGTTGGTTTGTTCGTTTGTTTGTTTTTTGGTTTGTTGGTTTGTTGGTTTGTTGGTTTGATGGTTTGTTGGTTTGTTGGTTTGTTGGTTTGTTGGTTTGTTTGTTTGTTGGCTTGTTGGCATGTTGGTTTGTTGGTTTGTTGGTTTGTTGGTTTGTTGGTATATTTGTTTGTGGGTTTGTTGGTTTGTTTGTTTGTTGGTTTGTTAGTTTTTTGGTTTATTTGTTTGTTGGTTTGTTGGTTTGTTGGTTTGTTGGATTGTTGGTTTGTTGGTTTGTTGGCTTGTTGGTTTGTTGGTTTATTTGTTTGTTGGTTTGTTGGTTTGTTTGTTTGTTGGTTTGTTAGTTTTTTGGTTTATTTGTTTTTTGGTTTGTTGGTTTGTTGGTTTGTTGGTTTGTTTGTTTGTTGGTTTGTTGGCTTGTTGGTTTGTTGGTTTGTTGGTTTGTTGGTTACTTGGTTTGTTGGTTTGTTCGTTAGTTGGCTTGTTGGTTTGTTGGTTTGTTGGTTTTTTGGGTTGTGGGTTTGTTGGTTTGTTGGTTTGTTCTTTTGTTGGCTTTTTAGTTTGTTCGTTTGTTGGTTTTTTGGTTTGTTGGTTTGTTGGTTTGTTAACTTGTTGGTTTGTTAGTTTGTTGGTTTGTTAGTTTTTTGGTTTATTTGTTTGTTGGTTTGTTGGTTTGTTGGTTTGTTGGATTGTTGGTTTGTTGGTTTGTTGGCTTGTTGGTTTGTTGGTTTATTTGTTTGTTGGTTTGTTGGTTTGTTACCTGGTTGGTTTGTTAGTTTGTTGGCTAGTTGGATTGTTGGTTTGTTGGTTTGTTGGTTTGTTGGTTTGTTGGTTTGTTGGCTTGTTGGTTTGTTGGTTCGTTGGTTTTTTGGTTTGTTGGTTTGCTGGTTTGTTGGTTTGTTGGTTTGTTGGTTTGTTGGTTTGTTTGTTTGTTGGTTTGTTCGTTTGTTGGGTTTTTGGTTTGTTGGTTTGTTCGTTTGTTTGTTTTTTGGTTTGTTGGTTTGTTGGTTTGTTGGTTTGATGGTTTGTTGGTTTGTTGGTTTGTTGGTTTGTTGGTTTGTTTGTTTGTTGGCTTGTTGGCATGTTGGTTTGTTGGTTTGTTGGTTTGTTGGTTTGTTGGTATATTTGTTTGTGGGTTTGTTGGTTTGTTTGTTTGTTGGTTTGTTAGTTTTTTGGTTTATTTGTTTGTTGGTTTGTTGGTTTGTTGGTTTGTTGGATTGTTGGTTTGTTGGTTTGTTGGCTTGTTGGTTTGTTGGTTTATTTGTTTGTTGGTTTGTTGGTTTGTTTGTTTGTTGGTTTGTTAGTTTTTTGGTTTATTTGTTTTTTGGTTTGTTGGTTTGTTGGTTTGTTGGTTTGTTTGTTTGTTGGTTTGTTGGCTTGTTGGTTTGTTGGTTTGTTGGTTTGTTGGTTACTTGGTTTGTTGGTTTGTTCGTTAGTTGGCTTGTTGGTTTGTTGGTTTGTTGGTTTTTTGGGTTGTGGGTTTGTTGGTTTGTTGGTTTGTTCTTTTGTTGGCTTTTTAGTTTGTTCGTTTGTTGGTTTTTTGGTTTGTTGGTTTGTTGGTTTGTTGGTTTGTTGGTTTGTTGGTTTGTTCGTTTGTTGGGTTTTTGGTTTGTTGGTTTGTTCGTTTGTTTGTTTTTTGGTTTGTTGGTTTGTTGGTTTGTTGGTTTGATGGTTTGTTGGTTTGTTGGTTTGTTGGTTTGTTGGTTTGTTTGTTTGTTGGCTTGTTGGCATGTTGGTTTGTTGGTTTGTTGGTTTGTTGGTTTGTTGGTATATTTGTTTGTGGGTTTGTTGGTTTGTTTGTTTGTTGGTTTGTTAGTTTTTTGGTTTATTTGTTTGTTGGTTTGTTGGTTTGTTGGTTTGTTGGATTGTTGGTTTGTTGGTTTGTTGGCTTGTTGGTTTGTTGGTTTATTTGTTTGTTGGTTTGTTGGTTTGTTTGTTTGTTGGTTTGTTAGTTTTTTGGTTTATTTGTTTTTTGGTTTGTTGGTTTGTTGGTTTGTTGGTTTGTTTGTTTGTTCGTTTGTTGGCTTGTTGGTTTGTTGGTTTGTTGGTTTGTTGGTTACTTGGTTTGTTGGTTTGTTCGTTAGTTGGCTTGTTGGTTTGTTGGTTTGTTGGTTTTTTGGGTTGTGGGTTTGTTGGTTTGTTGGTTTGTTGGCTTGTAAGTTTGTTGGTTTGTTGGGTTGTTGGCTTGTTGGTTTGTTGGTTTGTTGGTTTGTTGGTTTGTTGGTTTGTTGGTTTGTTTGTTTGTTGGTTTGTTGGTTTGTTGGTTTGTTGGTTTGTTGGTTTGTTGGTTTGTTGGTTTGTTGGCTTGTAAGTTTGTTGGTTTGTTGGGTTGTTGGCTTGTTGGTTTGTTGGTTTGTTGGTTTGTTGGGTTGTTGGCTTGTTGGTTTGTTCTTTTGTTGGCTTTTTAGTTTGTTCGTTTGTTGGTTTTTTGGTTTGTTGGTTTGTTGGTTTGTTGGTTTGTTGGTTTGTTGGCTTGTAAGTTTGTTGGTTTGTTGGGTTGTTGGCTTGTTGGTTTGTTGGTTTGTTGGTTTGTTGGTTTGTTGGTTTGTTGGTTTGTTTGTTTGTTGGTTTGTTGGTTTGTTGGTTTGTTGGTTTGTTGGTTTGTTGGTTTGTTAACTTGTTGGTTTGTTAGTTTGTTGGTTTGTTAGTTTTTTGGTTTATTTGTTTGTTGGTTTGTTGGTTTGTTGGTTTGTTGGATTGTTGGTTTGTTGGTTTGTTGGCTTGTTGGTTTGTTGGTTTATTTGTTTGTTGGTTTGTTGGTTTGTTACCTGGTTGGTTTGTTAGTTTGTTGGCTAGTTGGATTGTTGGTTTGTTGGTTTGTTGGTTTGTTGGTTTGTTGGTTTGTTGGCTTGTTGGTTTGTTGGTTCGTTGGTTTTTTGGTTTGTTGGTTTGCTGGATTGTTGGTTTGTTGGTTTGTTGGTTTGTTGGTTTGTTTGTTTGTTGGTTTGTTCGTTTGTTGGGTTTTTGGTTTGTTGGTTTGTTCGTTTGTTTGTTTTTTGGTTTGTTGGTTTGTTGGTTTGTTGGTTTGATGGTTTGTTGGTTTGTTGGTTTGTTGGTTTGTTTGTTTGTTGGTTTGTTGGTTTGTTGGTTTGTTGGTTTGTTGGTTTGTTGGTTTGTTAACTTGTTGGTTTGTTAGTTTGTTGGTTTGTTAGTTTTTTGGTTTATTTGTTTGTTGGTTTGTTGGTTTGTTGGTTTGTTGGATTGTTGGTTTGTTGGTTTGTTGGCTTGTTGGTTTGTTGGTTTATTTGTTTGTTGGTTTGTTGGTTTGTTACCTGGTTGGTTTGTTAGTTTGTTGGCTAGTTGGATTGTTGGTTTGTTGGTTTGTTGGTTTGTTGGTTTGTTGGTTTGTTGGCTTGTTGGTTTGTTGGTTCGTTGGTTTTTTGGTTTGTTGGTTTGCTGGTTTGTTGGTTTGTTGGTTTGTTGGTTTGTTGGTTTGTTTGTTTGTTGGTTTGTTCGTTTGTTGGGTTTTTGGTTTGTTGGTTTGTTCGTTTGTTTGTTTTTTGGTTTGTTGGTTTGTTGGTTTGTTGGTTTGATGGTTTGTTGGTTTGTTGGTTTGTTGGTTTGTTGGTTTGTTTGTTTGTTGGCTTGTTGGCATGTTGGTTTGTTGGTTTGTTGGTTTGTTGGTTTGTTGGTATATTTGTTTGTGGGTTTGTTGGTTTGTTGGTTTGTTAACTTGTTGGTTTGTTAGTTTGTTGGTTTGTTAGTTTTTTGGTTTATTTGTTTGTTGGTTTGTTGGTTTGTTGGTTTGTTGGATTGTTGGTTTGTTGGTTTGTTGGCTTGTTGGTTTGTTGGTTTATTTGTTTGTTGGTTTGTTGGTTTGTTACCTGGTTGGTTTGTTAGTTTGTTGGCTAGTTGGATTGTTGGTTTGTTGGTTTGTTGGTTTGTTGGTTTGTTGGTTTGTTGGCTTGTTGGTTTGTTGGTTCGTTGGTTTTTTGGTTTGTTGGTTTGCTGGTTTGTTGGTTTGTTGGTTTGTTGGTTTGTTGGTTTGTTTGTTTGTTGGTTTGTTCGTTTGTTGGGTTTTTGGTTTGTTGGTTTGTTCGTTTGTTTGTTTTTTGGTTTGTTGGTTTGTTGGTTTGTTGGTTTGCTGGTTTGTTGGTTTGTTGGTTTGTTGGTTTGTTGGTTTGTTTGTTTGTTGGTTTGTTCGTTTGTTGGGTTTTTGGTTTGTTGGTTTGTTCGTTTGTTTGTTTTTTGGTTTGTTGGTTTGTTGGTTTGTTGGTTTGATGGTTTGTTGGTTTGTTGGTTTGTTGGTTTGTTGGTTTGTTTGTTTGTTGGCTTGTTGGCATGTTGGTTTGTTGGTTTGTTGGTTTGTTGGTTTGTTGGTATATTTGTTTGTGGGTTTGTTGGTTTGTTGGTTTGTTAACTTGTTGGTTTGTTAGTTTGTTGGTTTGTTAGTTTTTTGGTTTATTTGTTTGTTGGTTTGTTGGTTTGTTGGTTTGTTGGATTGTTGGTTTGTTGGTTTGTTGGCTTGTTGGTTTGTTGGTTTATTTGTTTGTTGGTTTGTTGGTTTGTTACCTGGTTGGTTTGTTAGTTTGTTGGCTAGTTGGATTGTTGGTTTGTTGGTTTGTTGGTTTGTTGGTTTGTTGGTTTGTTGGCTTGTTGGTTTGTTGGTTCGTTGGTTTTTTGGTTTGTTGGTTTGCTGGTTTGTTGGTTTGTTGGTTTGTTGGTTTGTTGGTTTGTTTGTTTGTTGGTTTGTTCGTTTGTTGGGTTTTTGGTTTGTTGGTTTGTTCGTTTGTTTGTTTTTTGGTTTGTTGGTTTGTTGGTTTGTTGGTTTGATGGTTTGTTGGTTTGTTGGTTTGTTGGTTTGTTTGTTTGTTGGTTTGTTGGTTTGTTGGTTTGTTGGTTTGTTGGTTTGTTGGTTTGTTAACTTGTTGGTTTGTTAGTTTGTTGGTTTGTTAGTTTTTTGGTTTATTTGTTTGTTGGTTTGTTGGTTTGTTGGTTTGTTGGATTGTTGGTTTGTTGGTTTGTTGGCTTGTTGGTTTGTTGGTTTATTTGTTTGTTGGTTTGTTGGTTTGTTACCTGGTTGGTTTGTTAGTTTGTTGGCTAGTTGGATTGTTGGTTTGTTGGTTTGTTGGTTTGTTGGTTTGTTGGTTTGTTGGCTTGTTGGTTTGTTGGTTCGTTGGTTTTTTGGTTTGTTGGTTTGCTGGTTTGTTGGTTTGTTGGTTTGTTGGTTTGTTGGTTTGTTTGTTTGTTGGTTTGTTCGTTTGTTGGGTTTTTGGTTTGTTGGTTTGTTCGTTTGTTTGTTTTTTGGTTTGTTGGTTTGTTGGTTTGTTGGTTTGATGGTTTGTTGGTTTGTTGGTTTGTTGGTTTGTTGGTTTGTTTGTTTGTTGGCTTGTTGGCATGTTGGTTTGTTGGTTTGTTGGTTTGTTGGTTTGTTGGTATATTTGTTTGTGGGTTTGTTGGTTTGTTTGTTTGTTGGTTTGTTAGTTTTTTGGTTTATTTGTTTGTTGGTTTGTTGGTTTGTTGGTTTGTTGGATTGTTGGTTTGTTGGTTTGTTGGCTTGTTGGTTTGTTGGTTTATTTGTTTGTTGGTTTGTTGGTTTGTTTGTTTGTTGGTTTGTTAGTTTTTTGGTTTATTTGTTTTTTGGTTTGTTGGTTTGTTGGTTTGTTGGTTTGTTTGTTTGTTGGTTTGTTGGCTTGTTGGTTTGTTGGTTTGTTGGTTTGTTGGTTACTTGGTTTGTTGGTTTGTTCGTTAGTTGGCTTGTTGGTTTGTTGGTTTGTTGGTTTTTTGGGTTGTGGGTTTGTTGGTTTGTTGGTTTGTTCTTTTGTTGGCTTTTTAGTTTGTTCGTTTGTTGGTTTTTTGGTTTGTTGGTTTGTTGGTTTGTTGGTTTGTTGGTTTGTTGGTTTGTTCGTTTGTTGGGTTTTTGGTTTGTTGGTTTGTTCGTTTGTTTGTTTTTTGGTTTGTTGGTTTGTTGGTTTGTTGGTTTGATGGTTTGTTGGTTTGTTGGTTTGTTGGTTTGTTGGTTTGTTTGTTTGTTGGCTTGTTGGCATGTTGGTTTGTTGGTTTGTTGGTTTGTTGGTTTGTTGGTATATTTGTTTGTGGGTTTGTTGGTTTGTTTGTTTGTTGGTTTGTTAGTTTTTTGGTTTGTTTGTTTGTTGGTTTGTTGGTTTGTTGGTTTGTTGGATTGTTGGTTTGTTGGTTTGTTGGCTTGTTGGTTTGTTGGTTTATTTGTTTGTTGGTTTGTTGGTTTGTTTGTTTGTTGGTTTGTTAGTTTTTTGGTTTATTTGTTTTTTGGTTTGTTGGTTTGTTGGTTTGTTGGTTTGTTTGTTTGTTGGTTTGTTGGCTTGTTGGTTTGTTGGTTTGTTGGTTTGTTGGTTACTTGGTTTGTTGGTTTGTTCGTTAGTTGGCTTGTTGGTTTGTTGGTTTGTTGGTTTTTTGGGTTGTGGGTTTGTTGGTTTGTTGGTTTGTTCTTTTGTTGGCTTTTTAGTTTGTTCGTTTGTTGGTTTTTTGGTTTGTTGGTTTGTTGGTTTGTTGGTTTGTTGGTTTGTTGGCTTGTAAGTTTGTTGGTTTGTTGGGTTGTTGGCTTGTTGGTTTGTTGGTTTGTTGGTTTGTTGGTTTGTTGGTTTGTTGGTTTGTTTGTTTGTTGGTTTGTTGGTTTGTTGGTTTGTTGGTTTGTTGGTTTGTTGGTTTGTTAACTTGTTGGTTTGTTAGTTTGTTGGTTTGTTAGTTTTTTGGTTTATTTGTTTGTTGGTTTGTTGGTTTGTTGGTTTGTTGGATTGTTGGTTTGTTGGTTTGTTGGCTTGTTGGTTTGTTGGTTTATTTGTTTGTTGGTTTGTTGGTTTGTTACCTGGTTGGTTTGTTAGTTTGTTGGCTAGTTGGATTGTTGGTTTGTTGGTTTGTTGGTTTGTTGGTTTGTTGGTTTGTTGGCTTGTTGGTTTGTTGGTTCGTTGGTTTTTTGGTTTGTTGGTTTGCTGGTTTGTTGGTTTGTTGGTTTGTTGGTTTGTTGGTTTGTTTGTTTGTTGGTTTGTTCGTTTGTTGGGTTTTTGGTTTGTTGGTTTGTTCGTTTGTTTGTTTTTTGGTTTGTTGGTTTGTTGGTTTGTTGGTTTGATGGTTTGTTGGTTTGTTGGTTTGTTGGTTTGTTGGTTTGTTTGTTTGTTGGCTTGTTGGCATGTTGGTTTGTTGGTTTGTTGGTTTGTTGGTTTGTTGGTTTGTTGCTTTGTGTGCTTGTTGGTTTGTTTGTTTGTTGGTTTTTTTGGTTTGTTGTTTTATTGGTTTGTTGGTTTGTTGGTTTGTTGGTTTGTTAGCTTGTTGGTTTGTTGGTTTGTTGGATTGTTGGTTTGTTGCTTTTTTGGTTTGTTGGTTTGTTGGTTTGTTGGTTTGTTGGTGTGTTGGTTTGTTGGTTTGTTCGTTTGTTGGTTTTTTGGTTTGTTGGGTTGTTGGTTTGTTGGTTTGTTGGTTTGTTGGTTTGCTGGTTTGTTGGTTTGTTGGTTTGTTGGTTTGTTGGTTTGTTGGTTTGTTGGTTTGTTTGTTTGTTTGTTTGTTGGCTTGTTGGCATGTTGGTTTGTTGGTTTGTTAGTTTGTTGGTTTGTTGGTTTGTTGGTTTGTTGGTTTGTTTGTTCGTTGGCTTGTTGGCATGTTGGTTTGTTGGTTTGTTGGCTTGTTGGTTTCTTGGTTTGGTGGTTTGTTGGTTTGTTGATTTGTTGGTTTGTTGGTTTGTTGGTTTGTTGGCTTGTAGGCATGTTGGTTTGTTGGTTTGTTGGCTTGTTGGTTTCTTGGTTTGTTAGTTTTTTGGTTTATATGTTTTTTGGTTTGTTGGTTTGTTGGTTTGTGGGTTTGTTTGTTTGTTGGTTTGTTGGTTTGTTAGTTTTTTGGTTTATATGTTTTTTGGTTTGTTGGTTTGTTGGTTTGTTGGTTTGTTAGTTTTTTGGTTTATATGTTTTTTGGTTTGTTGGTTTGTTAGTTTGTGGGTTTGTTTGTTTGTTGGTTTGTTGGCTTGTTGGTTTGTTGGTTTGTTGGTTTGTTGGTTACTTGGTTTGTTGGTTTGTTCGTTAGTTGGCTTGTTGGTTTGTTGGTTTGTTGGTTTTTTGGGTTGTGGGTTTGTTGGTTTGTTGGTTTGTTGGTTTGTTGGCTTTTTAGTTTGTTCGTTTGTTGGTTTTTTGGTTTGTTGGTTTATTGGTTTGTTGGTTTGTTGGTTTGTTGGCTTGTAAGTTTGTTGGTTTGTTGGGTTGTTGGCTTGGTGGTTTGTTGGTTTGTTGGTTTGTTGGTTTGTTGGTTTGTTGGTTTGTTTGTTTGTTGGTTTGTTGGGTTGTTGCTTTGTTGGTTTGTTGGTTTGTTGGTTTGTTAACTTGTTGGTTTGTTAGTTTGTTGGCTTGTTGGATTGTTGGTTTGTTGGTTTGTTTGTTTGTTGGTCTGATGGTTTGTTGGTTTGTTCGTTTGTTGGTTTTTTTGGTTTGTTGGCTTGTTGGATTGTTGGTTTGTTGGTTTGTTGGCATGTTGGTTTGTTGTTTTGTTGGTGTGTTGGTTTGTTGGTTTGTTGGCTTGTTGGTTTGTTGGTTTATTTGTTTGTCGGTTTGTTGGTTTGTTTGTTTGTTGGTTTGTTAGTTTTTTGGTTTATTTGCTTGTTGGTTTGTTGGTTTGTTTGTTTGTTGGTCTGTTTGTTTGTTGGTTTGTTGGCTTGTTGGTTTGTTGGTTTGTTGGTTTGTTGGTTACTTGGTTTGTTGGTTTGTTCGTTAGTTGGTTTGTTGGTTTGTTGGTTTGTTGGTTTTTTGGGTTGTGGGATTGTTGGTTTGTTGGTTTGTTCTTTTGTTGGCTTTTTAGTTTGTTCGTTTGTTGGTTTTTTGGTTTGTTGGTTTGTTGGTTTGTTGGTTTGTTGGCTTGTTAGTTTGTTGGTTTGTTGGGTTGTTGGCTTGTTGGTTTGTTGGTTTGTTGGTTTGTTGGTTTGTTGGTTTGCTGGTTTTTTGGTTTGTTTGTTTGTTGGTTTGTCGGTTTGTTGGCTTGTTGGTTTGTTGGTTTGTTGGTTTGTTGGTTTGTTACCTGGTTGGTTTGTTAGTTTGTTGGCTAGTTGGATTGTTGGTTTGTTGGTTTGTTGGTTTGTTGGTTTGTTGGTTTGTTGGCTTGTTGGTTTGTTGGTTCGTTGGTTTTTTGGTTTGTTGGTTTGCTGGTTTGTTGGTTTGTTGGTTTGTTGGTTTGTTGGTTTGTTTGTTTGTTGGTTTGTTCGTTTGTTGGGTTTTTGGTTTGTTGGTTTGTTCGTTTGTTTGTTTTTTGGTTTGTTGGTTTGTTGGTTTGTTGGTTTGATGGTTTGTTGGTTTGTTGGTTTGTTGGTTTGTTGGTTTGTTTGTTTGTTGGCTTGTTGGCATGTTGGTTTGTTGGTTTGTTGGTTTGTTGGTTTGTTGGTTTGTTGCTTTGTGTGCTTGTTGGTTTGTTTGTTTGTTGGTTTTTTTGGTTTGTTGTTTTATTGGTTTGTTGGTTTGTTGGTTTGTTGGTTTGTTAGCTTGTTGGTTTGTTGGTTTGTTGGATTGTTGGTTTGTTGCTTTTTTGGTTTGTTGGTTTGTTGGTTTGTTGGTTTGTTGGTGTGTTGGTTTGTTGGTTTGTTCGTTTGTTGGTTTTTTGGTTTGTTGGGTTGTTGGTTTGTTGGTTTGTTGGTTTGTTGGTTTGCTGGTTTGTTGGTTTGTTGGTTTGTTGGTTTGTTGGTTTGTTGGTTTGTTGGTTTGTTTGTTTGTTTGTTTGTTGGCTTGTTGGCATGTTGGTTTGTTGGTTTGTTAGTTTGTTGGTTTGTTGGTTTGTTGGTTTGTTGGTTTGTTTGTTCGTTGGCTTGTTGGCATGTTGGTTTGTTGGTTTGTTGGCTTGTTGGTTTCTTGGTTTGGTGGTTTGTTGGTTTGTTGATTTGTTGGTTTGTTGGTTTGTTGGTTTGTTGGCTTGTAGGCATGTTGGTTTGTTGGTTTGTTGGCTTGTTGGTTTCTTGGTTTGGTGGTTTGTTGGTTTGTTGATTTGTTGGTTTGTTGGTTTGTTGGTTTGTTGGGTTCTTTGTTTGTTGGTTTGATGGTTTGTTGGTTTGTTCGTTAGTTGGTTTGTTTGGTTTGTTGGCTTGTTGGCTTGTTGGCTTGTTGGTTTGTTGGTTAGTTGGCTTGTTGGTTTGTTGGTTTGTTGGTTTGTTGGTTTGTTGGTTTGTTGGCTTGTTGGTTTGTTGGTATATTTGTTTGTGGGTTTGTTGGTTTGTTTGTTTGTTGGTTTGTTAGTTTTTTGGTTTATTTGTTTTTTGGTTTGTTGGTTTGTTGGTTTGTTGGTTTGTTTGTTTGTTGGTTTGTTGGCTTGTTGGCTTGTTGGCTTGTTGGTTTGTTGGTTAGTTGGCTTGTTGGTTTGTTGGTTTGTTGGATTGTTGGTTTGTTGGTTTGTTGGCTTGTTGGTTTGTTGGTTTATTTGTTTGTTGGTTTGTTGGTTTGTTTGTTTGTTGGTTTGTTAGTTTTTTGGTTTATTTGTTTTTTGGTTTGTTGGTTTGTTGGTTTGTTGGTTTGTTTGTTTGTTGGTTTGTTGGCTTGTTGGTTTGTTGGTTTGTTGGTTTGTTGGTTACTTGGTTTGTTGGTTTGTTCGTTAGTTGGCTTGTTGGTTTGTTGGTTTGTTGGTTTTTTGGGTTGTGGGTTTGTTGGTTTGTTGGTTTGTTCTTTTGTTGGCTTTTTAGTTTGTTCGTTTGTTGGTTTTTTGGTTTGTTGGTTTGTTGGTTTGTTGGTTTGTTGGTTTGTTGGCTTGTAAGTTTGTTGGTTTGTTGGGTTGTTGGCTTGTTGGTTTGTTGGTTTGTTGGTTTGTTGGTTTGTTGGTTTGTTGGTTTGTTTGTTTGTTGGTTTGTTGGTTTGTTGGTTTGTTGGTTTGTTGGTTTGTTGGTTTGTTAACTTGTTGGTTTGTTAGTTTGTTGGTTTGTTAGTTTTTTGGTTTATTTGTTTGTTGGTTTGTTGGTTTGTTGGTTTGTTGGATTGTTGGTTTGTTGGTTTGTTGGCTTGTTGGTTTGTTGGTTTATTTGTTTGTTGGTTTGTTGGTTTGTTACCTGGTTGGTTTGTTAGTTTGTTGGCTAGTTGGATTGTTGGTTTGTTGGTTTGTTGGTTTGTTGGTTTGTTGGTTTGTTGGCTTGTTGGTTTGTTGGTTCGTTGGTTTTTTGGTTTGTTGGTTTGCTGGTTTGTTGGTTTGTTGGTTTGTTGGTTTGTTGGTTTGTTTGTTTGTTGGTTTGTTCGTTTGTTGGGTTTTTGGTTTGTTGGTTTGTTCGTTTGTTTGTTTTTTGGTTTGTTGGTTTGTTGGTTTGTTGGTTTGATGGTTTGTTGGTTTGTTGGTTTGTTGGTTTGTTGGTTTGTTTGTTTGTTGGCTTGTTGGCATGTTGGTTTGTTGGTTTGTTGGTTTGTTGGTTTGTTGGTTTGTTGCTTTGTGTGCTTGTTGGTTTGTTTGTTTGTTGGTTTTTTTGGTTTGTTGTTTTATTGGTTTGTTGGTTTGTTGGTTTGTTGGTTTGTTAGCTTGTTGGTTTGTTGGTTTGTTGGATTGTTGGTTTGTTGCTTTTTTGGTTTGTTGGTTTGTTGGTTTGTTGGTTTGTTGGTGTGTTGGTTTGTTGGTTTGTTCGTTTGTTGGTTTTTTGGTTTGTTGGGTTGTTGGTTTGTTGGTTTGTTGGTTTGTTGGTTTGCTGGTTTGTTGGTTTGTTGGTTTGTTGGTTTGTTGGTTTGTTGGTTTGTTGGTTTGTTTGTTTGTTTGTTTGTTGGCTTGTTGGCATGTTGGTTTGTTGGTTTGTTAGTTTGTTGGTTTGTTGGTTTGTTGGTTTGTTGGTTTGTTTGTTCGTTGGCTTGTTGGCATGTTGGTTTGTTGGTTTGTTGGCTTGTTGGTTTCTTGGTTTGGTGGTTTGTTGGTTTGTTGATTTGTTGGTTTGTTGGTTTGTTGGTTTGTTGGCTTGTAGGCATGTTGGTTTGTTGGTTTGTTGGCTTGTTGGTTTCTTGGTTTGGTGGTTTGTTGGTTTGTTGATTTGTTGGTTTGTTGGTTTGTTGGTTTGTTGGGTTCTTTGTTTGTTGGTTTGATGGTTTGTTGGTTTGTTCGTTAGTTGGTTTGTTTGGTTTGTTGGCTTGTTGGCTTGTTGGCTTGTTGGTTTGTTGGTTAGTTGGCTTGTTGGTTTGTTGGTTTGTTGGTTTGTTGGCTTGTTGGTTTGTTGGTATATTTGTTTGTGGGTTTGTTGGTTTGTTTGTTTGTTGGTTTGTTAGTTTTTTGGGTTTTTTTACTTGTTGGTTTGTTGGTTTGTTGGTTTGTTTGTTTGTTGGCTTGTAGGCATGTTGGTTTGTTGGTTTGTTGGCTTGTTGGTTTCTTGGTTTGGTGGTTTGTTGGTTTGTTGATTTGTTGGTTTGTTGGTTTGTTGGTTTGTTGGGTTCTTTGTTTGTTGGTTTGATGGTTTGTTGGTTTGTTCGTTAGTTGGTTTGTTAGGTTTGTTGGCTTGTTGGCTTGTTGGCTTGTTGGTTTGTTGGTTAGTTGGCTTGTTGGTTTGTTGGTTTGTTGGTTTGTTGGTTTGTTGGTTTGTTGGCTTGTTGGTTTGTTGGTATATTTGTTTGTGGGTTTGTTGGTTTGTTTGTTTGTTGGTTTGTTAGTTTTTTGGTTTATTTATTTGTTGGTTTGTTGGTTTGCTGGTTTGTTGGTTTGTTTGTTTGTTAGTTTGTTGCCTTGTTGGTTTGTTGGTTTTTTGGTTTGTTAATTTGTTGGTTTGTTGGTTTGTTGGTTTGTTGGTTTGTTGGTTTGTTGGTTTGTTGGTTTCTTGGTTTGTTGGTTTGTTTTGGTGTTGGCTTGTTGGCATGTTGGTTTGTTGGTTTGTTGTCTTGTTGGTTTGTTGGTTTGTTGGTTGGTTTGTTGGTTTGTTGGTTTGTTTGTATGTTGGTTTGTTTGTTTGTTGGTTTGTTGGTTTGTTTGTTTGTTGGTTTTTTGGTTTGTTGGCTTGTTGGTTTGTTGGTTTGTTGATTTGTTGGTTTTTTGGTTTGTTGGCTTGTTGGTTTGTTGGTTTGTTGGTTTGTTGGTTTGTTGGTTTGTTGGTTTGTTGGTTTGTTGGTTTGTTGGCTTATTGGTTTGTGGGTTTGTTGGTTTGTTGGTTTGTTGGTTTGTTGGTTTGTTGGTTTGTTGGTTTGTTTGTCTGTTGGCTTGTTGGCATGTTGGTTTGTTGGTTTGTTGGCTTGTTGGTTTCTTGGTTTGTTGGTTAGTTGGCTTGTTGGTTTGTTGGTTTGTTGGTTTGTTGGTTTGTTGGTTTGTTGGCTTGTTGGTTTGTTGGTTTGCTGGTTTGTTGGTTTGTTGGTTTGGTGGTTTGTTGGTTTGTTTGTTTGTTGGTTTGTTGGTTTGTTGGTTTGTTGGTTTGTTGGTTTGTTGGTTTTTTTACTTGTTGGCTTGTTGGTTTGTTGGTTTGTTTGTTTGTTGGCTTGTAGGCATGTTGGTTTGTTGGTTTGTTGGTTTGTTGGTTTCTTGGTTTGGTGGTTTGTTGGTTTGTTGATTTGTTGGTTTGTTGGTTTGTTGGGTTCTTTGTTTGTTGGTTTGATGGTTTGTTGGTTTGTTCGTTAGTTGGTTTGTTTGGTTTGTTGGCTTGTTGGCTTGTTGGCTTGTTGGTTTGTTGGTTAGTTGGCTTGTTGGTTTGTTGGTTTGTTGGTTTGTTGGTTTGTTGGTTTGTTGGCTTGTTGGTTTGTTGGTATATTTGTTTGTGGGTTTGTTGGTTTGTTTGTTTGTTGGTTTGTTAGTTTTTTGGTTTATTTGTTTGTTGGTTTGTTGGTTTGTTGGTTTGTTGGATTGTTGGTTTGTTGGTTTGTTGGCTTGTTGGTTTGTTGGTTTATTTGTTTGTTGGTTTGTTGGTTTGTTTGTTTGTTGGTTTGTTAGTTTTTTGGTTTATTTGTTTTTTGGTTTGTTGGTTTGTTGGTTTGTTGGTTTGTTTGTTTGTTGGTTTGTTGGCTTGTTGGTTTGTTGGTTTGTTGGTTTGGTGGTTACTTGGTTTGTGGGTTTGTTCGTTAGTTGGCTTGTTGGTTTGTTGGTTTGTTGGTTTTTTGGGTTGTGGGTTTGTTGGTTTGTTGGTTTGTTCTTTTGTTGGCTTTTTAGTTTGTTCGTTTGTTGGTTTTTTGGTTTGTTGGTTTGTTGGTTTGTTGGTTTGTTGGTTTGTTGGCTTGTAAGTTTGTTGGTTTGTTGGGTTGTTGGCTTGTTGGTTTGTTGGTTTGTTGGTTTGTTGGTTTGTTGGTTTGTTGGTTTGTTTGTTTGTTGGTTTGTTGGTTTGTTGGTTTGTTGGTTTGTTGGTTTGTTGGTTTGTTAACTTGTTGGTTTGTTAGTTTGTTGGCTTGTTGGATTGTTGGTTTGTTGGTTTGTTTGTTTGTTGGTCTGATGGTTTGTTGGTTTGTTCGTTTGTTGGTTTTTTTGGTTTGTTGGCTTGTTGGCTTGTTGGTTTGTTGGTTTGTTGGCATGTTGGTATGTGTTTTGTTGGTGTGTTGGTTTGTTGGTTTGTTGGCTTGTTGGTTTGTTGGTTTATTTGTTTGTCGGTTTGTTGGTTTGTTTGTTTGTTGGTTTGTTAGTTTTTTGGTTTATTTGCTTGTTGGTTTGTTGGTTTGTTTGTTTGTTGGTCTGTTTGTTTGTTGGTTTGTTGGCTTGTTGGTTTGTTGGTTTGTTGGTTTGTTGGTTACTTTGTTTGTTGGTTTGTTCGTTAGTTGGTTTGTTGGTTTGTTGGTTTGTTGGTTTTTTGGGTTGTGGGTTTGTTGGCTTGTTAGTTTGTTGGTTTGTTGGGTTGTTGGCTTGTTGGTTTGTTGGTTTGTTGGTTTGTTGGTTTGTTGGTTTGCTGGTTTTTTGGTTTGTTTGTTTGTTGGTTTGTCGGTTTGTTGGCTTGTTGGTTTGTTGGTTTGTTGGTTTGTTGGTTTGTTAACTGGTTGGTTTGTTAGTTTGTTGGCTAGTTGGATTGTTGGTTTGTTGGTTTGTTGGTTTGTTGGTTTGTTGGCTTGTTGGTTTGTTGGTTTGTTGGTTTTTTGGTTTGTTGGTTTGTTGGTTTGTTGGTTTGTTGGTTTGTTGGTTTGTTGGTTTGTTGGTTTGTTTGTTTGTTGGTTTGTTGGTTTGTTGGGTTTTTGGTTTGTTGGTTTGTCCGTTTGTTGGTTTTTTGGTTTGTTGGGTTGTTGGTTTGTTGGTTTGTTGGTTTGTTGGTTTGTTGGTTTGATGGTTTGTTGGTTTGTTGGTTTGTTGGTTTGTTTGTTTGTTGGCTTGTTGGCATGTTGGTTTGTTGGTTTGTTGGTTTGTTGGTTTGTTGGTTTGTTGCTTTGTGTGCTTGTTGGTTTGTTTGTTTGTTGGTTTTTTTGGGTTGTTGTTTTATTGGTTTGTTGGTTTGTTGGTTTGTTGGTTTGTTGGTTTGTTAGCTTGTTGGTTTGTTGGTTTGTTGGTTTGTTGGTTTGTTGCTTTTTTGGTTTGTTGGTTTGTTGGTTTGTTGGTTTGTTGGTTTGTTGGTTTGTTGGTTTGTTGGTTTGTTGGTTTGATTGTTTGTTGGTTTGTTGGTTTGTTGGTTTTTATACTTTTTGGCTTGTTGGTTTGTTGGTTTGTTTGTTTGTTGGCTTGTAGGCATGTTGGTTTGTTGGTTTGTTGGCTTGTTGGTTTCTTGGTTTGGTGGCTTGTTGGTTTGTTGATTTGTTGGTTTGTTGGTTTGTTGGGTTCTTTGTTTGTTGGTTTGATGGTTTGTTGGTTTGTTCGTTAGTTGGTTTGTTTGGTTTGTTGGCTTGTTGGCTTGTTGGCTTGTTGGTTTGTTGGTTAGTTGGCTTGTTGGTTTGTTGGTTAGTTGGCTTGTTGGTTTGTTGGTTTGTTGGTTTGTTGGTTTGTTGGTTTGTTGGTTTGTTTGTTTGTTGGTTTGTTAGTTTTTTGGTTTGTTGGTTTTTTGGTTTATTAATTTGTTGGTTTGTTGGTTTGTTGGTTTGTTGGTTTGTTGGTTTGTTGGTTTGTTGGTTTGTTGGTTTGTTGGTTTGTTGGTTTGTTGGTTTGTTGGTTTGTTGGTTTGTTTTGGTGTTGGCTTGTTGGCATGTTGGTTTGTTGGTTTGTTGTCTTGTTGGTTTGTTGGTTTGTTGGTTTGTTGGTTTGTTGGTTTGTTAACTTATTGGTTTGTTAGCTTGTTGGCTTGTTGGATTGTTGGTTTGTTGGTTTGTTTGTTTGTTGGTTTGATGGTTAGTTGGTTTGTTCGTTTGTTGTTTTTTTTTGGTTTGTTGGCTTGTTGGCTTGTTGGTTTGTTGGTTTGTTGGCATGTTGGTTTGTTGTTTTGTTGGTGTGTTGGTTTGTTGGTTTGTTGGCTTGTTGGTTTGTTGGTTTATTTGTTTGTCGGTTTGTTGGTTTGTTTGTTTGTTGGTTTGTTAGTTTTTTGGTTTATTTGCTTGTTGGTTTGTTGGTTTGTTGGTCTGTTTGTTTGTTGGTTTGTTGGCTTGTTGGTTTGTTGGTTTGTTGGTTTGTTGGTTACTTGGTTTGTTGGTTTGTTCGTTAGTTGGTTTGTTGGTTTGTTGGTTTGTTGGTTTTTTGGGTTGTGGGTTTGTTGGTTTGTTGGTTTGTTCTTTTGTTGGCTTCTTAGTTTGTTCGTTTGTTGGTTTTTTGGTTTGTTGGTTTGTTGGTTTGTTGGTTTGTTGGCTTGTTAGTTTGTTGGTTTGTTGGGTTGTTGGCTTGTTGGTTTGTTGGTTTGTTGGTTTGTTGGTTTGTTGGTTTGTTGGTTTGCTGGTTTGTTGGTTTGTTGGTTTGTTGGTTTGTTGGTTTGTTGGTTTGTTGGTTTGTTGGTTTGTTGGTTTGTTGGTTTGTTGGTTTGTTGGCTTGTTGGTTTGTTGGTTTGTTGGTTTTTTGGTTTGTTGGTTTGTTGGTTTGTTATTTTTTGGTTTGTTGGTTTGTTGGTTTGTTGGTTTGTTCGTTTGTTGGTTTTTTGGTTTGTTGGGTTGTTGGTTTGTTGGTTTGTTGGTTTGATGGTTTGTTGGTTTGTTGGTTTGTTGGTTTGTTTGTTTGTTGGCTTGTTGGCATGTTGGTTTGTTGGTTTGTTGGTTTGTTGGTTTGTTGGTTTGTTGGTTTGTTGCTTTGTTGGTTTGTTGGTTTGTTGGTTTGTTGGTTTGTTGGTTTGTTGGTTTGTTTGTATGTTGGTTTGTTTGTTTGTTGGTTTGTTGGTTTGTTTGTTTGTTGGTTTTTTGGTTTGTTGGCTTGTTGGTTTGTTGGTTTGTTGGTTTGTTGGTTTTTTGGTTTGTTGGCTTGTTGGTTTGTTGGTTTGTTGGTTTGTTGGTTTGTTGGTTTGTTGGTTTGTTGGCTTATTGGTTTGTGGGTTTGTTGGTTTGTTGGTTTGTTGGTTTGTTGGTTTGTTGGTTTGTTGGTTTGTTTGTCTGTTGGCTTGTTGGCATGTTGGTTTGTTGGTTTGTTGGCTTGTTGGTTTCTTGGTTTGTTGGTTAGTTGGCTTGTTGGTTTGTTGGTTTGTTGGTTTGTTGGTTTGTTGGTTTGTTGGCTTGTTGGTTTGTTGGTTTGCTGGTTTGTTGGTTTGTTGGTTTGGTGGTTTGTTGGTTTGTTTGTTTGTTGGTTTGTTGGTTTGTTGGTTTGTTGGTTTGTTGGTTTGTTGGTTTTTTTACTTATTGGCTTGTTGGTTTGTTGGTTTGTTTGTTTGTTGGCTTGTAGGCATGTTGGTTTGTTGGTTTGTTGGCTTGTTGGTTTCTTGGTTTGGTGGTTTGTTGGTTTGTTGATTTGTTGGTTTGTTGGTTTGTTGGGTTCTTTGTTCGTTGGTTTGATGGTTTGTTGGTTTGTTCGTTAGTTGGTTTGTTTGGTTTGTTGGCTTGTTGGCTTGTTGGCTTGTTGGTTTGTTGGTTAGTTGGCTTGTTGGTTTGTTGGTTTGTTGGTTTGTTGGTTTGTTGGTTTGTTGGCTTGTTGGTTTGTTGGTATATTTGTTTGTGGGTTTGTTGGTTTGTTTGTTGGTTGGTTTGTTAGTTTTTTGGTTTATTTGTTTGTTGGTTTGTTGGTTTGTTGGTTTGTTGGACTGTTGGTTTGTTGGTTTGTTGGCTTGTTGGTTTGTTGGTTTATTTGTTTGTTGGTTTGTTGGTTTGTTTGTTTGTTGGTTTGTTAGTTTTTTGGTTTATTTGTTTTTTGGTTTGTTGGTTTGTTGGTTTGTTGGTTTGTTTGTTTGTTGGTTTGTTGGCTTGTTGGTTTGTTGGTTTGTTGGTTTGTTGGTTACTTGGTTTGTTGGTTTGTTCGTTAGTTGGCTTGTTGGTTTGTTGGTTTATTGGTTTTTTGGGTTGTGGGTTTATTGGTTTGTTGGTTTGTTCTTTTGTTGGCTTTTTAGTTTGTTCGTTTGTTGGTTTTTTGGTTTGTTGGTTTGTTGGTTTGTTGGTTTGTTGGTTTGTTGGCTTGTAAGTTTGTTGTATTGTTGGGTTGTTGGCTTGTTGGTTTGTTGGTTTGTTGGTTTGTTGGTTTGTTGGTTTGTTGGTTTGTTTGTTTGTTGGTTTGTTGGTTTGTTGGTTTGTTGGTTTGTTGGTTTGTTGGTTTGTTAACTTGTTGGTTTGTTAGTTTGTTGGCTTGTTGGATTGTTGGTTTGTTGGTTTGTTTGTTTGTTGGTCTGATGGTTTGTTGGTTTGTTCGTTTGTTGGTTTTTTTGGTTTGTTGGCTTGTTGGCTTGTTGGTTTGTTGGTTTGTTGGCATGTTGGTTTGTTGTTTTGTTGGTGTGTTGGTTTGTTGGTTTGTTGGCTTGTTGGTTTGTTGGTTTATTTGTTTGTCGGTTTGTTGGTTTGTTTGTTTGTTGGTTTGTTAGTTTTTTGGTTTATTTGCTTGTTGGTTTGTTGGTTTGTTTGTTTGTTGGTCTGTTTGTTTGTTGGTTTGTTGGCTTGTTGGTTTGTTGGTTTGTTGGTTTGTTGGTTACTTGGTTTGTTGGTTTGTTCGTTAGTTGGTTTGTTGGTTTGTTGGTTTGTTGGTTTTTTGGGTTGTGGGTTTGTTGGTTTGTTGGTTTGTTCTTTTGTTGGCTTTTTAGTTTGTTCGTTTGTTGGTTTTTTGGTTTGTTGGTTTGTTGGTTTGTTGGTTTGTTGGTTTGTTGGCTTGTTAGTTTGTTGGTTTGTTGGGTTGTTGGCTTGTTGGTTTGTTGGTTTGTTGGTTTGTTGGTTTGTTGGTTTGCTGGTTTTTTGGTTTGTTTGTTTGTTGGTTTGTCGGTTTGTTGGCTTGTTGGTTTGTTGGTTTGTTGGTTTGTTGGTTTGTTAACTGGTTGGTTTGTTAGTTTGTTGGCTAGTTGGATTGTTGGTTTGTTGGTTTGTTGGTTTGTTGGTTTGTTGGTTTGTTGGTTTGTTGGCTTGTTGGTTTGTTGGTTTGTTGGTTTTTTGGTTTGTTGGTTTGTTGGTTTGTTGGTTTGTTGGTTTGTTGGTTTGTTGGTTTGTTGGTTTGTTTGTTTGTTGGTTTGTTGGTTTGTTGGGTTTTTGGTTTGTTGGTTTGTCCGTTTGTTGGTTTTTTGGTTTGTTGGGTTGTTGGTTTGTTGGTTTGTTGGTTTGTTGGTTTGATGGTTTGTTGGTTTGTTGGTTTGTTGGTTTGTTTGTTTGTTGGCTTGTTGGCATGTTGGTTTGTTGGTTTGTTGGTTTGTTGGTTTGTTGGTTTGTTGCTTTGTGTGCTTGTTGGTTTGTTTGTTTGTTGGTTTTTTTGGGTTGTTGTTTTATTGGTTTGTTGGTTTGTTGGTTTGTTGGTTTGTTGGTTTGTTAGCTTGTTGGTTTGTTGGTTTGTTGGTTTGTTGGTTTGTTGCTTTTTTGGTTTGTTGGTTTGTTGGTTTGTTGGTTTGTTGGTTTGTTGGTTTGTTGGTTTGTTGGTTTGTTGGTTTGATTGTTTGTTGGTTTGTTGGTTTGTTGGTTTGTTGGTTTTTTTACTTGTTGGCTTGTTGGTTTGTTGGTTTATTTGTTTGTTGGCTTGTAGGCATGTTGGTTTGTTGGTTTGTTGGCTTGTTGGTTTCTTGGTTTGGTGGTTTGTTGGGTTGTTGATTTGTTGGTTTGTTGGTTTGTTGGGTTCTTTGTTTGTTGGTTTGATGGTTTGTTGGTTTGTTCGTTAGTTGGTTTGTTTGGTTTGTTGGCTTGTTGGCTTGTTGGCTTGTTGGTTTGTTGGTTAGTTGGCTTGTTGGTTTGTTGGTTTGTTGGTTTGTTGGTTTGTTGGTTTGTTGGCTTGTTGGTTTGTTGGTATATTTGTTTGTGGGTTTGTTGGTTTGTTTGTTTGTTGGTTTGTTAGTTTTTTGGTTTATTTGTTTGTTGGTTTGTTGGTTTGCTGGTTTGTTGGTTTGTTTGTTTGTTAGTTTGTTGCCTTGTTGGTTTGTTGGTTTTTTGGTTTATTAATTTGTTGGTTTGTTGGTTTGTTGGTTTGTTGGTTTGTTGGTTTGTTGGTTTGTTGGTTTGTTGGTTTGTTGGTTTGTTGGTTTGTTTTGGTGTTGGCTTGTTGGCATGTTGGTTTGTTGGTTTGTTGTCTTGTTGGTTTGTTGGTTTGTTGGTTTGTTGGTTTGTTGGTTTGTTAACTTATTGGTTTGTTAGCTTGTTGGCTTGTTGGATTGTTGGTTTGTTGGTTTGTTTGTTTGTTGGTTTGATGGTTAGTTGGTTTGTTCGTTTGTTGGTTTTTTTTGGTTTGTTGGCTTGTTGGCTTGTTGGTTTGTTGGTTTGTTGGCATGTTGGTTTGTTGTTTTGTTGGTGTGTTGGTTTGTTGGTTTGTTGGCTTGTTGGTTTGTTGGTTTATTTGTTTGTCGGTTTGTTGGTTTGTTTGTTTGTTGGTTTGTTAGTTTTTTGGTTTATTTGCTTGTTGGTTTGTTGGTTTGTTGGTCTGTTTGTTTGTTGGTTTGTTGGCTTGTTGGTTTGTTGGTTTGTTGGTTTGTTGGTTACTTGGTTTGTTGGTTTGTTCGTTAGTTGGTTTGTTGGTTTGTTGGTTTGTTGGTTTTTTGGGTTGTGGGTTTGTTGGTTTGTTGGTTTGTTCTTTTGTTGGCTTCTTAGTTTGTTCGTTTGTTGGTTTTTTGGTTTGTTGGTTTGTTGGTTTGTTGGTTTGTTGGCTTGTTAGTTTGTTGGTTTGTTGGGTTGTTGGCTTGTTGGTTTGTTGGTTTGTTGGTTTGTTGGTTTGTTGGTTTGCTGGTTTGTTGGTTTGTTGGTTTGTTGGTTTGTTGGTTTGTTGGTTTGTTGGTTTGTTGGTTTGTTGGTTTGTTGGTTTGTTGGTTTGTTGGTTTGTTGGCTTGTTGGTTTGTTGGTTTGTTGGTTTTTTGGTTTGTTGGTTTGTTGGTTTGTTATTTTTTGGTTTGTTGGTTTGTTGGTTTGTTGGTTTGTTCGTTTGTTGGTTTTTTGGTTTGTTGGGTTGTTGGTTTGTTGGTTTGTTGGTTTGTTGGTTTGATGGTTTGTTGGTTTGTTGGTTTGTTGGTTTGTTTGTTTGTTGGCTTGTTGGCATGTTGGTTTGTTGGTTTGTTGGTTTGTTGGTTTGTTGGTTTGTTGGTTTGTTGCTTTGTTGGCTTGTTGGTTTGTTTGTTTGTTGGTTTTTTTGGTTTGTTGTGTTGTTGGTTTGTTGGTTTGTTGGTTTGTTGGTTTGTTGGTTTGTTGGTTTGTTGGCTTGTTGGTTTGTTGGTTTGTTGCTTTTTTGGTTTGTTGGTTTGTTGGTTTGTTGGTTTGTTGGTTTGTTGGTTTGTTGGTTTGTTGGTTTGTTGGTTTGTTGGTTTGTTGGTTTGTTGGTTTGTTGGCTTGTTGGTTTGTTGGTTTGTTAGTTTTTTGGTTTGTTGGTTTGTTGGTTTGTTGGTTTGTTGGTTTGTTGGTTTTTTGGTTTGTTTGTTTGTTGGCTTGTTGGCATGTTGGTTTGTTGGTTTGTTGTCTTGTTGGTTTGTTGTTTTGTTGGTTTGTTGGTTTGTTGGTTTGTTGGTTTGTTTGTATGTTGGTTTGTTTGTTTGTTGGTTTGTTGGTTTGTTGGTTTGTTCGTTTATTGGTTTTTTGGTTTGTTGGCTTGTTGGTTTGTTGGTTTGTTGGTTTGTTGGTTTGTTGGTTTGTTGGTTTGTTTGTTTGTTGGCTTGTTGGCATATTGGTTTGTTGGTTTGTTGGCTTGTTTGTTTGTTGATTTGTTGGTTTGTTGGTTTGTTGGTTTGTTGGTTTGTTGGTTGGTTTGTTTTTGGTTTGTTGGGTTGTTGGTTTGTTGGTTTGTTGGTTTGTTGGTTTGTTGGTTTGTTGGTTTGTTGGTTTGTTGGTTGTTTGGTTCGTTTGTTTGTTGGCTTGTTGGCATGTTGGTTTGTTGGTTTGTTAACTTGTTGGTATGTTAGTTTGTTGGCTAGTTGGATTGTTGGTTTGTTGGTTTGTTGGTTTGTTGGTTTGTTGCTTTGTTGGTTTGTTGGCTTGTTGGTTTGTTGGTTTGTTGGTTTTTTGGTTAGTTGGTTTGTTGGTTTGTTGGTTTGTTGGTTTGTTGGTTTGTTGGTTTGTTTGTTTGTTGGTTTGTTGGTTTGTTGGGTTTTTGGTTTGTTGGTTTGTTCGTTTGTTGGTTTTTTGGTTTGTTGGGTTGTTGGTTTGTTGGTTTGTTGGTTTGTTGGTTTGATGGTTTGTTGGTTTGTTGGTTTGTTGGTTTGTTTGTTTGTTGGTTTGTTGGCATGTTGGTTTGTTGGTTTGTTGGTTTGTTGGTTTGTTGGTTTGTTGCTTTGTTGGCTTGTTGGTTTGTTTGTTTGTTGGTTTTTTTGGTTTGTTGTTTTATTGGTTTGTTGGTTTGTTTGTTTGTTAGTTTGTTGGCTTGTTGGTTTGTTGGTTTGTTGGTTTGTTGCTTTTTTGGTTTGTTGGTTTGTTGGTTTGTTTGTTTGTTGGCTTGTTGGTTTGTTGGTTTGTTGGTTTTTTGGTTAGTTGGTTTGTTGGTTTGTTGGTTTGTTGGTTTGTTGGTTTGTTGGTTTGTTTGTTTGTTGGTTTGTTGGTTTGTTGGGTTTTTGGTTTGTTGGTTTGTTCGTTTGTTGGTTTTTTGGTTTGTTGGGTTGTTGGTTTGTTGGTTTGTTGGTTTGTTGGTTTGATGGTTTGTTGGTTTGTTGGTTTGTTGGTTTGTTTGTTTGTTGGCTTGTTGGCATGTTGGTTTGTTGGTTTGTTGGTTTGTTGGTTTGTTGGTTTGTTGCTTTGTTGGCTTGTTGGTTTGTTTGTTTGTTGGTTTTTTTGGTTTGTTGTTTTATTGGTTTGTTGGTTTGTTGGTTTGTTTGTTTGTTAGTTTGTTGGCTTGTTGGTTTGTTGGTTTGTTGGTTTGTTGCTTTTTTGGTTTGTTGGTTTGTTGGTTTGTTGGTTTGTTGGTTTGTTGGTTTGTTGGTTTGTTGGTTTGTTGGTTTGATTGTTTGTTGGTTTGTTGGTTTGTTGGTTTGTTCGTTGGTTGGTTTTTTGGTTTGTTGGGTTGTTGGTTTGTTGGTTTGTTGGTTTGTTGGTTTGTTGGTTTGTTGGTTTGTTGGCTTGTTGGTTTGTTGGTTAGTTGGTTTGTTGGTTTGTTGGTTTGTTGGTTTGTTGGTTTGTTTGTTTGTTTGTTTGTTGGCTTGTTGGCATGTTGGTTTGTTGGTTTGTTAGTTTGTTGGTTTGTTGGTTTGTTGGTTTGTTGGTTTGTTTGTTCGTTGGCTTGTTGGCATGTTGGTTTTTTGGTTTGTTGGCTTGTTGGTTTGTTGGTTTGCTGGTTTGTTGATTTGTTGGTTTGGTTGTTTGTTGGTTTGTTTGTTTGTTGGTTTGTTGGTTTGTTGGTTTTTTTACTTGTTGGCTTGTTGGTTTGTTGGTTTGTTTGTTTGTTGGCTTGTTGGCATGTTGGTTTGTTGGTTTGTTGGCTTGTTGGTTTCTTGGTTTGGTGGTTTGTTGGTTTGTTGATTTGTTTGTTTTTTTGGTTTGTTGGGTTCTTTGTTTGTTGGTTTGATGGTTTGTTGGTTTGTTCGTTAGTTGGTTTGTTTGGTTTGTTGGCTTGTTGGCTTGTTGGCTTGTTGGTTTGTTGGTTAGTTGGCTTGTTGGTTTGTTGGTTTGTTGGTTTGTTGGTTTGTTGGTTTGTTGGCTTGTTGGTTTGTTGGTATATTTGCTTGTGGGTTTGTTGGTTTGTTTGTTTGTTGGTTTGTTAGTTTTTTGGTTTATTTGTTTGTTGGTTTGTTGGTTTGCTGGTTTGTTGGTTTGTTTGTTTGTTGGTTTGTTGGCTTGTTGGCTTGTTGGTTTGTTGGTTTTTTGGTTTGTTAATTTGTTGGTTTGTTGGTTTGTTGGCTTGTTAGTTTGTTGGTTTGTTGGGTTGTTGGCTTGTTGGTTTGTTGGTTTGTTGGTTTGTTGGTTTGTTGGTTTTTTGGTTTGTTGGTTTGTTGGTTTGTTGGTTTGTTGGTTTGTTGGTTTGTTGGTTTGTTGGTTTGTCGGTTTGTTGGTTTGTTGGTTTGTTGGTTTCTTGGTTTGTTGGTTTGTTGGCTTGTTGGTTTCTTGGTTTGTTGGTTAGTTGGCTTGTTGTTTTGTTGGTTTGTTGGTTTGTTTGTTTGTTGGTTTGATGGTTTGTTGGTTTGTTCGTTTGTTGGTTTTATTGGTTTGTTGGCTTGTTGGCTTGTTGGTTTGTTGGTTTGTTGGGTTGTTGGTTTGTTGGTTTGTTGGTTTGTTGGTTTGTTGGTTTGTTTGTTTGTTGGTTTGTTGGTTTGTTTGTTTGTTGGTTTGTTGGTTTGTTTGTTTGTTGGTTTGTTGGTTTGTTGGATTTTTGGTTTGTTGGTTTGTTCGTTTGTTGGTTTTTTTGGTCTGTTGGGTTGTTGGTTTGTTGGTTTGTTGGTTTGTTGGTTTGATGGTTTGTTGGTTTGTTGGTTTGTTGGTTTGTTTGTTTGTTGGATTGTTGGCATGTTGGTTTGTTGGTTTGTTGGTTTGTTGGTTTGTTGGTTTGTTGGTTTGTTGCTTTGTTGGCTTGTTGGTTTGTTTGTTTGTTGGTTTTTTTGGTTTGTTGTGTTGTTGGTTTGTTGGTTTGTTGGTTTGTTGGTTTGTTGGTTTGTTGGCTTGTTGGCTTGTTGGTTTGTTGGTTTGTTGCTTTTTTGGTTTGTTGGTTTGTTGGTTTGTTGGTTTGTTGGTTTGGTGGTTTGATTGTTTGTTGGTTTGTTGGTTTGTTGGTTTGTTCGTTTGTTGGTTTTTTGGTTTGTTGGGTTGTTGGTTTGTTGGTTTGTTGATTTGTTGGTTTGTTGGTTTGTTGGTTTGTTGGTTTGTTGGTTTGTTGGTTTGTTGGTTTGTTGGTTTGTTTGTTTGTTTGTTTGTTTGTTTGTTGGCTTGTTGGCATGTTGGTTTGTTGGGTTGTTAGTTTGTTGGTTTGTTGGTTTGTTTGTTCGTTGGCTTATTGGCATGTTGGTTTGTTGGTTTGTTGGCTTGTTGGTTTGTTGGTTTGCTGGTTTGTTGGTTTGTTGGTTTGGTGGTTTGTTGGTTTGTTTGTTTGTTGGTTTGTTGGTTTGTTGGTTTGTTCGTTTGTTGGTTTGTTGGCTTGTTGGCTTGTTGGTTTGTTGGTTTGTTGGCTTGTTGGTTTGTTGGTTTGTTGGTTTGTTGGTTTGTTGGTTTGTTGGTCTGTTGGTTTGTTGGTTTGTTGGTTTGTTGGTTTGTTGGTTTGTTGTTTTGTTGTTTTGTTGGTTTGTTGGTTTATTTGTTTGTTGGTTTGTTGGTTTGTTGGATTGTTGGTTTGTTAACTTGTTGGTTTGTTAGCTTGTTGGCTTGTTGGGTTGTTGGTTTGTTGGTTTGTTGGTTTGTTGGTTTGTTGGTTTGTTGGTTTGTTGGTTTGTTGGTTTGTTGGTTTGTTGGTTTGTTGGTTTGTTGGCTTGTTGGTTTGTTGGTTTGTTGGTTTTTGGTTTGTTGGTTTTTGGTTTGTTGGTTTGTTGGTTTGTTGGTTTGTTGGTTTGTTGGTTTTTTGGTTTGTTTGTTTGTTGGCTTGTTGGCATGTTGGTTTGTTGGTTTTTTGTCTTGTTGGTTTGTTGTTTTGTTGGTTTGTTGGTTTGTTGGTTTGTTCGTTTATTGGTTTTTTGGTTTGTTGGCTTGTTAATTTGTTGGTTTGTTGGTTTGTTGGTTTGTTGGTTTGTTTGTTTGTTGGCTTGTTGGCATGTTGGTTTGTTGGTTTGTTGGCTTGTTGGTTTGTTGATTTGTTGGTTTGTTGGTTTGTTGGTTTGTTGGTTTGTTGGTTGTTTTGTTTTTGGTTTGTTGGGTTGTTGGTTTGTTGGTTTGTTGGTTTGTTGGTTTGTTGGTTTGTTGGTTGTTTGGTTTGTTTGTTTGTTGGCTTGTTGGCATGTTGGTTTGTTGGTTTGTTGGCTTGTCGGTTTGTTGGTTTGTTGGTTTGTTGGTTTGTTGGTTTGTTGGTTTGTTGGTTTGTTGGTTTGTTGGTTTGTTGGTTTGTTGGTTTGTTGGTTTGTTTGTTTGTTGGTTTGATGGTTTGTTGGTTTGTTCGTTTGTTGGATTTTTTGGTTTGTTGGCTTGTTGGCTTGTTGGTTTGTTGGTTTGTTGGCTTGTTGGTTTGTTGGTTTATTTGTTTGTTAGTTTGTTGGTTGGTTATTTGTTGGTTTGTTAGTTTTTTGGTTTATTTGTTTTTTGGTTTATTGGTTTGTTGGTTTGTTAGTTTTTTGGGTTATTTGTTTGTTGGTTTGTTGGTTTGTTTGTTTGTTGATTTGTTGGTTTGTTGGTTTGTTGGTTTGTTGGTTTGTTGGTTTGTTCACTTGTTGGTTTGTTAGTTTGTAGGCTTGTTGGATTGTTGGTTTGTTGGTTTGTTGGTTTGTTCGTTTGTTGGTTTGATGGTTTGTTGGTTTGTTCGTTTGTTGGTTTTTTTGGTTTGTTGGCTTGTTGGCTTATTGGTTTGTTGGTTTGTTGGCATGTTGGTTTGTTGTTTTGTTGGTGTGTTGGTTTGTTGGTTTGTTGGCTTGTTGGTTTGTTGGTTTATTTGTTTGTCGGTTTGTTGGTTTGTTTGTTTGTTGGTTTGTTAGTTTTTTGGTTTATTTGCTTGTTGGTTTGTTGGTTTGTTGGTTTGTTGGTCTGTTTGTTTGTTGGTTTGTTGGCTTGTTGGTTTGTTGGTTTGTTGGTTTGTTGGTTACTTGGTTTGTTGGTTTGTTCGTTAGTTGGTTTGTTGGTTTGTTGGTTTGTTGGTTTTTTGGGTTGTGGGTTTGTTGGTTTGTTGGTTTGTTCTTTTGTTGGCTTTTTAGTTTGTTCGTTTGTTGGTTTTTTGGTTTGTTGGTTTGTAGGTTTGTTGGTTTGTTGGCTTGTTAGTTTGTTGGTTTGTTGGGTTGTTGGCTTGTTGGTTTGTTGGTTTGTTGGTTTGTTGGTTTGTTGGTTTGCTGGTTTGTTGGTTTGTTGGTTTGTTGGTTTGTTGGTTTGTTGGTTTGTTGGTTTGTTAACTTGTTGGTTTGTTAGTTTGTTGGCTTGTTGGATTGTTGGTTTGTTGGTTTGTTGGTTTGTTGGCTTGTTGGTTTGTTGGTTTGTTGGTTTTTTGGTTTGTTGGTTTGTTGGTTTGTTGGTTTGTTGGTTTGTTGGTTTGTTGGTTTGCTGGTTTGTTGGTTTGTTTGTTTGTTGGTTTGTTGGTTTGTTTGTTTGTTGGTTTGTTGGTTTGTTGGGTTTTTGGTTTGTTGGTTTGTTCGTTTGTTGGTTTTTTGGTTTGTTGGGTTGTTGGTTTGTTGGTTTGTTGGTTTGTTGGTTTGATGGTTTGTTGGTTTGTTGGTTTGTTGGTTTGTTGGTTTGTTTTTTTGTTGGCTTGTTGGCATGTTGGTTTGTTGGTTTGTTGGTTTGTTGGTTTGTTGGTTTGTTGCTTTGTCGGCTTGTTGGTTTGCTTGTTTTTCGGTTTTTTTGGTTTGGTGTTTTGTTGGTTTGTTGGTTTGTTGGTTTGTTGGTTTGTTGGCTTGTTGGTTTGTTGGTTTGTTGCTTTTTTGGTTTGTTGGTTTGTTGGTTTGTTGGTTTGTTGGTTTGTTGGTTTGTTGGTTTGTTGGTTTGTTGGTTTGATTGTTTGTTGGTTTGTTGGTTTGTTGATTTGTTCGTTTGTTGGTTTTTTGGTTTGTTGGGTTGTTGGTTTGTTGGTTTGTTGGTTTGTTGGTTTGTTGGTTTGTTGGTTTGTTGGTTTGTTGGTTTGTTGGTTTGTTGGTTTGTTGGTTTGTTGGTTTGTTTGTTTGTTTGTTTGTTGGCTTGTTGGCATGTTGGTTTGTTGGTTTGTTAGTTTGTTGGTTTGTTGGTTTGTTGGTTTGTTCGTTTGTTTGTTCGTTGGCTTGTTGGCATGTTGGTTTGTTGGTTTGTTGGCTTGTTGGTTTGTTGGTTTGCTGGTTTGTTGGTTTGTTGGTTTGGTGGTTTGTTGGTTTGTTTGTTTGTTGGTTTGTTGGTTTGTTGGTTTGTTTGTTTGTTGGTTTTTTGGCTTGTTGGTTTGTTGGTTTGTTGGCTTGTTGGTTTGTTGGTTTGTTGGTTTGTTGGTTTGTTGGTTTGTTGGTTTGTTGGTTTGTTGGTTTGTTGGTTTGTTGGTTTGTTGGTTTGCTGGTTTGCTGGTTTGTTGTTTTGTTGGTTTGTTGGTTTATTTGTTTGTTGGTTTGTTGGTTTGTTGGTTTGATAACTTGTTGGTTTATTAGTTTATTGGCTTGTTGGGTTGTTGGTTTGTTGGTTTGTTGGTTTGTTGGTTTGTTGGTTTGTTGGTTTGTTGGTTTGTTGGTTTGTTGGTTTGTTGGTTTGTTGGTTTGTTGGTTTGTTGTTTGTTGGTTTGTTGGTTTGTTGGTTTGTTGGTTTGTTGGTTTGTTGGTTTTTAGTTTGTTGGTTTGTTGGTTTGTTGGTTTGTTGGTTTGTTGGTTTTTTGGTTTGTTTGTTTGTTGGCTTGTTGGCATGTTGGTTTGTTGGTTTGTTGTCTTGTTGGTTTGTTGGTTTGTTGGTTTGTTGGTTTGTTGGTTTGTTGGTTTGTTGGTTTGTTTGTATGTTGGTTTGTTTGTTTGTTGGTTTGTTGGTTTGTTGGTTTGTTCGTTTATTGGTTTTTTGGTTTGTTGGCTTGTTGGTTTGTTGGTTTGTTGGTTTGTTGGTTTGTTTTTTTGTTGGCTTGTTGGCATGTATGTTTGTTGGTTTGTTGGCTTGTTGGTTTGTTGGTTTGTTGGTTTGTTGGTTTGTTGGTTTGTTGGTTGGTTGGTTTTTGGTTTGTTGGGTTGTTGGTTTGTTGGTTTGTTGGTTTGTTAGTTTGTTGGTTTGTTGGTTTGTTGGTTGTTTGGTTTGTTTGTTTGTTGGCTTGTTGGCATGTTGGTTTGTTGGTTTGTTGGCTTGTTGGTTTGTTGGTTTGTTGGTTTGTTGGTTTGTTGGTTTGTTGGTTTGTTGGTTTGTTGGTTTGTTGATTTGTTGGTTTGTTGGTTTGTTGGTCTGTTGGTTTGTTTGTTTGTTGGTTTGATGGTTTGTTGGTTTGTTCATTTGTTGGTTTTTTTGGTTTGTTGGCTTGTTGGCTTGTTGGTTTGTTGGTTTGTTGGCTTGTTGGTTTGTTGTTTGTGTTGGTGTGTTGGTTTGTTGGTTTGTTGGCTTGTTGGTTTGTTGGTTTATTTGTTTGTTAGTTTGTTGGTTTGTTTGTTTGTTGGTTTGTTAGTTTTTTGGTTTATTTGTTTGTTGGTTTGTTGGTTTGTTCGTTTGTTTGTTTGTTGGTTTGTTGGCTTGTTGGTTTGTTGGTTTGTTGGTTTGTTGGTTACTTGGTTTGTTGGTTTGTTCGTTAGTTGGTTTGTTGGTTTGTTGGTTTGTTGGTTTGTTGGTTTGTTGGTTTGTTGGTTTGTTGGTTTTTTGGTTTTTTGGGTTGTGGGTTTGTTGGTTTGTTGGTTTGTTCTTTTGTTGGCTTTTTAGTTTGTTCGTTTGTTGGTTTTTTGGTTTGTTGGTTTGTTGGTTTGTTGGTTTGTTGGCTTGTTAGTTTGTTGGTTTGTTGGGTTGTTGGCTTGTTGGTTTGTTGGTTTGTTGGTTTGTTGGTTTGTTGGTTTGTTGGTTTGTTGGTTTGTTTGTTTGTTGGTTTGTTGGTTTGTTGGTTTGTTGGTTTGTTGGTTTGTTGGTTTCTTGATTTGTTAACTTGTTGGTTTGTTAGTTTGTTGGCTTGTTGGATTGTTGGTTTGTTGGTTTGTTGGTTTGTTGGTTTGTTGGTTTGTTGGCTTGTTGGTTTGTTGGTTTGTTGGTTTGTTGCTTTTTTGGTTTGTTGGTTTGTTGGTTTGTTGGTTTGTTGGTTTGTTGGTTTGCTTGTTTGTTGGTTTGTTGGTTTGTTGAGTTTTTGGTTTGTTTGTTTGTTGGTTTGTTGGTTTTTTGGTTTGTTGGTTTGTTGGTTTGTTGGTTTGTTGGTTTGTTGGTTTGTTGGTTTGTTGGTTTTTTGGTTTGTTGGTTTGTTTGTTTGTTGGCTTGTTGGCATGTTGGTTTGTTGGTTTGTTGGTTTGTTGGTTTGTTGGTTTGTTGGTTTGTTGGCTTGTTGGTTTGGTGGTTTGTTGGTTTTTTTGGTTTGTTGTTTTGTTGGTTTGTTGGTTTGTTGGTTTGTTGGTTTGTTGGTTTGTTGGTTTGTTGGTTTGTTGGTTTGTTGGGTTGTTTGTTTGTTGGCTTGTTAGCATGTTGGTTTGTTGGTTTGTTGGCTTGTTGGTTTGTTGGTTTGTTGGTTTGTTGGTTTGTTGGTTTGTTGGTTTGTTGGTTTGCTGGTTTGTTTGTTTGTTGGTCTGTTGGTTTGTTGGTTTGTTCGTTTATTGGGTTTTTGGTTTGTTGGCTTGTTGGTTTGTTGGTTTGTTGGTTGTTGGTTTGTTTGTTTGTTTGTTTGTTGGCATGTTGGTTTGTTGGTTTGTTGGTTTGTTGGTTTGTCGGCTTGTTGGTGTGTTGGTTTGTTGGTTTGTTGGTTTGTTGGTTTGTTGGTTTGTTGGTTTGTTGGTTTGGTGGCTTGTTGGCTTCTTGGTTTGTTGGTTTGTTGGTTTGTTGGTTTATTTGTTGTTGGTTTGTTGGTTTTTTGGTTTGTTGGTTTGTTAACTTGTTGGTTTGTTGGTTTGTTAGTTTGTTGGCTTGTTGGTTTGTTGGCTTGTTGGTTTGTTGATTTGTTGGTTTGTTGGTTTGTAGGTTTGTTGGCTTGTTGGTTTGTTGGTTTGTTGGTTTGTTGGTTTGTTGGTTTGTTCGTTTGTTGGTTTGTTGGTTTGTTGGTTTGTTGGTTTGTTGGTTTGTTTGTTTGTTGGCTTGTTGGCATGTTGGTTTGTTATATTGTTGGCTTGTTGGTTTGTTGGTTTGGTGGTTTGTTGGTTTGTTAGTTAGTTGGTTTGTTTGTTTGTTGGCTTGTTGGTTTGTTGGTTTGTTGGTTTGTTCGTTTGTTGGTTTTTTGGTTTGTTGGCTTGTTGGTTTGTTGGTTTGTTGGCTTGTTGGCATGTTGGTTTGTTGGTTTGTTGGCTTGTTGGTTTGTTGGTTTGTTGGTTTGTTGGTTTCTTGGTTTATTCATTTGTTGGTTTGTTGGTTTGTTGGTTTGTTGGTTTGTTGGTTTGATTGTTTGTTGGTTTTTTGATTTGATGGTTTGTTCGTTTGTTGGTTTTTTGGTTTGTTGGCTTGTTGGTTTGTTGGTTTGTTGGTTTGTTGGTTTGGTGGCTTGTTGGCTTGTTGGTTTGTTGGTTTATTGGTTTGTTGGTTTGTTGGTTTGTTGGTATATTTGTTGTTGGTATGTTGGTTTTTTGGTTTGTTGGTTTGTTAACTTGTTGGTTTGTTGGTTTGTTAGTTTGTTGGCTTGTTGGTTTGTTGGTTTGTTGGTTTGTTGGTTTGTTGGTTTGTTGGTTTGTTGGCTTGTTGGCTTGTTGGTTTGTTGGTTTGTTGGTTTGTTGGTTTGTTGGTTTGTTCGTTTGTTGGTTTGTTGGTTTGGTGGTTTGTTGGTTTGTTTGTTTGTTGGCTTGTTGGCATGTCGGTTTGTTATTTTGTGGGCTTGTTGGTTTGTTGGTTTGTTGGTTTGTTGGTTTGTTGGTTTGTTGGTTTATTGGTTTGTTGGTTTGTTTGTTTGTTGGTTTGTTGGTTTGTTGGTTTGTTGGTTTGTTCGTTTGTTGGTTTTTTGGTTTGTTGGCTTGTTGGTTTGTTGGTTTGTTGGTTTGTTGGTTTGTTTGTTTGTTGGCTTGTTGGCATGTTGGTTTGTTGGTTTGTTGGCTTGTTGGTTTGTTGGTTTGTTGGTTTGTTAGTTTGTTGGTTTGTTGGTTTGTTGGTTTGTTTGTTTGTTGGGTTGTTGGCGTTTTGGTTTGTTGGTTTGTTTGCTTGTTGCTTTGTTGGTTTGTTGGTTTGTTGGTTTGTTGGTTTGTTGGTTTGTTCATATGTTGGTTTGTCGGTTTGTTTGTTTGTTTGTTTGTTGGTTTGTTGGTTTGTTGGTTTGTTCGTTTATTGGGTTTTTGGTTTGTTGGCTTGTTGGTTTGTTGGTTTGTTGGTTTGTTGGTTGTTGGTTTGTTTGTTTGTTTGTTTGTTGGCATGTTGGTTTGTTGGTTTGTTGGCTTGTTGGTTTGTTGGTTTGTTGGTTTGTTGGTTTGTTGGTTTGTTGGTTTGTTGGTTTGTTTGTTTGTTGGCTTGTTGGCATGTTGGTTTGTTGGTTTGTTGGTTTGTTGGTTTGTTGGTTTGTTGGTTTGTTGGTTTGTTGGGTTGTTGGTTTGTTGGTTTGTTGGTTTGTTGGTTTGTTGGTTTGGTTGCTTGTTGGCTTGTTGGTTTGTTGGTTTGTTGGTTTGTTGGTTTGTTGGTTTATTTGTTGTTGGTTTGTTGGTTTGTTGGTTTGTTGGTTTGTTAACTTGTTGGTTTGTTAGTTTGTTGGCTTGTTGGTTTGTTGGTTTGTTGGTTTTTGGGTTTGTTGGTTTGTTGGTTTGTTGGTTTGTTGGTTTGTTGGTTTGTTGGTTTGTTGGTTTGTTGGTTTGTTGGTTTGGTGGTTTGTTGGTTTGTTGGTTTGTTGGTTTGTTTGTTTGTTTATTTGTTGGCTTGTTGGCATGTTGGTTTGTTGCCTTGTTGGTTTGTTGGTTTGTTGGTTTGTTGGTTTGTTGGTTTGTTGGTTTGTTGGTTTGTTAGTTTGTTGGTTTGTTTGTTTGTTGATTTGTTGGCATGTTGGTTTGTTGGTTTGTTGGCTTGTTGGTTTGTTAGTTTGTTGGTTTGTTGGTTTGTTGGTTTGTTTGTTTGTTGGCTTGTTGGCATATTGGTTTATTGGTTTGTTGGCGTGTTGGTTTGTTGGTTTGTTGGTTTGTTGGTTTGTTGGTTTATTTGTTTGTTGGTTTGTTGGTTTGTTGGTTTGTTGGTTTGTTGGTTTATTTGTTTGTTGGTTTGTTCGTTTGCTGGTTTTTTGGTTTGTTGGCTTGTTGGCTTGTTGGTTTATTGGTTTGTTGGCTTGTTGGTTTGTTGGTTTGTTGGTTTGTTAGGTTGTTGGCTTGTTGGTTTATTTGTTTGTTGGTTTGTTGGTTTGTTGGCTTGCTGGCTTGTTGGTTTGTTGGTTTGTTGCTTGTTGGCTTGTTAATTTGTTGGTTTTTTGGTTTGTTGGTTTGTTGGTTTGTTGGTTTGTTGGTTTGTTGGTTTATTCGTTTGTTGGTTTGTTGGTTTGTTGGTTTGTTGGTTTGTTGGTTTGTTGGTTTGTTGGTTTGTTGGTTTATTTGTTTGTTGGTTTGTTGGTTTGTTGGTTTGTTGGTTTGTTGGCTTGTTGGTTTGTTGGTTTGTTGGTTTTTTGGTTTGTTGGTTTGTTGGTTTGTTGGTTTGTTGGTTTCTTGCTTTGTTGGTTTGTTGGTTTGTTTGTTTGTTGGCTTGTTGGCATGTTGGTTTGTTGGTTTTTTGGCTTGTTGGTTTGTTGGTTTGTTGGTTTGTTTGTTTGTTGGTTTGTTGGTTTGTTGGTTTGTTGGTTTGTTCGTTTGTTGGTTTTTTGGTTTGTTGGTTTGTTGGTTTGTTGGTTTGTTGGTTTGTTGGTTTGTTTGTTTGTTGGCTTGTTGGCATGTTGGTTTGTTGGTTTGTTGGCTTGTTGGTTTGTTGGTTTGTTGGTTTGTTGGTTTGTTGGTTTGTTGGTTTGTTGGTTTGTTGGTTTGTTGGTTTGTTGGTTTGTTGGTTTGTTGGTTTGTTGGTTTGCTGATTTGTTTTTGTTGTTGGCTTGTTGGCATGTTGGTTTGTTGGTTTGTTGGTTTGTTGGTTTGTTGGTTTGTTTGTTTGTTGGCTTGTTGGCATGTTGGTTTGTTGGTTTGTTGGTTTGTTGGTTTGTTGGTTTGTTGGTTTGTTTGTTTGTTCGTTGCTGGTTTTTTGGTTTGTTGGTTTGTTTGCTTGTTGGTTTGTTGGTTTCTTGGTTTGTTGGCTTGTTGGTTTATTTGTTTGTTGGTTTGTTGGTTTGTTGGTTTGTTGGTTTGTTGGTTTACTTGTTTGTTGGTTTGTTCGTTTGCTGGTTTTTTGGTTTGTTGGCTTGTTGGCTTGTTGGTTTATTGGTTTGTTGGCTTGTTGGTTTGTTGGTTTGTTGGTTTGTTAGGTTGTTGGCTTGTTGGTTTATTTGTTTGTTGGTTTGTTGGTTTGTTGGCTTGTTGGCTTGTTGGTTTGTTGGTTTGTTGCTTGTTGGCTTGTTGGTTTGTTGGTTTTTTGGTTTGTTGGTTTGTTGGTTTGTTGGTTTGTTGGTTTATTTGTTTGTTGGTTTGTTGGTTTGTTGGTTTGTTGGTTTGTTGGTTTGTTGGTTTGTTGGTTTATTTGTTTGTTGGTTTGTTGGTTTGTTGGTTTGTTGGTTTGTTGGTTTTGTTGGCTTGTTTGTTTGTTGGTTTGTTGGTTTGTTTGTTTGTTGGTTTTTTGGTTTGTTGGTTTGTTGGTTTGTTGGTTTGTTGGTTTGTTGGTTTGTTGGTTTGTTTTTTTGTTTGTTTGTTGGCTTGTTGGCATGTTGGTTTGTTGGTTTGTTGGCTTGTTGGTTTGTTGGTTTTTTGGTTTGTTGGTTTGTTGGTTTGTTGGTTTGTTGGTTTGTTGGTTTGTTGGTTTGTTGGTTTGTTGGTTTGCTGATTTGTTTTTTTTGTTGGCTTGTTGGCATGTTGGTTTGTTGGTTTGTTGGTTTGTTGGTTTGTTGTTTTGTTTGTTTGTTGGCTTGTTGGCATGTTGGTTTGTTGGTTTGTTGGCTTGTTGGTTTGTTGGTTTGTTGGTTTGTTGGTTTGTTGGTTTGTTGGTTTGTTGGTTTGTTGGTTTGTTGGTTTGTTGGCTTGTTGGTTTGTTTGTTTGTTGGTTTGTTGGTTTGTTGGTTTTTTGGTTTGTTGGCTTGTTGGCTTGTTGGTTTGTTGTTTTGTTGGCTTGTTGGTTTGTTGGTTTGTTGGTTTGTTGGTTTGTTGGTTTGTTGGTTTGTTGGTTTGTTGGTTTGTTGGTTTGCTGGTTTGTTGGTTTGTTAAGTTGTTGGTTTGTTAATTTGTTGGCTTGTTGGTTTGTTGGTTTGTTGGTTTGTTGGTTTGTTGGTTTGTTGGTTTGTTGGTTTGTTGGTTTGTTGGTTTGTTGGTTTGTTGGATTGTTGGCTTGTTATTTTGTTGGTTTTTTGGTTTGTTGGTTTGTTGGTTTGTTGGTTTGTTGGTTTGTTGGTTTGTTGGTTTGTTGGTTTGTTGGTTTGTTGGTTTGTTTGTTTGTTGGTTTGTTGGTTTGTTGGCATGTTGGTTTGTAGGTTTGTTGGCTTGTTGGTTTGTTGGCATGTTGGTTTGTTGGTTTGTTGTCTTGTTGGTTTGCTGGTTTGTTGGTTTGTTGGTTTGTTGGTTTGTTGGTATGTTGGTTTGTTTGTTTGTTGGTTTGTTGGTTTGTTGGTTTGTTGGTTTGTTGGTTTGTTCGTTTGTTGGTTTTTTGGTTTGTTGGCTTGTTGGTTTGTTGGTTTGTTGGTTTTTTGATTTGTTGGTTTGTTTGTTTGTTGGCTTGTTGGCATGTTGGTTTGTTGGTTTGTTGGCTTGTTGGTTTGCTGGTTTGTTGGTTTGTTGGTTTGTTGGCTTGTTGGTTTCTTGGTTTGTTGGTTTGTTGGCTTGTTGGTTTGTTGGTTTGTTGGTTTGTTGGGTTGTTTGTTTGTTGGTTTGATGGTTTGTTGGTTTGTTTGTTTGTTAGTTTTTTGGTTTGTTGGCTTGTTGGCTTGTTGGTTTGTTGGTTTTTTGGTTTTTTGGTTTGTTTGTTTGTTGGTTTGTTGGCTTGTTAGTTTGTTAGTTTGTTGGTTTGTTGGTTTGTTGGTTTGTTGGTTTGTTGGTTTGTTGGTTTGTTGGCTTGTTGGTTTGTTAACTTGTTGGTTTGTTAGTTTGTTGGCTTATTGGTTTGTTGGTTTGTTGGTTTGTTGGTTTCTTGGTTTGTTGGTTTGTTGGCTTGTTGGTTTGTTGGTTTGTTGGTCTTTTGGTTTGTTGGTTTGTTGGTTTGTTAATTTGTTGGTTTGTTGGTTTGTTTGTTTGTTGGTTTGTTGGTTTGTTGGTTTGTTCGTTTGTTGGTTTTTTGGTTTGTTGGGTTGTTGGTTTGTTGGTTTGTTGGTTTGTTGGTTTGTTGGTTTGTTGGTTTGTTGGTTTGTTGGTTTGTTGGTTTGTTGGTTTGTTGGTTTGTTGGTTTGTTGGTTTGTTTGTTTGTTGGTTTGTTGGTTTGTTGGTTTGTTTGTTTGTTGGTTTTTTGGTTTGTTGGGTTGTTGGTTTGTTGGTTTGTTGGTTTGTTGGTTTGTTGGCTTGTTGGTTTGTTAACTTGTTGGTTTGTTAGTTTGTTGGCTTGTTGGTTTGTTGGTTTGTTGGTTTGTTGGTTTCTTGGTTTGTTGGTTTGTTGGCTTGTTGGTTTGTTGGTTTGTTGGTCTTTTGGTTTGTTGGTTTGTTGGTTTGTTGGTTTGTTGGTTTGTTGGTTTGTTTGTTTGTTGGTTTGTTGGTTTGTTGGTTTGTTTGTTTGTTGGTTTGTTGGTTTGTTGGTTTGTTCGTTTGTTGGTTTTTTGGTTTGTTGGTTTGTTGGCTTGTTGGTTTATTTGTTAGTTGGTTTGTTTGGTTTGTTGGTTTGTTGGCTTGTTGGTTTGTTGGTTTGTTGGCTTGTTGGCTTGTTGGTTTGTTGGTTTGTTGGTTTGTTGGTTTGTTGGTTTGTTGGTTTGCTGGTTTATTTGTTAGTTGGTTTGTTTGGTTTGTTGGTTTGTTGGCTTGTTGGTTTGTTGGTTTGTTGGCTTGTTGGCTTGTTGGTTTGTTGGTTTGTTGGTTTGTTGGTTTGTTGGTTTGTTGGTTTGCTGGTTTATTTGTTTGTTGGTTTGTTGGTTTGTTGGTTTGTTGGTTTGTTGGTTTGTTGGTTGTTAACTTGTTGGTTTGTTAGTTTGTTGGCTTTTTGGTTTGTTGGTTTGTTGGTTTGTTGGTTTGTTAGTTTGTTGGTTTGTTGGCTTGTTGGTTTGTTGGTTTGTTGGTTTTTCGGTTTGTTGGTTTGTTGGTTTGTTGGTTTGTTGGTTTCTTGGTTTGTTGGTTTGTTGGTTTGTTTGTTTGTTGGCTTGTTGGCATGTTGGTTTGTTGGTTTGTTGGCTTGTTGGTTTGTTGGTTTGTTGGTTTGTTTGTTTGTTGGTTTGTTGGTTTGTTGGTTTGTTCGTTTATTGGTTTTTTGGTTTGTTGGTTTGTTGGTTTGTTGGTTTGTTGTTTTGTTGGTTTGTTTGTTTGTTGGCTTGTTGGCATGTTGGTTTGTTGGTTTGTGGGTTTGATGGTTTGTTGGTTTGTTGGTTTGTTGGTTTGTTGGTTTGTTGGTTTACTGGTTTATTTGTTTGTTGGCTTGTTGGCATGTTGGTTTGTTGGTTTGTTGGCTCGTTGGTTTGTTGGTTTGTTGGTTTATTGGTTTGTTGGTTTGTTGGTTTGTTGGTTTGTTGGTTTGTTGGTTTGTTTGTTTGTTGGTTTGTTGGTTTGTTCGTTTGTTGGTTTGTTCGTTTGTTGGTTTTTTGGTTTGTTGGCTTGTTGGCTTGTTGGTTTGTTGTTTTGTTAACTTGTTGGTTTGTTGGTTTGTTGGTTTGTTGGTTTGTTGGTTTGTTGGTTTGTTGGTTTGTTGGTTTGTTGGTTTGTTGGCTTGTTGGCTTGTTGGTTTGTTGGTTTGTTGGTTTGTTGGTTTGTTGGTTTGTTGGTTTATTTGTTTGTTGGTTTGTTGGTTTATTGGTTTGCTTGTTTGTTGGTTTGTTAACTTGTTGGTTTGTTAGTTTGTTGGCTTGTTGGCTTGTTGGTTTGTTGGTTTGTTGGTTTGTTGGTTTGCTGGTTTGTTGGTTTGTTGGTTTGTTGGATTGTTGGCTTGTTATTTTGTTGGTTTGTTGGTTTTTTGGTTTGTTGGTTTGTTGGTTTGTTGGTTTGTTAGTTTGTTGGTTTGTTGGTTTGTCTGTTTGTTGGTTTGTTGGTTTGTTGGCATGTTGGTTTGTAGGTTTGTTGGCTTGTTGGTTTGTTGGTTTGTTGGTTTGTTAGTTTGTTGGTTTGTTGGTTTGTTGGTTTGTTTGTTTGTTGGCTTGTTGGCATGTTGGTTTGTTGGTTTGTTGGCTTGTTGGTTCATTGGTTTGTTGGTTTGTTGGTTTGTTGGTTTGTTGGTTTGTTGGTTTGTATGTTTGTTGGTTTGTTGGTTTTTTGGTTTGTTCGTTTGCTGGTTTTTTGGTTTGTTGGCTTGTTGGCTTGTTGGTTTATTGGTTTGTTGGCTTGTTGGTTTCTTGGTTTATTGTTTTGTTGGCTTTTTGGTTTATTGGTTTGTTGGTTTGTTGGTTTGTTTGTTTGTTGGTTTGTTGGTTTGTTGGTTTGTTGGTTTGTTGGTTTGTTGGTTTGTTCGTTTGTTGGTTTGTTTGTTTGTTGGCTTGTTGGCATGTTGGTTTGTTGGTTTGTTGGCTTGTTGGTTTGTTGGTTTGTTGGCTTGTTGGTTTGTTGGTTTGTTGGCTTGTTGGTTTGTTGGTTTGTTGGTTTGTTGGTTTCTTGGTTTGTTGGTTTGTTAGTTTGTTGGTTTGTTGGTTTGTTTGTTTGTTGGCTTGTTGGCATGTTGGTTTGTTGGCTTGTTGGTTTGTTGGTTTGTTGGTTTGTTGGTTTGTTGGTTTGTTGGTTTGTTGGTTTGATGGTTTCTTGGTTTGTTTGTTTGTTGGTTTGTTGGTTTGTTGGTCTGTTCGGTTTCCGGTTTTTTGGTTTGTTGGCTTGTTGGCTTGTTAGTTTATTGGTTTGTTGGCTTGTTGGCTTGTTGGTTTGTTGGTTTGTTGGCTTGTTGGTTTATTTGTTAGTTGGTTTGTTTGGTTTGTTGGTTTGTTGGCTTGTTGGTTTGTTGGTTTGTTGGCTTGTTGGCTTGTTGGTTTGTTGGTTTGTTGGTTTGTTGGTTTGTTGGTTTGTTGGTTTGCTGGTTTATTTGTTTGTTGGTTTGTTGGTTTGTTGGTTTGTTGGTTTGTTGGTTTGTTGGTTTGTTGGTTGTTAACTTGTTGGTTTGTTAGTTTGTTGGCTTTTTGGTTTGTTCGTTTGTTGGTTTGTTGGTTTGTTAGTTTGTTGGTTTGTTGGCTTGTTGGTTTGTTGGTTTGTTGGTTTTTCGGTTTGTTGGTTTGTTGGTTTGTTGGTTTGTTGGTTTCTTGGTTTGTTGGTTTGTTGGTTTGTTTGTTTGTTGGCTTGTTGGCATGTTGGTTTGTTGGTTTGTTGGCTTGTTGGTTTGTTGGTTTGTTGGTTTGTTTGTTTGTTGGTTTGTTGGTTTGTTGGTTTGTTCGTTTGTTGGTTTTTTGGTTTGTTGGTTTGTTGGTTTGTTGGTTTGTTGTTTTGTTGGTTTGTTTGTTTGTTGGCTTGTTGGCATGTTGGTTTGTTGGTTTGTGGGTTTGATGGTTTGTTGGTTTGTTGGTTTGTTGGTTTGTTGGTTTGTTGGTTTATTGGTTTATTTGTTTGTTGGCTTGTTGGCATGTTGGTTTGTTGGTTTGTTGGCTCGTTGGTTTGTTGGTTTGTTGGTTTATTGGTTTGTTGGTTTGTTGGTTTGTTGGTTTGTTGGTTTGTTGGTTTGTTTGTTTGTTGGTTTGTTGGTTTGTTCGTTTGTTGGTTTGTTCGTTTGTTGGTTTTTTGGTTTGTTGGCTTGTTGGCTTGTTGGTTTGTTGTTTTGTTAACTTGTTGGTTTGTTGGTTTGTTGGTTTGTTGGTTTGTTGGTTTGTTGGTTTGTTGGTTTGTTGGTTTGTTGGTTTGTTGGCTTGTTGGCTTGTTGGTTTGTTGGTTTGTTGGTTTGTTGGTTTGTTGCTTTGTTGGTTTATTTGTTTGTTGGTTTGTTGGTTTATTGGTTTGCTTGTTTGTTGGTTTGTTAACTTGTTGGTTTGTTAGTTTGTTGGCTTGTTGGCTTGTTGGTTTGTTGGTTTGTTGGTTTGTTGGTTTGCTGGTTTGTTGGTTTGTTGGTTTGTTGGATTGTTGGCTTGTTATTTTGTTGGTTTGTTGGTTTTTTGGTTTGTTGGTTTGTTGGTTTGTTGGTTTGTTAGTTTGTTGGTTTGTTGGTTTGTCTGTTTGTTGGTTTGTTGGTTTGTTGGCATGTTGGTTTGTAGGTTTGTTGGCTTGTTGGTTTGTTGGTTTGTTGGTTTGTTAGTTTGTTGGTTTGTTGGTTTGTTGGTTTGTTTGTTTGTTGGCTTGTTGGCATGTTGGTTTGTTGGTTTGTTGGCTTGTTGGTTCATTGGTTTGTTGGTTTGTTGGTTTGTTGGTTTGTTGGTTTGTTGGTTTATTGGTTTGTTGGCTTGTTGGTTTGTTGGTTTATTGTTATGTTGGCTTTTTGGTTTATTGGTTTGTTGGTTTGTTGGTTTGTTTGTTTGTTGGTTTGTTGGTTTGTTGGTTTGTTGGTTTGTTGGTTTGTTGGTTTGTTCGTTTGTTGGTTTTTTGGTTTGTTGGCTTGTTGGTTTGTTGGTTTGTTGATTTGTTGGTTTGTTGGTTTGTTTGTTTGTTGGCTTATGGCATGTTGGTTTGTTGGTTTGTTGGCTTGTTGGTTTGTTGGTTTGTTGGTTTGTTGGTTTCTTGGTTTGTTGGTTTGTTAGTTTGTTGGTTTGTTGGTTTGTTTGTTTGTTGGCTTGTTGGCATGTTGGTTTGTTGGTTTGTTGGCTTGTTGGTTTGTTGGTTTGTTGGTTTGTTGGTTTGTTGGTTTGTTGGTTTGTTGGTTTGTTGGTTTGTTGGTTTGTTGGTTTGTTTGTTTGTTGGTTTGTTGGTTTGTTCGTTTGCCGGTTTTTTGGTTTGTTGGCTAGTTGGCTTGTTGGTTTATTGGTTTGTTGGCTTGTTGGCTTGTTGGTTTGTTGGTTTGTTGGCTTGTTGGTTTATTTGTTAGTTGGTTTGTTGGTTTGTTGGCTTGTTGGTTTGTTGGTTTGTTGGCTTGTTGGCTTGTTGGTTTGTTGGTTTGTTGGTTTGTTGGTTTGTTGGTTTGTTGGTTTGCTGGTTTATTTGTTTGTTGGTTTGTTGGTTTGTTGGTTTGTTGGTTTGTTGGTTTGTTGGTTTGTTGGTTGTTAACTTGTTGGTTTGTTAGTTTGTTGGCTTTTTGGTTTGTTGGTTTGTTGGTTTGTTGGTTTGTTAGTTTGTTGGTTTGTTGGCTTGTTGGTTTGTTGGTTTGTTGGTTTTTCGGTTTGTTGGTTTGTTGGTTTGTTGGTTTGTTGGTTTCTTGGTTTGTTGGTTTGTTGGTTTGTTTGTTTGTTGGCTTGTTGGCATGTTGGTTTGTTGGTTTGTTGGCTTGTTGGTTTGTTGGTTTGTTGGTTTGTTTGTTTGTTGGTTTGTTGGTTTGTTGGTTTGTTCGTTTGTTGGTTTTTTGGTTTGTTGGTTTGTTGGTTTGTTGGTTTGTGGTTTTGTTGGTTTGTTTGTTTGTTGGCTTGTTGGCCAGTTGGTTTGTTGGTTTGTTGGTTTGTTGGTTTGTTGGTTTGTTGGTTTGTTGGTTTGTTGGTTTGTTTGTTTGTTGGCTTGTTGGCATTTTGGTTTGTTGGTTTGTTGGCCTGTTGGTTTGTTGGTTTGTTGGTTTATTAGTTTGTTGGTTTGTTGGTTTGTTGGTTTGTTGGTTTGTTTGTTTGTTGGTTTGTTGGTTTGTTCGTTTGTTGGTTTGTTCGTTTGTTGGTTTTTTGGTTTTTTGGCTTGTTGGCTTGTTGGTTTGTTGTTTTGTTAACTTGTTGGTTCGTTGGTTTGTTGGTTTGTTGGTTTGTTGGTTTGTTGGTTTGTTGGTTTGTTGGTTTGCTTGTTTGTTGGCTTGTTGGCATGTTGGTTTGTTGGTTTGTTGGCTTGTTGGTTTGTTGGTTTGTTGGTTTGTTGGTTTGTTGGTTTGTTGGTTTGTTGGTTTGATGGTTTGTTGGTTTGTTTGTTTGTTGGTTTGTTGGTTTGTTGGTTTGTTCGGTTTCCGGTTTTTTGTTTTGTTGGCTTGTTGGCTTGTTAGTTTATTGGTTTGTTGGCTTGTTGGCTTGTTGGTTTGTTGGTTTGTTGGCTTGTTGGTTTATTTGTTAGTTGGTTTGTTGGTTTGTTGGTTTGTTGGCTTGTTGGTTTGTTGGTTTGTTGGCTTGTTGGCTTGTTGGTTTGTTGGTTTGTTGGTTTGTTGGTTTGTTGGTTTGTTGGTTTGTTGGTTTGCTGGTTTATTTGTTTGTTGGTTTGTTGGTTTGTTGGTTTGTTGGTTTGTTGGTTTGTTGTTTGTTAACTTGTTGGTTTGTTAGTTTGTTGGCTTTTTGGTTTGTTGATTTGTTGGTTTGTTGGTTTGTTAGTTTGTTGGTTTGTTGGCTTGTTGGTTTGTTGGTTTGTTGGTTCTTCGGTTTGTTGGTTTGTTGGTTTGTTGGTTTGTTGGTTTCTTGGTTTGTTGGTTTGTTGGTTTGTTTAATTGTTGGCTTGTTGGCATGTTGGTTTGTTGGTTTGTTGGCTTGTTGGTTTGTTGGTTTGTTGGTTTGTTGGTTTGTTTGTTTGTTGGTTTGTTGGTTTGTTGGTTTGTTCGTTTGTTGGTTTTTTGGTTTGTTGGTTTGTTGGTTTGTTGTTTTGTTGGTTTGTTTGTTTGTTGGCTTGTTGGCATGTTGGTTTGTTGGTTTGTTGGTTTGATGGTTTGTTGGTTTGTTGGTTTGTTGGTTTGTTGGTTTGTTGGTTTGTTGGTTTATTTGTTTGTTGGCTTGTTGGCATGTTAGTTTGTTGGTTTGTTGGCTTGTTGGTTTGTTGGTTTGTTGGTTTATTGGTTTGTTGGTTTGTTGGTTTGTTGGTTTGTTGGTTTGTTTGTTTGTTGGTTTGTTAGTTTGTTCGTTTGTTGGTTTGTTCGTTTGTTGGTTTTTTGGTTTGTTGGCTTGTTGGCTTGTTGGTTTGTTGTTTTGTTAACTTGTTGGTTTGTTGGTTTGTTGGTTTGTTGGTTTGTTGGTTTGTTGGTTTGTTGGTTTGTTGGTTTGTTGGTTTGTTGGTTTGTTGGTTTGTTGGCTTGTTGGCTTGTTGGTTTGTTGGTTTGTTGGTTTGTTGGTTTGTTGGTTTGTTGGTTTATTTGTTTGTTGGTTTGTTGGTTTATTGGTTTGCTTGTTTGTTGGTTTGTTAACTTGTTGGTTTGTTAGTTTGTTAGCTTGTTGGCTTGTTGGTTTGTTGGTTTGTTGGTTTGTTGGTTTGCTGGTTTGCTGGTTTGTTGGTTTGTTGGTTTGTTGGATTGTTGGGTTGTTATTTTGTTGGTTTTTTTGGTTTTTTGGTTTGTTGGTTTGTTGGTTTGTTGGTTTGTTAGTTTGTTGGTTTGTTGGTTTGTCTGTTTGTTGGTTTGTTGGTTTGTTGGCATGTTGGTTTGTAGGTTTGTTGGCTTGTTGGTTTGTTGGTTTGTTGGTTTGTTAGTTTGTTGGTTTGTTGGTTTGTTGGTTTGTTTGTTTGTTGGCTTGTTGACATGTTGGTTTGTTGGTTTGTTGGCTTGTTGGTTCATTGGTTTGTTGGTTTGTTGGTTTGTTGGTTTGTTGGTTTGTTGGTTTGTTGGTTTGTATGTTTGTTGGTTTGTTGGTTTGTTGGTTTGTTCGTTTGCTGGTTTTTTGGTTTGTTGGCTTGTTGGCTTGTTGGTTTATTGGTTTGTTGGCTTGTTGGTTTGTTGGTTTATTGTTTTGTTGGCTTTTTGGTTTATTGGTTTGTTGGTTTGTTAGTTTGTTTGTTTGTTGGTTTGTTGGTTTGTTGGTTTGTTGGTTTGTTGGTTTGTTCGTTTGTTTGTTTGTTGGCTTGTTGGCATGTTGGTTTGTTGGCTTGTTGGTTTGTTGGTTTGTTGGTTTGTTGGTTTGTTGGTTTGTTTGTTTGTTGGCTTGTTGGCATGTTGGTTTGTTGGTTTGTTGGCTTGTTGGTTTGTTGGTTTGTTGGTTTGTTGGTTTCTTGGTTTGTTGGTTTGTTAGTTTGTTGGTTTGTTGGTTTGTTTGTTTGTTGGCTTGTTGGCATGTTGGTTTGTTGGTTTGTTGGCTTGTTGGTTTGTTGGTTTGTTGGTTTGTTGGTTTGTTGGTTTGTTGGTTTGTTGGTTTGTTGGTTTGTTGGTTTGTTGGTTTGTTGGTTTGTTGGTTTGTTCGTTTGTTGGTTTGTTGGTTTGTTGGTTTGTTCGTTTGCCGGTTTTTTGGTTTGTTGGCTAGTTGGCTTGTTGGTTTATTGGTTTGTTGGCTTGTTGGCTTGTTGGTTTGTTGGTTTGTTGGCTTGTTGGTTTATTTGTTAGTTGGTTTGTTGGTTTGTTGGCTTGTTGGTTTGTTGGTTTGTTGGCTTGTAGGCTTGTTGGTTTGTTGGTTTGTTGGTTTGTTGGTTTGTTGGTTTGTTGGTTTGCTGGTTTATTTGTTTGTTGGTTTGTTGGTTTGTTGGTTTGTTGGTTTGTTGGTTGTTAACTTGTTGGTTTGTTAGTTTGTTGGCTTTTTGGTTTGTTGGTTTGTTGGTTTGTTGGTTTGTTAGTTTGTTGGTTTGTTGGCTTGTTGGTTTGTTGGTTTGTTGGTTTTTCGGTTTGTTGGTTTGTTGGTTTGTTGGTTTGTTGGTTTCTTGGTTTGTTGGTTTGTTGGTTTGTTTGTTTGTTGGCTTGTTGGCATGTTGGTTTGTTGGTTTGTTGGCTTGTTGGTTTGTTGGTTTGTTGGTTTGTTTGTTTGTTGGTTTGTTGGTTTGTTGGTTTGTTCGTTTGTTGGTTTTTTGGTTTGTTGGTTTGTTGGTTTGTTGGTTTGTGGTTTTGTTGGTTTGTTTGTTTGTTGGCTTGTCGGCATGTTGGTTTGTTGGTTTGTTGGTTTGTTGGTTTGTTGGTTTGTTGGTTTGTTGGTTTGTTGGTTTGTTTGTTTGTTGGCTTGTTGGCATTTTGGTTTGTTGGTTTGTTGGCCTGTTGGTTTGTTGGTTTGTTGGTTTATTAGTTTGTTGGTTTGTTGGTTTGTTGGTTTGTTGGTTTGTTTGTTTGTTGGTTTGTTGGTTTGTTCGTTTGTTGGTTTGTTCGTTTGTTGGTTTTTTGGTTTTTTGGCTTGTTGGCTTGTTGGTTTGTTGTTTTGTTAACTTGTTGGTTCGTTGGTTTGTTGGTTTGTTGGTTTGTTGGTTTGTTGGTTTGTTGGTTTGTTGGTTTGTTGGTTTGTTTGTTTGCTGGCTTGTTGGCATGTTGGTTTGTTGGTTTGTTGGCTTGTTGGTTTGTTGGTTTGTTGGTTTGTTGGTTTGTTGGTTTGTTGGTTTGTTGGTTTGATGGTTTGTTGGTTTGTTTGTTTGTTGGTTTGTTGGTTTGTTGGTTTGTTCGGTTTCCAGTTTTTTGTTTTGTTGGCTTGTTGGCTTGTTAGTTTATTGGTTTGTTGGCTTGTTGGTTTATTTGTTAGTTGGTTTGTTGGTTTGTTGGTTTGTTGGCTTGTTGGTTTGTTGGTTTGTTGGCTTGTTGGCTTGTTGGTTTGTTGGTTTGTTGGTTTGTTGGTTTGTTGGTTTGTTGGTTTGCTGGTTTATTTGTTTGTTGGTTTGTTGGTTTGTTGGTTTGTTGGTTTGTTGGTTTGTTGTTTGTTAACTTGTTGGTTTGTTAGTTTGTTGGCTTTTTGGTTTGTTGATTTGTTGGTTTGTTGGTTTGTTAGTTTGTTGGTTTGTTGGCTTGTTGGTTTGTTGGTTTGTTGGTTTTTCGGTTTGTTGGTTTGTTGGTTTGTTGGTTTGTTGGTTTCTTGGTTTGTTGGTTTGTTGGTTTGTTTGTTTGTTGGCTTGTTGGCATGTTGGTTTGCTGGTTTGTTGGCTTGTTGGTTTGTTGGTTTGTTGGTTTGTTTGTTTGTTGGTTTGTTGGTTTGTTGGTTTGTTCGTTTGTTGGTTTTTTGGTTTGTTGGTTTGTTGGTTTGTTGGTTTGTTGTTTTGTTGGTTTGTTTGTTTGTTGGCTTGTTGGCATGTTGGTTTGTTGGTTTGTTGGTTTGATGGTTTGTTGGTTTGTTGGTTTGTTGGTTTGTTGGTTTGTTGGTTTGTTGGTTTATTTGTTTGTTGGCTTGTTGGCATGTTGGTTTGTTGGTTTGTTGGCTTGTTGGTTTGTTGGTTTGTTGGTTTATTGGTTTGTTGGTTTGTTGGTTTGTTGGTTTGTTGGTTTGTTTGTTTGTTGGTTTGTTAGTTTGTTCGTTTGTTGGTTTGTTCGTTTGTTGGTTTTTTGGTTTGTTGGCTTGTTGGCTTGTTGGTTTGTTGTTTTGTTAACTTGTTGGTTCGTTGGTTTGTTGGTTTGTTGGTTTGTTGGTTTGTTGGTTTGTTGGTTTGTTGGTTTGTTGGTTTGTTTGTTTGCTGGCTTGTTGGCATGTTGGTTTGTTGGTTTGTTCGTTTGTTGGTTTGTTCGTTTGTTGGTTTTTTGGTTTTTTGGCTTGTTGGCTTGTTGGTTTGTTGTTTTGTTAACTTGTTGGTTCGTTGGTTTGTTGGTTTGTTGGTTTGTTGGTTTGTTGGTTTGTTGGTTTGTTGGTTTGTTGGTTTGTTTGTTTGCTGGCTTGTTGGCATGTTGGTTTGTTGGTTTGTTGGCTTGTTGGTTTGTTGGTTTGTTGGTTTGTTGGTTTGTTGGTTTGTTGGTTTGTTGGTTTGATGGTTTGTTGGTTTGTTTGTTTGTTGGTTTGTTGGTTTGTTGGTTTGTTCGGTTTCCGGTTTTTTGTTTTGTTGGCTTGTTGGCTTGTTAGTTTATTGGTTTGTTGGCTTGTTGGCTTGTTGGTTTGTTGGTTTGTTGGCTTGTTGGTTTATTTGTTAGTTGGCCTGTTGGTTTGTTGGTTTGTTGGTTTATTAGTTTGTTGGTTTGTTGGTTTGTTGGTTTGTTGGTTTGTTTGTTTGTTGGTTTGTTGGTTTGTTCGTTTGTTGGTTTGTTCGTTTGTTGGTTTTTTGGTTTTTTGGCTTGTTGGCTTGTTGGTTTGTTGTTTTGTTAACTTGTTGGTTCGTTGGTTTGTTGGTTTGTTGGTTTGTTGGTTTGTTGGTTTGTTGGTTTGTTGGTTTGTTGGTTTGTTTGTTTGCTGGCTTGTTGGCATGTTGGTTTGTTGGTTTGTTGGCTTGTTGGTTTGTTGGTTTGTTGGTTTGTTGGTTTGTTGGTTTGTTGGTTTGTTGGTTTGATGGTTTGTTGGTTTGTTTGTTTGTTGGTTTGTTGGTTTGTTGGTTTGTTCGGTTTCCGGTTTTTTGTTTTGTTGGCTTGTTGGCTTGTTAGTTTATTGGTTTGTTGGCTTGTTGGCTTGTTGGTTTGTTGGTTTGTTGGCTTGTTGGTTTATTTGTTAGTTGGTTTGTTGGTTTGTTGGTTTGTTGGCTTGTTGGTTTGTTGGTTTGTTGGCTTGTTGGCTTGTTGGTTTGTTGGTTTGTTGGTTTGTTGGTTTGTTGGTTTGTTGGTTTGCTGGTTTATTTGTTTGTTGGTTTGTTGGTTTATTGGTTTGTTGGTTTGTTGGTTTGTTGTTTGTTAACTTGTTGGTTTGTTAGTTTGTTGGCTTTTTGGTTTGTTGATTTGTTGGTTTGTTGGTTTGTTAGTTTGTTGGTTTGTTGGCTTGTTGGTTTGTTGGTTTGTTGGTTTTTCGGTTTGTTGGTTTGTTGGTTTGTTGGTTTGTTGGTTTCTTGGTTTGTTGGTTTGTTGGTTTGTTTGTTTGTTGGCTTGTTGGCATGTTGGTTTGTTGGTTTGTTGGCTTGTTGGTTTGTTGGTTTGTTGGTTTGTTTGTTTGTTGGTTTGTTGGTTTGTTGGTTTGTTCGTTTGTTGGTTTTTTGGTTTGTTGGTTTGTTGGTTTGTTGGTTTGTTGTTTTGTTGGTTTGTTTGTTTGTTGGCTTGTTGGCATGTTGGTTTGTTGGTTTGTTGGTTTGATGGCTTGTTGGTTTGTTGGTTTGTTGGTTTGTTGGTTTGTTGGTTTGTTGGTTTATTTGTTTGTTGGCTTGTTGGCATGTTGGTTTGTTGGTTTGTTGGTTTGTTGGTTTGTTTGTTTGTTGGTTTGTTAGTTTGTTCGTTTGTTGGTTTGTTCGTTTGTTGGTTTTTTGGTTTGTTGGCTTGTTGGCTTGTTGGTTTGTTGTTTTGTTAACTTGTTGGTTTATTGGTTTGTTGGTTTGTTGGTTTGTTTGTTTGTTGGCTTGTTGGCATGTTGGTTTGTTGGTTTGTTGGCTTGTTGGTTTGTTGGTTTGTTGGTTTGTTTGTTTGTTGGTTTGTTGGTTTGTTGGTTTGTTCGTTTGTTGGTTTTTTGGTTTGTTGGTTTGTTGGTTTGTTGGTTTGTTGTTTTGTTGGTTTGTTTGTTTGTTGGCTTGTTGGCATGTTGGTTTGTTGGTTTGTTGGTTTGATGGTTTGTTGGTTTGTTGGTTTGTTGGTTTGTTTGTTTGTTGGTTTGTTGGTTTATTTGTTTGTTGGCTTGTTGGCATGTTGGTTTGTTGGTTTGTTGGTTTGTTGGTTTGTTTGTTTGTTGGTTTGTTAGTTTGTTCGTTTGTTGGTTTGTTCGTTTGTTGGTTTTTTGGTTTGTTGGCTTGTTGGCTTGTTGGTTTGTTGTTTTGTTAACTTGTTGGTTTATTGGTTTGTTGGTTTGTTGGTTTGTTGGTTTGTTGGTTTGTTGGTTTGTTGGTTTGTTGGTTTGTTGGCTTGTTGGCTTGTTGGTTTGTTGGTTTGTTGGTTTGTTGGTTTGTTGGTTTGTTGGTTTATTTGTTTGTTGGTTTGTTGGTTTATTGGTTTGCTTGTTTGTTGGTTTGTCAACTTGTTGGTTTGTTAGTTTGTTGGCTTGTTGGCTTGTTGGTTTGTTGGTTTGTTGGTTTGCTGGTTTGTTGGTTTGTTGGTTTGTTGGATTGTTGGCTTGTTATTTTGTTGGTTTTTTTGGTTTTTTGGTTTGTTGGTTTGTTGGTTTGTTGGTTTGTTAGTTTGTTGGTTTGTTGGTTTGTCTGTTTGTTGGTTTGTTGGTTTGTTGGCATGTTGGTTTGTAGGTTTGTTGGCTTGTTGGTTTGTTGGTTTGTTGGTTTGTTAGTTTGTTGGTTTGTTGGTTTGTTGGTTTGTTTGTTTGTTGGCTTGTTGACATGTTGGTTTGTTGGTTTGTTGGCTTGTTGGTTCATTGGTTTGTTGGTTTGTTGGTTTGTTGGTTTGTTGGTTTGTTGGTTTGTATGTTTGTTGGTTTGTTGGTTTGTTGGTTTGTTCGTTTGCTGGTTTTTTGGTTTGTTGGCTTGTTGGCTTGTTGGTTTATTGGTTTGTTGGCTTGTTGGTTTGTTGGTTTATTGTTTTGTTGGCTTTTTGGTTTATTGGTTTGTTGGTTTGTTAGTTTGTTTGTTTGTTGGTTTGTTGGTTTGTTGGTTTGTTGGTTTGTTGGTTTGTTCGTTTGTTTGTTTGTTGGCTTGTTGGCATGTTGGTTTGTTGGTTTGTTGGCTTGTTGGTTTGTTGGTTTGTTGGTTTGTTGGTTTCTTGGTTTGTTGGTTTGTTAGTTTGTTGGTTTGTTGGTTTGTTTGTTTGTTGGCTTGTTGGCATGTTGGTTTGTTGGTTTGTTGGCTAGTTGGTTTGTTGGTTTGTTGGTTTGTTGGTTTGTTGGTTTGTTGGTTTGTTGGTTTGTTGGTTTGTTGGTTTGTTTGTTTGTTGGTTTGTTGGTTTGTTGGTTTGTTCGTTTGCCGGTTTTTTGGTTTGTTGGCTAGTTGGCTTGTTGGTTTATTGGTTTGTTCGCTTGTTGGCTTGTTGGTTTGTTGGTTTGTTGGCTTGTTGGTTTATTTGTTAGTTGGTTTGTTGGTTTGTTGGCTTGTTGGTTTGTTGGTTTGTTGGCTTGTTGGCTTGTTGGTTTGTTGGTTTGTTGATTTGTTGGTTTGTTGGTTTGTTGGTTTGCTGGTTTATTTGTTTGTTGGTTTGTTGGTTTGTTGGTTTGTTGGTTTGTTGGTTTGTCGGTTGTTAACTTGTTGGTTTGTTAGTTTGTTGGCTTTTTGGTTTGTTGGTTTGTTGGTTTGTTGGTTTGTTAGTTTGTTGGTTTGTTGGCTTGTTGGTTTGTTGGTTTGTTGGTTTGTTGGTTTGTGGGTTTGTTGGTTTGTTGGTTTGTTGGTTTGTTGGCTTGTTGGCTTGTTGGTTTGTTGGTTTGTTGGTTTGTTGGTTTGTTGGTTTGTTGGTTTATTTGTTTGTTGGTTTGTTGGTTTATTGGTTTGCTTGTTTGTTGGTTTGTTAACTTGTTGGTTTGTTAGTTTGTTGGCTTGTTGGCTTGTTGGTTTGTTGGTTTGTTGGTTTGTTGGTTTGCTGGTTTGTTGGTTTGTTGGTTTGTTGGATTGTTGGCTTGTTATTTTGTTGGTTTTTTTGGTTTTTTGGTTTGTTGGTTTGTTGGTTTGTTGGTTTGTTAGTTTGTTGGTTTGTTGGTTTGTCTGTTTGTTGGTTTGTTGGTTTGTTGGCATGTTGGTTTGTAGGTTTGTTGGCTTGTTGGTTTGTTGGTTTGTTGGTTTGTTAGTTTGTTGGTTTGTTGGTTTGTTGGTTTGTTTGTTTGTTGGCTTGTTGACATGTTGGTTTGTTGGTTTGTTGGCTTGTTGGTTCATTGGTTTGTTGGTTTGTTGGTTTGTTGGTTTGTTGGTTTGTATGTTTGTTGGTTTGTTGGTTTGTTGGTTTATTCGTTTGCTGGTTTTTTGGTTTGTTGGCTTGTTGGCTTGTTGGTTTATTGGTTTGTTGGCTTGTTGGTTTGTTGGTTTATTGTTTTGTTGGCTTTTTGGTTTATTGGTTTGTTGGTTTGTTAGTTTGTTTGTTTGTTGGTTTGTTGGTTTGTTGGTTTGTTGGTTTGTTGGTTTGTTCGTTTGTTTGTTTGTTGGCTTGTTGGCATGTTGGTTTGTTGGTTTGTTGGTTTGTTGGTTTGTTGGTTTGTTGGTTTGTTGGTTTCTTGGTTTGTTGGTTTGTTAGTTTGTTGGTTTGTTGGTTTGTTTGTTTGTTGGCTTGTTGGCATGTTGGTTTGTTGGTTTGTTGGCTAGTTGGTTTGTTGGTTTGTTGGTTTGTTGGTTTGTTGGTTTGTTGGTTTGTTGGTTTGTTGGTTTGTTGGTTTGTTGGTTTGTTTGTTTGTTGGTTTGTTGGTTTGTTGGTTTGTTCGTTTGCCGGTTTTTTGGTTTGTTGGCTAGTTGGCTTGTTGGTTTATTGGTTTGTTCGCTTGTTGGCTTGTTGGTTTGTTGGTATGTTGGCTTGTTGGTTTATTTGTTAGTTGGTTTGTTGGTTTGTTGGCTTGTTGGTTTGTTGGTTTGTTGGCTTGTTGGCTTGTTGGTTTGTTGGTTTGTTGGTTTGTTGGTTTGTTGGTTTGTTGGTTTGCTGGTTTATTTGTTTGTTGGTTTGTTGGTTTGTTGGTTTGTTGGTTTGTTGGTTTGTCGGTTGTTAACTTGTTGGTTTGTTAGTTTGTTGGCTTTTTGGTTTGTTGGTTTGTTGGTTTGTTGGTTTGTTAGTTTGTTGGTTTGTTGGCTTGTTGGCATGTTGGTTTGTTGGTTTGTTGGCTTGTTGGTTTGTTGGTTTGTTGGTTTGTTTGTTTGTTGGTTTGTTGGTTTGTTGGTTTGTTCGTTTGTTGGTTTTTTGGTTTTTGGTTTGTTGGTTTGTTGGTTTGTTGGTTTGTTGTTTTGTTGGTTTGTTTGTTTGTTGGCTTGTTGGCATGTTGGTTTGTTGGTTTGTTGGTTTGATGGTTTGTTGGTTTGTTGGTTTGTTGGTTTGTTGGTTTGTTGGTTTGTTGGTTTATTTGTTTGTTGGCTTGTTGGCATGTTGGTTTGTTGGTTTGTTGGCTTGTTGGTTTGTTTGTTTGTTGGTTTATTGGTTTGTTGGTTTGTTGGTTTGTTGGTTTGTTGGTTTGTTTGTTTGTTGGTTTGTTAGTTTGTTCGTTTGTTGGTTTGTTCGTTTGTTGGTTTTTTGGTTTGTTGGCTTGTTGGCTTGTTGGTTTGTTGTTTTGTTAACTTGTTGGTTTGTTGGTTTGTTGGTTTGTTGGTTTGTTGGTTTGTTGGTTTGTTGGTTTGTTGGTTTGTTGGTTTGTTGGTTTGTTGGCTTGTTGGCTTGTTGGTTTGTTGGTTTGTTGGTTTGTTGGTTTGTTGGTTTGTTGGTTTATTTGTTTGTTGGTTTGTTGGTTTATTGGTTTGCTTGTTTGTTGGTTTGTTAACTTGTTGGTTTGTTAGTTTGTTGGCTTGTTGGCTTGTTGGTTTGTTGGTTTGTTGGTTTGTTGGTTTGCTGGTTTGTTGGTTTGTTGGTTTGTTGGATTGTTGGCTTGTTATTTTGTTGGTTTTTTTGGTTTTTTGGTTTGTTGGTTTGTTGGTTTGTTGGTTTGTTAGCTTGTTGGTTTGTTGGTTTGTCTGTTTGTTGGTTTGTTGGTTTGTTGGCATGTTGGTTTGTAGGTTTGTTGGCTTGTTGGTTTGTTGGTTTGTTGGTTTGTTAGTTTGTTGGTTTGTTGGTTTGTTGGTTTGTTTGTTTGTTGGCTTGTTGACATGTTGGTTTGTTGGTTTGTTGGCTTGTTGGTTCATTGGTTTGTTGGTTTGTTGGTTTGTTGGTTTGTTGGTTTGTTGGTTTGTATGTTTGTTGGTTTGTTGGTTTGTTGGTTTGTTCGTTTGCTGGTTTTTTGGTTTGTTGGCTTGTTGGCTTGTTGGTTTATTGGTTTGTTGGCTTGTTGGTTTGTTGGTTTATTGTTTTGTTGGCTTTTTGGTTTATTGGTTTGTTGGTTTGTTAGTTTGTTTGTTTGTTGGTTTGTTGGTTTGTTGGTTTGTTGGTTTGTTGGTTTGTTCGTTTGTTTGTTTGTTGGCTTGTTGGCATGTTGGTTTGTTGGTTTGTTGGCTTGTTGGTTTGTTGGTTTGTTGGTTTGTTGGTTTCTTGGTTTGCTGGTTTGTTAGTTTGTTGGTTTGTTGGTTTGTTTGTTTGTTGGCTTGTTGGCATGTTGGTTTGTTGGTTTGTTGGCTAGTTGGTTTGTTGGTTTGTTGGTTTGTTGGTTTGTTGGTTTGTTGGTTTGTTGGTTTGTTGGTTTGTTGGTTTGTTTGTTTGTTGGTTTGTTGGTTTGTTGGTTTGTTCGTTTGCCGGTTTTTTGGTTTGTTGGCTAGTTGGCTTGTTGGTTTATTGGTTTGTTCGCTTGTTGGCTTGTTGGTTTGTTGGTTTGTTGGCTTGTTGGTTTATTTGTTAGTTGGTTTGTTGGTTTGTTGGCTTGTTGGTTTGTTGGTTTGTTGGCTTGTTGGCTTGTTGGTTTGTTGGTTTGTTGGTTTGTTGGTTTGTTGGTTTGTTGGTTTGCTGGTTTATTTGTTTGTTGGTTTGTTGGTTTGTTGGTTTGTTGGTTTGTTGGTTTGTCGGTTGTTAACTTGTTGGTTTGTTAGTTTGTTGGCTTTTTGGTTTGTTGGTTTGTTGGTTTGTTGGTTTGTTAGTTTGTTGGTTTGTTGGCTTGTTGGTTTGTTGGTTTGTTGGTTTTTCGGTTTGTTGGTTTGTTGGTTTGTTGGTTTGTTGGTTTCTTGGTTTGTTGGTTTGTTGGTTTGTTTGTTTGTTGGCTTGTTGGCATGTTAGTTTGTTGGTTTGTTGGCTTGTTGGTTTGTTGGTTTGTTGGTTTGTTTGTTTGTTGGTTTGTTGGTTTGTTGGTTTGTTCGTTTGTTGGTTTTTTGGTTTGTTGGATTGTTGGATTGTTGGTTTGTTGTTTTGTTGGTTTGTTTGTTTGTTGGCTTGTTGGCATGTTGGTTTGTTGGTTTGTTGGTTTGTTGGTTTGTTGGTTTGTTGGTTTGTTGGTTTGTTGGTTTGTTGGTTTGTTTGTTTGTTGGCTTGTTGGCATGTTGGTTTGTTGGTTTGTTGGCTTGTTGGTTTGTTGGTTTGTTGGTTTATTGGTTTGTTGGTTTGTTGGTTTGTTGGTTTGTTGGTTTGTTTGTTTGTTGGTTTGTTGGTTTGTTCGTTTGTTGGTTTGTTGGTTTGTTGGTTTTTTGGTTTTTTGGCTTGTTGGCTTGTTGGTTTGTTGTTTTGTTAACTTGTTGGTTTGTTGGTTTGTTGGTTTGTTGGTTTGTTGGTTTGTTGGTTTGTTGGTTTGTTGGTTTGTTGGTTTGTTGGTTTGTTGGCTTGTTGGCTTGTTGGTTTGTTGGTTTGTTGGTTTGTTGGTTTGCTGGTTTGTTGGTTTGTTGGTTTATTTGTTTGTTGGTTTGTTGGTTTATTGGTTTGCTTGTTTGTTGGTTTGTTAACTTGTTGGTTTGTTAGTTTGTTGGCTTGTTGGCTTGTTGGTTTGTTGGTTTGTTGGTTTGTTGGTTTGTTGGTTTGCTGGTTTATTGGTTTGTTGGTTTGTTGGATTGTTGGCTTGTTATTTTGTTGGTTTGTTGGTTTTTTGGTTTGTTGGTTTGTTGGTTTGTTGGTTTGTTAGTTTGTTGGTTTGTTGGTTTGTCTGATTGTTGGTTTGTTGGTTTGTAGGCATGTTGGTTTGTAGGTTTGTTGGCTTGTTGGTTTGTTGGTTTGTTGGTTTGTTGGTTTGTTAGTTTGTTGGTTTGTTGGTTTGTTGGATTGTTTGTTTGTTGGCTTGTTGGCATGTTGGTTTGATGGTTTGTTGGCTTGTTGGTTCATTGGTTTGTTGGTTTGTTTTGTTTGTTGGTTTGTTGGTTTGTTGGTTTGTATGTTTGTTGGTTTGTTGGTTTGTTGGTTTGTTCGTTTGCTGGTTTTTTGGTTTGTTGGCTTGTTGGCTTGTTGGTTTATTGGTTTGTTGGCTTGTTGGTTTGTTGGTTTATTGTTTTGTTGGCTTTTTGGTTTATTGGTTTGTTGGTTTGTTGGTTTGTTGGTTTGTTGGCTTGTTGGTTTGTTGGTTTGTGGGCTTGTTGGCTTGTTTGTTTGTTGGTTAGTTGGTTTGTTGGTTTGTTGGTTTGTTGGTTTATTTGTTTGTTGGTTTGTTGGTTTGTTGGTTTGTTGGTTTGTTGGTTTGTTGGTTTGTTGGTTTGTTGGTTTGTTGGATTGTTTGTTTGTTGGCTTGTTGGCATGTTGGTTTGTTGGTTTGTTGGCTTGTTGGTTTTTTGGTTTGTTGGCTTGTTGGCTTGTTGGTTTGTTGGTTTGTTGGCTTGTTGGTTTGTTGGTTTGTTGGTTTGTTGGTTTGTTGGTTGTTGGTTTGTTGGTTTGTTGGTTTGTTGGTTTGTCGGTTTGGTGGCTTGTTGGCTTGTTGGTTTGTTGGTGTGTTGGTTTGTTGGTTTGTTGGTTTATTGGTTTATTGGTTTATTTGTTGTTGGTTTGTTGGTTTGTTGGTTTGTTGGTTTGTTAACTTGTTGGTTTGTTAGTTTGTTGGCTTGTTGGTTTGTTGGTTTGTTGGTTTGTTGGTTTGTTGGTTTGTTGGTTTGTTGGTTTGTTGGTTTGTTGGTTTGTTGGTTTGTTGGCTTTTTGGTTTGTTGGTTTGTGGGTTTGTTGGTTTGTTGGTTTGTTGGTTTGTTGGTTTGTTGGTTTGTTGGTTTGTTGGTTTGTTGGTTTGTTGATTTGTTGGTTTGTTTTTTGTTGGCTTGTAGGCATGTTGGTTTGTTGGTTTGTTGTCCTGTTGGTTTTGTTGGTTTGTTGGTTTGTTGGTTTGTTGGTTTGTTGGTTTGTTGGTTTGTTGGTTTGTTTGTTTGTTGGTTTGTTGGTTTGTTGGTTTGTTGGTTTGTTCGTTTGTTGGTTTTTTGGTTTGTTGGCTTGTTGGTTTGTTGGTTTGTTGGTTTGTTGGTTTGTTGGCTTGTTGGTTTGTTGGTTTGTTGGTTTGTTGGTTTCTTGGTTCGTTGGTTTGTTGGTTTGATGGTTTGTTGGTTTGATTGTTTGTTGGCTTGTTGGCATGTTGGTTTGTTGGTTTGTTGGCTTGTTGGTTTGTTGGTTTGTTGGTTTGTTGGTTTGTTGGTTTGTTGGTTTGTTGGTTTGTTGGTTTGTTTGTTTGTTGGTTTGTTGGTTAGTTGGTTTGTTCGTTTGCCGGTTTTTTGGTTTGTTGGCTTGTTGGCTTGTTGGTTTATTGGTTTGTGGGCTTGTTCGTTTGTTGGTTTGTTCGTTTGTTTGTTTGTTGGCTTGTTGGCATGTTGGTTTGTTGGTTTGTTGGCTTGTTGGTTTGTTGGTTTGTTGGTTTGTTGGTTTCTTGGTTTGCTGGTTTGTTAGTTTGTTGGTTTGTTGGTTTGTTTGTTTGTTGGCTTGTTGGCATGTTGGTTTGTTGGTTTGTTGGCTAGTTGGTTTGTTGGTTTGTTGGTTTGTTGGTTTGTTGGTTTGTTGGTTTGTTGGTTTGTTGGTTTGTTGGTTTGTTTGTTTGTTGGTTTGTTGGTTTGTTGGTTTGTTCGTTTGCCGGTTTTTTGGTTTGTTGGCTAGTTGGCTTGTTGGTTTATTGGTTTGTTCGCTTGTTGGCTTGTTGGTTTGTTGGTTTGTTGGCTTGTTGGTTTATTTGTTAGTTGGTTTGTTGGTTTGTTGGCTTGTTGGTTTGTTGGTTTGTTGGCTTGTTGGCTTGTTGGTTTGTTGGTTTGTTGGTTTGTTGGTTTGTTGGTTTGTTGGTTTGCTGGTTTATTTGTTTGTTGGTTTGTTGGTTTGTTGGTTTGTTGGTTTGTTGGTTTGTTGGTTTGTCGGTTGTTAACTTGTTGGTTTGTTAGTTTGTTGGCTTTTTGGTTTGTTGGTTTGTTGGTTTGTTGGTTTGTTAGTTTGTTGGTTTGTTGGCTTGTTGGTTTGTTGGTTTGTTGGTTTTTCGGTTTGTTGGTTTGTTGGTTTGTTGGTTTGTTGGTTTCTTGGTTTGTTGGTTTGTTGGTTTGTTTGTTTGTTGGCTTGTTGGCATGTTAGTTTGTTGGTTTGTTGGCTTGTTGGTTTGTTGGTTTGTTGGTTTGTTTGTTTGTTGGTTTGTTGGTTTGTTGGTTTGTTCGTTTGTTGGTTTTTTGGTTTGTTGGATTGTTGGATTGTTGGTTTGTTGTTTTGTTGGTTTGTTTGTTTGTTGGCTTGTTGGCATGTTGGTTTGTTGGTTTGTTGGTTTGTTGGTTTGTTGGTTTGTTGGTTTGTTGGTTTGTTGGTTTGTTGGTTTGTTTGTTTGTTGGCTTGTTGGCATGTTGGTTTGTTGGTTTGTTGGCTTGTTGGTTTGTTGGTTTGTTGGTTTATTGGTTTGTTGGTTTGTTGGTTTGTTGGTTTGTTGGTTTGTTTGTTTGTTGGTTTGTTGGTTTGTTCGTTTGTTGGTTTGTTGGTTTGTTGGTTTTTTGGTTTTTTGGCTTGTTGGCTTGTTGGTTTGTTGTTTTGTTAACTTGTTGGTTTGTTGGTTTGTTGGTTTGTTGGTTTGTTGGTTTGTTGGTTTGTTGGTTTGTTGGTTTGTTGGTTTGTTGGTTTGTTGGCTTGTTGGCTTGTTGGTTTGTTGGTTTGTTGGTTTGTTGGTTTGCTGGTTTGTTGGTTTGTTGGTTTATTTGTTTGTTGGTTTGTTGGTTTATTGGTTTGCTTGTTTGTTGGTTTGTTAACTTGTTGGTTTGTTAGTTTGTTGGCTTGTTGGCTTGTTGGTTTGTTGGTTTGTTGGTTTGTTGGTTTGTTGGTTTGCTGGTTTATTGGTTTGTTGGTTTGTTGGATTGTTGGCTTGTTATTTTGTTGGTTTGTTGGTTTTTTGGTTTGTTGGTTTGTTGGTTTGTTGGTTTGTTAGTTTGTTGGTTTGTTGGTTTGTCTGATTGTTGGTTTGTTGGTTTGTAGGCATGTTGGTTTGTAGGTTTGTTGGCTTGTTGGTTTGTTGGTTTGTTGGTTTGTTGGTTTGTTAGTTTGTTGGTTTGTTGGTTTGTTGGATTGTTTGTTTGTTGGCTTGTTGGCATGTTGGTTTGATGGTTTGTTGGCTTGTTGGTTCATTGGTTTGTTGGTTTGTTTTGTTTGTTGGTTTGTTGGTTTGTTGGTTTGTATGTTTGTTGGTTTGTTGGTTTGTTGGTTTGTTCGTTTGCTGGTTTTTTGGTTTGTTGGCTTGTTGGCTTGTTGGTTTATTGGTTTGTTGGCTTGTTGGTTTGTTGGTTTATTGTTTTGTTGGCTTTTTGGTTTATTGGTTTGTTGGTTTGTTGGTTTGTTGGTTTGTTGGCTTGTTGGTTTGTTGGTTTGTGGGCTTGTTGGCTTGTTTGTTTGTTGGTTAGTTGGTTTGTTGGTTTGTTGGTTTGTTGGTTTATTTGTTTGTTGGTTTGTTGGTTTGTTGGTTTGTTGGTTTGTTGGTTTGTTGGTTTGTTGGTTTGTTGGTTTGTTGGATTGTTTGTTTGTTGGCTTGTTGGCATGTTGGTTTGTTGGTTTGTTGGCTTGTTGGTTTTTTGGTTTGTTGGCTTGTTGGCTTGTTGGTTTGTTGGTTTGTTGGCTTGTTGGTTTGTTGGTTTGTTGGTTTGTTGGTTTGTTGGTTGTTGGTTTGTTGGTTTGTTGGTTTGTTGGTTTGTCGGTTTGGTGGCTTGTTGGCTTGTTGGTTTGTTGGTGTGTTGGTTTGTTGGTTTGTTGGTTTATTGGTTTATTGGTTTATTTGTTGTTGGTTTGTTGGTTTGTTGGTTTGTTGGTTTGTTAACTTGTTGGTTTGTTAGTTTGTTGGCTTGTTGGTTTGTTGGTTTGTTGGTTTGTTGGTTTGTTGGTTTGTTGGTTTGTTGGTTTGTTGGTTTGTTGGTTTGTTGGTTTGTTGGCTTTTTGGTTTGTTGGTTTGTGGGTTTGTTGGTTTGTTGGTTTGTTGGTTTGTTGGTTTGTTGGTTTGTTGGTTTGTTGGTTTGTTGGTTTGTTGATTTGTTGGTTTGTTTTTTGTTGGCTTGTAGGCATGTTGGTTTGTTGGTTTGTTGTCCTGTTGGTTTTGTTGGTTTGTTGGTTTGTTGGTTTGTTGGTTTGTTGGTTTGTTGGTTTGTTGGTTTGTTTGTTTGTTGGTTTGTTGGTTTGTTGGTTTGTTGGTTTGTTCGTTTGTTGGTTTTTTGGTTTGTTGGCTTGTTGGTTTGTTGGTTTGTTGGTTTGTTGGTTTGTTGGCTTGTTGGTTTGTTGGTTTGTTGGTTTGTTGGTTTCTTGGTTCGTTGGTTTGTTGGTTTGATGGTTTGTTGGTTTGATTGTTTGTTGGCTTGTTGGCATGTTGGTTTGTTGGTTTGTTGGCTTGTTGGTTTGTTGGTTTGTTGGTTTGTTGGTTTGTTGGTTTGTTGGTTTGTTGGTTTGTTGGTTTGTTTGTTTGTTGGTTTGTTGGTTAGTTGGTTTGTTCGTTTGCCGGTTTTTTGGTTTGTTGGCTTGTTGGCTTGTTGGTTTATTGGTTTGTGGGCTTGTTCGTTTGTTGGTTTGTTGGTTTGTTGGTTTATTTGTTTGTTGGTTTGTTGGTTTGTTGGTTTGTTGGCTTGTTGGTTTGTTGGTTTGTTGGCTTGTTGGCTTGTTGGTTTGTTTGTTTGTTGGTTTGTTGGTTTGTTGGTTTGCTGGTTTAATTGTTTGTTGGTTTGTTGGTTTGTTGGTTTGTTGGTTTGTTGGTTTGTTGGTTTGTTGGTTTGTTAACTTGTTGGTTTGTTAGTTTGTTGGCTTTTTGGTTTGTTGGTTTGTTGGTTTGTTGGTTTGTTAATTTGTTGGTTTATTGGCTTGTTGGTTTGTTGGTTTGTTGGTTTTTCGGTTTGTTGGTTTTTTGGTTTGTTGCTTTGTTGGTTTCTTGGTTTCTTGGTTTGTTGGTTTGTTGGTTTGTTTGTTTGTTGGCTTGTTGGCATGTTGGTTTGTTGGTTTGTTGGCTTGTTGGTTTGTTGGTTAGTTGGTTTGTTTGTTTGTTGGTTTGTTGGTTTGTTGGTTTGTTCGTTTGTTGGTTTTTTGGTTTGTTGGTTTGTTGGTTTGTTGGTTTGTTGGTTTGTTGTTTTGTTGGTTTGTTTGTTTGTTGGCTTGCTGGCATGTTGGTTTGTTGGTTTGTTGGTTTGTTGGTTTGTTGGTTTGTTGGTTTGTTGGTTTGTTGGTTTGTTGGTTTGTTGGTTTGTTGGTTTGTTGGTTTGTTGGTTTGTTGGTTTGTTGGTTTGTTGGTTTGTTGGTTTGTTGGTTTGTTGGTTTGTTGGTTTGTTGGTTTGTTGGTTTGTTGGTTTGTTTGTTTGTTGGCTTGTTGGCATGTTGGTTTGTTGGTTTGTTGGTTTGTTGGTTTGTTGGTTTGTTGGTTTGTTGGTTTGTTGGTTTGTTTGTTTGTTTGTTTGTTGGTTTGGTCGTTTGTTGGTTTGTTCGTTTGTTGGTTTTTTGGTTTGTTGGCTTGTTGGCTTGTTGGTTTGTTGTTTTGTTAACTTGTTGGTTTGTGGGTTTGTTGGTTTGTGGGTTTGTTGGTTTGTTGCTTTGTTGGTTTGTTGGTTTGTTGGTTTGTTGGTTTGTTGGTTTGTTGGTTTGTTGGTTTGTTGGTTTGTTGGTTTGTTGGTTTGTTGGTTTGTTGGTTTGTTGGTTTGTTGGTTTGTTGGTTTATTTGTTTGTTGGTTTGTTGGTTTGTTGGTTTGCTGGTTTGTTGATTTGTTAACTTGTTGGTTTGTTAGTTTGTTGGCTTGTTGGCTTGTTGGTTTGTTGGTTTGTTGTTTTGTTGGTTTGTTGGTTTGTTGGTTTGTTGGTTTGTTGGTTTGTTGGATTGTTGGCTTGTTATTTTGTTGGTTTGTTGGTTTTTTGGTTTGTTGGTCTGTTGGTTTGTTGGTTTGATAGTTTGTTGGTTTGTTGGTTTGTCTGTTTGTTGGTTTGTTGGTTTGTTGGCATGTTGGTTTGTAGGTTTGTTGGCTTGTTGGTTTGTTGGTTTGTTGGTTTGTTGGTTTGTTTGTTTGTTAGCTTGTTGGCATGTTGGTTTGTTGGTTTGTTGGCTTGTTGGTTTGTTGGTTTGTTGGTTTGTTGGTTTGTTGGTTTGTATGTTTGTTGGTTTGTTGGTTTGTTGGTTTGTTCGTTTGCTGGTTTTTTGGTTTAATGGCTTTTTGGCTTGTTGGTTTATTGGTTTGTTGGCTTGTTGGTTTGTTGGTTTATTGTTTTTTTTGGCTTTGTTGGTTTATTTGTTTGGTGGTTTGTTGGTTTGTTGGTTTGTTGGCTTGTTGGTTTGTTGGTTTGTTGGCTTGTTGGCTTGTTTGTTTGTTGGTTTGTTGGTTTGTTGGTTTGTTGGTTTGTTGGTTTGTTGGTTTATTTGTTTGTTGGTTTGTTGGTTTGTTGGTTTGTTGGTTTGTTGGTTTGTTGGTTTGTTGGTTTGTTGGTTTGTTGGTTTGTTAACTTGTTGGTTTGTTAGTTTGTTGGCTTTTTGGTTTGTTGGTTTGTTGGTTTGTTAGTTTGTTGGTTTGTTGGTTTGTTGGTTTGGTGGTTTGTTGGCTTGTTGGTTTGTTGGTTTGTTGGTTTTTTGATTTGTTGATTTGTTGGTTTGTTGGTTTGTTAGTTTTTTGGTTTCTTGGTTAGTTGGTTTGTTGGTTTGTTTGTTTGTTCGCTTCTTGGCATGTTGGTTTTTTGGTTTGTTGGCTTGTTGGTTTGTTGTTTTGTTGGTTTGTTTGTTTGTTGGCTTGTTGGCATGTTGGTTTGTTGGTTTGTTGGTTTGTTGGTTTGTTGGTTTGTTGGTTTGTTGGTTTGTTGGTTTGTTGGTTTGTTGGTTTGTTGGTTTGTTGGTTTGTTGGTTTGTTGGTTTGTTGGTTTGTTGGTTTGTTGGTTTGTTGGTTTGTTTGTTTGATTGTTTGTTGGCTTGTTGGCATGTTGGTTTGTTGGTTTGTTGGCTTGTTGGTTTGTTGGTTTGTCGGTTAAGTTGGTTTGTTGGTTTGTTGATTTGTTGGTTTGTTGGTTTGTTTGTTTGTTGGTTTGTTGGTTTGTTAGTTTGTTCGTTTGTTGGTTTTTTGGTTTGTTGGCTTGTTGGTTTGTTGGTTTGTTATGTTGTTCACTTGTTGGTTTGTTGGTTTGTTAGTTTGTTGGTTTGTTGGTTTGTTGGTTTGTTGGTTTGTTGGTTTGTTGGTTTGTTGGTTTGTTGGCTTGTTGGCTTGTTGGTTTGTTGGTTTGTTGGTTTGGTGGTTTGTTGGTTTGTTGGTTTATTTTTTTGTTGGTTTTTTGGTTTGTTGGTTTGCTGGTTTGGTGGTTTGTTAACTTGTTGGTTTGTTAGTTTGTTGGCTTGTTGGTTTGTTAGTTTGTTGGTTTGTTGGTTTGTTGGTTTGTTTTGTTTGTTTGTTGGTTTGATGGTTTGTTGGATTGTTGGCTTGTTATTTTGTTGGTTTGTTGGTATTTTGTTTTTTTCTTTTGTTGGTTTGTTGCTTTGTTAGTTTGTTGATTTGTTGGTTTGTTTGTTTGTTGGTTTGTTGGTTTGTTGGCATGTTGGTTTGTAAGTTTGTTGGCTTGTTGGTTTGTTGGTTTGTTGGTTTGTTCGTTTGTTGGTTTGTTGGTTTGTTGGTTTGTTGGTTTGTTTGTTTGTTGGTTTGTTGGTTTGTTGGTTTGTTCGTTTGTTGGTTTTTTGGTTTGTTGGCTTGTTGGTTTGTTGGTTTGTTGGTTTGTTGGTTTGTTGGTTTGTTGGTTTGTTTGTTTGTTGGTTTGTTGGTTTGTTTGTTGGTTGGTTTGTTGGTTTCTTGGTTTATTGGTTTGTTGCTTTGTTAACTTGTTGGTTTGCTAGTTTGTTGGCTTGTTGGTTTGTTGGTTTGTTGGTTTGTTGGTTTGTTGGTTTGTTGGTTTGTTGGTTTGTTGGTTTGTTGGCTTGTTGGTTTGTTGGTTTGTTGATTTGTTGGTTTATTGGTTTGTTGGTTTGTCGGTTTGTTGGTTTGTTGGTTTGTTGGTTTGTTGGTTTGTTTGTTTGTTGGCTTGTTGGTTTGTTGGTTTGTTGGTTTGTTGGTTTGTTGGCTTGTTGGTTTGTTGTTTTGTTGGTTTGTTGGTTTGTTGGCTTGTTGGTTTGTTGTTTTGTTTGTTTGTTGGTTTGTTGGTTTGTTTGTTTGTTGGCTTGTTGGCATGTTGGTTTGTTGGTTTGTTGGCTTGCTGATTTGTTGGTTTGTTGGTTTGTTGGTTTGTTGGTTTGTTGGTTTGTTTGTTTGTTGGTTTGTTAGTTTGTTGGTTTGTTCGTTTGTTGGTTTTTTGGTTTGTTGGTTTGTTGGCTTGTTGGTTTGTTCGATTGTTGGCTTGTTGGTTTGTTGGTTTGTTGGTTTGTTGGTTTGTTGGTTTGTTGGGTAGTTGGCTTGTTAGTTTGTTGGTTTGTTGGTTTGTTGGTTTGTTGGTTTGTTGGTTTGTTGGTTTGTTGGTTTGTTGGTTTGTTGGTTTGTTGGTTTGTTGGTTTGTTGGTTTGTTTGTTTGTTGGTTTGATCGGTTGTTGGTTTTTGGGTTTGTTGGCTTTTTGGCTTGTTGGTTTGTTGGTTTGTTGGCTTGTTGGTTTGTTGGTTTGTTGGTTTGTTGGTTTATTGGTTTGTTGGTTTATTTGTTTGTTGGTTTGTTGGTTTGTTGGTTTGTTAACTTGTTGGTTTGTTAGTTTGTTGGTTTGTTGGTTTGTTGGTTTGTTGGTTTGTTGGTTTGTTGGTTTATTAGTTTGTTGGCTTATTAGTTTGTTGGTTTGTTGGTTTCTTGGTTTCTTGGTTTGTTGGTTTGTTGGTTTGTTGGTTTGTTGGCTTGTTGGTTTGTTTGTTAGTTGGATTGTTGGCATGTTGGTTTGTTGGTTTGTTGGCTTGTTGGTTTGTTGGTTTGCTGGTTTGTTGGTTTGTTGGTTTGTTGGTTTGTTGGTTTGTTGGTTTGTTGGTTTGTTGGTTTGTTGGTTTGTTGGTTTGTTGGTTTGTTGGTTTGTTGGTTTGTTGCCTTGTTGGTTTGTTATTTTGTTAGTTTGTTGGTTTGTTGGTTTGTTGGTTTGTTTGTTTGTTGGTTTGTTGGTTTGTTGGTTTGTTGGTTTGCTAACTTGTTGGTTTGTTAGTTTGTTGGTTTGTTGGTTTGTTGGTTTGTTGGTTTGTTGGTTTGTTGGTTTGTTGGTTTGTTGGTTTATTAGTTTGTTGGCTTATTAGTTTGTTGGTTTGTTGGTTTGTTGGTTTCTTGGTTTGTTGGTTTGTTGGTTTGTTGGTTTGTTGGTTTGTTGGTTTGCTGGTTTGTTGGTTTGTTGGTTTGTTGGTTTGTTGGTTTGTTTCTTTGTTGGTTTGTTGGTTTGTTGGTTTGTTCGTTTGTTGGTTTTTTGGTTTGTTGGCTTTTTGGCTTGTTGGTTTGTTGGTTTGTTGGCTTGTTGGTTTGTTGGTTTGTTGGTTTGTTGGTTGGTTGGTTTGTTGGTTTGTTGGTTTGTTGGTTTGTTGGTTTATTTGTTTGTTGGCTTGTTGGTTTGTTGGTTTGTAGGTTTGTTGGTTTGTTTGTTTGTTGGCTTGTTGGTTTGTTGGTTTGTTGGTTTGTTGGTTTGTTGGTTTGTTGGTTTGTTGGTTTGTTGGTTTGTTGGTTTTTGGTTAGTTTGTTTGTTGGTTTGTTGGTTTGTTGGTTTGTTCGTTTGTTGGTTATTTGGTTTGTTGGCTTGTTGGTTTGTTGGTTTGTTGGTTTGTTGGTTTGTTGATTCGTTGGTTTTTTTGTTTGTTGGCTTGTTGGCATGTTGGTTTGTTGGTTTGTTGGCTTGTTGGTTTGTTGGTTTGTTGGTTTGTTGGTTTGTTGGTTTTTTGGTTTGTTGGTTTGTTTGTTTGTTGGCTTCTTGGCATGTTGGTTTGTTGGTTTGTTGGTTTGTTGGTTTGTGGGTTTGTTGGTTTGCTGGTTTGTTGGTTTGTTTGTTTGTTGGTTTGTTGGTTTGTTGGTTTGTTCGTTGGTTGTTTTTTTGGTTTGTTGGCTTGTTGGCTTGTTGGTTTTTGGTTTGTTGGCTTGTTGGTTTGTTGGCTTGTTGGTTTGTTGGTTTGTTGGTTTGTTGGTTTGTTGGTTTATTTGTTTGTTGGTTTGTTGTTTTGTTGGTTTGTTGGTTTGTTGGTTTGTTGGTTTGTTGGCTTGTTGGTTTGTTGGTTTGTTGGTTTTTTGGTTTGTTGGTTTGTTGGTTTGTTGGTTTGTTGGTTTGTTGGTTTGTTTGTTTGTTGGTTTGATCGGTTGTTGGTTTTTGGGTTTGTTGGCTTTTTGGCTTGTTGGTTTGTTGGTTTGTTGGCTTGTTGGTTTGTTGGTTTGTTGGTTTGTTGGTTTGTTGGTTTATTGGTTTGTTGGTTTATTTGTTTGTTGGTTTGTTGGTTTGTTGGTTTGTTAACTTGTTGGTTTGTTAGTTTGTTGGTTTGTTAGTTTGTTGGTTTGTTGGTTTGTTGGTTTGTTGGTTTGTTGGTTAGTTGGTTTATTAGTTTGTTGGCTTATTAGTTTGTTGGTTTGTTGGTTTGTTGGTTTCTTGGTTTGTTATTTTGTTGGTTTGTTGGCTTGTTGGTTTGTTTGTTAGTTGGATTGTTGGCATGTTGGTTTGTTGGTTTGTTGGCTTGTTGGTTTGTTGGTTTGTTGATTTGTTGGTTTGTTTGTTTGTTGGTTTGTTGGTTTGTTGGTTTGTTGGTTTGCTAACTTGTTGGTTTGTTAGTTTGTTGGTTTGTTGGTTTGTTGGTTTTTTGGTTTGTTGGTTTGTTGGTTTATTAGTTTGTTGGCTTATTAGTTTGTTGGTTTGTTGGTTTGTTGGTTTCTTGGTTTGTTGGTTTGTTGGTTTGTTGGTTTGTTGGTTTGCTGGTTTGTTGGTTTGTTGGTTTGTTGGTTTGTTGGTTTGTTTCTTTGTTGGTTTGTTGGTTTGTTGGTTTGTTGGTTTGTTCGTTTGTTGGTTTTTTGGTTTGTTGGCTTTTTGGCTTGTTGGTTTGTTGGTTTGTTGGCTTGTTGGTTTGTTGGTTTGTTGGTTTGTTGGTTGGTTGGTTTGTTGGTTTGTTGGTTTGTTGGTTTATTTGTTTGTTGGCTTGTTGGTTTGTTGGTTTGTAGGTTTGTTGGTTTGTTTGTTTGTTGGCTTGTTGGTTTGTTGGTTTGTTGGTTTGTTGGTTTGTTGGTTTGTTGGTTTGTTGGTTTGTTGGTTTTTGGTTTGTTTGTTTGTTGGTTTGTTGGTTTGTTGGTTTGTTGGTTTGTTGGTTTGTTGGTTTGTTCGTTTGTTGGTTATTTGGTTTGTTGGTTTGTTGATTCGTTGGTTTTTTTGTTTGTTGGCTTGTTGGCATGTTGGTTTCTTGGTTTGTTGGCTGTTGAATTGTTGGTTTGTTGGTTTGTTGGTTTGTTGGTTTTTTGGTTTGTTGGTTTGTTTGTTTGTTGGCTTGTTGGCATGTTGGTTTGTTGGTTTGTTGGTTTGTTGGTTTGTGGGTTTGTTGGTTTGTTGGTTTGTTGGTTTGTTTGTTTGTTGGTTTGTTGGTTTGTTGGTTTGTTCGTTGGTTGTTTTTTTGGTTTGTTGGCTTGTTGGCTTGTTGGTTTTTGGTTTGTTGGCTTGTTGGTTTGTTGGTTTGTTGGTTTGTTGGTTTGTTGGTTTATTTGTTTGTTGGTTTGTTGTTTTGTTGGTTTGTTGGTTTGTTGGTTTGTTGGTTTGTTGGCTTGTTAGTTTGTTGGTTTGTTGGTTTTTTGGTTTGTTGGTTTGTTGGTTTGTTGGTTTGTTGGTTTGTTAGTTTGTTGGTTTGTTGGTTTGTTTGTTTGTTGGCTTATTAGCATGTTGGTTTGTTGGTTTGTTAGCTTGTTGGTCTGTTGATTTGTTGGTTTCTTGGTTTGTTGGTTTGTTTGTTTGTTGGTTTGTTGGTTTGTTTGTTTGTTGGCTTGTTGGCATGTTGGTTTGTTGGTTTGTTGGCGAGTTGTTTTGTTGGTTTGTTGGTGGGTTGGTGGGTTGGTTTGTTGGTTTGTTTGTTTGTTTGTTTGTTGGTTTGTTGGTTTGTTGGTTTGTTCGTTTGTTGGTTTTTTGGTTTGTTGGCTTGTTGGCTTCTTGGTTTGTTGGTTTGTTGGCTTGTTGGTTTGTTGGCTTGTTCGTTTGCTGGTTTGTTGGTTTGTTGGTTTGTTGGTTTGTTGGTTTGTTGGTTTTTTGGTTTGTTTATTTGTTGGCTTGTTGGCATGTTGGTTTGTTGGTTTGTTGACTTGTTGGTTTGTTGGTTTGTTGGTTTGTTGGTTTGTTTGTTTGTTGGTTTGTTGGTTTGTTGGTTTGTTGGCATGTTGGTTTGTTGGCTTGTTGGTTTGTTGGTTTGTTGGTTTGTTGGTTTGTTGGTTTGTTGGTTTGTTGGTTTTTTGGTTTGTTAGTTTGTTGGTTTGTTGGTTTGTTGGTTTGTTTGTTTGTTGGCTTGTTGGCTTGTTGGCATGTTGGTTTGTTGGTTTGTTGGCTTGTTGGTTTGTTGGTTTGTTGGTTTGTTGGTTTGTTGCTTTGTTGGTTTGTTGGTTTGTTGGTTTCTTGGTTTGTTGGTTTGTTGGTTTGTTAATTTGTTGGCTTGTTAGTTTGTTGGCTTGTAGGTTTATTGTTTTGTTGGTTTGTTGGTTTGTTGGTTTGTTGGTTTGTTGGCTTGTTGGTTTGTTGGTTTGTTGGTTTGTTGGTTTGTTGGTTTGTTGGTTTGTTTGTTTGTTGGCTTGTTGGCATGTTGGTTTGTTGGTTTGTTGGTTTGTTGGTTTGTTGGTTTGTTGGTTTGTTGGATTGTTTGTTTGTTGGTTTGTTGGTTTGTTGGTTTGTTCGTTTGGTGGTTTTTTGGTTTGTTGGCTTGTTGGCTTGTTGGTTTGTTGGTTTGTTAGAATTGTTGGTTTGTTGGTTTGTTGGTTTGTTGGTTTGTTGGTTTGTAGGTTTGTTGGTTTGTTGGTTTGTTTGTTTGTGGGTTTGTTGGTTTGTTGGTTTGTTCGTTTGTTGGTTTTTTGGTTTGTTTTCTTGTTGGCTTGTTGGTTTGTTGGTTTGTTAGAATTATTGGTTTGTTGGTTTGTTGGTTTGTTGGTTTGTTGGTTTGTTGGTTTGTTGGTTTGTTGGTTTATTTGTTTGTTGGCTTGTTGGTTTGTTGGTTTGTTGGTTTGTTGGTTTGTTGGTTTGTTAACTTGTTGGTTTGTTAGTTTGTTGGCTTGTTGGTTTGTTGGTTTGTTAGTTTGTTGGTTTGTTGGTTTGTTTGTTTGTTGAATTGTTGGTTTGTTGGCTTGTTGGTTTGTTGATTTGTTGGTTTTTTGGTTTGTTGGTTTGTTGGTTTGTTGGTTTGTTGGGTTGTTGGTTTGTTGGTTTGCTGGTTTGTTTGTTTGTTGGCTTGTTGGCATGTTGGTTTGTTGGTTTGTTGGCTTGTTGGTTTTTTGGTTTGTTGGTTTGTTGGTTTGTTGGTTTGTTGGTTTGTTGGTTTGTTGGTTTATTGGTTTTTTGGTTTGTTAGTTTGTTGGTTTGTTGGTTTGTTGGTTTGTTTGTTTGTTGGCTTGTTGGCTTGTTGGCATGTTGGTTTGTTGGTTTGTTGGCTTGTTGGTTTGTGGGTTTGTTGGTTTGTTGGTTTGTTGGTTTGTTGGCTTGTTGGCTTGTTGGTTTGTTGGTTTGTTGGTTTGTTGGTTTGTTGGTTTGTTTGTTTGTTATCTTGTTGGTTTGTTGGTTTCATTGGCTTGTTGGTTTGTTGGTTTGTTGGTTTGTTGGTTTGTTGGTTTGTAGGTTTGTTGGTTTGTTTGTTTGTTGGTTTGTTTGTTTGTTGGTTTGTTGGTTTGTTGGTTGGTTCGTTTGTTGGTTTTTTGGTTTGTTGGCTTGTTGGCTTGTTGGTTTGTTGGTTTGTTGGCTTGTTGATTTGTTGGTTTGTTGGTTTGTTGGTTTGTTGGTTTGTTGGTTTGTTGGTTTATTTGTTTGTTGGTTTGTTGGTTTGTTGGTTTGTTGGTTTGTTGGTTTGTTGGTTTGTTGGTTTGTTGGTTTGTTGGTTTGTTAACTTGTTGGTTTGTTAGTTTGTTGGCTTGTTGGCTTGTTGGTTTGTTAGTTTGTTGGTTTGTTGGCTTGTTGTTTTGTTGGTTTGTTGGCTTGTTGGTTTGTTGGTTTGTTGGTTTGTTGGTTTGTTGGCTTGTTGGTTTGTTGGTTTGTTGGTTTGTTGGTTTGTTGGTGGGTTGGTGGGTTGGTGGGTTGGTTTGTTGGTGTGTTGGTTTATTGTTTTTTTTGGCTTGTTGGTTTATTTGTTTGGTGGTTTGTTGGTTTGTTGTTTTGTTGGCTTGTTGGTTTGTTGGTTTGTTGGCTTGTTGGCTTGTTTGTTTGTTGGTTTGTTGGTTTGTTGGTTTGTTGGTTTGTTGGTTTGTTGGTTTATTTATTTGTTGATTTGTTGGTTTGTTGGTTTGTTGGTTTGTTGGTTTGTTGGTTTGTTGGTTTGTTGGTTTGTTGGTTTGTTAACTTGTTGGTTTGTTAGTTTGTTGGCTTTTTGGTTTGTTGGTTTGTTAGTTTGTTAGTTTGTTGGTTTGGTGGTTTGTTGGCTTGTTTGTTTGTTGGTTTGTTGGTTTGTTCGTTTGTTCGTTTGTTGGTTTTTTGGTTTGTTGGTTTGTTGGTTTGTTGGTTTGTTGTTTTGTTGGTTTGTTTGTTTGTTGGCTTGTTGGCATATTGGTTTGTTGGTTTGTTGGTTTGTTGGTTTGTTCGTTTGTTGGTTTGTTGGTTTGTTGGTTTGTTAGTTTGTTGGTTTGTTTGTTTGTTGGCTTGTTGGCATGTTGGTTTGTTGGTTTGTTGGCTTGTTGGTTTGTTGGTTTGTCGGTTTAGTTGGTTTGTTGGTTTGTTGGTTTGCTGGTTTGTTGGTTTCTTTGTTTGTTGGTTTGTTGGCTTGTTCGTTTGTTCGTTTGTTGGTTTTTTGGTTTGTTGGATTGTTGGCTTGTTGGTTTGTTATTTTGTTCACTTGTTGGTTTGTTGGTTTGTTGGTTTGTTAGTTTGTTGGTTTGTTGGTTTGTTGGTTTGTTTGGTTTGTTGGTTTGTTGGCTTGTTGGCTTGTTGGTTTGTTGGTTTGTTGGTTTGGTAGTTTGTTGGTTTGTTGGTTTATTTGTTTGTTGGTTTGTTGGTTTGTTGGTTTGATTGTTTTATTGGTTTGTTAACTTGTTGGTTTGTTAGTTTGTTGGCTTGTTGGTTTGTTAGATTGTTGGTTTGTTGGTTTGTTGGTTTGTTGGTTTGTTGGTTTGTTGGTTTGTTGGTTTGATGGTTTGTTGGATTGTTGGCTTGTTATTTTGTTGGTTTGTTGGTATTTTGTTTTTTTCTTTTGTTGGTTTGTTGCTTTGTTAGTTTGTTGATTTGTTGGTTTGTTTGTTTGTTGGTTTGTTGGTTTGTTGGCATGTTGGTTTGTAAGTTTGTTGGCTTGTTGGTTTGTTGGTTTGTTGGTTTGTTCGTTTGTTGGTTTGTTGGTTTGTTGGTTTGTTTGTTTTTGGTTTGTTGGTTTGTTGGTTTGTTCGTTTGTTGGTTTTTTGGTTTGTTGGCTTGTTGGTTTGTTGGTTTGTTGGTTTGTTGGTTTGTTGGTTTGTTGGTTTGTTGGTTTGTTTGTTTGTTGGCTTGTTGGCATGTTGGTTTGTTGGTTTGTTGGCTTGTTGGTTTGTTGATTTGTTGGTTTGTTGGTTTGTTGGTTTGTTGGTTTGTTGGTTTGTTGGTTTGTTTGTTTGTTTGTTTGTTGACTTGTTGGCGTGTTGGTTTGTTGGTTTGTTGGCTTGTTGGTTTGTTGGTTTGTCGCTTTGTTGGTTTGTTGGTTTGTTGGTTTGTTTGTTTGTTTGTTTATTGGTTTGTTGGTTTTTTCGTTTGTTGGTTTCTTGGTTTGTTGATTTGTTCGTTTGTTGGTTTGTTGGTTTGTTGGTTTGTTTGTTTGTTGGTTTGTTGGTTTGTTGGTTTGTTGGTTTATTGGTTTGTTGCTTTGTTAACTTGTTGTTTTGCTAGTTTGTTGGCTTTTTGGTTTGTTGGTTTGTTGGTTTGTTGGTTTGTTGGTTTGTTGGTTTGTTGGCTTGTTGGTTTGTTGGTTTGTTGATTTGTTGGTTTGTTGGTTTGTTGGTTTGTCGGTTTGTTGGTTTGTTGGTTTGTTGGTTTGTTTGTTTGTTGAATTGTTGGTTTGTTGGCTTGTTGGTTTGTTGATTTGTTGGTTTTTTGTTTGTTGGTTTGTTGGTTTGTTGGTTTGTTGGTTTGTTGGTTTGTTGGTTTGCTGGTTTGTTTGTTTGTTGGCTTGTTGGCATGTTGGTTTGTTGGTTTGTTGGCTTGTTGGTTTTTTGGTTTGTTGGTTTGTTGGTTTGTTGGTTTGTTGGTTTGTTGGTTTGTTGGTTTATTGGTTTTTTGGTTTGTTAGTTTGTTGGTTTGTTGGTTTGTTTGTTTGTTGGCTTGTTGGCTTGTTGGCATGTTGGTTTGTTGGTTTGTTGGCTTGTTGGTTTGTGGGTTTGTTGGTTTGTTGGTTTGTTGGTTTGTTGGCTTGTTGGCTTGTTGGTTTGTTGGTTTGTTGGTTTGTTGGTTTGTTGGTTTGTTGGTTTGTTTGTTTGTTGTCTTGTTGGTTTGTTGGTTTCATTGGCTTGTTGGTTTGTTGGTTTGTTGGTTTGTTGGTTTGTTGGTTTGTTGGTTTGTTGGTTTGTTTGTTTGTTGGTTTGTTTGTTTGTTGGTTTGTTGGTTTGTTGTTTGGTTCGTTTGTTGGTTTTTTGGTTTGTTGGCTTGTTGGCTTGTTGGTTTGTTGGTTTGTTGGCTTGTTGATTTGTTGGTTTGTTGGTTTGTTGGTTTGTTGGTTTGTTGGTTTGTTGGTTTATTTGTTTGTTGGTTTGTTGGTTTGTTGGTTTGTTGGTTTGTTGGTTTGTTGGTTTGTTGGTTTGTTGGTTTGTTGGTTTGTTAACTTGTTGGTTTGTTAGTTTGTTGGCTTGTTGGCTTGTTGGTTTGTTAGTTTGTTGGTTTGTTGGCTTGTTGTTTTGTTGGTTTGTTGGCTTGTTGGTTTGTTGGTTTGTTGGTTTGTTGGCTTGTTGGTTTGTTGGTTTGTTGGTTTGTTGGTTTGTTGGTGGGTTGGTGGGTTGGTGGGTTGGTTTGTTGGTTTGTTGGTTTATTGTTTTTTTTGGCTTGTTGGTTTATTTGTTTGGTGGTTTGTTGGTTTGTTGTTTTGTTGGCTTGTTGGTTTGTTGGTTTGTTGGCTTGTTGGCTTGTTTGTTTGTTGGTTTGTTGGTTTGTTGGTTTGTTGGTTTGTTGGTTTGTTGGTTTATTTATTTGTTGATTTGTTGGTTTGTTGGTTTGTTGGTTTGTTGGTTTGTTGGTTTGTTGGTTTGTTGGTTTGTTAACTTGTTGGTTTGTTAGTTTGTTGGCTTTTTGGTTTGTTGGTTTGTTAGTTTGTTAGTTTGTTGGTTTGGTGGTTTGTTGGCTTGTTTGTTTGTTGGTTTGTTGGTTTGTTCGTTTGTTCGTTTGTTGGTTTTTTGGTTTGTTGGTTTGTTGGTTTGTTGGTTTGTTGTTTTGTTGGTTTGTTTGTTTGTTGGCTTGTTGGCATATTGGTTTGTTGGTTTGTTGGTTTGTTGGTTTGTTGGTTTGTTCGTTTGTTGGTTTGTTGGTTTGTTGGTTTGTTAGTTTGTTGGTTTGTTTGTTTGTTGGCTTGTTGGCATGTTGGTTTGTTGGTTTGTTGGCTTGTTGGTTTGTTGGTTTGTCGGTTTAGTTGGTTTGTTGGTTTGTTGGTTTGCTGGTTTGTTGGTTTCTTTGTTTGTTGGTTTGTTGGCTTGTTCGTTTGTTCGTTTGTTGGTTTTTTGGTTTGTTGGATTGTTGGCTTGTTGGTTTGTTATTTTGTTCACTTGTTGGTTTGTTGGTTTGTTGGTTTGTTAGTTTGTTGGTTTGTTGGTTTGTTGGTTTGTTTGGTTTGTTGGTTTGTTGGCTTGTTGGCTTGTTGGTTTGTTGGTTTGTTGGTTTGGTAGTTTGTTGGTTTGTTGGTTTATTTGTTTGTTGGTTTGTTGGTTTGTTGGTTTGATTGTTTTATTGGTTTGTTAACTTGTTGGTTTGTTAGTTTGTTGGCTTGTTGGTTTGTTAGATTGTTGGTTTGTTGGTTTGTTGGTTTGTTGGTTTGTTGGTTTGTTGGTTTGATGGTTTGTTGGATTGTTGGCTTGTTATTTTGTTGGTTTGTTGGTATTTTGTTTTTTTCTTTTGTTGGTTTGTTGCTTTGTTAGTTTGTTGATTTGTTGGTTTGTTTGTTTGTTGGTTTGTTGGTTTGTTGGCATGTTGGTTTGTAAGGTTGTTGGCTTGTTGGTTTGTTGGTTTGTTGGTTTGTTCGTTTGTTGGTTTGTTGGTTTGTTGGTTTGTTTGTTTTTGGTTTGTTGGTTTGTTGGTTTGTTCGTTTGTTGGTTTTTTGGTTTGTTGGTTTGTTGGTTTGTTGGTTTGTTTGTTTGTTGGCTTGTTGGCATGTTGGTTTGTTGGTTTGTTGGCTTGTTGGTTTGTTGATTTGTTGGTTTGTTGGTTTGTTGGTTTGTTGGTTTGTTGGTTTGTTGGTTTGTTTGTTTGTTTGTTTGTTGACTTGTTGGCGTGTTGGTTTGTTGGTTTGTTGGCTTGTTGGTTTGTTGGTTTGTCGCTTTGTTGGTTTGTTGGTTTGTTGGTTTGTTTGTTTGTTTGTTTATTGGTTTTTTCGTTTGTTGGTTTCTTGGTTTGTTGATTTGTTCGTTTGTTAGTTTGTTGGTTTGTTGGTTTGTTTGTTTGTTGGTTTGTTGGTTTGTTGGTTTATTGGTTTGTTGCTTTGTTAACTTGTTGTTTTGCTAGTTTGTTGGCTTTTTGGTTTGTTGGTTTGTTGGTTTGTTGGTTTGTTGGTTTGTTGGTTTGTTGGTTTGTTGGCTTGTTGGTTTGTTGGTTTGTTGATTTGTTGGTTTGTTGGTTTGTTGGTTTGTCGGTTTGTTGGTTTGTTGGTTTGTTGGTTTGTTGGTTTGTTGGTTTGTTTGTTTGTTGGCTTGTTGGTTTGTTGGTTTGTTGGTTTGTTGGCTTGTTGGTTTGTTGGTTTGTTGGTTTGTTGGTTTGTTGGCTGGTTGGTTTGTTGTTTTGTTTGTTTGTTGGTTTGTTGGTTTGTTTGTTTGTTGGCTTGTTGGCATGTTGGTTTGTTGGTTTGTTGGCTTGCTGATTTGTTGGTTTGTTGGTTTGTTGGTTTGTTGGTTTGTTGGTTTGTTTGTTTGTTGGTTTGTTGGTTTGTTGGTTTGTTCGTTTGTTAGTTTTTTGGTTTGTTGGCTTGTTGGCTTGTTGGTTTGTTCGATTGTTGGCTTGTTGGTTTGTTGGTTTGTTGGTTTGTTGGTTTGTTAGTTTGTTGGTTTGTTGGTTTGTTGGTTTGTTGGTTTGTTGGTTTGTTGGTTTGTTGGTTTGTTGGTTTGTTGGTTTGTTGGAATGTTGGTTTGTTGGTTTGTTGGCTTGTTGGTTTGTTGGTTTGTTGGTTTGTTGGTTTGATGGTTTGTTGGTTTGTTGGTTTGTTAGTTTGTTGGTTTGTTGGTTTGGTAGTTTGTTGGCTTGTTGGTTTGTTGGTTTGTTGGTTTTTTGGTTTGTTGGTTTGTTGGTTTGTTGGTTTGTTAGTTTGTTGGTTTCTTGGTTTGTTGGTTTGTTGGTTTGTTTGTTTGTAGGCTTCTTGGCATGTTGGTTTTTTGGTTTGTTGGCTTGTTGGTTTGTTGGTTTGTTGGTTTGTTTGTTTGTTGGTTTGTTGGTTTGTTGGTTTGTTCGTTTGTTGGTTTTTTGGTTTGTTGGTTTGTTGGTTTGTTGGTTTGTTGTTTTGTTGGTTGGTTTGTTTGTTGGCTTGTTGGCATGTTGGTTTGTTGGTTTGTTGGTTTGTTGGTTTGTTGGTTTGTTGGTTTGTTGGTTTGTTGGTTTGTTGGTTTGTTGGTTTGTTGGTTTGTTGGTTTGTTGGTTTGTTGGTTTGTTGGTTTGTTGGTTTGTTGGTTTGTTGGTTTGTTGGTTTGTTGGTTGGTTTGTTTGTTGGCTTGTTGGCATGTTGGTTTGTTGGTTTGTTGGCTTGTTGGTTTGTTGGTTTGTCGGTTTAGTTGGTTTGTTGGTTTGTTGGTTTGTTGGTTTGTTTGTTTGTTGGTTTGTTGGTTTGTTAGTTTGTTCGTTTGTTGGTTTTTTGGTTTGTTGGCTTGTTGGCTTGTTGGTTTGTTATTTTGTTCACTTGTTGGTTTGTTGGTTTGTTGGTTTGTTAGTTTGTTGGTTTGTTGGTTTGTTGGTTTGTTTGGTTTGTTGGTTTGTTGGCTTGTTGGCTTGTTGGTTTTGTTGGTTTGTTGGTTTTGTGGTTTGTTGGTTTGTTGGTTTATTTGTTTGTTGGTTTGTTGGTTGGTTTGTTTGTTGGCTTGTTGGCATGTTGGTTTGTTGGTTTGTTGGCTTGTTGGTTTGTTGGTTTGTCGGTTTAGTTGGTTTGTTGGTTTGTTGGTTTCTTGGTTTGTTTGTTTGTTGGTTTGTTGGTTTGTTAGTTTGTTCGTTTGTTGGTTTTTTGGTTTGTTGGCTTGTTGGCTTGTTGGTTTGTTATTTTGTTCACTTGTTGGTGTGTTGGTTTGTTGGTTTGTTAGTTTGTTGGTTTGTTGGTTTGTTGGTTTGTTTGGTTTGTTGGTTTGTTGGCTTGTTGGCTTGTTGGTTTTGTTGGTTTGTTGGTTTGGTGGTTTGTTGGTTTGTTGGTTTATTTGTTTGTTGGTTTGTTGGTTTGTTGGTTTGTTGGTTTGTTAACTTGTTGGTTTGTTAGTTTGTTGGCTTGTTGGTTTGTTGGTTTGTTAGTTTGTTGGTTTGTTGGTTTGTTTGTTTGTTGGCTTGTTGGCATGTTGGTTTGTTGGTTTGTTGGCTTGTTGGTTTTTTGGTTTGTTGGTTTGTTGGTTTGTTGGTTTGTTGGTTTGTTGGTTTGTTGGTTTGTTGGTTTATTGGTTTTTTGGTTTGTTAGTTTGTTGGTTTGTTGGTTTGTTGGTTTGTTTGTTTGTTGGCTTGTTGGCTTGTTGGCATGTTGGTTTGTTGGTTTGTTGGCTTGTTGGTTTGTGGGTTTGTTGGTTTGTTGGTTTGTTGGTTTGTTGGTTTTTTGGATTGTTGGTTTGTTGGTTTGTTGGTTTGTTAACTTGTTGGTTTGTTAGTTTGTTGGCTTGTAGGTTTGTTGGTTTGTTGGTTTGTTGGTTTGTTGGTTTGTTGGTTTGTTGGCTTGTTGGCTTGTTGGTTTGTTGGTTTGTTGGTTTGTTGGTTTGTTGGTTTGTTTGTTTGTTGTCTTGTTGGCATGTTGGTTTGTTGGTTTCATTGGCTTGTTGGTTTGTTGGTTTGTTGGTTTTTTGGTTTGTTGGTTTGTTGGTTTGTTTGTTTGTTGGTTTGTTTGTTTGTTGGTTTGTTGGTTTGTTGGTTGGTTCGTTTGTTGGTTTTTTGGTTTGTTGGCTTGTTGGCTTGTTGGTTTGTTGGTTTGTTGGCTTGTTGGTTTGTTGGTTTGTTGGTTTGTTGGTTTGTTGGTTTGTTGGTTTGTTGGTTTATTTGTTTGTTGGTTTGTTGGTTTGTTGGTTTGTTGGTTTGTGGGTTTGTTGGTTTGTTGGTTTGTTAACTTGTTGGTTTGTTAGTTTGTTGGCTTGTTGGTTTGTTGGTTTGTTAGTTTGTTGGTTTGTTGGCTTGTTGTTTTGTTGGTTTGTTGGCTTGTTGGTTTGTTGGTTTGTTGGTTTGTTGGCTTGTTGGTTTGTTGGTTTGTTGGTTTGTTGGTTTGTTGGTGGGTTGGTTTGTTGGTGTGTTGGTTTATCGTTTTTTTTGGCTTGTTAGTTTATTTGTTTGGTGGTTTGTTGGTTTGTTGGTTTGTTGGCTTGTTGGTTTGTTGGTTTGTTGGCTTGTTGGCTTGCTTGTTTGTTGGTTTGTTGGTTTGTTGGTTTGTTGGTTTGTTGGTTTGTTGGTTTATTTGTTTGTTGGTTTGTTGGTTTGTTGGTTTGTTGGTTTGTTGGTTTGTTGGTTTGTTGGTTTGTTGGTTTGTTAACTTGTTGGTTTGTTAGTTTGTTGGCTTTTTGGTTTGTTGGTTTGTTAGTTTGTTGGTTTGTTGGTTTGGTGGTTTGTTGGCTTGTTGGTTTGTTGGTTTGTTGGTTTTTTGGTTTGCTGGTTTGTTGGTTTGTTGGTTTGTTAGTTTGTTGGTTTCTTGGTTTGTTGGTTTGTTGGTTTGTTTGTTTGTTGGCTTCTTGGCATGTTGGTTTTTTGGTTTGTTGGCTTGTTGGTTTGTTGGTTTGTTGTTTGTTTGTTGTATTGTTGGTTTGTTGGTTTGTTCGTTTGTTGGTTTTTTGGTTTGTTGGTTTGTTGGTTTGTTGGTTTGTTTGTTTGTTGGCTTGTTGGCATGTTGGTTTGTTGGTTTGTTGGTTTGTTGGTTTGTTGGTTTGTTGGTTTGTTGGTTTGTTGGTTTGTTGGTTTGTTCGTTTGTTGGTTTGTTGGTTTGTTGGTTTGTTAGTTTGTTGGTTTGTTTGTTTGTTGGCTTGTTGGCATGTTGGTTTATTGGTTTGTTGGCTTGTTGGTTTGTTGGTTTGTCGGTTTAGTTGGTTTGTTGGTTTGTTGGTTTGTTGGTTTGTTGGTTTCTTTGTTTGTTGGTTTGTTGGTTTGTTAGTTTGTTCGTTTGTTGGTTTTTCGGTTTGTTGGCTTGTTGGCTTGTTGGTTTGTTATTTTGTTCACTTGTTGGTTTGTTGGTTTGTTGGTTTGTTAGTTTGTTGGTTTGTTGATTTGTTGGTTTGTTTGGTTTGTTGGTTTGTTGGCTTGTTTGCTTGTTGGTTTGTTGGTTTGTTGGTTTGGTAGTTTGTTGGTTTGTTGGTTTATTTGTTTGTTGGTTTGTTGGTTTGTTGGTTTGCTGGTTTGGTGGTTTGTTAACTTGTTGGTTTGTTAGTTTGTTGGCTTGTTGGTTTGTTAGATTGTTGGTTTGTTGGTTTGTTGGTTTGTTGGTTTGTTGGTTTGTTGGTTTGATGGTTTGTTGGATTGTTGGCTTGTTATTTTGTTGGTTTGTTGGTATTTTGTTTTTTTCTTTTGTTGGTTTGTTGCTTTGTTAGTTTGTTGATTTGTTGGTTTGTTTGTTTGTTGGTTTGTTGGTTTGTTGGCATGTTGGTTTGTAAGTTTGTTGGCTTGTTGGTTTGTTGGTTTGTTGGTTTGTTCGTTTGTTGGTTTGTTGGTTTGTTGGTTTGTTTGTTTGTTGGTTTTTTGGTTTGTTCGTTTGTTGGTTTTTTGGTTTGTTGGCTTGTTGGTTTGTTGGTTTGTTCGGTTGTTGGTTTGTTGGTTTTTTGGTTTGTTGGTTTGTTTGTTTGTTGGCTTGTTGGCTTGTTGGTTTGTTGGTTTGTTGGCTTGTTGGTTTGTTGGTTTGTTGGTTTGTTGGTTTGTTGGTTTGTCGCTTTGTTGGTTTGTTGGTTTGTTGGTTTGTTTGTTTGTTGGTTTGTTGGTTTGTTGGTTTTTTCGTTTGTTGGTTTTTTGGTTTGTTTGTTTGTTCGTTTGTTGGTTTGTTGGTTTGTTGGTTTGTTTGTTTGCTGGTTTGTTGGTTTGTTGGTTTATTGGTTTGTTGCATTGTTAACTTGTTGGTTTGCTAGTTTGTTGGCTTTTTGGTTTGTTGGTTTGTTGGTTTGTTGGTTTGTTGGTTTGTTTGTTTGTTGGCTTGTTGGTGTGTTGGTTTGTTGATTTGTTGGTCTGTTGGTTTGTTGGTTTGTCGGTTTGTTGGTTTGTTGGTTTGTTGGTTTGTTGGTTTGTTTGTTTGTTGGCTTGTTGGTTTGTTGGTTTGTTGGTTTGTTGGCTTGTTGGTTTGTTGGTTTGTTGGTTTGTTGGTTTGTTGGTTTGTTGGTTTGTTGGTTTGTTTGTTTGTTGGTTTGTTGGTTTGTTGGTTTGTTCGTTTGTTGGTTTTTTGGTTTGTTGGCTTGTTGGTTTGTTGGTTTGTTGGTTTGTTGGTTTGTTGGTTTGTTTGTTTGTTGGCTTGTTGGCATGTTGGTTTGTTGGTTTGTTGGCTTGTTGTTTTGTTGGTTTGTTGGTTTGTTGGTTTGTTAGTTTGTCGCTTTGTTGGTTTGTTGGTTTGTTGGTTTGTTTGTTTGTTGGTTTGTTGGTTTGTTGGTTTTTTCGTTTGTTGGTTTTTTGGTTTGTTGGTTTGTTCGTTTGTTGGTTTGTTGGTTTGTTGGTTTGTTTGTTTGTTTGTTTGTTGGTTTGTTGGTTTGTTGGTTTATTGGTTTGTTGCTTTGTTAACTTGTTGGTTTGCTAGTTTGTTGGCTTTTTGGTTTGTTGGTTTGTTGGTTTGTTGGTTTGTTGGTTTGTTGGTTTGTTTGTTTGTTGGCTTGTTGGTTTGTTGGTTTGTTGATTTGTTGGTTTATTGGTTTGTTGGTTTGTCGGTTTGTTGGTTTGTTGGTTTGTTGGTTTGTTGGTTTGTTTGTTGGCTTGTTGGTTTGTTGGTTTGTTGGTTTGTTGGCTTGTTGGTTTGTTGGTTTGTTGGTTTGTTGGCTTGTTGGTTTGTTGTTTTGTTTGTTTGTTGGTTTGTTGGTTTGTTTGTTTGTTGGCTTGATGGCATGTTGGTTTGTTGGTTTGTTGGCTTGCTGATTTGTTGGTTTGTTGGTTTGTTGGTTTGTTAGTTTGTTTGTTTGTTGGTTTGTTGGTTTGTTGGTTTGTTCGTTTGTTGGTTTTTTGGTTTGTTGGCTTGCTGGCTTGTTGGTTTGTTCGATTGTTGGCTTGTTGGTTTGTTGGTTTGTTGGTTTGTTGGTTTGTTGGTTTGTTGGTTTGTTGGTTTGTTGGTTTGTTGGTTTGTTGGTTTGTTGGTTTGTTGGTTTGTTGGTTTGTTGGTTTGTTGGTTTGTTGGCATGTTGGTTTGTTGGTTTGTTGGCTTGTTGGTTTGTTGGTTTGTTGGTTTGTTGGTTTGTTGGTTTGATGGTTTGTTGGTTTGTTGGTTTGTTAATTTATTGGTTTGTTGGTTTGGTGGTTTGTTGGCTTGTTGGTTTGTTGGTTTGTTGGTTTTTTGGTTTGTTGGTTTGTTGGTTTGTTGGTTTGTTAGTTTGTTTGTTTGTTGGCTTCTTGGCATGTTGGTTTTTTGGTTTGTTGGCTTGTTGGTTTGTTGGTTTGTTGGTTTGTTTGTTTGTTGGTTTGTTGGTTTGTTGGCTTGTTCGTTTGTTGGTTTTTTGGTTTGTTGGTTTGTTGGTTTGTTGGTTTGTTGTTTTGTTGGTTTGTTTGTTTGTTGGCTTGTTGGCATGTTGGTTTGTTGGTTTGTTGGTTTGTTGGTTTGTTGGTTTGTTGGTTTGTTGGTTTGTTGGTTTGTTGGTTTGTTGGTTTGTTGGTTTGTTGGTTTGTTGGTTTGTTGGTTTGTTGGTTTGTTTGTTTGTTGGCATGTTGGCATGTTGGTTTGTTGGTTCGTTGGCTTGCTGGTTTGTTGGTTTGTCGGTTTAGTTGGTTTGTTGGTTTGTTGGTTTGTTGGTTTGTTGGTTTGTTTGTTTGTTGGATTGTTGGTTTGTTAGTTTGTTCGTTTGTTGGTTTTTTGTTTGTTGGCTTGTTGGCTTGTTGGTTTGTTATTTTGTTCACTTGTTGGTTTGTTGGTTTGTTAGTTTGTTGGTTTGTTGGTTTGTTGGTTTGTTTGGTTTGTTGGTTTGTTGGCTTGTTGGCTTGTTGGTTTGTTGGTTTGTTGGTTTGGTGGTTTGTTGGTTTGTTGGTTTATTTGTTTGTTGGTTTGTTGGTTTGTTGGTTTGCTGGTTTGGTGGTTTGTTAACTTGTTGGTTTGTTAGTTTGTTGGCTTGTTGGTTTGTTAGATTGTTGGTTTGTTGGTTTGTTGGTTTGTTGGTTTGTTGGTTTGTTGGTTTGATGGTTTGTTGGATTGTTGGCTTGTTATTTTGTTGGTTAGTTGGTAGTTTGTTTTTTTCTTTTGTTGGTTTGTTGCTTTGTTAGTTTGTTGATTTGTTGGTTTGTTTGTTTGTTGGTTTGTTGGTTTGTTGGCATGTTGGTTTGTAAGTTTGTTGATTTGTTGGTTTGTTGGTTTGTTTGTTTGTTGGTTTGTTGGTTTGTTGGTTTGTTTGTTTGTTGGTTTGTTGGTTTGTTGGTTTGTTCGTTTGTTGGTTTTTTGGTTTGTTGGCTTGTTGGTTTGTTGGTTTGTTGGTTTGTTGGTTTGTTGGTTTGTTGGTTTGTTGGTTTGTTGTTTTCTTTGTTTGTTGGCTTGTTAGCATGTTGGTTTGTTGGTTTGTTGTCTTGTTGGTTTGTTGGTTTGTTGGTTAGTTGGTTTGTTGGTTTGTTGGTTTGTTGGTTTGTTGGTTTGTTGGTTTGTTTGTTTGTTTGTTTGTTTGTTGACTTGTTGGCGTGTTGGTTTGTTGGTTTGTTGGCTTGTTGATTTGTTGGTTTGTCGCTTTGTTGGTTTGTTGGTTTGTTGGTTTGTGTGTTTGATGGTTTGTTGGTTTGTTGGTTTTTTCGTTTGTTGGTTTTTTGGTTTGTTGGTTTGTTCGTTTGTTGGTTTGTTGGTTTGTTGGTTTGTTTGTTTGTTGGTTTGTTGGTTTGTTGGTTTATTGGTTTGTTGCTTTGTTAACTTGTTGGTTTGCTAGTTTGTTGGCTTGTTGGTTTGTTGGTTTGTTGGTTTGTTGGTTTGTTGGTCTGTTGGTTTGTTGGTTTGTTGGCTTGTTGGTTTGTTGGTTTGTTGATTTGTTGGTTTGTTGGTTTGTTGGTTTGTCGGTTTGTTGGTTTGTTGGTTTGTTGAATTGTTGGTTTGTTTGTTTGTTGGCTTGTTGGTTTGTTGGTTTGTTGGTTTGTTGGCTTGTTGGTTTGTTGGTTTGTTGGTTTGTTGGTTTGTTGGCTTGTTGGTTTGTTGTTTTGTTTGTTTGTTGGTTTGTTGGTTTGTTTGTTTGTTGGCTTGTTGGCATGTTGGTTTGTTGGTTTGTTGGCTTGCTGATTTGTTGGTTTGTTGGTTCGTTTGTTTGTTGGTTTGTTGGTTTGTTGGTATGTTCGTTTGTTGGTTTTTTGGTTTGTTGGCTTGTTGGCTTGTTGGTTTGTTCAATTGTTGGCTTGTTGGTTTGTTGGTTTGTTGGTTTGTTGGTTTGTTGGTTTGTTGGTTTGTTGGTTTGTTGGTTTGTTGGTTTGTTGGTTTGTTGGTTTGTTGGCATAATGGTTTGTTGGTTTGTTGGTTTGTTGGTTTGTTGGTTTATTGGTTTGTTGGTTTGTTGGTTTGCTGGTTTGTTGGTTTGTTGGTTTGTTGGTTTGTTGGTTTGTTGGTTTGTTGGCTTGTTTGTTTGTTTGTTTGTTGGCTTGTTGGCCTGTTGGTTTGTTGGGTAGTTGGCTTGTTGGTTTGTTGGTTTGTTGGTTTGTTGGTTTGTTGGTTTGTTGGTTTGTTGGTTTGTTGGTTTGTTGGTTTGTTTGTTTGTTGGTTTGATCATTTGTTGGTTTTTTGGTTTGTTGGCTTTTTGGCTTGTTGGTTTGTTGGTTTGTTGGCTTGTTGGTTTGTTGGTTTGTTGGTTTGTTGGTTTATTGGTTTGTTGGTTTATTTGTTTGTTGGTTTGTTGGTTTGTTGGTTTGTTGGTTTGTTGGTTTGTTATCTTGTTTGTTTGTTAGTTTGTTGGTTTGTTGGTTTGTTGGTTTGTTGGTTTGTTGGTTTGTTGGTTTGTTGCTTTGTTGGTTTATTGGTTTATTAGTTTGTTGGCTTATTAGTTTGTTGGTTTGTTAGTTTGTTCGTTTGTTGGTTTTTTGGTTTGTTGGCTTGTTGGCTTGTTGGTTTGTTATTTTGTTCACTTGTTGGTTTGTTGGTTTGTTAGTTTGTTGGTTTGTTGGTTTGTTGGTTTGTTTGGTTTGTTGGTTTGTTGGCTTGTTGGCTTGTTGGTTTGTTGGTTTGTTGGTTTGGTGGTTTGTTGGTTTGTTGGTTTATTTGTTTGTTGGTTTGTTGGTTTGTTGGTTTGCTGGTTTGGTAGTTTGTTAACTTGTTGGTTTGTTAGTTTGTTGGCTTGTTGGTTTGTTAGATTGTTGGTTTGTTGGTTTGTTGGTTTGTTGGTTTGATGGTTTGTTGGATTGTTGGCTTGTTATTTTGTTGGTTAGTTGGTAGTTTGTTTTTTTCTTTTGTTGGTTTGTTGCTTTGTTAGTTTGTTGATTTGTTGGTTTGTTTGTTTGTTGGTTTGTTGGTTTGTTGGCATGTTGGTTTGTAAGTTTGTTGATTTGTTGGTTTGTTGGTTTGTTTGTTTGTTGGTTTGTTGGTTTGTTGGTTTGTTTGTTTGTTGGTTTGTTGGTTTGTTGGTTTGTTCGTTTGTTGGTTTTTTGGTTTGTTGGCTTGTTGGTTTGTTGGTTTGTTGGTTTGTTGGTTTGTTGGTTTGTTGGTTTGTTGGTTTGTTGTTTTCTTTGTTTGTTGGCTTGTTAGCATGTTGGTTTGTTGGTTTGTTGTCTTGTTGGTTTGTTGGTTTGTTGGTTTGTTGGTTTGTTGGTTTGTTGGTTTGTTGGTTTGTTGGTTTGTTGGTTTGTTGGTTTGTTTGTTTGTTTGTTTGTTTGTTGACTTGTTGGCGTGTTGGTTTGTTGGTTTGTTGGCTTGTTGATTTGTTGGTTTGTCGCTTTGTTGGTTTGTTGGTTTGTTGGTTTGTGTGTTTGATGGTTTGTTGGTTTGTTGGTTTTTTCGTTTGTTGGTTTTTTGGTTTGTTGGTTTGTTCGTTTGTTGGTTTGTTGGTTTGTTGGTTTGTTGGTTTGTTTGTTTGTTGGTTTGTTGGTTTGTTGGTTTATTGGTTTGTTGCTTTGTTAACTTGTTGGTTTGCTAGTTTGTTGGCTTGTTGGTTTGTTGGTTTGTTGGTTTGTTGGTTTGTTGGTCTGTTGGTTTGTTGGTTTGTTGGCTTGTTGGTTTGTTGGTTTGTTGATTTGTTGGTTTGTTGGTTTGTTGGTTTGTCGGTTTGTTGGTTTGTTGGTTTGTTGAATTGTTGGTTTGTTTGTTTGTTGGCTTGTTGGTTTGTTGGTTTGTTGGTTTGTTGGCTTGTTGGTTTGTTGGTTTGTTGGTTTGTTGGTTTGTTGGCTTGTTGGTTTGTTGTTTTGTTTGTTTGTTGGTTTGTTGGTTTGTTTGTTTGTTGGCTGGTTGGCATGTTGGTTTGTTGGTTTGTTGGCTTGCTGATTTGTTGGTTTGTTGGTTCGTTTGTTTGTTGGTTTGTTGGTTTGTTGGTATGTTCGTTTGTTGGTTTTTTGGTTTGTTGGCTTGTTGGCTTGTTGGTTTGTTCGATTGTTGGCTTGTTGGTTTGTTGGTTTGTTGGTTTGTTGATTTGTTGGTTTGTTGGTTTGTTGGTTTGTTGGTTTGTTGGTTTGTTGGTTTGTTGGTTTGTTGGTTTGTTGGCATAATGGTTTGTTGGTTTGTTGGTTTGTTGGTTTGTTGGTTTATTGGTTTGTGGGTTTGTTGGTTTGCTGGTTTGTTGGTTTGTTGGTTTGTTGGTTTGTTGGTTTGTTGGTTTGTTGGCTTGTTTGTTTGTTTGTTTGTTGGCTTGTTGGCCTGTTGGTTTGTTGGGTAGTTGGCTTGTTGGTTTGTTGGTTTGTTGGTTTGTTGGTTTGTTGGTTTGTTGGTTTGTTGGTTTGTTGGTTTGTTTGTTTGTTGGTTTGATCATTTGTTGGTTTTTTGGTTTGTTGGCTTTTTGGCTTGTTGGTTTGTTGGTTTGTTGGCTTGTTGGTTTGTTGGTTTGTTGGTTTGTTGGTTTATTGGTTTGTTGGTTTATTTGTTTGTTGGTTTGTTGGTTTGTTGGTTTGTTGGTTTGTTGGTTTGTTATCTTGTTTGTTTGTTAGTTTGTTGGTTTGTTGGTTTGTTGGTTTGTTGGTTTGTTGGTTTGTTGCTTTGTTGGTTTATTGGTTTATTAGTTTGTTGGCTTATTAGTTTGTTGGTTTGTTGGTTTGTTGGTTTCTTGGTTTGTTGGTTTGTTGCTTTGTTGGTTTGTTGGCTTGTTGGCTTGTTGGTTTGTTTGTTAGTTGGATTGTTGGCATGTTGGTTTGTTGGTTGGTTGGCTTGTTGGTTTGTTGGTTTGCTGGTTTGTTGGTTTGTTGGTTTGTTGGTTTGTTGGTTTGTTGATTTGTTGGTTTGTTGGCTTGTTGGTTTGTTATTTTGTTAGTTTGTTGGTTTGTTGGTTTATTTGTTTGTTGGTTTGTTGGTTTGTTGGTTTGTTGGTTTGTTAACTTGTTGGTTTTTAGTTTGTTGGTTTGTTGGTTTGTTGGTTTGTTGGTTTGTTGGTTTGTTGGTTTGTTGGTTTGTTGGTTTATTAGTTTGTTGGCTTATTAGTTTGGTGGTTTGTTGGTTTGTTGGTTTCTTGGTTTGTTGGTTTGTTGGTTTGTTGGTTTGTTGGTTTGTTGGTTTGTTGGTTTGCTGGTTTGTTGGTTTGTTGGTTTGTTGGTTTGTTGGTTTGTTTCTTTGTTGGTTTGTTGGTTTGTTGGTTTGTTCGTTTGTTGGTTTGTTGGTTTGTTGGTTTGTTGGTTTGCTGGTTTGTTGGTTTGTTGGTTTGTTAGTTTGTTGGTTTGTTTCTTTGTTGGTTTGTTGGTTTGTTGGTTTGTTTCTTTGTTGGTTTGTTGGTTTGTTGGTTTGTTCGTTTGTTGGTTTATTTGTTTGTTGGCTTGTTGGTTTGTTGGTTTGTAGGTTTGTTGGTTTGTTTGTTTGTTGGCTTGTTGGTTTGTTGGTTTGTTGGTTTGTTGGTTTGTTGGTTTGTTGGTTTGTTGGTTTGTTGGTTTGTTGGTTTTTGGTTTGTTTGTTTGTTGGTTTGTTGGTTTGTTGGTTTGTTGGTTTGTTCGTTTGTTGGTTATTTGGTTTGTTGGCTTGTTGGTTTGTTGGTTTGTTGGTTTGTTGGTTTGTTGATTTGTTGGTTTGTTTGTTTGTTGGCTTGTTGGCATGTTAGTTTGTTGGTTTGTTGGCTTGTTGGTTTGTTGGTTTGTTGGTTTGTTGGTTTGTTGGTTTGTTGGTTTTTTGGTTTGTTTGTTTGTTGGCTTGTTGGCATGTTGGTTTGTTGGTTTGTTGGTTTGTTGGTTTGTTGGTTTGTGGGTTTGTTGGTTTGTTGGTTTGTTGGTTTGTTTGTTTGTTGGTTTGTTGGTTTGTTGGTTTGTTCGTTGGTTGTTTTTTTGGTTTGTTGGCTTGTTGGCTTGTTGGTTTTTGGTTAGTTGGCTTGTTGGTTTGTTGGCTTGTTGGTTTGTTGGTTTGTTGGTTTGTTGGTTTGTTGGTTTATTTGTTTGTTGGTTTGTTATTTTGTTGGTTTGTTGGTTTGTTGGTTTGTTGGTTTGTTGGCTTGTTGGTTTGTTGGTTTGTTGGTTTTTTGGTTTGTTGGTTTGTTGGTTTGTTGGTTTGTTGGTTTGTTGGTTTGTTGGTTTGTTGGTTTGTTGGTTTGTTGGTGTGTTTGTTTGTTGGCTTGTTGGCATGTTGGTTTGTTGGTTTGTTAGCTTGTTGGTCTGTTGATTTGTTGGTTTCTTAGTTTGTTGGTTTGTTGGTTTGTTTGTTTGTTGGTTTGTTGGTTTGTTTGTTTGTTGGCTTGTTGGCATGTTGGTTTGTTGGTTTGTTGGCGAGTTGGCATGTTGGTTTGTTGGTTTGTTGGCGAGTTGTTTTGTTGGTTTGTTGGTTTGTTGGTGGGTTGGTGGGTTGGTTTGTTGGTTTGTTTGTTTGTTGGTTTGTTGGTTTGTTGGTTTGTTCGTTTGGTGGTTTTTTGGTTTGTTGGCTTATTGGCTTGTTGGTTTGTTGGTTTGTTGGCTTGTTGGTTTGTTGGTTTGTTGGTTTGCTGGTTTGTTGGTTTGTTGGTTTGTTGGTTTGTTGGTTTGTTGGTTTGTTGGTTTTTTGGTTTGTTTATTTGTTGGCTTGTTGGCATGTTGGTTTGTTGGTTTGTTGACTTGTTGGTTTGTTGGTTTGTTGGTTTGTTGGTTTATTGGCATGTTGGTTTGTTGGCTTGTTGGTTTGTTGGTTTGTTGGTTTGTTGGTTTGTTGGTTTGTTGGTTTGTTGGTTTGTTGGTTTGTTGGTTTGTTGGCTTGTTGGTTTGTTGGTTTGTTGGTTTGTTGGTTTGTTGGTTTGTTTGTTTGTTGGCTTGTTGGCATGTTGTATTGTTGGTTTCATTGGCTTGTTGGTTTGTTGGTTTGTTGGCTTGTTGGTTTGTTGGTTTGTTGGTTTGTTGGTTTGTTGGTTTGTTGGTTTGTTGGTTTGTTTGTTTGTTGGTTTGTTGGTTTGTTGGTTTGTTCGTTTGTTGGTTTTTTGGTTTGTTGGCTTGTTGGCTTGTTGGTTTGTTGGTTTGTTAGAATTGTTGGTTTGTTGGTTTGTTGGTTTGTTGGTTTGTTGGTTTGTTGGTTTGTTGGTTTGTTTGTTTGTTGGTTTGTTGGTTTGTTGGTTTGTTTGTTTGTTGGTTTTTTGGTTTGTTGGCTTGTTCGCTTGTTGGTTTGTTGGTTTGTTAGAATTGTTGGTTTGTTGGTTTGTTGGTTTGTTGGTTTGTTGGTTTGTTAGCTTGTTTGTTTGTTGGCTTGTTGGCATGTTGGTTTGTTGGTTTGTTGGCTTGTTGGTTTGTTGGTTTGTTGGTTTGTTGGTTTGTTGGTTTGCTGGTTTGTTTGTTTGTTGGCTTGTTGGCATGTTGGTTTGTTGGTTTGTTGGCTTGTTGGTTTTTTGGTTTGTTGGTTTGTTGGTTTGTTGGTTTGTTGGTTTGTTGGTTTGTTGGTTTGTTGGTTTGTTGGTTTGTTGGTTTTTTGGTTTGTTAGTTTGTTGGTTTGTTGGTTTGTTCTTTTGTTTGTTTGTTGGCTTGTTGGCTTGTTGGCATGTTGGTTTGTTGGTTTGTTGGCTTGTTGGTTTGTGGGTTTGTTGGTTTGTTGGTTTGTTGGTTTGTTGGTTTGTTGGTTTGTTGGATTGTTGGTTTGTTGGTTTGTTAACTTGTTGGTTTGTTAGTTTGTTGGCTTGTAGGTTTGTTGGTTTGTTGGTTTGTTGGTTTGTTGGTTTGTTGGTTTGTTGGTTTGTTGGTTTGTTGGCTTGTTGGCTTGTTGGTTTGTTGGTTTGTTGGTTTGTTGGTTTTTTGGTTTGTTGTCTTGTTGGCATGTTGGTTTGTTGGTTTCATTGGCTTGTTGGTTTGTTGGTTTGTTGGTTTGTTGGTTTGTTGGTTTGTTGGTTTGTTGGTTTGTTTGTTTGTTGGTTTGTTTGTTTGTTGGTTTGTTGGTTTGTTGGTTGGTTCGTTTGTTGGTTTTTTGGTTTGTTGGCTTGTTGGCTTGTTGGTTTGTTGGTTTGTTGGCTTGTTGGTTTGTTGGTTTGTTGGTTTGTTGGTTTGTTGGTTTGTTGGTTTGTTGGTTTGTTGGTTTGTTGGTTTATTTGTTTGTTGGTTTGTTGGTTTGTTGGTTTGTTGTTTTGTTGGTTTGTTGGTTTGTTGGTTTGTTGGTTTGTTAACTTGTTGGTTTGTTAGTTTGTTGGCTTGTTGGTTTGTTGGTTTGTTAGTTTGTTGGTTTGTTGGCTTGTTGTTTTGTTGGTTTGTTGGCTTGTTGGTTTGTTGGTTTGTTGGTTTGTTGACTTGTTGGTTTGTTGGTTTGTTGGTTTGTTGGTTTGTTGGTGGGTTGGTGGGTTGGTTTGTTGGTTTGTTTGTTTGTTGGTTTGTTGGTTTTTTGGTTTGTTCGTTTGTTGGTTTTTTGGTTTGTTGGCTTGTTGGCTTGTTGGTTTGTTGGTTTGTTGGCTTGTTGGTTTGTTGGTTTGTTGGTTTGCTGGTTTGTTGGTTTGTTGGTTTGTTGGTTTGTTGGTTTGTTGGTTTGTTGGTTTGTTGGTTTTTTGGTTTGTTTATTTGTTGGCTTGTTGGTATGTTGGTTTGTTGGTTTGTTGACTTGTTGGTTTGTTGGTTTGTTGGTTTGTTGGTTTGTTGGCATGTTGGTTTGTTGGCTTGTTGGTTTGTTCGTTTGTTGGTTTGTTGGTTTGTTGGTTTGTTGGTTTTTTGGTTTTTTAGTTTGTTGGTTTGTTGGTTTGTTGGTTTGTTTGTTTGTTGGCTTGTTGGCTTGTTGGCATGTTGGTTTGTTGGCTTGTTGGCTTGTTGGTTTGTTGGTTTGTTGGTTTGTTGGTTTGTTGGTTTGTTGGTTTGTTGGTTTGTTGGTTTGTTGGTTTATTGGTTTGTTAACTTGTTGGTTTGTTAGTTTGTTGGCTTGTAGGTTTATTGTTTTGTTGGTTTGTTGGTTTGTTGGTTTGTTGGCTTGTTGGTTTGTTGGTTTGTTGGCATGTTGGTTTGTTGGCTTGTTGGTTTGTTGGTTTGTTGGTTTGTTGGCTTGTTGGTTTGTTGGTTTGTTGGCATGTTGGTTTGTTGGCTTGTTGGTTTGTTGGTTTGTTGGTTTGTTGGTTTGTTGGTTTATTGGTTTGTTGGTTTGTTGGTTTGTTGGTTTTTTGGTTTGTTAGTTTGTTGGTTTGTTGGTTTGTTGGTTTGTTTGCTTGTTGGCTTGTTGGCTTGTTGGCATGTTGGTTTGTTGGTTTGTTGGCTTGTTGGTTTGTTGGTTTGTTGGTTTGTTGGTTTGTTGGTTTTTTGGTTTGTTTATTTGTTGGCTTGTTGGTATGTTGGTTTGTTGGTTTGTTGACTTGTTGGTTTGTTGGTTTGTTGGTTTGTTGGTTTGTTGGCATGTTGGTTTGTTGGCTTGTTGGTTTGTTCGTTTGTTGGTTTGTTGGTTTGTTGGTTTGTTGGTTTTTTGGTTTTTTAGTTTGTTGGTTTGTTGGTTTGTTGGTTTGTTTGCTTGTTGGCTTGTTGGCTTGTTGGCTTGTTGGTTTGTTGGTTTGTTGGCTTGTTGGTTTGTTGGTTTGTTGGTTTGTTGGTTTGTTGGTTTGTTGGTTTGTTGGTTTGTTGGTTTGTTGGTTTGTTGGTTTATTGGTTTGTTAACTTGTTGGTTTGTTAGTTTGTTGGCTTGTAGGTTTATTGTTTTGTTGGTTTGTTGGTTTGTTGGTTTGTTGGCTTGTTGGTTTGTTGGTTTGTTGGCATGTTGGTTTGTTGGCTTGTTGGTTTGTTGGTTTGTTGGTTTGTTGGCTTGTTGGTTTGTTGGTTTGTTGGCATGTTGGTTTGTTGGCTTGTTGGTTTGTTGGTTTGTTTGTTTGTTGGTTTGTTGGTTTATTGGTTTGTTGGTTTGTTGGTTTGTTGGTTTTTTGGTTTGTTACTTTGTTGGTTTGTTGGTTTGTTGGTTTGTTTGCTTGTTGGCTTGTTGGCTTGTTGGCATGTTGGTTTGTTGGTTTGTTGGCTTGTTGGTTTGTTGGTTTGTTGGTTTGTTGGTTTGTTGGTTTTTTGGTTTGTTTATTTGTTGGCTTGTTGGTATGTTGGTTTGTTGGTTTGTTGACTTGTTGGTTTGTTGGTTTGTTGGTTTGTTGGTTTGTTGGTTTGTTGGCATGTTGGTTTGTTGGCTTGTTGGTTTGTTCGTTTGTTGGTTTGTTGGTTTGTTGGTTTGTTGGTTTTTTGGTTTTTTAGTTTGTTGGTTTGTTGGTTTGTTGGTTTGTTTGCTTGTTGGCTTGTTGGCTTGTTGGCTTGTTGGTTTGTTGGTTTGTTGGCTTGTTGGTTTGTTGGTTTGTTGGTTTGTTGGTTTGTTGGTTTGTTGGTTTGTTGGTTTGTTGGTTTGTTGGTTTATTTGTTTGTTGGTTTGTTGGTTTGTTGGTTTGTTGGTTTGTTGGTTTGTTGGTTTGTTGGTTTGTTGGTTTGTTGGTTTGTTTGTTTGTTGCTTTTTTGGTTTGTTGGCTTGTTCGCTTGTTGGTTTGTTGGTTTGTTAGAATTGTTGGTTTGTTGGTTTGTTGGTTTGTTGGTTTGTTGGTTTGTTGGTTTGTTGGTTTGTTGGTTTGTTGGTTTATTTGTTTGTTGGCTTGTTGGTTTGTTGGTTTGTTGGTTTGTTGGTTTGTTGGTTTGTTAACTTGTTGGTTTGTTAATTTGTTGGCTTGTTGGTTTGTTGGTTTGTTAGTTTGTTGGTTTGTTGGTTTGTTGGTTCGTTGGTTTGTTGAATTGTTGGTTTGTTGGCTTGTTGGTTTGTTGATTTGTTGGTTTTTTGGTTTGTTGGTTTGTTGGTTTGTTGGTTTGTTGGTTTGTTAGTTTGTTTGTTTGTTGGCTTGTTGGCATGTTGGTTTGTTGGTTTGTTGGCTTGTTGGTTTGTTGGTTTGTTGGTTTGTTGGTTTGCTGGTTTGTTTGTTTGTTGGCTTGTTGGCATGTTGGTTTGTTGGTTTGTTGGCTTGTTGGTTTTTTGGTTTGTTGGTTTGTTGGTTTGTTGGTTTGTTGGTTTGTTGGTTTGTTGGTTTGTTGGTTTTTTGGTTTGTTAGTTTGTTGGTTTGTTGGTTTGTTCTTTTGTTTGTTTGTTGGCTTGTTGGCTTGTTGGCATGTTGGTTTGTTGGTTTGTTGGCTTGTTGGTTTGTGGGTTTGTTGGTTTGTTGGTTTGTTGGTTTGTTGGTTTGTTGGATTGTTGGTTTGTTGGTTTGTTAACTTGTTGGTTTGTTAGTTTGTTGGCTTGTAGGTTTGTTGGTTTGTTGGTTGGTTGGTTTGTTGGTTTGTTGGTTTGTTGGTTTATTGGTTTGTTGGCTTGTTGGCTTGTTGGTTTGTTGGCTTGTTGGTTTGTTGGTTTGTTGGTTTGTTGGTTTGTTGGTTTGTTGGTTTGTTTGTTTGTTGGTTTGTTTGTTTGTTGGTTTGTTGGTTTGTTGGTTGGTTCGTTTGTTGGTTTTTTGGTTTGTTGGCTTGTTGGCTTGTTGGTTTGTTGGTTTGTTGGCTTGTTGGTTTGTTGGTTTGTTGGTTTGTTGGTTTGTTGGTTTGTTGGTTTGTTGGTTTGTTGGTTTGTTGGTTTATTTGTTTGTTGGTTTGTTGGTTTGTTGGTTTGTTGTTTTGTTGGTTTGTTGGTTTGTTGGTTTGTTAACTTGTTGGTTTGTTAGTTTGTTGGCTTGTTGGTTTGTTGGTTTGTTAGTTTGTTGGTTTGTTGGCTTGTTGTTTTGTTGGTTTGTTGGCTTGTTGGTTTGTTGGTTTGTTGGTTTGTTGGCTTGTTGGTTTGTTGGTTTGTTGGTTTGTTGGTTTGTTGGTGGGTTGGTGGGTTGGTTTGTTGGTTTGTTTGTTTGTTGGTTTGTTGGTTTTTTGGTTTGTTCGTTTGTTGGTTTTTTGGTATGTTGGCTTGTTGGCTTGTTGGTTTGTTGGTTTGTTGGCTTGTTGGTTTGTTGGTTTGTTGGTTTGTTGGTTTGCTGGTTTGTTGGTTTGTTAGTTTGTTGGTTTGTTGGTTTGTTGGTTTGTTGGTTTTTTGGTTTGTTTATTTGTTGGCTTGTTGGTATGTTGGTTTGTTGGTTTGTTGACTTGTTGGTTTGTTGGTTTGTTGGTTTGTTGGTTTGTTGGCATGTTGGTTTGTTGGCTTGTTGGTTTGTTCGTTTGTTGGTTTGTTGGTTTGTTGGTTTGTTGGTTTTTTGGTTTTTTAGTTTGTTGGTTTGTTGGTTTGTTGGTTTGTTTGTTTGTTGGCTTGTTGGCTTGTTGGCATGTTGGTTTGTTGGCTTGTTGGCTTGTTGGTTTGTTGGTTTGTTGGTTTGTTGGTTTGTTGGTTTGTTGGTTTGTTGGTTTGTTGGTTTGTTGGTTTGTTGGTTTGTTGGTTTATTGGTTTGTTAACTTGTTGGTTTGTTAGTTTGTTGGCTTGTAGGTTTATTGTTTTGTTGGTTTGTTGGTTTGTTGGTTTGTTGGCTTGTTGGTTTGTTGGTTTGTTGGCATATTGGTTTGTTGGCTTGTTGGTTTGTTGGTTTGTTGGTTTGTTGGTTTGTTGGTTTATTGGTTTGTTGGTTTGTTGGTTTGTTGGTTTTTTGGTTTGTTAGTTTGTTGGTTTGTTGGTTTGTTGGTTTGTTTGCTTGTTGGCTTGTTGGCTTGTTGGCATGTTGGTTTGTTGGTTTGTTGGCTTGTTGGTTTGTTGGTTTGTTGGTTTGTTGGTTTGTTGGTTTGTTGGTTTGTTGGTTTGTTGGTTTGTTGGTTTGTTAACTTGTTGGTTTGTTAGTTTGTGGGCTTGTAGGTTTACTGGTTTGTTGGTTTGTTGGTTTGTTGGTTTGTTGGTTTGTTGGTTTGTTGGCTTGTTGGTTTGTTGGTTTGTTGGTGTGTTGGTTTGTTGGTTTGTTTGTTTGTTGGCTTGTTGGCATGTTGGTTTGTTGGTTTCATTGGCTTGTTGGTTTGTTGGTTTGTTGGTTTGTTGGTTTGTTGATTTGTTGGTTTGTTGGTTTGTTGGTTTGTTGGCTTGTTAGTTTGTTGGTTTGTTGGTTTGTTGGTTTGTTGGTTTGTTTGTTTGTTTGCTTGTTGGCATGTTGGTTTGTTGGTTTCATTGGCTTGTTGGTTTGTTGGTTTGTTGGTTTGTTGGTTCGTTGGTTTGTTGGTTTGTTGGTTTGTTGGTTTGTTGGTTTGTTTGTTTGTTTGTTTGTTGGTTTGTTGGTTTGTTGGTTTGTTCTTTTGTTGGTTTTTTGGTTTGTTGGCTTGTTGGCTTGTTAGTTTGTTGGTTTGTTGGTTTATTAGAATTGTTGGTTTGTTGGTTTGTTGGTTTGTTGGTTTGTTTGTTTGTTGGTTTGTTGGTTTGTTGGTTTGTTCGTTTGTTGGTTTTTTGGTTTGTTGGCTTGTTCGCTTGTTGGTTTGTTGGTTTGTTAGAATTGTTGGTTTGTTGGTTTATTGGTTTGTTGGTTTGTTGGTTTGTTGGTTTGTTGGTTTGTTGGTTTGTTGGTTTGTTGGTTTGTTGGTTTATTTGTTTGTTGGCTTGTTGGTTTGTTGGTTTGTTGGTTTGTTGGTTTGTTGGTTTGTTGGTTTATTTGTTTGTTGGTTTGTTGGTTTGTTGGTTTGTTGGTTTGTTGGTTTGTTGGTTTGTTGGTTTGTTGGTTTGTTAACTTGTTGGTTTGTTAGTTTGTTGGCTTGTTGGTTTGTTGGTTTGTTAGTTTGTTGGTTTGTTGGCTTGTTGTTTTGTTGGTTTGTTGGCTTGTTGGTTTGTTGGTTTGTTGGTTTGTTGGCTTGTTGGTTTGTTGGTTTGTTCGTTTGTTGGTTTGTTGGTGGATTGGTGGGTTGGTTTGTTGGTTTGTTTGTTTGTTGGTTTGTTGGTTTTTTGGTTTGTTCGTTTTTTGGTTTTTTGGTTTGTTGGTTTGTTGGCTTGTTGGTTTGTTGGTTTGTTGGCTTGTTGGTTTGTTGGTTTGTTGGTTTGCTGGTTTGTTGGTTTGTTGGTTTGTTGGTTTGTTGGTTTGTTGGTTTGTTGGTTTGTTGGTTTGTTGGTTTGTTGGTTTGTTGGTTTTTTTGGTTTGTTTATTTGTTGGCTTGTTGGTATGTTGGTTTGTTGGTCTGTTGACTTGTTGGTTTGTTGGTTTGTTGGTTTGTTGGTTTGTTGGCATGTTGGTTTGTTGGCTTGTTGGTTTGTTCGTTTGTTGGTTTGTTGGTTTGTTTGTTTTTTGGTTTGTTAGTTTGTTGGTTTGTTGGTTTGTTGGTTTGTTGGTTTGTTTGTTTGTTGGCTTGTTGGCTTGTTGGCATGTTGGTTTGTTGGTTTGTTAGCTTGTTGGTTTGTTGGTTTGTTGGTTTGTTGGTTTGTTGGTTTCTTGGTTTGTTGGTTTGTTGGTTTGTTGGTTTGTTAACTTGTTGGTTTGTTAGTTTGTTGGCTTGTAGGTTTATTGTTTTGTTGGTTTGTTGGTTTGTTGGTTTGTTGGTTTGTTGGTTTGTTGGTTTGTTGGTTTGTTGGTTTGTTGGTTTGTTGGTTTTTTGGTTTGTTAGTTTGTTGGTTTGTTGGTTTGTTGGTTTGTTTGTTTGTTGGCTTGTTGGCTTGTTGGCATGTTGGTTTGTTGGTTTGTTGGCTTGTTGGTTTGTTGGTTTGTTGGTTTGTTGGGTTGTTGGTTTGTTGGTTTGTTGGTTTGTTGGTTTGTTGGTTTGTTAACTTGTTGGTTTGTTAGTTTGTGGGCTTGTAGGTCTATTGGTTTGTTGGTTTGTTGGTTTGTTGGTTTGTTGGTTTGTTGGCTTGTTGGTGTGTTGGTTTGTTGGTGTGTTGGTTTGTTGGTTTGTTTGTTTGTTGGCTTGTTGGCATGTTGGTTTGTTGGTTTCATTGGCTTGTTGGTTTGTTGGTTTGTTGGTTTGTTGATTTGTTGGTTTGTTGGTTTGTTGGTTTGTTGGTTTGTTGGCTTGTTGGTTTGTTGGGTTGTTGGTTTGTTGGTTTGTTGGTTTGTTTGTTTGTTGGCTTGTTGGCATGTTGGTTTGTTGGTTTCATTGGCTTGTTGGTTTGTTGGTTTGTTGGTTTGTTGGTTTGTTGGTTTGTTGGTTTGTTGGTTTGTTGGTTTGTTGGATTGTTTGTTTGTTGGTTTGTTGGTTTGTTGGTTTGTTCGTTTGTTGGTTTTTTGGTTTGTTGGCTTGTTGGCTTGTTGGTTTGTTGGTTTGTTAGAGTTGTTGGTTTGTTGGTTTGTTGGTTTGTTGGTTTGTTGGTTTGTTGGTTGGTTGGTTTGTTTGTTTGTTGGTTTGTTGGTTTGTTGGTTTGTTCGTTTGTTGGTTTTTTGGTTTGTTGGCTTGTTCGCTTGTTGGTTTGTTGGTTTGTTAGAATTGTTGGTTTGTTGGTTTGTTGGTTTGTTGGTTTGTTGGTTTGTTGGTTTGTTGGTTTTTTGGTTTGTTGGTTTATTTGTTTGTTGGCTTGTTGGTTTGTTGGTTTGTTGAATTGTTGGTTTGTTGGCTTGTTGGTTTGTTGATTTGTTGGTTTTTTGGTTTGTTGGTTTGTTGGTTTGTTGGTTTGTTGGTTTGTTAGTTTGTTTGTTTGTTGGCTTGTTGGCATGTTGGTTTGTTGGTTTGTTGGCTTGTTGGTTTGTTGGTTTGTTGGTTTGTTGGTTTGTTGGTTTGCTGGTTTGTTTGTTTGTTGGCTTGTTGGCATGTTGGTTTGTTGGTTTGTTGGCTTGTTGGTTTTTTGGTTTGTTGGTTTGTTGGTTTGTTGGTTTGTTGGTTTGTTGGTTTGTTGGTTTGTTGGTTTTTTGGTTTGTTAGTTTGTTGGTTTGTTGGTTTGTTGGTTTGTTTGTTTGTTGGCTTGTTGGCTTGTTGGCATGTTGGTTTGTTGGTTTGTTGGCTTGTTGGTTTGTGGGTTTGTTGGTTTGTTGGTTTGTTGGTTTGTTGGTTTGTTGGATTGTTGGTTTGTTAGTTTGTTAACTTGTTGGTTTGTTAGTTTGTTGGCTTGTAGGTTTGTTGGTTTGTTGGTTTGTTGGTTTGTTGGTTTTTTGGTTTGTTGGTTTGTTGGCTTGTTGGCTTGTTGGTTTGTTGGTTTGTTGCTTTGTTGGTTTGTTGGTTTGTTGTCTTGTTGGCATGTTGGTTTGTTGGTTTCATTGGCTTGTTGGTTTGTTGGTTTGTTGGTTTGTTGGTTTGTTGGTTTGTTGGTTTGTTTGTTTGTTGGTTTGTTTGTTTGTTGGTTTGTTGGTTTGTTGGTTGGTTCGTTTGTTGGTTTTTTGGTTTGTTGGCTTGTTGGCTTGTTGGTTTGTTGGTTTGTTGGCTTGTTGGTTTGTTGGTTTGTTGGTTTGTTGGTTTGTTGGTTTGTTGGTTTGTTGGTTTATTTGTTTGTTGGTTTGTTGGTTTGTTGGTTTGTTGGTTTGTTGGTTTGTTGGTTTGTTGGTTTGTTGGTTTGTTGGTTTGTTGGTTTGTTAACTTGTTGGTTTGTTAGTTTGTTGGCTTGTTGGTTTGTTGGTTTGTTAGTTTGTTGGTTTGTTGGCTTGTTGTTTTGTTGGTTTGTTGGCTTGTTGGTTTGTTGGTTTGTTGGTTTGTTGGCTTGTTGGTTTGTTGGTTTGTTGGTTTGTTGGTTTGTTTGTTTGTTGGTTTGTTGGCTTGTTGGCATGTTGGTTTGTTGGTTTGTTGGCTTGTTGGTTTGTTGGTTTGTTGGTTTGTTGGTTTGTTGGTTTGTTGGTTTGTTGGTTTGTTGGTTTGTTGGTTTGTTGGTTTGTTAACTTGTTGGTTTGTTAGTTTGTGGGCTTGTAGGTCTATTGGTTTGTTGGTTTGTTGGTTTGTTGGTTTGTTGGTTTGTTGGTTTGTTGGTTTGTTGGCTTGTTGGTTTGTTGGTTTGTTGGTGTGTTGGTTTGTTGGTTTGTTTGTTTGTTGGCTTGTTGGCATGTTGGTTTGTTGGTTTCATTGGCTTGTTGGTTTGTTGGTTTGTTGGTTTTTTGGTTTGTTGGTTTGTTGGTTTGTTGGTTTGTTTGTTTGTTGGCTTGTTGGTTTGTTGGTTTGTTGGTTTGTTGATTTGTTGGTTTGTTTGTTTGTTGGCTTGTTAGCATGTTGGTTTGTTGGTTTCATTGGCTTGTTGGTTTGTTGGTTTGTTGGTTTGTTGGTTTGTTGGTTTGTTGGTTTGTTGGTTTGTTGGTTTGTTGGATTGTTTGTTTGTTGGTTTGTTGGTTTGTTGGTTTGTTCGTTTGTTGGTTTTTTGGTTTGTTGGCTTGTTGGCTTGTTGTTTTGTTGGTTTGTTAGAGTTGTTGGTTTGTTGGTTTGTTGGTTTGTTGGTTTGTTGGTTTGTTGGTTTGTTGGTTTGTTCGTTTGTTGGTTTTTTGGTTTGTTGGCTTGTTCGCTTGTTGGTTTGTTGGTTTGTTAGAATTGTTGGTTTGTTGGTTTGTTGGTTTGTTGGTTTGTTGGTTTGTTGGTTTGTTGGTTTGTTGGTTTGTTGGTTTGTTGGTTTGTTGGTTTATTTGTTTGTTGGCTTGTTGGTTTGTTGGTTTGTTGGTTTGTTGGTTTGTTGGTTTGTTGGTTTGTTAACTTGTTGGTTTGTTAATTTGTTGGCTTGTTGGTTTGTTGGTTTGTTAGTTTGTTGGTTTGTTGGTTTGTTGGTTTGTTGGTTTGTTGAATTGTTGGTTTGTTGGCTTGTTGGTTTGTTGATTTGTTGGTTTTTTGGTTTGTTGGTTTGTTGGTTTGTTGGTTTGTTGGTTTGTTAGTTTGTTTGTTTGTTGGCTTGTTGGCATGTTGGTTTGTTGGTTTGTTGGCTTGTTGGTTTGTTGGTTTGTTGGTTTATTGGCATGTTGGTTTGTTGGTTTGTTGGCTTGTTGGTTTTTTGGTTTGTTGGTTTGTTGGTTTGTTGGTTTGTTGGTTTGCTGGTTTGTTGGTTTGTTGGTTTTTTGGTTTTTTGGTTTGTTAGTTTGTTGGTTTGTTGGTTTGTTGGTTTGTTTGTTTGTTGGCTTGTTGGCTTGTTGGCATGTTGGTTTGTTGGTTTGTTGGCTTGTGGGTTTGTGGGTTTGTTGGTTTGTTGGTTTGTTGGTTTGTTGGTTTGTTGGTTTGTTGGATTGTTGGTTTGTTAGTTTGTTAACTCTTTGGTTTGTTAGTTTGTTGGCTTGTAGGTTTGTTGGTTTGTTGGTTTGTTGGTTTGTTGGTTTGTTGGTTTGTTGGTTTGTTGGCTTGTTGGCTTGTTGGTTTGTTGGTTTGTTGCTTTGTTGGTTTGTTGGTTTGTTGTCTTGTTGGCATGTTGGTTTGTTGGTTTCATTGGCTTGTTGGTTTGTTGGTTTGTTGGTTTGTTGGTTTGTTGGTTTGTTGGTTTGTTTGTTTGTTGGTTTGTTTGTTTGTTGGTTTGTTGGTTTGTTGGTTGGTTCGTTTGTTGGTTTTTTGGTTTGTTGGCTTGTTGGCTTGTTGGTTTGTTGGTTTGTTGGCTTGTTGGTTTGTTGGTTTGTTGGTTTGTTGGTTTGTTGGTTTGTTGGTTTGTTGGTTTGTTGGTTTATTTGTTTGTTGGTTTGTTGGTTTGTTGGTTTGTTGGTTTGTTGGTTTGTTGGTTTGTTGGTTTGTTGGTTTGTTGGTTTGTTGGTTTGTTAACTTGTTGGTTTGTTAGTTTGTTGGCTTGTTGGTTTGTTGGTTTGTTAGTTTGTTGGTTTGTTGGCTTGTTGTTTTGTTGGTTTGTTGGCTTGTTGGTTTGTTGGTATGTTGGTTTGTTGGCTTGTTGGTTTGTTGGTTTGTTGGTTTGTTGGTTTGTTGGTTTGTTGGTGGGTTGGTGGGTTGGTTTGTTGGTTTGTTTGTTTGTTGGTTTGTTGGTTTTTTGGTTTGTTCGTTTGTTGGTTTTTTGGTTTGTTGGCTTGTTGGCTTGTTGGTTTGTTGGTTTGTTGGCTTGTTGGTTTGTTGGTTTGTTGGTTTGCTGGTTTGTTGGTTTGTTGGTTTGTTGGTTTGTTGGTTTGTTGGTTTGTTGGTTTGTTGGTTTGTTGGTTTGTTGGTTTTTTGGTTTGTTTATTTGTTGGCTTGTTGGTATGTTGCTTTGTTGGTTTGTTGACTTGTTGGTTTGTTGGTTTGTTGGTTTGTTGGTTTGTTGGCATGTTGGTTTGTTGGCTTGTTGGTTTGTTCGTTTGTTGGTTTGTTGGTTTGTTGGTTTGTTGGTTTTTTGGTTTGTTAATTTGTTGGTTTGTTGGTTTGTTGGTTTGTTTGTTTGTTGGCTTGTTGGCTTGTTGGCATGTTGGTTTGTTGGTTTGTTGGCTTGTTGGTTTGTTGGTTTGTTGGTTTGTTGGTTTGTTGGTTTGTTGGTTTGTTGGTTTGTTGGTTTGTTGGTTTGTTGGTTTGTTAACTTGTTGGTTTGTTAGTTTGTTGGCTTGTAGGTTTATTGTTTTGTTGGTTTGTTGGTTTGTTGGTTTTTTGGCTTGTTGGTTTGTTGGTTTGTTGGCATGTTGGTTTGTTGGCTTGTTGGTTTGTTGGTTTGTTGGTTTGTTGGTTTGTTGGTTTGTTGGTTTGTTGGTTTTTTGGTTTGTTAGTTTGTTGGTTTGTTGGTTTGTTGGTTTGTTTGTTTGTTGGCTTGTTGGCTTGTTGGCATGTTGGTTTGTTGGTTTGTTGGCTTGTTGGTTTGTTGGTTTGTTGGTTTGTTGGTTTGTTGGTTTGTTGGTTTGTTGGTTTGTTGGTTTGTTGGTTTGTTAACTTGTTGGTTTGTTAGTTTGTGGGCTTGTAGGTTTATTGGTTTGTTGGTTTGTTGGTTTGTTGGTTTGTTGGTTTGTTGGTTTGTTGGCTTGTTGGTTTGTTGGTTTGTTGGTGTGTTGGTTTGTTGGTTTGTTTGTTTGTTGGCTTGTTGGCATGTTGGTTTGTTGGTTTCATTGGCTTGTTGGTTTGTTGGTTTGTTGGTTTGTTGGTTTGTTGGTTTGTTGGTTTGTTGGTTTGTTTGTTTGTTGGTTTGTTGGTTTGTTGGTTTGTTCGTTTGTTGGTTTTTTGGTTTGTTGGCTTGTTGGCTTGTTGGTTTGTTGGTTTGTTGGTTTGTTAACTTGTTGGTTTGTTAGTTTGTTGGCTTGTTGGTTTGTTGGTTTGTTAGTTTGTTGGTTTGTTGGTTTGTTGGTTTGTTGGTTTGTTGGCTTGTTGGTTTGTTGGTTTGTTGGTTTGTTGGTTTGTTGGTTTGTTTGTTTGTTGGCTTGTTGGCATGTTGGTTTGTTGGTTTCATTGGCTTGTTGGTTTGTTGGTTTGTTGGTTTGTTGGTTTGTTGGTTTGTTGGTTTGTTGGTTTGTTGGTTTGTTGGTTTATTTGTTTGTTGGTTTGTTGGTTTGTTGGTTTGTTGGTTTGTTGGTTTGTTGGTTTGTTGGTTTGTTGGTTTGTTGGTTTGTTGGTTTGTTTGTTTGTTGGCTTGTTGGCATGTTGGTTTGTTGGTTTCATTGGCTTGTTGGTTTGTTGGTTTGTTGGTTTGTTGGTTTGTTGGTTTGTTGGTTTGTTGGTTTGTTGGTTTGTTGGTTTATTTGTTTGTTGGTTTGTTGGTTTGTTGGTTTGTTGGTTTGTTGGTTTGTTGGTTTGTTGGTTTGTTGGTTTGTTAACTTGTTGGTTTGTTAGTTTGTTGGCTTGTTGGTTTGTTGGTTTGTTAGTTTGTTGGTTTGTTGGTTTGTTGAATTGTTGGTTTGTTGGCTTGTTGGTTTGTTGATTTGTTGGTTTTTTGGTTTGTTGGTTTGTTGGTTTGTTGGTTTGTTAGTTTGTTAGTTTGTTTGTTTGTTGGCTTGTTGGCATGTTGGTTTGTTGGTTTGTTGGCTTGTTGGTTTGTTGGTTTGTTGGTTTGTTGGTTTGTTGATTTGCTGGTTTATTTGTTTCTTGGCTTGTTGCCATGTTGGTTTGTTGGTTTGTTGGCTTGTTGGTTTTTTGGTTTTTTAGTTTTTTGGTTTGTTGGTTTGTTGGTTTGTTGGTCTGTTGGTTTGTTGGTTTTTTGGTTTGTTAGTTTGTTGGTTTGTTGGTTTGTTGGTTTGTTTGTTTGTTGGCTTGTTGGCTTGTTGGCATGTTGGTTTGTTGGTTTGTTGGCTTGTTGGTTTGTGGGTTTGTTGGTTTGTTGGTTTGTTGGTTTGTTGGTTTGTTGGTTTGTTCGTTTGTTGGTTTTTTGGTTTGTTGGCTTGTTGGCTTGTTGGTTTGTTGGTTTGTTGGCTTGTTGGTTTGTTGGTTTGTTGGTTTGCTGGTTTGTTGGTTTGTTGGTTTGTTGGTTTGTTGGTTTGTTGGTTTGTTGGTTTGTTGGTTTGTTGGTTTGTTGGTTTTTTGGTTTGTTTATTTGTTGGCTTGTTGGTATGTTGCTTTGTTGGTTTGTTGACTTGTTGGTTTGTTGGTTTGTTGGTTTGTTGGTTTGTTGGCATGTTGGTTTGTTGGTTTGTTGGTTTGTTGGCTTGTTGGTTTGTTGGTTTGTTGGTTTTTTGGTTTGTTAATTTGTTGGTTTGTTGGTTTGTTGGTTTGTTTGTTTGTTGGCTTGTTGGCTTGTTGGCATGTTGGTTTGTTGGTTTGTTGGCTTGTTGGTTTGTTGGTTTGTTGGTTTGTTGGTTTGTTGGTTTGTTGGTTTGTTGGTTTGTTGGTTTGTTGGTTTGTTGGTTTGTTAACTTGTTGGTTTGTTAGTTTGTTGGCTTGTAGGTTTATTGTTTTGTTGGTTTGTTGGTTTGTTGGTTTTTTGGCTTGTTGGTTTGTTGGTTTGTTGGCATGTTGGTTTGTTGGCTTGTTGGTTTGTTGGTTTGTTGGTTTGTTGGTTTGTTGGTTTGTTGGTTTGTTGGTTTTTTGGTTTGTTAGTTTGTTGGTTTGTTGGTTTGTTGGTTTGTTTGTTTGTTGGCTTGTTGGCTTGTTGGCATGTTGGTTTGTTGGTTTGTTGGCTTGTTGGTTTGTTGGTTTGTTGGTTTGTTGGTTTGTTGGTTTGTTGGTTTGTTGGTTTGTTGGTTTGTTGGTTTGTTAACTTGTTGGTTTGTTAGTTTGTGGGCTTGTAGGTTTATTGGTTTGTTGGTTTGTTGGTTTGTTGGTTTGTTGGTTTGTTGGTTTGTTGGCTTGTTGGTTTGTTGGTTTGTTGGTGTGTTGGTTTGTTGGTTTGTTTGTTTGTTGGCTTGTTGGCATGTTGGTTTGTTGGTTTCATTGGCTTGTTGGTTTGTTGGTTTGTTGGTTTGTTGGTTTGTTGGTTTGTTGGTTTGTTGGTTTGTTTGTTTGTTGGTTTGTTGGTTTGTTGGTTTGTTCGTTTGTTGGTTTTTTGGTTTGTTGGCTTGTTGGCTTGTTGGTTTGTTGGTTTGTTGGTTTGTTAACTTGTTGGTTTGTTAGTTTGTTGGCTTGTTGGTTTGTTGGTTTGTTAGTTTGTTGGTTTGTTGGTTTGTTGGTTTGTTGGTTTGTTGGCTTGTTGGTTTGTTGGTTTGTTGGTTTGTTGGTTTGTTGGTTTGTTTGTTTGTTGGCTTGTTGGCATGTTGGTTTGTTGGTTTCATTGGCTTGTTGGTTTGTTGGTTTGTTGGTTTGTTGGTTTGTTGGTTTGTTGGTTTGTTGGTTTGTTGGTTTGTTGGTTTATTTGTTTGTTGGTTTGTTGGTTTGTTGGTTTGTTGGTTTGTTGGTTTGTTGGTTTGTTGGTTTGTTGGTTTGTTGGTTTGTTGGTTTGTTTGTTTGTTGGCTTGTTGGCATGTTGGTTTGTTGGTTTCATTGGCTTGTTGGTTTGTTGGTTTGTTGGTTTGTTGGTTTGTTGGTTTGTTGGTTTGTTGGTTTGTTGGTTTGTTGGTTTATTTGTTTGTTGGTTTGTTGGTTTGTTGGTTTGTTGGTTTGTTGGTTTGTTGGTTTGTTGGTTTGTTGGTTTGTTAACTTGTTGGTTTGTTAGTTTGTTGGCTTGTTGGTTTGTTGGTTTGTTAGTTTGTTGGTTTGTTGGTTTGTTGAATTGTTGGTTTGTTGGCTTGTTGGTTTGTTGATTTGTTGGTTTTTTGGTTTGTTGGTTTGTTGGTTTGTTGGTTTGTTAGTTTGTTAGTTTGTCTGTTTGTTGGCTTGTTGGCATGTTGGTTTGTTGGTTTGTTGGCTTGTTGGTTTGTTGGTTTGTTGGTTTGTTGGTTTGTTGATTTGCTGGTTTATTTGTTTCTTGGCTTGTTGCCATGTTGGTTTGTTGGTTTGTTGGCTTGTTGGTTTTTTGGTTTTTTAGTTTTTTGGTTTGTTGGTTTGTTGGTTTTTTGGTTTGTTAGTTTGTTGGTTTGTTGGTTTGTTGGTTTGTTTGTTTGTTGGCTTGTTGGCTTGTTGGCATGTTGGTTTGTTGGTTTGTTGGCTTGTTGGTTTGTGGGTTTGTTGGTTTGTTGGTTTGTTGGTTTGTTGGTTTGTTGGTTTGTTGGTTTGTTGGTTTGTTGGTTTGTTAACTTGTTGGTTTGTTAGTTTGTTCATTTGTTGCCTTGTTGGTTTGTTGGTTTGTTGGTTTGTTGGTTTGTTGGTTTGTTGGCTTGTTGGCTTGTTGGTTTGTTGGTTTGTTGGTTTGTTGGTTTGTTGGTTTGTTTGTTTGTTGTCTTGTTGGCATGTTGGTTTGTTCGTTTCATTGGCTTGTTGGTTTGTTGGTTTGTTGGTTTGTTGGTTTGTTGGTTTGTTAGTTTGTTTGTTTGTTGGTTTGTTTGTTTGTTGGTTTGTTGGTTTGTTGGTTGGTTCGTTTGTTCGTTTTTTGGTTTGTTGGCTTGTTGGCTTGTTAGTTTGTTGGTTTGTTGGCTTTTTGGTTTGTGGGTTTGTTGGTTTGTTGGTTTGTTGGTTTGTTGGTTTGTTGGTTTGTTGGTTTATTTGTTTGCTGGTTTGTTGGTTTGTTGGTTTGTTGGTTTGTTGGTTTGTTGGTTTGTTGGTTTGTTGGTTTGTTAACTTGTTGGTTTGTTAGTTTGTTGGCTTGTTGGTTTGTTGGTTTGTTAGTTTGTTGGTTTGTTGGCTTGTTGTTTTGTTGGTTTGTTGGCTTGTTGGTTTGTTGGTTTGTTGGTTTGTTGGCTTGTTCGTTTGTTGGTTTGTTGGTTTGTTGGTTTGTTGGTGGGTTGGTGGGTTGGTTTGTTGGTTTGTTTGTTTGTTGGTTTGTTGGTTTTTTGGTTTGTTCGTTTGTTGGTTTTTTGGTTTGTTGGCTTGTTGGCTTGTTGGTTTGTTGGTTTGTTGGCTTGTTGGTTTGTTGGTTTGTTAGTTTGTTGGTTTGTTGGTTTGTTGGTTTTTGGTTTGTTAGTTTGTTGGTTTGTTGGTTTGTTTGTTTGTTGGCTTGTTGGCTTGTTGGCATGTTGGTTTGTTGGTTTGTTGGCTTGTTGGTTTGTTGGTTTGTTGGTTTGTTGGTTTGTTGGTTTGTTCGTTTGTTGGTTTGTTGGTTTGTTGGTTTGTTGATTTGTTGGTTTGTTGGTTTGTTGGTTTGTTAACTTGTTGGTTTGTTAGTTTGTTAGCTTGTAGGTTTATTGTTTTGTTGGTTTGTTGGTTTGTTGGTTTGTTGGTTTGTTGGCTTGTTGGTTTATTGGTTTGTTGGTTTGTTGGTTTGTTGAATTGTTGGTTTGTTGGCTTGTTGGTTTGTTGATTTGTTGGTTTTTTGGTTTGTTGGTTTGTTGGTTTGTTGGTTTGTTGGTTTGTTAGTTTGTTTGTTTGTTGGCTTGTTGGCATGTTGGTTTGTTGGTTTGTTGGCTTGTTGGTTTGTTGGTTTGTTGGTTTGTTGGCATGTTGGTTTGTTGGTTTGTTGGCTTGTTGGTTTTTTGGTTTGTTGGTTTGTTGGTTTGTTGGTTTGTTGGTTTGCTGGTTTGTTGGTTTGTTGGTTTTTTGTTTTTTTGGTTTGTTAGTTTGTTGGTTTGTTGGTTTGTTGGTTTGTTTGTTTGTTGGCTTGTTGGCTTGTTGGCATGTTGGTTTGTTGGTTTGTTGGCTTGTTGGTTTGTGGGTTTGTTGGTTTGTTGGTTTGTTGGTTTGTTGGTTTGTTGGTTTGTTGGATTGTTGGTTTGTTAGTTTGTTAACTTGTTGGTTTGTTAGTTTGTTGGCTTGTAGGTTTGTTGGTTTGTTGGTTTGTTGGTTTGTTGGTTTGTTGGTTTGTTGGTTTGTTGGCTTGTTGGCTTGTTGGTTTGTTGGTTTGTTGCTTTGTTGGTTTGTTGGTTTGTTGTCTTGTTGGCATGTTGGTTTGTTGGTTTCATTGGCTTGTTGGTTTGTTGGTTTGTTGGTTTGTTGGTTTGTTGGTTTGTTGGTTTGTTTGTTTGTTGGTTTGTTTGTTTGTTGGTTTGTTGGTTTGTTGGTTGGTTCGTTTGTTGGTTTTTTGGTTTGTTGGCTTGTTGGCTTGTTGGTTTGTTGGTTTGTTGGCTTGTTGGTTTGTTGGTTTGTTGGTTTGTTGGTTTGTTGGTTTGTTGGTTTGTTGGTTTATTTGTTTGTTGGTTTGTTGGTTTGTTGGTTTGTTGGTTTGTTGGTTTGTTGGTTTGTTGGTTTGTTGGTTTGTTGGTTTGTTGGTTTGTTAACTTGTTGGTTTGTTAGTTTGTTGGCTTGTTGGTTTGTTGGTTTGTTAGTTTGTTGGTTTGTTGGCTTGTTGTTTTGTTGGTTTGTTGGCTTGTTGGTTTGTTGGTATGTTGGTTTGTTGGCTTGTTGGTTTGTTGGTTTGTTGGTTTGTTGGTTTGTTGGTGGGTTGGTGGGTTGGTTTGTTGGTTTGTTTGTTTGTTGGTTTGTTGGTTTTTTGGTTTGTTCGTTTGTTGGTTTTTTGGTTTGTTGGCTTGTTGGCTTGTTGGTTTGTTGGTTTGTTGGCTTGTTGGTTTGTTGGTTTGTTGGTTTGCTGGTTTGTTGGTTTGTTGGTTTGTTGGTTTGTTGGTTTGTTGGTTTGTTGGTTTGTTGGTTTGTTGGTTTGTTGGTTTTTTGGTTTGTTTATTTGTTGGCTTGTTGGTATGTTGCTTTGTTGGTTTGTTGACTTGTTGGTTTGTTGGTTTGTTGGTTTGTTGGTTTGTTGGCATGTTGGTTTGTTGGCTTGTTGGTTTGTTCGTTTGTTGGTTTGTTGGTTTGTTGGTTTGTTGGTTTTTTGGTTTGTTAATTTGTTGGTTTGTTGGTTTGTTGGTTTGTTTGTTTGTTGGCTTGTTGGCTTGTTGGCATGTTGGTTTGTTGGTTTGTTGGCTTGTTGGTTTGTTGGTTTGTTGGTTTGTTGGTTTGTTGGTTTGTTGGTTTGTTGGTTTGTTGGTTTGTTGGTTTGTTGGTTTGTTAACTTGTTGGTTTGTTAGTTTGTTGGCTTGTAGGTTTATTGTTTTGTTGGTTTGTTGGTTTGTTGGTTTTTTGGCTTGTTGGTTTGTTGGTTTGTTGGCATGTTGGTTTGTTGGCTTGTTGGTTTGTTGGTTTGTTGGTTTGTTGGTTTGTTGGTTTGTTGGTTTGTTGGTTTGTTGGTTTTTTGGTTTGTTAGTTTGTTGGTTTGTTGGTTGGTTGGTTTGTTTGTTTGTTGGCTTGTTGGCTTGTTGGCATGTTGGTTTGTTGGTTTGTTGGCTTGTTGGTTTGTTGGTTTGTTGGTTTGTTGGTTTGTTGGTTTGTTGGTTTGTTGGTTTGTTGGTTTGTTGGTTTGTTAACTTGTTGGTTTGTTAGTTTGTGGGCTTGTAGGTTTATTGGTTTGTTGGTTTGTTGGTTTGTTGGTTTGTTGGTTTGTTGGTTTGTTGGCTTGTTGGTTTGTTGGTTTGTTGGTGTGTTGGTTTGTTGGTTTGTTTGTTTGTTGGCTTGTTGGCATGTTGGTTTGTTGGTTTCATTGGCTTGTTGGTTTGTTGGTTTGTTGGTTTGTTGGTTTGTTGGTTTGTTGGTTTGTTGGTTTGTTTGTTTGTTGGTTTGTTGGTTTGTTGGTTTGTTCGTTTGTTGGTTTTTTGGTTTGTTGGCTTGTTGGCTTGTTGGTTTGTTGGTTTGTTGGTTTGTTAACTTGTTGGTTTGTTAGTTTGTTGGCTTGTTGGTTTGTTGGTTTGTTAGTTTGTTGGTTTGTTGGTTTGTTGGTTTGTTGGTTTGTTGGCTTGTTGGTTTGTTGGTTTGTTGGTTTGTTGGTTTGTTGGTTTGTTTGTTTGTTGGCTTGTTGGCATGTTGGTTTGTTGGTTTCATTGGCTTGTTGGTTTGTTGGTTTGTTGGTTTGTTGGTTTGTTGGTTTGTTGGTTTGTTGGTTTGTTGGTTTGTTGGTTTATTTGTTTGTTGGTTTGTTGGTTTGTTGGTTTGTTGGTTTGTTGGTTTGTTGGTTTGTTGGTTTGTTGGTTTGTTGGTTTGTTGGTTTGTTGGTTTATTTGTTTGTTGGCTTGTTGGTTTGTTGGTTTGTTGGTTTGTTGGTTTGTTGGTTTGTTAACTTGTTGGTTTGTTAGTTTGTTGGCTTGTTGGTTTGTTGGTTTGTTAGTTTGTTGGTTTGTTGGTTTGTTGAATTGTTGGTTTGTTGGCTTGTTGGTTTGTTGATTTGTTGGTTTTTTGGTTTGTTGGTTTGTTGGTTTGTTAGTTTGTTAGTTTGTTTGTTTGTTGGCTTGTTGGCATGTTGGTTTGTTGGTTTGTTGGCTTGTTGGTTTGTTGGTTTGTTGGTTTGTTGGTTTGTTGATTTGCTGGTTTATTTGTTTCTTGGCTTGTTGCCATGTTGGTTTGTTGGTTTGTTGGCTTGTTGGTTTTTTGGTTTTTTAGTTTTTTGGTTTGTTGGTTTGTTGGTTTGTTGGTCTGTTGGTTTGTTGGTTTTTTGGTTTGTTAGTTTGTTGGTTTGTTGGTTTGTTGGTTTGTTTGTTTGTTGGCTTGTTGGCTTGTTGGCATGTTGGTTTGTTGGTTTGTTGGCTTGTTCGTTTGTTGCCTTGTTGGTTTGTTGGTTTGTTGGTTTGTTGGTTTGTTGGTTTGTTGGCTTGTTGGCTTGTTGGTTTGTTGGTTTGTTGGTTTGTTGGTTTATTGGTTTGTTTGTTTGTTGTCTTGTTGGCATGTTGGTTTGTTCGTTTCATTGGCTTGTTGGTTTGTTGGTTTGTTGGTTTGTTGGTTTGTTGGTTTGTTGGTTTATTAGTTTGTTTGTTTGTTGGTTTGTTTGTTTGTTGGGTTGTGGGTTTGTTGGTTGGTTCGTTTGTTCGTTTTTTGGTTTGTTGGCTTGTTGGCTTGTTAGTTTGTTGGTTTGTTGGCTTTTTGGTTTGTGGGTTTGTTGGTTTGTTGGTTTGTTGGTTTGTTGGTTTGTTGGTTTGTTGGTTTATTTGTTTGCTGGTTTGTTGGTTTGTTGGTTTGTTGGTTTGTTGGTTTGTTGGTTTGTTGGTTTGTTGGTTTGTTGGTTTGTTAACTTGTTGGTTTGTTAGTTTGTTGGCTTGTTGGTTTGTTGGTTTGTTAGTTTGTTGGTTTGTTGGCTTGTTGTTTTGTTGGTTTGTTGGCTTGTTGGTTTGTTGGTTTGTTGGTTTGTTGGCTTGTTCGTTTGTTGGTTTGTTGGTTTGTTGGTTTGTTGGTGGGTTGGTGGCTTGGTTTGTTGGTTTGTTTGTTTGTTGGTTTGTTGGTTTTTTGGTTTGTTCGTTTGTTGGTTTTTTGGTTTGTTGGCTTGTTGGCTTGTTGGTTTGTTGGTTTGTTGGCTTGTTGGTTTGTTGGTTTGTTAGTTTGTTGGTTTGTTGGTTTGTTGGTTTTTTGGTTTGTTAGTTTGTTGGTTTGTTGGTTTGTTTGTTTGTTGGCTTGTTGGCTTGTTGGCATGTTGGTTTGTTGGTTTGTTGGCTTGTTGGTTTGTTGGTTTGTTGGTTTGTTGGTTTGTTGGTTTGTTCGTTTGTTGGTTTGTTGGTTTGTTGGTTTGTTGATTTGTTGGTTTGTTGGTTTGTTGGTTTGTTAACTTGTTGGTTTGTTAGTTTGTTAGCTTGTAGGTTTATTGTTTTGGTGGTTTGTTGGTTTGTTGGTTTGTTGGTTTGTTGGCTTGTTGGTTTATTGGTTTGTTGGTTTGTTGGTTTGTTGGTTTGTTTGTTTGTTGGCTTGTTGGCATGTTGGTTTGTTGGTTTCGTTGGCTTGTTGGTTTGTTGGTTTGTTGGTTTGTTGGTTTGTTGGTTTGTTGGTTTGTTGGTTTGTTGGTTTGTTGGTTTGTTTGTTTGTTGGTTTGTTGGTTTGTTGGTTTGTTCGTTTGTTGGTTTTTTGGTTTGTTGGTCTGTTGGTTTGTTGGTTTTTTGGTTTGTTAGTTTGTTGGTTTGTTGGTTTGTTGGTTTGTTTGTTTGTTGGCTTGTTGGCTTGTTGGCATGTTGGTTTGTTGGTTTGTTGGCTTGTTGGTTTGTGGGTTTGTTGGTTTGTTGGTTTGTTGGTTTGTTGGTTTGTTGGTTTGTTGGTTTGTTGGGTTGTTGGTTTGTTGGTTTGTTAACTTGTTGGTTTGTTAGTTTGTTCGTTTGTTGCCTTGTCGGTTTGTTGGTTTGTTGGTTTGTTGGTTTGTTGGCTTGTTGGCTTGTTGGTTTGTTGGTTTGTTGGTTTGTTGGTTTATTGGTTTGTTTGTTTGTTGTCTTGTTGGCATGTTGGTTTGTTGGTTTCATTGGCTTGTTGGTTTGTTGGTTTGTTGGTTTGTTGGTTTGTTAGTTTGTTGGTTTGTTGGTTTGTTTGTTTGTTGGTTTGTTTGTTTGTTGGTTTGTTGGTTTGTTGGTTGGTTCGTTTGTTCGTTTTTTGGTTTGTTGGCTTGTTGGCTTGTTAGTTTGTTGGTTTGTTGGCTTTTTGGTTTGTGGGTTTGTTGGTTTGTTGGTTTGTTGGTTTGTTGGTTTATTTGTTTGTTGGTTTGTTGGTTTGTTGGTTTGTTGGTTTGTTAGTTTGTTGGTTTGTTGGTTTGTTAACTTGTTGGTTTGTTAGTTTGTTGGCTTGTTGGTTTGTTGGTTTGTTAGTTTGTTGGTTTGTTGGCTTGTTGTTTTGTTGGTTTGTTGGCTTGTTGGTTTGTTGGTTTGTTGGTTTGTTGGCTTGTTGGTTTGTTGGTTTGTTGGTTTGTTGGTTTGTTGGTGGGTTGGTGGGTTGGTTTGTTGGTTTGTTTGTTTGTTGGTTTGTTGGTTTTTTGGTTTGTTCGTTTGTTGGTTTTTTGGTTTGTTGGCTTGTTGGCTTGTTGGTTTGTTGGTTTGTTGGCTTGTTGGTTTGTTGGTTTGTTAGTTTGTTGGTTTGTTGGTTTGTTGGTTTTTTGGTTTGTTAGTTTGTTGGTTTGTTGGTTTGTTTGTTTGTTGGCTTGTTGGCTTGTTGGCATGTTGGTTTGTTGGTTTGTTGGCTTATTGGTTTGTTGGTTTGTTGGTTTGTTGGTTTGTTCGTTTGTTCGTTTGTTGGTTTGTTGGTTTGTTGGTTTGTTGATTTGTTGGTTTGTTGGTTTGTTGGTTTGTTAACTTGTTGGTTTGTTAGTTTGTTAGCTTGTAGGTTTATTGTTTTGTTGGTTTGTTGGTTTGTTGGTTTGTTGGTTTGTTGGCTTGTTGGTTTATTGGTTTGTTGGTTTGTTGGTTTGTTGGTTTGTTTGTTTGTTGGCTTGTTGGCATGTTGGTTTGTTGGTTTCGTTAGCTTGTTGGTTTGTTGGTTTGTTGGTTTGTTGGTTTGTTGGTTTGTTGGTTTATTGGTTTGTTGGTTTGTTGGTTTGTTGGTTTGTTGGTTTGTTGGTTTGTTGGTTTGTTTGTTTGTTGGTTTGTTGATTTGTTGGTTTGTTCGTTTGTTGGTTTTTTGGTTTGTTGGCTTGTTGGCTTGTTGGTTTGTTGGTTTGTTAGAATTGTTGGTTTGTTGGTTTGTTGGTTTGTTGGTTTGTTGGTTTGTTGGTTTGTTGGTTTATTTGTTTGTTGGCTTGTTGGTTTGTTGGTTTGTTGGTTTGCTGGTTTGTTAACTTGTTCGTTTGTTAGTTTGTTGGCTTGTTGGTTTGTTGGATTGTTGAATTGTTGGTTTGTTGGTTTGTTGGTTTGTTGGTTTGTTTGTTTGTTGGCTTGTTGGCATGTTGGTTTGTTGGTTTGTTGGCTTGTTGGTTTGTTGGTTTGTTGGTTTGTTGGTTTGTTGGTTTGCTGGTTTGTTTGTTTGTTGGCTTGTTGGTATGTTGGTTTGTTGGTTTGTTGGCTTGTTGGTTTTTTGGTTTGTTGGTTTGTTGGTTTGTTGGTTTGTTGGTTTGTTGGTTTGTTGGTTTGTTGGTTTGTTGGTTTTTTGGTTTGTTAGTTTGTTGGTTTGTTGGTTTGTTGGTTTGTTTGTTTGTTGGCTTGTTGGCTTGTTGGCATGTTGGTTTGTTGGTTTGTTGGCTTGTTGGTTTGTTGGTTTGTTGGTTTTTTTGGTTTGTTGGTTTGTTGGTTTGTTGGTTTGTTGGTTTGTTGGTTTGTTGGTTTGTTAACTTGTTGGTTTGTTAGTTTGTTGGCTTGTAGGTTTATTGGTTTGTTGGTTTGTTGGTTTGTTGGTTTGTTGGTTTGTTGGGTTGTTGGTTTGTTGGTTTTTTGGTTTGTTGGTTTGTTGGTTTGTTTGTTTGTTGGCTTGTTGGCATGTTGGTTTGTTGGTTTCATTGGCTTGTTGGTTTGTTGGTTTGTTGGTTTGTTGGTTTGTTGGCTTGTTTGTTTGTTGGTTTGTTTTTTTGTTGGTTTGTTGGTTTGTTGGTTTGGTGGTTTGTTTGTTTGTTGGTTTGTTGGTTTGTTGGTTTGTTGGCTTGTTGGCTTGTTGGTTTGTTGGTTTGTTGGTTTGTTGATTTGTTAACTTGTTGGTTTGTTAGTTTGTTGGCTTGTTGGTTTGTTAGTTTGTTGGTTTGTTGGGTTGCTGGTTTGTTGGTTTTTTGGTTTGTTGGTTTGTTGGTTTGTTTGTTTGTTGGCTTGTTGGCATGTTGGTTTGTTGGTTTCATTGGCTTGTTGGTTTGTTGGTTTGTTGGTTTGTTGGTTTGTTGGCTTGTTTGTTTGTTGGTTTGTTTTTTTGTTGGTTTGTTGGTTTGTTGGTTTGGTGGTTTGTTTGTTTGTTGGTTTGTTGGTTTGTTGGTTTGTTGGCTTGTTGGCTTGTTGGTTTGTTGGTTTGTTGGTTTGTTGGTTTGTTTGTTTGTTTGTTGGTTTGTTGGTTTGTTGGTTTGTTTGTTTGTTGGTTTTTTGGTTTGTTGGCTTGTTGGTTTGTTGGTTTATTGGTTTGTTGGTTTGTTGGTTTGTTGGTTTGTTGGTTTGTTGGTTTGTTGGTTTGTTAACTTGTTGATTTGTCAGTTTGTTGGTTTGTTGGTTTATTGGCTTGTTGGTTTGTTGGTTTGTTGGTTTGTTTTTTTTTTGTTTGTTTGTTGGCTTGTTGGCATGTTGGTTTGTTGGTTTGTTGGCTTGTTGGTTTGTTGGTTTGTTGGTTTGTTGGTTTGTTGGTTTGTTGGTTTGTTGGTTTGTTTGTTTGTTTGTTTGTTGGTTTGTTTGTTTGTTTGCTTGTTGGCATGTTGATTTGTTGGTTTATTGGCTTGTTGGTTTGTTGGTTTGTTGGTTTGTTCGTTTGTTGGTTTGTTGGTTTTTTGGTTTGTTGGCTTGTTGGCTTGTTGTTTTGTAGGTTTGTTGGCTTGTTGGTTTGTTGGTTTGTTGGTTTGTTGGTTTGTTGGTTTGTTGTTTTGTTTGTTTGTTGGCTTGTTGGCATGTTGGTTTGTTGGTTTGTTGGTTTGTTGGTTTGTTGGTTTGTTGGTTTGTTAGTTTGTCGGTTTGTTGGTTTTTTGGTTTGTTTGTTTGTTGACTTGTTGGCATGTTGGTTTGTTGGTTTGTAGGCTTGTTGGTTTGTTGGTTTGTTGGTTTGTTGGATGGTTGGTTTGTTGGTTTGTTGGTTTGTTGGTTTGTTGGTTTGTTGGTTTGTTGGTTTGTTGGTTTGTTGGTTTGTTGGTTTGTTTTTTTGTTGGTTTGTTGGTTTGTTCGTTTGTTGGTTTTTTGGTTTGTTGGTTTGTTGGTTTGTTGTTTGTTGGTTTGTTGGTTTGTTGGTTTGTTGGTTTGTTGGTTTGTTGGTTTGTTGGTTTGTTGGTTTGTTTGTTTGTTGGCTTGTTGGCATGTTGGTTTGTTGGTTTGTTGGTTTGTTGGTTTGTTGGTTTGTTAGTTTGTTGGTTTGTTGGTTTGTTGGTTTGTTGGTTTGTTGGTTTGTTGGTTTGTTGGTTTGTTGGTTTGTTTTTTTGTTGGTTTGTTGTTTTGTTCGTTTGTTGGTTTTTTGGTTTGTTGGCTTGTTGGCTTGTTGGTTTGTTGGTTTGTTCGCTTGTTGGTTTGTTGGTTTGTTGGTTTGTTGGTTTGTTGGTTTGTTGGTTTGTTGGCTTGTTGGTTTGTTGGTTTGTTGGTTTATTTGTTTGTTGGTTTGTTGGTTTGTTGGTTTGTTCGTTTGTTGATTTGTTAACTTGTTGGTTTGTTAGTTTGTTGGCTTGTTGGTTTGTTAGTTTGTTGGTTTGTTGGTTTGTTGGTTTGTTGGCTTGTTGGTTTGTTGTTTTGTTGGTTTTTTGGTTTGTTGGTTTGTTCGTTTGTTGGTTTGTTGGTTTGTTGGTTTGTTTGTTTGTTGGCTTGTCGGCATATTGGTTTGTTGGCTTGTTTGTTTGTTGGTTTGTTTTTTCGTTGGTTTGTTGGTTTGTTGGTTTGTTTGTTTGTTTGTTTGTTGGTTTGTTGGTTTGTTGGTTTGTTGGTTTGTTGGTTTGTTGGTTTGTTGGTTTGTTGGTTTGTTGGTTTGTTGGTTTGTTTGTTTGTTGGCTTGTTGGTTTGTTGGTTTGTTGGTTTGTTGGTTTGTTGGTTTGTTGGTTTGTTGGTTTATTGGTTTGTTGGTTTGTTGGTTTGTTTGTTTGTTGGCTTGTTGGTTTGTTGGTTTGTTTGTTTGTTGGCTTGTTGGTTTGTTGGTTTGTTGCTTTGTTGGTTTGCTGGTTTGTAGGTTTGTTGGTTTGTTGGTTTGTTGGTTTGTTGGTTTGTTGGTTTGTTGGTTTGTTGGTTTGTTGGTTTGTTGGTTTATTTGTTTGTTGGTTTGTTGGTTTATTGGTTTGTTGGTTTGTTGGTTTGTTAACTTGTTGGTTTGTTAGTTTGTTGGTTTATTGGTTTGTTGGTTTGTTGGTTTGTTCGTTTGTTGGTTTTTTGGTTTGTTGGCTTCTTGGCTTGTTGGTTTGTTGGTTTGTTGGCTTTTTGGTTTGTTGGTTTGTTTGTTTGTTAATTTGTTGGTTTGTTGGTTTGTTGGTCTGTTCATTTGTTGGCTTGTTGGCTTGTTGGTTTGTTGGTTTGTTGGCTTTTTGGTTTATTGGTTTGTTGGTTTGTTTGTTTGTTGGCTTGTCGGCATGTTGGTTTGTTGGCTTGTTTGTTTGTTGGTTTGTTTTTTTGTTGGTTTGTTGGTTTGTTGGTTTGTTGGTTTGTTGGTTTGTTTGTTTGTTGGTTTGTTGGTTTGTTGGTTTGTTGGTTTGTTGGTTTGTTGGTTTGTTGGTTTGTTGGTTTGTTGGTTTGTTTGTTTTTTGGCTTGTTGGTTTGTTGGTTTGTTGGTTTGTTGGTTTGTTGGTTTGTTGGTTTGTTCGTTTATTGGTTTGTTGGTTTGTTTGTTTGTTGGTTTGTTGGTTTGTTGGTTTGTTCGTTTGTTGGTTTTTTGTTTTGTTGGCTTGTTGGTTTGTTGGATTGTTGGTTTGTTGGTTTGTTTGTTTGTTGGCTTGTTGGTTTGTTGGTTTGTTGGTTTGTTGGTTTGTTGGTTTTTTGGTTTGTTAGTTTGTTGGTTTGTTGGTTTGTTGGTTTGTTTGTTTGTTGGCTTGTTGGCTTGTTGGCATGTTGGTTTGTTGGTTTGTTGGCTTGTTGGTTTGTTGGTTTGTTGGTTTTTTTGGTTTGTTGGTTTGTTGGTTTGTTGGTTTGTTGGTTTGTTGGTTTGTTGGTTTGTTAACTTGTTGGTTTGTTAGTTTGTTGGCTTGTAGGTTTATTGGTTTGTTGGTTTGTTGGTTTGTTGGTTTGTTGGGTTGTTGGTTTGTTGGTTTTTTGGTTTGTTGGTTTGTTGGTTTGTTTGTTTGTTGGCTTGTTGGCATGTTGGTTTGTTGGTTTCATTGGCTTGTTGGTTTGTTGGTTTGTTGGTTTGTTGGTTTGTTGGCTTGTTTGTTTGTTGGTTTGTTTTTTTGTTGGTTTGTTGGTTTGTTGGTTTGGTGGTTTGTTTGTTTGTTGGTTTGTTGGTTTGTTGGTTTGTTGGCTTGTTGGCTTGTTGGTTTGTTGGTTTGTTGGTTTGTTGATTTGTTAACTTGTTGGTTTGTTAGTTTGTTGGCTTGTTGGTTTGTTAGTTTGTTGGTTTGTTGGGTTGCTGGTTTGTTGGTTTTTTGGTTTGTTGGTTTGTTGGTTTGTTTGTTTGTTGGCTTGTTGGCATGTTGGTTTGTTGGTTTCATTGGCTTGTTGGTTTGTTGGTTTGTTGGTTTGTTGGTTTGTTGGCTTGTTTGTTTGTTGGTTTGTTTTTTTGTTGGTTTGTTGGTTTGTTGGTTTGGTGGTTTGTTTGTTTGTTGGTTTGTTGGTTTGTTGGTTTGTTGGCTTGTTGGCTTGTTGGTTTGTTGGTTTGTTGGTTTGTTGGTTTGTTTGTTTGTTTGTTGGTTTGTTGGTTTGTTGGTTTGTTTGTTTGTTGGTTTTTTGGTTTGTTGGCTTGTTGGTTTGTTGGTTTATTGGTTTGTTGGTTTGTTGGTTTGTTGGTTTGTTGGTTTGTTGGTTTGTTGGTTTGTTAACTTGTTGATTTGTCAGTTTGTTGGTTTGTTGGTTTATTGGCTTGTTCGTTTGTTGGTTTGTTGGTTTGTTTGTTTGTTTGTTTGTTGGCTTGTTGGCATGTTGGTTTGTTGGTTTGTTGGCTTGTTGGTTTGTTGGTTTGTTGGTTTGTTGGTTTGTTGGTTTGTTGGTTTGTTGGTTTGTTTGTTTGTTTGTTTGTTGGTTTGTTTGTTTGTTTGCTTGTTGGCATGTTGATTTGTTGGTTTATTGGCTTGTTGGTTTGTTGGTTTGTTCGTTTGTTGGTTTGTTGGTTTTTTGGTTTGTTGGCTTGTTGGCTTGTTGTTTTGTAGGTTTGTTGGCTTGTTGGTTTGTTGGTTTGTTGGTTTGTTGGTTTGTTGGTTTGTTGTTTTGTTTGTTTGTTGGCTTGTTGGCATGTTGGTTTGTTGGTTTGTTGGCTTGTTGGTTTGTTGGTTTGTTGGTTTGTTAGTTTGTCGGTTTGTTGGTTTTTTGGTTTGTTTGTTTGTTGACTTGTTGGCATGTTGGTTTGTTGGTTTGTTGGCTTGTTGGTTTGTTGGTTTGTTGGTTTGTTGGATGGTTGGTTTGTTGGTTTGTTGGTTTGTTGGTTTGTTGGTTTGTTGGTTTGTTGGTTTGTTGGTTTGTTGGTTTGTTGGTTTGTTGGTTTGTTGGTTTGTTTTTTTGTTGGTTTGTTGGTTTGTTCGTTTGTTGGTTTTTTGGTTTGTTGGTTTGTTGGTTTGTTGTTTGTTGGTTTGTTGGTTTGTTGGTTTGTTGGTTTGTTGGTTTGTTGGTTTGTTGGTTTGTTGGTTTGTTTGTTTGTTGGCTTGTTGGCATGTTGGTTTGTTGGTTTGTTGGTTTGTTGGTTTGTTGGTTTGTTAGTTTGTTGGTTTGTTGGTTTGTTGGTTTGTTGGTTTGTTGGTTTGTTGGTTTGTTGGTTTGTTGGTTTGTTTTTTTGTTGGTTTGTTGTTTTGTTCGTTTGTTGGTTTTTTGGTTTGTTGGCTTGTTGGCTTGTTGGTTTGTTGGTTTGTTCGCTTGTTGGTTTGTTGGTTTGTTGGTTTGTTGGTTTGTTGGTTTGTTGGTTTGTTGGCTTGTTGGTTTGTTGGTTTGTTGGTTTATTTGTTTGTTGGTTTGTTGGTTTGTTGGTTTGTTGGTTTGTTGATTTGTTAACTTGTTGGTTTGTTAGTTTGTTGGCTTGTTGGTTTGTTAGTTTGTTGGTTTGTTGGTTTGTTGGTTTGTTGGCTTGTTGGTTTGTTGTTTTGTTGGTTTTTTGGTTTGTTGGTTTGTTGGTTTGTTGGTTTGTTTGTTTGTTTGTTTGTTGGTTTGTTGGTTTGTTGGTTTGTTGGTTTGTTGGTTTGTTGGTTTGTTGGTTTGTTGGTTTGTTGGTTTGTTGGTTTGTTTGTTTGTTGGCTTGTTGGTTTGTTGGTTTGTTGGTTTGTTGGTTTGTTGGTTTGTTGGTTTGTTGGTTTATTGGTTTGTTGGTTTGTTGGTTTGTTTGTTTGTTGGCTTGTTGGTTTGTTGGTTTGTTTGTTTGTTGGCTTGTTGGTTTGTTGGTTTGTTGCTTTGTTGGTTTGCTGGTTTGTAGGTTTGTTGGTTTGTTGGTTTGTTGGTTTGTTGGTTTGTTGGTTTGTTGGTTTGTTGGTTTGTTGGTTTGTTGGTTTATTTGTTTGTTGGTTTGTTGGTTTATTGGTTTGTTGGTTTGTTGGTTTGTTAACTTGTTGGTTTGTTAGTTTGTTGGTTTATTGGTTTGTTGGTTTGTTGGTTTGTTCGTTTGTTGGTTTTTTGGTTTGTTGGCTTCTTGGCTTGTTGGTTTGTTGGTTTGTTGGCTTTTTGGTTTGTTGGTTTGTTTGTTTGTTAATTTGTTGGTTTGTTGGTTTGTTGGTCTGTTCATTTGTTGGCTTGTTGGCTTGTTGGTTTGTTGGTTTGTTGGCTTTTTGGTTTATTGGTTTGTTGGTTTGTTTGTTTGTTGGCTTGTCGGCATGTTGGTTTGTTGGCTTGTTTGTTTGTTGCTTTGTTTTTTTGTTGGTTTGTTGGTTTGTTGGTTTGTTGGTTTGTTGGTTTGTTTGTTTGTTGGTTTGTTGGTTTGTTGGTTTGTTGGTTTGTTGGTTTGTTGGTTTGTTGGTTTGTTGGTTTGTTGGTTTGTTTGTTTTTTGGCTTGTTGGTTTGTTGGTTTGTTGGTTTGTTGGTTTGTTGGTTTGTTGGTTTGTTCGTTTATTGGTTTGTTGGTTTGTTTGTTTGTTGGTTTGTTGGTTTGTTGGTTTGTTCGTTTGTTGGTTTTTTGTTTTGTTGGCTTGTTGGTTTGTTGGATTGTTGGTTTGTTGGTTTGTTTGTTTGTTGGCTTGTTGGTTTGTTGGTTTGTTGGTTTGTTGGCTTGTTGGTTTGTTGGTTTGTTGGTTTGTTGGTTTGCTGGTTTGTAGGTTTGCTGGTTTGTTGGTTTGTTGGTTTGTTGGTTTGTTGGTTTGTTGGTTTGTTGGTTTGTTGGTTTGTTGGTTTGTTGGTTTATTTGTTTGTTGGTTTGTTGGTTTATTGGTTTGTTGTTTTGTTGGTTTGTTAACTTGTTGGTTTGTTAGTTTGTTGGTTTGTTTGTTTGTTTGTTTGTTTGTTTGTTGGTTTGTTGGCATGTTGGTTTGTTGGTTTGTTGGCTTGTTGGTTTGTTGGTTTGTTGGTTTAGTGGTTTGTTGGTTTGTTGGTTTGTTCGTTTGTTGGTTTTTTGGTTTGTTGGCTTCTTGGCTTGTTGGTTTGTTGGTTTGTTGGCTTTTTGGTTTGTTGGTTTGTTTGTTTGTTGGTTTGTTGGTTTGTTGGTTTGTTGGTCTGTTCATTTGTTGGCTTGTTGGCTTGTTGGTTTGCTGGTTTGTTGGCTTTTTGGTTTGTTGGTTTGTTGGTTTGTTGGTTTGTTGGTTTGTTGGTTTATTTGTTTGTTGGTTTGTTGGTTTATTGGTTTGTTGGTTTGTTAACTTGTTGGTTTGTTAGTTTGTTGGTTTGTTTGTTTGTTTGTTTGTTGGCTTGTTGCCATGTTGGTTTGTTGGTTTGTTGGCTTGTTGGTTTGTTGGTTTGTTGGTTTGTTGGTTTGTTGGTTTGTTGGTTTGTTGGTTTGTTGGTTTGTTGGTTTGTTGGTTTTTTTGTTTGTTGGTTTGTTGTTTGTTGGTTTGTTGGTTTGTTGGTTTGTTTGTTTGTTGGTTTGTTGGCTTTTTGGTTTGTTGGTTTGTTGGTTTGTTGGTTTGTTGGTTTGTTGGTTTGTTGGTTTGTTGGTTTATTTGTTTGTTGGTTTGTTGTTTGTTGGTTTGTTGGTTTGTTGGTTTGTTAACTTGTTGATTTGTTAGTTTGTTGGTTTGTTGGTTTGTTGGTTTATTGGCTTGTTGGTTTGTTGGTTTGTTAGTTTGTTTGTTTGTTTGTTTGTTGGCTTCTTGGCATGTTGGTTTGTTGGTTTGTTGGCTTGTTGGCTTGTTGGTTTGTTGGTTTGTTGGTTTGTTGGTTTGTTGGTTTGTTGGTCTGTTGGTTTGTTGGTTTGTTGGTTTGTTTGTTTGTTTGTTTGTTGGTTTGTTTGTTTGTTGGCTTGTTGGCATGTTGATTTGTTGGTTTGTTGGCTTGTTGGTTTGTTGGTTTGTTGGTTTGTTGGTTTGTCGGTTTGTTAGTTTCTTGGTGGGTTGGTTTGTTGGTTTGTTTGTTTGTTGGTTTGTTGGTTTGTTGGTTTGTTGGTTTGTTGGTTTATTGGTTTTTTGGTTTGTTGGCTTGTTGGCTTGTTGTTTTGTTGGTTTGTTGGCTTGTTGGTTTGTTGGTTTGTTGGTTTGTTGGTTTGTTGGTTTGTTGGTTTGTTGGTTTGTTGGTTTGTTCGATTTTTGGTTTGTTTGTTTGTTGGCTTGTTGGCATGTTGGTTTGTTGGTTTGTTGGCTTGTTGGTTTGTTGGTTTGTTGGTTTGTTGGTTTGTTGGTTTGTTGGTTTGTTCGTTTGTTCGTTTGTTGGTTTGTTGGTTTGTTGGTTTGTTGGTTTGTTGGTTTGTTGTTTTGTTTGTTTGTTGGCTTGTTCGCGTGTTGGTTTGTTGGCTTGTTGGTTTGTTGGTTTGTTGGTTTGTTGGTTTGTTGGTTTGTTGGTTTGTTGGTTTGTTGGTTTGTTTGTTTGTTGGTTCGTTGGTTTGTTGGTTTGTTGGTTTTTTGGTTTTTTGGTTTGTTGGCTTGTTGGTTTGTTGGTTTGTTGATTTGCTGGTTTGTTGGTTTGTTGGTGGGTCGGTTTGTTGGTTTGTTTGTTTGTTGGTTTGTTGGTTTGTTGGTTTGTTCGTTTGTTGGTTTGTTAGTTTTTTGGTTTGTTGGCTTGTTGTTTTGTTGGTTTGTTTGTTTGTTGGTTTGTTGGTTTGTTGGTTTGTTGGTTTGTTGGTTTGTTGGTTTGTTGGTTTGCTCGATTTTTGGTTTGTTTGTTTGTTGGCTTGTTGGCATGTTGGTTTCTTGGTTTGTTGGCTTGTTGGTTTGTTGGTTTGTTGGTTTGTTGGTTTGTTGTTTTGTTTGTTTGTTGGGTTGTTGGCGTATTGGTTTATTGGTTTGTTGGCTTGTTGGTTTGTTGGTTTGTTGGTTTGTTGGTTTGTTGGTTTATTTGTTTGTTGGGTTGTTGGTTTGTTGGTTTGTTGGTTTGTTAACTTGTTGGTTTATTTCTTTATTGGCTTGTTGGTTTGTTGGTTTGTTGGTTTGTTGGTTTATTGGTTTGCTGGTTTGTTGAGTTGTTGGTTTGTTGGTTTGTTGGTTTTTTGGTTTGTTGGTTTGTTGGTTTGTTGGTTTGTTCGTTTGTTGGTTTTTTGGTTTGTTGGCTTGTTGGTTTGTTGGTTTGTTGGCTTGTTGGTTTGTTGGTTTGTTGGTTTGTTGGTTTGTTGGTTTGTTGGTTTGTTGGTTTGTAGTTTGTTTGTTTGTTGGCTTGTTGGCATGTTGGTTTGTTGGTTTGTTGGCTAGTTGGTTTGTTGGTTTGTTGATTTGTTGGTTTGTTTGTTTGTTTGTTGGTTTGTTGGTTTGTTGGTTTGTTCGTTTGTTGGTTTGTTGGTTTTTCGGTTTGTTGGCTTGTTGGTTTGTCGGTTTGTTGGTTTGTTGGTTTGTTGGTTTGTTGGTTTGTTGGTTTGTTTGTTTGTTGGCTTGTTGGTTTGTTGGTTTGTTGGTTTGTTGGTTTGTTGGTTTGTTGGTTTGTTTGTTTGTTGGTTTGTTTGTTTGTTGGTTTGATGGTTTGTTGGTTTGTTGGTTTGTTCGTTTGTTGGTTTTTTGGTTTGTTGGCTTGTTGGTTTGTTGGTTTGTTGGTTTGTTGGCTTGTTGTTTTGTTGGTTTGTTAGTTTGTTGGTTTGTTGGTTTTTTGGTTTGTTGGTTTGTTGGTTTGTTTGTTTGTTTGTTTGTTGGTTTGTTTGTTTGTTGGCTTGTTGGCATGTTGATTTGTTGGTTTGTTGGCTTGTTGGTTTGTTGGTTTGTTGGTTTCTTGGTGGGTTGATTTGTTGGTTTCTTGGTGGGTTGGTTTGTTGGTTTGTTTGTTTGTTGGTTTGTTGGTTTGTTGGTTTGTTCGTTTGTTGGTTTATTGGTTTTTTGGTTTGTTGGCTTGTTGGCTTGTTGTTTTGTTGGTTTGTTGGCTTATTAGTTTGTTGGTTTGTTGGTTTGTTGGTTTGTTGGTTTGTTGGTTTGTTGTTTTGTTGGTTTGTTCGATTTTTGGTTTGTTTGTTTGTTGGCTTGTTGGCATGTTGGTTTGTTGGTTTGTTGGCTTGTTGGTTTGTTGGTTTGTTGGTTTGTTGTTTTGTTGGTTTGTTGGTTTGTTCGTTTGTTGGTTTGTTGGTTTGTTGGTTTGTTGGTTTGTTGGTTTGTTGTTTTAATTGTTTGTTGGCTTGTTCGCGTGTTGGTTTGTTGGTTTGTTGGCTTGTTGGTTTGTTGGTTTGTTGGTTTGTTTGTTTGTTGGTTCGTTGGTTTGTTGGTTTGTTCATTTGTTGGTTTTTTGGTTTGTTGGCTTGTTGGTTTGTTGGTTTGTTGATTTGCTGGTTTGTTGGTTTGTTGGTGGGTCGGTTTGTTGGTTTGTTTGTTTGTTGGTTTGTTCGTTTGTTGGTTTGTTGGTTTGTTGGTTTGTTGGTTTGTTGGTTTGTTGGTTTGTTGGTTTGTTGGTTTGTTTGTTTGTTGGTTTGTTGGTTTGTTGGTTTGTTGGTTTGTTCGTTTGTTGGTTTTTGGTTTTGTTGGCTTGTTGGTTTGTTGGTTTGTTGGTTTGTTGGTTTGTTTGTTTGTTGGCTTGTTGGCATGTTGGTTTGTTGGTTTGTTGGCTTGTTGGTTTGTTGGTTTGTTGGTTTGTTGGTTTGCTGGTTTGTTGGTTTGTTGGTTTGTTGGTTTGTTGGTTTGTTGGTTTGTTGGTTTGTTGGTTTGTTGGTTTGTTGGTTTGTTGGTTTGTTGGTTTATTTGTTTGTTGGTTTGTTGGTTTATTGGTTTGTTGGTTTGTTGGTTTGTTAACTTGTTGGTTTGTTAGTTTGTTGGTTTATTTGTTTGTTTGTTTGTTGGCATGTTGGTTTGTTGGTTTGTTGGCTTGTTGGTTTGTTGGTTTGTTGGTTTATTGGTTTGTTGGTTTGTTGGTTTGTTCGTTTGTTGGTTTTTTGGTTTGTTGGCTTCTTGGCTTGTTGGTTTGTTGGTTTGTTGGCTTTTTGGTTTGTTGGTTTGTTTGTTTGTTGGTTTGTTGGTTTGTTCGTTTGTTGGTTTGTTGGTTTGTTGGTGGGTCGGTTTGTTGGTTTGTTTGTTTGTTGGTTTGTTGATTTGTTGGTTTGTTCGTTTGTTGGTTTGTTGGTTTGTTGGTGGGTCGGTTTGTTGGTTTGTTTGTTTGTTGGTTTGTTGGTTTGTTCGTTTGTTGGTTTGTTGGTTTGTTGGTTTGTTGGTTTGTTGGTTTGTTGGTTTGTTGGTTTGTTGGTTTGTTGGTTTGTTTGTTTGTTGGTTTCTTGGTTTGTTGGTTTGTTCGTTTGTTGGTTTTTTGTTTTGTTGGCTTGTTGTTTTGTTGGTTTGTTGGTTTGTTTGTTTGTTGGCTTGTTGGCATGCTGGTTTGTTGGTTTGTTGGCTTGTTGGTTTGTTGGTTTGTTGGTTTGTTGGTTTGCTGGTTTGTTGGTTTGTTGGTTTGTTGGTTTGTTGGTTTGTTGGTTTGTTGATTTGTTGGTTTGTTGGTTTGTTGGTTTGTTGGTTTATTTGTTTGTTGGTTTGTTGGTTTATTGGTTTGTTGGTTTGTTAACTTGTTGGTTTGTTAATTTGTTGGTTTGTTTGTTTGTTTGTTTGTTGGCTTGTTGGCATGTTGGTTTGTTGGTTTGTTGGCTTGTTGGTTTGTTGGTTTGTTGGTTTGTTGGTGTGTTGGTTTGTTCGTTTGTTGGTTTTTTGGTTTGTTGGCTTGTTGGATTGTTTGTTTGTTGGTTTGTTGGCTTTTTGGTTTGTTGGTTTGTTGGTTTGTTGGTTTGTTGGTTTGTTGGTTTGTTGGTTTGTTGGTTTGTTGGTTTATTTGTTTGTTTGTTTGTTGTTTGTTGGTTTGTTGGTTTGTTGATTTGTTAACTTGCTGATTTGTTAGTTTGTGGGTTTGTTGGTTTGTTGGTTTATTGGCTTGTTGGTTTGTTGGTTTGTTAATTTGTTTGTTTGTTTGTTTGTTGGCTTGTTGGCATGTTGGTTTGTTGGTTTGTTGGCTTGTTGGTATGTTGGTTTGTTGGTTTGTTGGTTTGTTGGTTTGTTGGTTTGTTGGTTTGTTGGTTTGTTGGTTTGTTGGTTTGTTGGTTTGTTGGTTTGTTTGTTTGTTTGTTTGTTGGTTTGTTTGTTTGTTGGCTTGTTGGCATGTTGATTTGGTGGTTTGTTGGCTTGTTGGTTTGTTAGTTTGTTGGTTTGTTGGTTTGTTGGTTTGTTGGTTTCTTGGTGGGTTGGTTTGTTGGTTTGTTTGTTTGTTGGTTTGTTGGTTTGTTGGTGTGTTCGTTTGTTGGTTTATTGGTTTTTTGGTTTGTTGGCTTGTTGGCTTGTTGTTTTGTTGGTTTGTTGGCTTGTTGATTTGTTGGTTTGTTGGTTTGTTGGTTTGTTGGTTTGTTGGTTTGTTGGTTTGTTGGTTTGTTAGATTTTTGGTTTGTTTGTTTGTTGGCTTGTTGGCATGTTGTTTTGTTTGTTTGTTGGCTTGTTCGCGTGTTGGTTTGTTGGTTTGTTGGCTTGTTGGTTTGTTGGTTTGTTGGTTTGTTGGTTTGTTGGTTTGTTGGTTTGTTTGTTTGTTGGTTCGTTGGTTTGTTGGTTTGTTCGTTTGTTGGTTTTTTGGTTTGTTGGCTTGTTGGTTTGTTGGTTTGTTGATTTGTTGGTTTGTTGTTTTGTTTGTTTGTTGGCTTGTTGGCGTATTGGTTTGTTGGTTTGTTGGCTTGTTGGTTTGTTGGTTTGTTGATTTGTTGGTTTGTTGGTTTATTTGTTTGTTGGTTTGTTGGTTTGTTGGTTTGTTGGTTTGTTAACTTGTTGGTTTATTTCTTTATTGGCTTGTTGGTTTGTTGGTTTGTTGGTTTGTTGGTTTATTGGTTTGCTGGTTTGTTGGGTTGTTGGTTTGTTGGTTTGTTGGTTTTTTGGTTTGTTGGTTTGTTGGTTTGTTGGTTTGTTCGTTTGTTGGTTTTTTGGTTTGTTGGCTTGTTGGTTTGTTGGTTTATTGGTTTGTTGGCTTGTTGGTTTGTTGGTTTGTTGGTTTTTTGGTTTGTTTGTTTGTTGGTTTGTTGGTTTGTAGTTTGTTTGTTTGTTGGCTTGTTGGCATGTTGGTTTGTTGGTTCGTTGGCTAGTTGGTTTGTTGGTTTGTTGATTTGTTGGTTTGTTTGTTTGTTTGTTGGTTTGTTGGTTTGTTCGTTTGTGTGTTTTTCGGTTTGTTGGCTTGTTGGTTTGTTGGTTTGTTGTTTTGTTTGTTTGTTGGCTTGTTCGCGTGTTGGTTTGTTGGTTTGTTGGCTTGTTGGTTTGTTGGTTTGTTGGTTAGTTGGTTTGTTGGCTTGTTGGTTTGTTGGTTTGTTGGTTTGTTGGTTTGTTGGTTTGTTTGTTTGTTGGCTTGTTTGTTTGTTGGTTTGTTGGTTTGTTGGTTTGTTGGTTTGTTGGTTTGTTGGTTTGTTGGTTTGTTGGTTTGTTTGTTTGTTGGTTTGTTGGTTTGTTGGTTTGTTGGTTTGTTGGTTTGTTCGTTTGTTGGTTTTTTGGTTTGTTGGCTTGTTGGTTTGTTGGTTTGTTGGTTTGTTGGCTTGTTGGTTTGTTGGTTTGTTGGTTTGTTGGTTTGTTGGTTTGTTGGTTTGTTGGTTTGTTGGTTTGTTGGTTTGTTGGTTTGTTGGTTTGTTTGTTTGTTTGTTTGTTGGTTTGTTTGTTTGTTGGTTTGTTGGCATGTTGATTTGTTGGTTTGTTGGCTTGTTGGTTTGTTGGTTTGTTGGTTTGTTGGTTTGTTGGTTTGTTGGTTTCTTGGTGGGTTGGTTTGTTGGTTTGTTTGTTTGTTGGTTTGTTGGTTTGTTGGTTTGTTTGTTTGTTGGTTTATTGGTTTTTTGGTTTGTTTGCTTGTTGGTTTGTTGTTTTGTTGGTTTGTTGGCTTGTTAGTTTGTTGGTTTGTTGGTTTGTTGGTTTGTTGGTTTGTTGGTTTGTTGGTTTGTTGGTTTGTTGGTTTGTTGTTTTGTTCGATTTTTGGTTTGTTTGTTTGTTGGCTTGTTGGCATGTTGGTTTGTTGGTTTGTTGGCTTTTTGGTTTGTTGGTTTGTTGGTTTGTTGGTTTGTTGGTTTGTTCGTTTGTTGGTTTGTTGGTTTGTTGGTTTGTTGGTTTGTTGGTTTGTTGTTTTGTTTGTTTGTTGGCTTGTTCGCGTGTTGGTTTGTTGGTTTGTTGGCTTGTTGGTTTGTTGGTTTGTTGGTTAGTTGGTTTGTTGGTTTGTTGGTTTGTTGGTTTGTTTGTTTGTTGGTTCGATGGTTTGTTGGTTTGTTCGTTTGTTGGCTTTTTGGTTTGTTGGCTTGTTGGTTTGTTGGTTTGTTGATTTGCTGGTTTGTTGGTTTGTTGGTGGGTCGGTTTGTTGGTTTGTTTGTTTGTTGGTTTGTTGGTTTGTTGGTTTGTTCGTTTGTTGGTTTGTTAGTTTTTTGGTTTGTTGGCTTGTTGTTTTGTTGGTTTGTTGGCTTGTTGGTTTGTTGGTTTGTTGGTTTGTTGGTTTGTTGGTTTGTTGGTTTGTTGGTTTGTTGGTTTGTTCGATTTTTGGTTTGTTTGTTTGTTGGCTTGTTGTTTTGTTTGTTTGTTGGCTTGTTGGCGTATTGGTTTGTTGGTTTGTTGGCTTGTTGGTTTGTTGGTTTGTTGGTTTGTTGGTTTGTTGGTTTATTTGTTTGTTGGCTAGTTGGTTTGTTGGTTTGTTGATTTGTTGGTTTGTTTGTTTGTTTGTTGGTTTGTTGGTTTGTTGGTTTGTTCGTTTGTTGGTTTTTCGGTTTGTTGGCTTGTTTGTTTGTTAATTTGTTGGTTTGTTGTTTTGTTGGTTTGTTGGTTTGTTTGTTTGTTGGCTTGTTGGTTTGTTGGTTTGTTGGTTTGTTGGTTTGTTGGTTTGTTGGTTTGTTGGTTTGTTGGTTTGTTGGTTTGTTGGTTTGTTGATTTGTTGGTTTGTTGGTTTATTTGTTTGTTGGTTTGTTGGTTTGTTGGTTTGTTGGTTTGTTAACTTGTTGGTTTATTTCTTTATTGGCTTGTTGGTTTGTTGGTTTGTTGGTTTGTTGGTTTATTGGTTTGCTGTTTTGTTGGGTTGTTGGTTTGTTGGTTTGTTGGTTTTTTGGTTTGTTGGTTTGTTGGTTTGTTGGTTTGTTCGTTTGTTGGTTTTTTGGTTTGTTGGCTTGTTGGTTTGTTGGTTTATTGGTTTGTTGGCTTGTTGGTTTGTTGGTTTGTTGGTTTTTTGGTTTGTTGGTTTGTTGGTTTGTAGTTTGTTTGTTTGTTGGCTTGTTGGCATGTTGGTTTGTTGGTTCGTTGGCTAGTTGGTTTGTTGGTTTGTTGATTTGTTGGTTTGTTTGTTTGTTTGTTGGTTTGTTGGTTTGTTCGTTTGTGTGTTTTTCGGTTTGTTGGCTTGTTGGTTTGTTGGTTTGTTGGTTTGTTGGTTTGTTGGTTTGTTTGTTTGTTGGCTTGTTTGTTTGTTGGTTTGTTGGTTTGTTGGTTTGTTGGTTTGTTGGTTTGTTGGTTTGTTGGTTTGTTGGTTTGTTGGTTTGTTTGTTTGTTGGTTTGTTGGTTTGTTGGTTTGTTGGCTTGTTGGTTTGTTGGTTTGTTGGTTTGTTGGTTTGCTGGTTTGTTGGTTTGTTGGTTTGTTGGTTTGTTGGTTTGTTGGTTTGTTGGTTTGTTGGTTTGTTGGTTTGTTGGTTTGTTGGTTTATTTGTTTGTTGGTTTGTTGGTTTATTGGTTTGTTGGTTTGTTGGTTTGTTAACTTGTTGGTTTGTTAGTTTGTTGGTTTATTTGTTTGTTTGTTTGTTGGCTTGTTGGCATGTTGGTTTGTTGTTTTGTTGGCTTGTTGGTTTGTTGGTTTGTTGGTTTATTGGTTTGTTGGTTTGTTGGTTTGTTCGTTTGTTGGTTTTTTGGTTTGTTGGCTTCTCGGCTTGTTGGTTTGTTGGTTTGTTGGCTTTTTGGTTTGTTGGTTTGTTTGTTTGTTGGTTTGTTGGTTTGTTCGTTTGTTGGTTTGTTGGTTTGTTGGTGGGTCGGTTTGTTGGTTTGTTTGTTTGTTGGTTTGTTGATTTGTTGGTTTGTTCGTTTGTTGGTTTGTTGGTTTGTTGGTGGGTCGGTTTGTTGGTTTGTTTGTTTGTTGGTTTGTTGGTTTGTTCGTTTGTTGGTTTGTTGGTTTGTTGGTTTGTTGGTTTGTTGGTTTGTTGGTTTGTTGGTTTGTTGGTTTGTTTGTTTGTTGGTTTCTTGGTTTGTTGGTTTGTTCGTTTGTTGGTTTTTTGTTTTGTTGGCTTGTTGTTTTGTTGGTTTGTTGGTTTGTTTGTTTGTTGGCTTGTTGGCATGCTGGTTTGTTGGTTTGTTGGCTTGTTGGTTTGTTGGTTTGTTGGGTTGTTGGTTTGCTGGTTTGTTGGTTTGTTGGTTTGTTGGTTTGTTGGTTTGTTGGTTTGTTGGTTTGTTGGTTTGTTGGTTTGTTGGTTTGTTGGTTTATTTGTTTGTTGGTTTGTTGGTTTATTGGTTTGTTGGTTTGTTAACTTGTTGGTTTGTTAATTTGTTGGTTTGTTTGTTTGTTTGTTTGTTGGCTTGTTGGCATGTTGGTTTGTTGGTTTGTTGGCTTGTTGGTTTGTTGGTTTGTTGGTTTGTTGGTGTGTTGGTTTGTTCGTTTGTTGGTTTTTTGGTTTGTTGGCTTGTTGGATTGTTTGTTTGTTGGTTTGTTGGCTTTTTGGTTTGTTGGTTTGTTGGTTTGTTGGTTTGTTGGTTTGTTGGTTTGTTGGTTTGTTGGTTTGTTGGTTTATTTGTTTGTTGGTTTGTTGTTTGTTGGTTTGTTGGTTTGTTGATTTGTTAACTTGCTGATTTGTTAGTTTGTGGGTTTGTTGGTTTGTTGGTTTATTGGCTTGTTGGTTTGTTGGTTTGTTAATTTGTTTGTTTGTTTGTTTGTTGGCTTGTTGGCATGTTGGTTTGTTGGTTTGTTGGCTTGTTGGTATGTTGGTTTGTTGGTTTGTTGGTTTGTTGGTTTGTTGGTTTGTTGGTTTGTTGGTTTGTTGGTTTGTTGGTTTGTTTGTTTGTTTGTTTGTTGGTTTGTTTGTTTGTTGGCTTGTTGGCATGTTGATTTGGTGGTTTGTTGGCTTGTTGGTTTGTTAGTTTGTTGGTTTGTTGGTTTGTTGGTTTGTTGGTTTCTTGGTGGGTTGGTTTGTTGGTTTGTTTGTTTGTTGGTTTGTTGGTTTGTTGGTGTGTTCGTTTGTTGGTTTATTAGTTTTTTGGTTTGTTGGCTTGTTGGCTTGTTGTTTTGTTGGTTTGTTGGCTTGTTGATTTGTTGGTTTGTTGGTTTGTTGGTTTGTTGGTTTGTTGGTTTGTTGGTTTGTTGGTTTGTTAGATTTTTGGTTTGTTTGTTTGTTGGCTTGTTGGCATGTTGTTTTGTTTGTTTGTTGGCTTGTTCGCGTGTTGGTTTGTTGGTTTGTTGGCTTGTTGGTTTGTTGGTTTGTTGGTTTGTTGGTTTGTTGGTTTGTTGGTTTGTTGGTTTGTTCGATTTTTGGTTTGTTAGTTTGTTGGCTTGTTGTTTTGTTTGTTTGTTGGCTTGTTGGCGTATTGGTTTGTTGGTTTGTTGGCTTGTTGGTTTGTTGGTTTGTTGGTTTGTTGGTTTGTTGGTTTATTTGTTTGTTGGCTAGTTGGTTTGTTGGTTTGTTGATTTGTTGGTTTGTTTGTTTGTTTGTTGGTTTGTTGGTTTGTTGGTTTGTTCGTTTGTTGGTTTTTCGGTTTGTTGGCTTGTTTGTTTGTTAATTTGTTGGTTTGTTGTTTTGTTGGTTTGTTGGTTTGTTTGTTTGTTGGCTTGTTGGTTTGTTGGTTTGTTGGTTTGTTGGTTTGTTGGTTTGTTGGTTTGTTGGTTTGTTTGTTTGTTGGCTTGTTGGCATGTTGGTTTGTTGGTTTGTTGGCTTGTTGGTTTGTTGGTTTGTTGGTTTGTTGGTTTGCTGGTTTGTTGGTTTGTTGGTTTGTTGGTTTGTGGGTTTGTTGGTTTGTTGGTTTGTTGGTTTGTTGGTTTGTTGGTTTGTTGGTTTGTTGGTTTATTTGTTTGTTGGTTTGTTGGTTTATTGGTTTATTGGTTTGTTGGTTTGTTAACTTGTTGGTTTGTTAGTTTGTTGGTTTATTTGTTTGTTTGTTTGTTGGTTTGTTGGTTTGTTTGTTTGTTGGCTTGTCGGCATGTTGGTTTGTTGGCTTGTTTGTTTGTTGCTTTGTTTTTTTGTTGGTTTGTTGGTTTGTTGGTTTGTTGGTTTGTTGGTTTGTTTGTTTGTTGGTTTGTTGGTTTGTTGGTTTGTTGGTTTGTTGGTTTGTTGGTTTGTTGGTTTGTTGGTTTGTTGGTTTGTTTGTTTTTTGGCTTGTTGGTTTGTTGGTTTGTTGGTTTGTTGGTTTGTTGGTTTGTTGGTTTGTTCGTTTATTGGTTTGTTGGTTTGTTTGTTTGTTGGTTTGTTGGTTTGTTAGTTTGTTCGTTTGTTGGTTTTTTGTTTTGTTGGCTTGTTGGTTTGTTGGATTGTTGGTTTGTTGGTTTGTTTGTTTGTTGGCTTGTTGGTTTGTTGGTTTGTTGGTTTGTTGGCTTGTTGGTTTGTTGGTTTGTTGGTTTGTTGGTTTGCTGGTTTGTAGGTTTGCTGGTTTGTTGGTTTGTTGGTTTGTTGGTTTGTTGGTTTGTTGGTTTGTTGGTTTGTTGGTTTGTTGGTTTGTTGGTTTATTTGTTTGTTGGTTTGTTGGTTTATTGGTTTGTTGTTTTGTTGGTTTGTTAACTTGTTGGTTTGTTAGTTTGTTGGTTTGTTTGTTTGTTTGTTTGTTTGTTTGTTGGTTTGTTGGCATGTTGGTTTGTTGGTTTGTTGGCTTGTTGGTTTGTTGGTTTGTTGGTTTAGTGGTTTGTTGGTTTGTTGGTTTGTTCGTTTGTTGGTTTTTTGGTTTGTTGGCTTCTTGGCTTGTTGGTTTGTTGGTTTGTTGGCTTTTTGGTTTGTTGGTTTGTTTGTTTGTTGGTTTGTTGGTTTGTTGGTTTGTTGGTCTGTTCATTTGTTGGCTTGTTGGCTTGTTGGTTTGCTGGTTTGTTGGCTTTTTGGTTTGTTGGTTTGTTGGTTTGTTGGTTTGTTGGTTTGTTGGTTTATTTGTTTGTTGGTTTGTTGGTTTATTGGTTTGTTGGTTTGTTAACTTGTTGGTTTGTTAGTTTGTTGGTTTGTTTGTTTGTTTGTTTGTTGGCTTGTTGCCATGTTGGTTTGTTGGTTTGTTGGCTTGTTGGTTTGTTGGTTTGTTGGTTTGTTGGTTTGTTGGTTTGTTGGTTTGTTGGTTTGTTGGTTTGTTGGTTTGTTGGTTTTTTTGTTTGTTGGTTTGTTGTTTGTTGGTTTGTTGGTTTGTTGGTTTGTTTGTTTGTTGGTTTGTTGGCTTTTTGGTTTGTTGGTTTGTTGGTTTGTTGGTTTGTTGGTTTGTTGGTTTGTTGGTTTGTTGGTTTATTTGTTTGTTGGTTTGTTGTTTGTTGGTTTGTTGGTTTGTTGGTTTGTTAACTTGTTGATTTGTTAGTTTGTTGGTTTGTTGGTTTGTTGGTTTATTGGCTTGTTGGTTTGTTGGTTTGTTAGTTTGTTTGTTTGTTTGTTTGTTGGCTTCTTGGCATGTTGGTTTGTTGGTTTGTTGGCTTGTTGGTTTGTTGGTTTGTTGGTTTGTTGGTTTGTTGGTTTGTTGGTCTGTTGGTTTGTTGGTTTGTTGGTTTGTTGGTTTGTTTGTTTGTTTGTTTGTTGGTTTGTTTGTTTGTTGGCTTGTTGGCATGTTGATTTGTTGGTTTGTTGGCTTGTTGGTTTGTTGGTTTGTTGGTTTGTTGGTTTGTCGGTTTGTTAGTTTCTTGGTGGGTTGGTTTGTTGGTTTGTTTGTTTGTTGGTTTGTTGGTTTGTTGGTTTGTTGGTTTGTTGGTTTATTGGTTTTTTGGTTTGTTGGCTTGTTGGCTTGTTGTTTTGTTGGTTTGTTGGCTTGTTGGTTTGTTGGTTTGTTGGTTTGTTGGTTTGTTGGTTTGTTGGTTTGTTGGTTTGTTGGTTTGTTCGATTTTTGGTTTGTTTGTTTGTTGGCTTGTTGGCATGTTGGTTTGTTGGTTTGTTGGCTTGTTGGTTTGTTGGTTTGTTGGTTTGTTGGTTTGTTGGTTTGTTGGTTTGTTCGTTTGTTCGTTTGTTGGTTTGTTGGTTTGTTGGTTTGTTGGTTTGTTGGTTTGTTGTTTTGTTTGTTTGTTGGCTTGTTCGCGTGTTGGTTTGTTGGCTTGTTGGTTTGTTGGTTTGTTGGTTTGTTGGTTTGTTGGTTTGTTGGTTTGTTGGTTTGTTGGTTTGTTTGTTTGTTGGTTCGTTGGTTTGTTGGTTTGTTGGTTTTTTGGTTTTTTGGTTTGTTGGCTTGTTGGTTTGTTGGTTTGTTGATTTGCTGGTTTGTTGGTTTGTTGGTGGGTCGGTTTGTTGGTTTGTTTGTTTGTTGGTTTGTTGGTTTGTTGGTTTGTTCGTTTGTTGGTTTGTTAGTTTTTTGGTTTGTTGGCTTGTTGTTTTGTTGGTTTGTTTGTTTGTTGGTTTGTTGGTTTGTTGGTTTGTTGGTTTGTTGGTTTGTTGGTTTGTTGGTTTGCTCGATTTTTGGTTTGTTTGTTTGTTGGCTTGTTGGCATGTTGGTTTCTTGGTTTGTTGGCTTGTTGGTTTGTTGGTTTGTTGGTTTGTTGGTTTGTTGTTTTGTTTGTTTGTTGGGTTGTTGGCGTATTGGTTTATTGGTTTGTTGGCTTGTTGGTTTGTTGGTTTGTTGGTTTGTTGGTTTGTTGGTTTATTTGTTTGTTGGGTTGTTGGTTTGTTGGTTTGTTGGTTTGTTAACTTGTTGGTTTATTTCTTTATTGGCTTGTTGGTTTGTTGGTTTGTTGGTTTGTTGGTTTATTGGTTTGCTGGTTTGTTGAGTTGTTGGTTTGTTGGTTTGTTGGTTTTTTGGTTTGTTGGTTTGTTGGTTTGTTGGTTTGTTCGTTTGTTGGTTTTTTGGTTTGTTGGCTTGTTGGTTTGTTGGTTTGTTGGCTTGTTGGTTTGTTGGTTTGTTGGTTTGTTGGTTTGTTGGTTTGTTGGTTTGTTGGTTTGTAGTTTGTTTGTTTGTTGGCTTGTTGGCATGTTGGTTTGTTGGTTTGTTGGCTAGTTGGTTTGTTGGTTTGTTGATTTGTTGGTTTGTTTGTTTGTTTGTTGGTTTGTTGGTTTGTTGGTTTGTTCGTTTGTTGGTTTGTTGGTTTTTCGGTTTGTTGGCTTGTTGGTTTGTCGGTTTGTTGGTTTGTTGGTTTGTTGGTTTGTTGGTTTGTTGGTTTGTTTGTTTGTTGGCTTGTTGGTTTGTTGGTTTGTTGGTTTGTTGGTTTGTTGGTTTGTTGGTTTGTTTGTTTGTTGGTTTGTTTGTTTGTTGGTTTGATGGTTTGTTGGTTTGTTGGTTTGTTCGTTTGTTGGTTTTTTGGTTTGTTGGCTTGTTGGTTTGTTGGTTTGTTGGTTTGTTGGCTTGTTGTTTTGTTGGTTTGTTAGTTTGTTGGTTTGTTGGTTTTTTGGTTTGTTGGTTTGTTGGTTTGTTTGTTTGTTTGTTTGTTGGTTTGTTTGTTTGTTGGCTTGTTGGCATGTTGATTTGTTGGTTTGTTGGCTTGTTGGTTTGTTGGTTTGTTGGTTTCTTGGTGGGTTGATTTGTTGGTTTCTTGGTGGGTTGGTTTGTTGGTTTGTTTGTTTGTTGGTTTGTTGGTTTGTTGGTTTGTTCGTTTGTTGGTTTATTGGTTTTTTGGTTTGTTGGCTTGTTGGCTTGTTGTTTTGTTGGTTTGTTGGCTTATTAGTTTGTTGGTTTGTTGGTTTGTTGGTTTGTTGGTTTGTTGGTTTGTTGTTTTGTTGGTTTGTTCGATTTTTGGTTTGTTTGTTTGTTGGCTTGTTGGCATGTTGGTTTGTTGGTTTGTTGGCTTGTTGGTTTGTTGGTTTGTTGGTTTGTTGTTTTGTTGGTTTGTTGGTTTGTTCGTTTGTTGGTTTGTTGGTTTGTTGGTTTGTTGGTTTGTTGGTTTGTTGTTTTAATTGTTTGTTGGCTTGTTCGCGTGTTGGTTTGTTGGTTTGTTGGCTTGTTGGTTTGTTGGTTTGTTGGTTTGTTTGTTTGTTGGTTCGTTGGTTTGTTGGTTTGTTCATTTGTTGGTTTTTTGGTTTGTTGGCTTGTTGGTTTGTTGGTTTGTTGATTTGCTGGTTTGTTGGTTTGTTGGTGGGTCGGTTTGTTGGTTTGTTTGTTTGTTGGTTTGTTCGTTTGTTGGTTTGTTGGTTTGTTGGTTTGTTGGTTTGTTGGTTTGTTGGTTTGTTGGTTTGTTGGTTTGTTTGTTTGTTGGTTTGTTGGTTTGTTGGTTTGTTGGTTTGTTCGTTTGTTGGTTTTTTGTTTTGTTGGCTTGTTGGTTTGTTGGTTTGTTGGTTTGTTGGTTTGTTTGTTTGTTGGCTTGTTGGCATGTTGGTTTGTTGGTTTGTTGGTTTGTTGGTTTGTTGGTTTGTTGGTTTGTTGGTTTGCTGGTTTGTTGGTTTGTTGGTTTGTTGGTTTGTTGGTTTGTTGGTTTGTTGGTTTGTTGGTTTGTTGGTTTGTTGGTTTGTTGGTTTGTTGGTTTATTTGTTTGTTGGTTTGTTGGTTTATTGGTTTGTTGGTTTGTTGGTTTGTTAACTTGTTGGTTTGTTAGTTTGTTGGTTTATTTGTTTGTTTGTTTGTTGGCATGTTGGTTTGTTGGTTTGTTGGCTTGTTGGTTTGTTGGTTTGTTGGTTTATTGGTTTGTTGGTTTGTTGGTTTGTTCGTTTGTTGGTTTTTTGGTTTGTTGGCTTCTTGGCTTGTTGGTTTGTTGGTTTGTTGGCTTTTTGGTTTGTTGGTTTGTTTGTTTGTTGGTTTGTTGGTTTGTTCGTTTGTTGGTTTGTTGGTTTGTTGGTGGGTCGGTTTGTTGGTTTGTTTGTTTGTTGGTTTGTTGATTTGTTGGTTTGTTCGTTTGTTGGTTTGTTGGTTTGTTGGTGGGTCGGTTTGTTGGTTTGTTTGTTTGTTGGTTTGTTGGTTTGTTCGTTTGTTGGTTTGTTGGTTTGTTGGTTTGTTGGTTTGTTGGTTTGTTGGTTTGTTGGTTTGTTGGTTTGTTTGTTTGTTGGTTTCTTGGTTTGTTGGTTTGTTCGTTTGTTGGTTTTTTGTTTTGTTGGCTTGTTGTTTTGTTGGTTTGTTGGTTTGTTTGTTTGTTGGCTTGTTGGCATGCTGGTTTGTTGGTTTGTTGGCTTGTTGGTTTGTTGGTTTGTTGGTTTGTTGGTTTGCTGGTTTGTTGGTTTGTTGGTTTGTTGGTTTGTTGGTTTGTTGGTTTGTTGATTTGTTGGTTTGTTGGTTTGTTGGTTTGTTGGTTTATTTGTTTGTTGGTTTGTTGGTTTATTGGTTTGTTGGTTTGTTAACTTGTTGGTTTGTTAATTTGTTGGTTTGTTTGTTTGTTTGTTTGTTGGCTTGTTGGCATGTTGGTTTGTTGGTTTGTTGGCTTGTTGGTTTGTTGGTTTGTTGGTTTGTTGGTGTGTTGGTTTGTTCGTTTGTTGGTTTTTTGGTTTGTTGGCTTGTTGGATTGTTTGTTTGTTGGTTTGTTGGCTTTTTGGTTTGTTGGTTTGTTGGTTTGTTGGTTTGTTGGTTTGTTGGTTTGTTGGTTTGTTGGTTTGTTGGTTTATTTGTTTGTTGGTTTGTTGTTTGTTGGTTTGTTGGTTTGTTGATTTGTTAACTTGCTGATTTGTTAGTTTGTGGGTTTGTTGGTTTGTTGGTTTATTGGCTTGTTGGTTTGTTGGTTTGTTAATTTGTTTGTTTGTTTGTTTGTTGGCTTGTTGGCATGTTGGTTTGTTGGTTTGTTGGCTTGTTGGTATGTTGGTTTGTTGGTTTGTTGGTTTGTTGGTTTGTTGGTTTGTTGGTTTGTTGGTTTGTTGGTTTGTTGGTTTGTTGGTTTGTTTGTTTGTTTGTTTGTTGGTTTGTTTGTTTGTTGGCTTGTTGGCATGTTGATTTGGTGGTTTGTTGGCTTGTTGGTTTGTTAGTTTGTTGGTTTGTTGGTTTGTTGGTTTGTTGGTTTCTTGGTGGGTTGGTTTGTTGGTTTGTTTGTTTGTTGGTTTGTTGGTTTGTTGGTGTGTTCGTTTGTTGGTTTATTGGTTTTTTGGTTTGTTGGCTTGTTGGCTTGTTGTTTTGTTGGTTTGTTGGCTTGTTGATTTGTTGGTTTGTTGGTTTGTTGGTTTGTTGGTTTGTTGGTTTGTTGGTTTGTTGGTTTGTTAGATTTTTGGTTTGTTTGTTTGTTGGCTTGTTGGCATGTTGTTTTGTTTGTTTGTTGGCTTGTTCGCGTGTTGGTTTGTTGGTTTGTTGGCTTGTTGGTTTGTTGGTTTGTTGGTTTGTTGGTTTGTTGGTTTGTTGGTTTGTTTGTTTGTTGGTTCGTTGGTTTGTTGGTTTGTTCGTTTGTTGGTTTTTTGGTTTGTTGGCTTGTTGGTTTGTTGGTTTGTTGATTTGTTGGTTTGTTGTTTTGTTTGTTTGTTGGCTTGTTGGCGTATTGGTTTGTTGGTTTGTTGGCTTGTTGGTTTGTTGGTTTGTTGATTTGTTGGTTTGTTGGTTTATTTGTTTGTTGGTTTGTTGGTTTGTTGGTTTGTTGGTTTGTTAACTTGTTGGTTTATTTCTTTATTGGCTTGTTGGTTTGTTGGTTTGTTGGTTTGTTGGTTTATTGGTTTGCTGGTTTGTTGGGTTGTTGGTTTGTTGGTTTGTTGGTTTTTTGGTTTGTTGGTTTGTTGGTTTGTTGGTTTGTTCGTTTGTTGGTTTTTTGGTTTGTTGGCTTGTTGGTTTGTTGGTTTATTGGTTTGTTGGCTTGTTGGTTTGTTGGTTTGTTGGTTTTTTGGTTTGTTTGTTTGTTGGTTTGTTGGTTTGTAGTTTGTTTGTTTGTTGGCTTGTTGGCATGTTGGTTTGTTGGTTCGTTGGCTAGTTGGTTTGTTGGTTTGTTGATTTGTTGGTTTGTTTGTTTGTTTGTTGGTTTGTTGGTTTGTTCGTTTGTGTGTTTTTCGGTTTGTTGGCTTGTTGGTTTGTTGGTTTGTTGGTTTGTTGGTTTGTTGGTTTGTTTGTTTGTTGGCTTGTTTGTTTGTTGGTTTGTTGGTTTGTTGGTTTGTTGGTTTGTTGGTTTGTTGGTTTGTTGGTTTGTTGGTTTGTTTGTTTGTTGGTTTGTTGGTTTGTTGGTTTGTTGGTTTGTTGGTTTGTTCGTTTGTTGGTTTTTTGGTTTGTTGGCTTGTTGGTTTGTTGGTTTGTTGGTTTGTTGGCTTGTTGGTTTGTTGGTTTGTTGGTTTGTTGGTTTGTTGGTTTGTTGGTTTGTTGGTTTGTTGGTTTGTTGGTTTGTTGGTTTGTTGGTTTGTTGGTTTGTTTGTTTGTTTGTTTGTTGGTTTGTTTGTTTGTTGGTTTGTTGGCATGTTGATTTGTTGGTTTGTTGGCTTGTTGGTTTGTTGGTTTGTTGGTTTGTTGGTTTGTTGGTTTGTTGGTTTCTTGGTGGGTTGGTTTGTTGGTTTGTTTGTTTGTTGGTTTGTTGGTTTGTTGGTTTGTTTGTTTGTTGGTTTATTGGTTTTTTGGTTTGTTTGCTTGTTGGTTTGTTGTTTTGTTGGTTTGTTGGCTTGTTAGTTTGTTGGTTTGTTGGTTTGTTGGTTTGTTGGTTTGTTGGTTTGTTGGTTTGTTGGTTTGTTGTTTTGTTCGATTTTTGGTTTGTTTGTTTGTTGGCTTGTTGGCATGTTGGTTTGTTGGTTTGTTGGCTTTTTGGTTTGTTCGTTTGTTGGTTTGTTGGTTTGTTGGTTTGTTGGTTTGTTGGTTTGTTGTTTTGTTTGTTTGTTGGCTTGTTCGCGTGTTGGTTTGTTGGTTTGTTGGCTTGTTGGTTTGTTGGTTTGTTGGTTAGTTGGTTTGTTGGCTTGTTGGTTTGTTGGTTTGTTGGTTTGTTGGTTTGTTGGTTTGTTTGTTTGTTGGCTTGTTTGTTTGTTGGTTTGTTGGTTTGTTGGTTTGTTGGTTTGTTGGTTTGTTGGTTTGTTGGTTTGTTGGTTTGTTTGTTTGTTGGTTTGTTGGTTTGTTGGTTTGTTGGTTTGTTGGTTTGTTCGTTTGTTGGTTTTTTGGTTTGTTGGCTTGTTGGTTTGTTGGTTTGTTGGTTTGTTGGCTTGTTGGTTTGTTGGTTTGTTGGTTTGTTGGTTTGTTGGTTTGTTGGTTTGTTGGTTTGTTGGTTTGTTGGTTTGTTGGTTTGTTGGTTTGTTTGTTTGTTTGTTTGTTGGTTTGTTTGTTTGTTGGTTTGTTGGCATGTTGATTTGTTGGTTTGTTGGCTGGTTGGTTTGTTGGTTTGTTGGTTTGTTGGTTTGTTGGTTTCTTGGTGGGTTGGTTTGTTGGTTTGTTTGTTTGTTGGTTTGTTGGTTTGTTGGTTTGTTTGTTTGTTGGTTTATTGGTTTTTTGGTTTGTTTGCTTGTTGGTTTGTTGTTTTGTTGGTTTGTTGGCTTGTTAGTTTGTTGGTTTGTTGGTTTGTTGGTTTGTTGGTTTGTTGGTTTGTTGGTTTGTTGGTTTGTTGTTTTGTTCGATTTTTGGTTTGTTTGTTTGTTGGCTTGTTGGCATGTTGGTTTGTTGGTTTGTTGGCTTTTTGGTTTGTTGGTTTGTTGGTTTGTTGGTTTGTTGGTTTGTTCGTTTGTTGGTTTGTTGGTTTGTTGGTTTGTTGGTTTGTTGGTTTGTTGTTTTGTTTGTTTGTTGGCTTGTTCGCGTGTTGGTTTGTTGGTTTGTTGGCTTGTTGGTTTGTTGGTTTGTTGGTTAGTTGGTTTGTTGGTTTGTTGGTTTGTTGGTTTGTTTGTTTGTTGGTTCGATGGTTTGTTGGTTTGTTCGTTTGTTGGCTTTTTGGTTTGTTGGCTTGTTGGTTTGTTGGTTTGTTGATTTGCTGGTTTGTTGGTTTGTTGGTGGGTCGGTTTGTTGGTTTGTTTGTTTGTTGGTTTGTTGGTTTGTTGGTTTGTTCGTTTGTTGGTTTGTTAGTTTTTTGGTTTGTTGGCTTGTTGTTTTGTTGGTTTGTTGGCTTGTTGGTTTGTTGGTTTGTTGGTTTGTTGGTTTGTTGGTTTGTTGGTTTGTTGGTTTGTTGGTTTGTTCGATTTTTGGTTTGTTTGTTTGTTGGCTTGTTGTTTTGTTTGTTTGTTGGCTTGTTGGCGTATTGGTTTGTTGGTTTGTTGGCTTGTTGGTTTGTTGGTTTGTTGGTTTGTTGGTTTGTTGGTTTATTTGTTTGTTGGCTAGTTGGTTTGTTGGTTTGTTGATTTGTTGGTTTGTTTGTTTGTTTGTTGGTTTGTTGGTTTGTTGGTTTGTTCGTTTGTTGGTTTTTCGGTTTGTTGGCTTGTTTGTTTGTTAATTTGTTGGTTTGTTGTTTTGTTGGTTTGTTGGTTTGTTTGTTTGTTGGCTTGTTGGTTTGTTGGTTTGTTGGTTTGTTGGTTTGTTGGTTTGTTGGTTTGTTGGTTTGTTGGTTTGTTGGTTTGTTGGTTTGTTGATTTGTTGGTTTGTTGGTTTATTTGTTTGTTGGTTTGTTGGTTTGTTGGTTTGTTGGTTTGTTAACTTGTTGGTTTATTTCTTTATTGGCTTGTTGGTTTGTTGGTTTGTTGGTTTGTTGGTTTATTGGTTTGCTGTTTTGTTGGGTTGTTGGTTTGTTGGTTTGTTGGTTTTTTGGTTTGTTGGTTTGTTGGTTTGTTGGTTTGTTCGTTTGTTGGTTTTTTGGTTTGTTGGCTTGTTGGTTTGTTGGTTTATTGGTTTGTTGGCTTGTTGGTTTGTTGGTTTGTTGGTTTTTTGGTTTGTTGGTTTGTTGGTTTGTAGTTTGTTTGTTTGTTGGCTTGTTGGCATGTTGGTTTGTTGGTTCGTTGGCTAGTTGGTTTGTTGGTTTGTTGATTTGTTGGTTTGTTTGTTTGTTTGTTGGTTTGTTGGTTTGTTCGTTTGTGTGTTTTTCGGTTTGTTGGCTTGTTGGTTTGTTGGTTTGTTGGTTTGTTGGTTTGTTGGTTTGTTTGTTTGTTGGCTTGTTTGTTTGTTGGTTTGTTGGTTTGTTGGTTTGTTGGTTTGTTGGTTTGTTGGTTTGTTGGTTTGTTGGTTTGTTGGTTTGTTTGTTTGTTGGTTTGTTGGTTTGTTGGTTTGTTGGCTTGTTGGTTTGTTGGTTTGTTGGTTTGTTGGTTTGCTGGTTTGTTGGTTTGTTGGTTTGTTGGTTTGTTGGTTTGTTGGTTTGTTGGTTTGTTGGTTTGTTGGTTTGTTGGTTTGTTGGTTTATTTGTTTGTTGGTTTGTTGGTTTATTGGTTTGTTGGTTTGTTGGTTTGTTAACTTGTTGGTTTGTTAGTTTGTTGGTTTATTTGTTTGTTTGTTTGTTGGCTTGTTGGCATGTTGGTTTGTTGTTTTGTTGGCTTGTTGGTTTGTTGGTTTGTTGGTTTATTGGTTTGTTGGTTTGTTGGTTTGTTCGTTTGTTGGTTTTTTGGTTTGTTGGCTTCTCGGCTTGTTGGTTTGTTGGTTTGTTGGCTTTTTGGTTTGTTGGTTTGTTTGTTTGTTGGTTTGTTGGTTTGTTCGTTTGTTGGTTTGTTGGTTTGTTGGTGGGTCGGTTTGTTGGTTTGTTTGTTTGTTGGTTTGTTGATTTGTTGGTTTGTTCGTTTGTTGGTTTGTTGGTTTGTTGGTGGGTCGGTTTGTTGGTTTGTTTGTTTGTTGGTTTGTTGGTTTGTTCGTTTGTTGGTTTGTTGGTTTGTTGGTTTGTTGGTTTGTTGGTTTGTTGGTTTGTTGGTTTGTTGGTTTGTTTGTTTGTTGGTTTCTTGGTTTGTTGGTTTGTTCGTTTGTTGGTTTTTTGTTTTGTTGGCTTGTTGTTTTGTTGGTTTGTTGGTTTGTTTGTTTGTTGGCTTGTTGGCATGCTGGTTTGTTGGTTTGTTGGCTTGTTGGTTTGTTGGTTTGTTGGGTTGTTGGTTTGCTGGTTTGTTGGTTTGTTGGTTTGTTGGTTTGTTGGTTTGTTGGTTTGTTGGTTTGTTGGTTTGTTGGTTTGTTGGTTTGTTGGTTTATTTGTTTGTTGGTTTGTTGGTTTATTGGTTTGTTGGTTTGTTAACTTGTTGGTTTGTTAATTTGTTGGTTTGTTTGTTTGTTTGTTTGTTGGCTTGTTGGCATGTTGGTTTGTTGGTTTGTTGGCTTGTTGGTTTGTTGGTTTGTTGGTTTGTTGGTGTGTTGGTTTGTTCGTTTGTTGGTTTTTTGGTTTGTTGGCTTGTTGGATTGTTTGTTTGTTGGTTTGTTGGCTTTTTGGTTTGTTGGTTTGTTGGTTTGTTGGTTTGTTGGTTTGTTGGTTTGTTGGTTTGTTGGTTTGTTGGTTTATTTGTTTGTTGGTTTGTTGTTTGTTGGTTTGTTGGTTTGTTGATTTGTTAACTTGCTGATTTGTTAGTTTGTGGGTTTGTTGGTTTGTTGGTTTATTGGCTTGTTGGTTTGTTGGTTTGTTAATTTGTTTGTTTGTTTGTTTGTTGGCTTGTTGGCATGTTGGTTTGTTGGTTTGTTGGCTTGTTGGTATGTTGGTTTGTTGGTTTGTTGGTTTGTTGGTTTGTTGGTTTGTTGGTTTGTTGGTTTGTTGGTTTGTTGGTTTGTTTGTTTGTTTGTTTGTTGGTTTGTTTGTTTGTTGGCTTGTTGGCATGTTGATTTGGTGGTTTGTTGGCTTGTTGGTTTGTTAGTTTGTTGGTTTGTTGGTTTGTTGGTTTGTTGGTTTGTTGGTTTCTTGGTGGGTTGGTTTGTTGGTTTGTTTGTTTGTTGGTTTGTTGGTTTGTTGGTGTGTTCGTTTGTTGGTTTATTAGTTTTTTGGTTTGTTGGCTTGTTGGCTTGTTGTTTTGTTGGTTTGTTGGCTTGTTGATTTGTTGGTTTGTTGGTTTGTTGGTTTGTTGGTTTGTTGGTTTGTTGGTTTGTTGGTTTGTTAGATTTTTGGTTTGTTTGTTTGTTGGCTTGTTGGCATGTTGTTTTGTTTGTTTGTTGGCTTGTTCGCGTGTTGGTTTGTTGGTTTGTTGGCTTGTTGGTTTGTTGGTTTGTTGGTTTGTTGGTTTGTTGGTTTGTTGGTTTGTTGGTTTGTTCGATTTTTGGTTTGTTAGTTTGTTGGCTTGTTGTTTTGTTTGTTTGTTGGCTTGTTGGCGTATTGGTTTGTTGGTTTGTTGGCTTGTTGGTTTGTTGGTTTGTTGGTTTGTTGGTTTGTTGGTTTATTTGTTTGTTGGCTAGTTGGTTTGTTGGTTTGTTGATTTGTTGGTTTGTTTGTTTGTTTGTTGGTTTGTTGGTTTGTTGGTTTGTTCGTTTGTTGGTTTTTCGGTTTGTTGGCTTGTTTGTTTGTTAATTTGTTGGTTTGTTGTTTTGTTGGTTTGTTGGTTTGTTTGTTTGTTGGCTTGTTGGTTTGTTGGTTTGTTGGTTTGTTGGTTTGTTGGTTTGTTGGTTTGTTGGTTTGTTTGTTTGTTGGCTTGTTGGCATGTTGGTTTGTTGGTTTGTTGGCTTGTTGGTTTGTTGGTTTGTTGGTTTGTTGGTTTGCTGGTTTGTTGGTTTGTTGGTTTGTTGGTTTGTGGGTTTGTTGGTTTGTTGGTTTGTTGGTTTGTTGGTTTGTTGGTTTGTTGGTTTGTTGGTTTATTTGTTTGTTGGTTTGTTGGTTTATTGGTTTATTGGTTTGTTGGTTTGTTAACTTGTTGGTTTGTTAGTTTGTTGGTTTATTTGTTTGTTTGTTTGTTGGCTTGTTGGCATGTTGGTTTGTTGGTTTGTTGGCTTGTTGGTTTGTTGGTTTGTCGGTTTATTGGTTTGTTGGTTTGTTGGTTTGTTCGTTTGTTGGTTTTTTGGTTTGTTGGCTTCTTGGCTTGTTGGTTTGTTGGTTTGTTGGCTTTTTGGTTTGTTGGTTTGTTTGTTTGTTGGTTTGTTGGTTTGTTCGTTTGTTGGTTTGTTGGTTTGTTGGTGGGTCGGTTTGTTGGTTTGTTTGTTTGTTGGTTTGTTGGTTTGTTCGTTTGTTGGTTTGTTGGTTTGTTGGTGGGTCGGTTTGTTTGTTTGTTGGTTTGTTGGTTTGTTCGTTTGTTGGTTTGTTGGTTTGTTGGTTTGTTGGTTTGTTGGTTTGTTGGTTTGTTGGTTTGTTTGTTTGTTGGTTTGTTGGTTTGTTGGTTTGTTCGTTTGTTGGTTTTTTGTTTTGTTGGCTTGTTGTTTTGTTGGTTTGTTGGTTTGTTGGTTTGTTTGTTTGTTGGCTTGTTGGCATGTTGGTTTGTTGGTTTGTTGGCTTGTTGGTTTGTTGGTTTGTTGGTTTGTTGGTTTGCTGGTTTGTTGGTTTGTTGGTTTGTTGGTTTGTTGGTTTGTTGGTTTGTTTGTTTGTTGGTTTGTTGGTTTGTTGGTTTGTTGGTTTGTTGGTTTGTTGGTTTGTTGGTTTGTTGGTTTGTTGGTTTGTTTGTTTGTTTGTTTGTTGGTTTGTTGGTTTGTTGGTTGTTGGTTTGTTGGTTTGTTGGTTTGTTGGTTTGTTGTTTGTTGGTTTGTTGGTTTGTTGGTTTGTTGGTTTGTTGGTTTGTTGGTTTGTTGGTTTGTTGGTTTGTTGGTTTGTTGGTTTGTTGGTTTGTTGGTTTGTTGGTTTATTTGTTTGTTGGTTTGTTGGTTTATTGGTTTGTTGGTTTGTTGGTTTGTTAACTTGTTGGTTTGTTAGTTTTTTGGTTTATTTGTTTGTTTGTTTGTTGGCTTGTTGGCATGTTGGTTTGTTGGTTTGTTGGCTTGTTGGTTTGTTGGTTTGTTGGTTTATTGGTTTGTTGGTTTGTTGGTTTGTTCGTTTGTTGGTTTTTTGGTTTGTTGGCTTCTTGGCTTGTTGGTTTGTTGGTTTGTTGGCTTTTTGGTTTGTTGGTTTGTTTGTTTGTTGGTTTGTTGGTTTGTTCGTTTGTTGGTTTGTTGGTTTGTTGGTGGGTCGGTTTGTTGGTTTGTTTGTTTGTTGGTTTGTTGATTTGTTGGTTTGTTCGTTTGTTGGTTTGTTGGTTTGTTGGTGGGTCGGTTTGTTGGTTTGTTTGTTTGTTGGTTTGTTGGTTTGTTCGTTTGTTGGTTTGTTGGTTTGTTGGTTTGTTGGTTTGTTGGTTTGTTGGTTTGTTGGTTTGTTGGTTTGTTTGTTTGTTGGTTTCTTGGTTTGTTGGTTTGTTCGTTTGTTGGTTTTTTGTTTTGTTGGCTTGTTGTTTTGTTGGTTTGTTGGTTTGTTTGTTTGTTGGCTTGTTGGCATGCTGGTTTGTTGGTTTGTTGGCTTGTTGGTTTGTTGGTTTGTTGGTTTGTTGGTTTGCTGGTTTGTTGGTTTGTTGGTTTGTTGGTTTGTTGGTTTGTTGGTTTGTTGGTTTGTTGGTTTGTTGGTTTGTTGGTTTGTTGGTTTATTTGTTTGTTGGTTTGTTGGTTTATTGGTTTGTTGGTTTGTTAACTTGTTGGTTTGTTAATTTGTTGGTTTGTTTGTTTGTTTGTTTGTTGGCTTGTTGGCATGTTGGTTTGTTGGTTTGTTGGCTTGTTGGTTTGTTGGTTTGTTGGTTTGTTGGTGTGTTGGTTTGTTCGTTTGTTGGTTTTTTGGTTTGTTGGCTTGTTGGATTGTTTGTTTGTTGGTTTGTTGGCTTTTTGGTTTGTTGGTTTGTTGGTTTGTTGGTTTGTTGGTTTGTTGGTTTGTTGGTTTGTTGGTTTGTTGGTTTGTTGGTTTATTTGTTTGTTGGTTTGTTGTTTGTTGGTTTGTTGGTTTGTTGATTTGTTAACTTGCTGATTTGTTAGTTTGTGGGTTTGTTGGTTTGTTGGTTTATTGGCTTGTTGGTTTGTTGGTTTGTTAATTTGTTTGTTTGTTTGTTTGTTGGCTTGTTGGCATGTTGGTTTGTTGGTTTGTTGGCTTGTTGGTATGTTGGTTTGTTGGTTTGTTGGTTTGTTGGTTTGTTGGTTTGTTGGTTTGTTGGTTTGTTGGTTTGTTGGTTTGTTTGTTTGTTTGTTTGTTGGTTTGTTTGTTTGTTGGCTTGTTGGCATGTTGATTTGGTGGTTTGTTGGCTTGTTGGTTTGTTAGTTTGTTGGTTTGTTGGTTTGTTGGTTTGTTGGTTTCTTGGTGGGTTGGTTTGTTGGTTTGTTTGTTTGTTGGTTTGTTGGTTTGTTGGTGTGTTCGTTTGTTGGTTTATTGGTTTTTTGGTTTGTTGGCTTGTTGGCTTGTTGTTTTGTTGGTTTGTTGGCTTGTTGATTTGTTGGTTTGTTGGTTTGTTGGTTTGTTGGTTTGTTGGTTTGTTGGTTTGTTGGTTTGTTAGATTTTTGGTTTGTTTGTTTGTTGGCTTGTTGGCATGTTGTTTTGTTTGTTTGTTGGCTTGTTCGCGTGTTGGTTTGTTGGTTTGTTGGCTTGTTGGTTTGTTGGTTTGTTGGTTTGTTGGTTTGTTGGTTTGTTGGTTTGTTGGTTTGTTGGTTTGTTGGTTTGTTCGATTTTTGGTTTGTTAGTTTGTTGGCTTGTTGTTTTGTTTGTTTGTTGGCTTGTTGGCGTATTGGTTTGTTGGTTTGTTGGCTTGTTGGTATGTTGGTTTGTTGGTTTGTTGGTTTGTTGGTTTATTTGTTTGTTGGCTAGTTGGTTTGTTGGTTTGTTGATTTGTTGGTTTGTTTGTTTGTTTGTTGGTTTGTTGGTTTGTTGGTTTGTTCGTTTGTTGGTTTTTCGGTTTGTTGGCTTGTTTGTTTGTTAATTTGTTGGTTTGTTGTTTTGTTGGTTTGTTGGTTTGTTTGTTTGTTGGCTTGTTGGTTTGTTGGTTTGTTGGTTTGTTGGTTTGTTGGTTTGTTGGTTTGTTGGTTTGTTTGTTTGTTGGCTTGTTGGCATGTTGGTTTGTTGGTTTGTTGGCTTGTTGGTTTGTTGGTTTGTTGGTTTGTTGGTTTGCTGGTTTGTTGGTTTGTTGGTTTGTTGGTTTGTTGGTTTGTTGGTTTGTTGGTTTGTTGGTTTGTTGGTTTGTTGGTTTGTTGGTTTGTTGGTTTATTTGTTTGTTGGTTTGTTGGTTTATTGGTTTATTGGTTTGTTGGTTTGTTAACTTGTTGGTTTGTTAGTTTGTTGGTTTATTTGTTTGTTTGCTTGTTGGCTTGTTGGCATGTTGGTTTGTTGGTTTGTTGGCTTGTTGGTTTGTTGGTTTGTTGGTTTATTGGTTTGTTGGTTTGTTGGTTTGTTCGTTTGTTGGTTTTTTGGTTTGTTGGCTTCTTGGCTTGTTGGTTTGTTGGTTTGTTGGCTTTTTGGTTTGTTGGTTTGTTTGTTTGTTGGTTTGTTGGTTTGTTCGTTTGTTGGTTTGTTGGTTTGTTGGTGGGTCGGTTTGTTGGTTTGTTTGTTTGTTGGTTTGTTGGTTTGTTCGTTTGTTGGTTTGTTGGTTTGTTGGTGGGTCGGTTTGTTTGTTTGTTGGTTTGTTGGTTTGTTCGTTTGTTGGTTTGTTGGTTTGTTGGTTTGTTGGTTTGTTGGTTTGTTGGTTTGTTGGTTTGTTTGTTTGTTGGTTTGTTGGTTTGTTGGTTTGTTCGTTTGTTGGTTTTTTGTTTTGTTGGCTTGTTGTTTTGTTGGTTTGTTGGTTTGTTGGTTTGTTTGTTTGTTGGCTTGTTGGCATGTTGGTTTGTTGGTTTGTTGGCTTGTTGGTTTGTTGGTTTGTTGGTTTGTTGGTTTGCTGGTTTGTTGGTTTGTTGGTTTGTTGGTTTGTTGGTTTGTTGGTTTGTTGGTTTGTTGGTTTGTTGGTTTGTTGGTTTGTTGGTTTGTTGGTTTGTTGGTTTATTTGTTTGTTGGTTTGTTGGTTTATTGGTTTGTTGGTTTGTTAGCTTGTTGGTTTGTTAGTTTGTTGGTTTGTTTGTTTGTTTGTTTGTTGGCTTGTTGGCATGTTGGTTTGTTGGTTTGTTGGCTTGTTGGTTTGTTGGTTTGTTGGTTTGTTGGTATGTTGGTTTGTTCGTTTGTTGGTTTTTTGGTTTGTTGGCTTGTTGGATTGTTTGTTTGTTGGTTTGTTGGCTTTTTGGTTTGCTGGTTTGTTGGTTTGTTGGTTTTTTGGTTTGTTGGTTTGTTGGTTTGTTGGTTTGTTGGTTTATTTGTTTGTTGGTTTGTTGTTTGTTGGTTTGTTAGTTTGTTGATTTGTTAACTTGCTGATTTGTTAGTTTGTGGGTTTGTTGGTTTGTTGGTTTATTGGCTTGTTGGTTTGTTGGTTTGTTAGTTTGTTTGTTTGTTTGTTTGTTGGCTTGTTGGCATGTTGGTTTGTTGGTTTGTTGGCTTGTTGGTTTGTTGGTTTGTTGGTTTGTTGGTTTGTTGGTTTGTTGGTTTGTTGGTTTGTTGGTTTGGAGGTTTGTTGGTTTGTTTGTTTGTTTGTTTGTTGGTTTGTTTGTTTGTTGGCTTGTTGGCATGTTGATTTGGTGGTTTGTTGGCTTGTTGGTTTGTTAGTTTGTTGGTTCGTTGGTTTGTTGGTTTGTTGGTTTCTTGGTGGGTTGGTTTGTTGGTTTGTTTGTTTGTTGGTTTGTTGGTTTGTTGGTGTGTTCGTTTGTTGGTTTATTGGTTTTTTGGTTTGTTGGCTTGTTGGCTTGTTGTTTTGTTGGTTTGTTGGCTTGTTGGTTTGTTGGTTTGTTGGTTTGTTGGTTTGTTGGTTTGTTGGTTTGTTGGTTTGTTGGTTTGTTGGTTTGTTCGATTTTTGGTTTGTTTGTTTGTTGGCTTGTTGGCATGTTGTTTTGTTTGTTTGTTGGCTTGTTCGCGTGTTGGTTTGTTGGTTTGTTGGCTTGTTGGTTTGTTGGTTTGTTGGTTTGTTCGTTTGTTGGTATGTTGGTTTGTTTGTTTGTTGGTTCGTTGGTTTGTTGGTTTGTTCGTTTGTTGGTTTTTTGGTTTGTTAACTTGTTGGTTTGCTAGTTTGTTGGTTTGTTTGTTTGTTTGTTTGTTGGCTTGTTGGCATGTTGGTTTGTTGGTTTGTTGGCTTGTTGGTTTGTTGGTTTGTTGGTTTATTGGTTTGTTGGTTTGTTGGTTTGTTCGTTTGTTCGTTTGTTGGTTTTTTGGTTTGTTGGCTTCTTGGCTTGTTGGTTTGTTGGTTTGTTGGCTTTTTGGTTTGTTGGTTTGTTTGTTTGTTGGTTTGTTGGTTTGTTGGTTTGTTCATTTGTTGGCTTGTTGGCTTGTTGGTTTGTTGGTTTGTTGGCTTTTTGGTTTGTTGGTTTGTTGGTTTGTTGGTTTGTTGGTTTATTTGTTTGTTGGTTTGTTGGTTTATTGGTTTGTTGGTTTGTTGGTTTGTTAACTTGTTGGTTTGTTAGTTTGTTGGTTTGTTTGTTTGTTTGTTTGTTGGCTTGTTGGCATGTTGGTTTGTTGGTTTGTTGGCTTGTTGGTTTGTTGGTTTGTTGGTTTGTTGGTTTGTTGGTGTGTTGGTTTGTTCGTTTGTTGGTTTTTTGGTTTGTTGGCTTGTTGGATTGTTTGTTTGTTGGTTTGTTGGCTTTTTGGTTTGTTGGTTTGTTGGTTTGTTGGTTTGTTGGTTTGTTGGTTTGTTGGTTTGTTGGTTTGTTGGTTTATTTGTTTGTTGGTTTGTTGGTTTGTTGGTTTGTTGGTTTGTTGGTTTGTTAACTTCTTGATTTGTTAGTTTGTTGGTTTGTTGGTTTATTGGCTTGTTGGTTTGTTGGTTTGTTGGTTTGTTTGTTTGTTTGTTTGTTGGCTTGTTGGCATGTTGGTTTGTTGGTTTGTTGGCTTGTTGGTTTGTTGGTTTGTTGGTTTGTTGGCATGTTGGTTTGTTGGTTGGTTAGCTTGTTGTTTTGTTGGTTTGTTGGCATGTTGGTTTGTTGGTTTGTTGGCTTGTTGGTTTGTTGGTTTGTTGGTTTGTTGGTTTGTTGGTTTGTTGGTTTGTTGGTTTGTTTGTTTGTTGGTGTGTTGGTTTGTTGGTTTGTTGGTTTGTTATTTTGTTGGTTTTTTGGTTTTTTGGTTTGTTGGCTTGTTGGCTTGTTGGTTTGTTGGTTTGTTGGGTTGTTGGTTTGTTGGTTTGTTGGTTTGTTGGTTTGTTAGTTTGTCGGTTTGTTGGTTTTTTGGTTTGTTTGTTTGTTGACTTGTTGGCATGTTGGTTTGTTGGTTTGTTGGCTAGTTGGTTTGTTGGTTTGTTGGTTTGTTGGTTTGTTGGTTTGTTGGTTTGTTGGTTTGTTGGTTTGTTGGTTTGTTGGTTTGTTGGTTTGTTGGTTTGTTGGTTTGTTGGTTTGTTGGTTTGTTGGTTTGTTGGTTTGTTGGTTTGTTGGTTTGTTGGTTTGTTTGTTTGTTGGCTTGTTGGCATGTTGGTTTGTTGGTTTGTTGGCTTGTTGGTGTGTTGGTTTGTTGGTTTGTTAGTTTGTTGGTTTGTTGGTTTGTTCATTTGTTGGCTTGTTGGCTTGTTGGTTTTTTGGTTTGTTGGCTTTTTGGTTTGTTGGTTTGTTGGTTTGTTGGTTTGTTGGTTTATTTGTTTGTTGGTTTGTTGGTTTATTGGTTTGTTGGTTTGTTGGTTTGTTAACTTGTTGGTTTGTTAGTTTGTTGGTTTGTTTGTTTGTTTGTTTGTTGGCTTGTTGGCATGTTGGTTTGTTGGTTTGTTGGCTTGTTGGTTGGTTGGTTTGTTGGTTTGTTGGTTTGTTGGTGTGTTGGTTTGTTCGTTTGTTGGTTTTTTGGTTTGTTGGCTTGTTGGATTGTTTGTTTGTTGGTTTGTTGGCTTTTTGGTTTGTTTGTTTGTTGGTTTGTTAACTTCTTGATTTGTTAGTTTGTTGGTTTGTTGGTTTGTTGGTTTATTGGCTTGTTGGTTTGTTGGTTTGTTGGTTTGTTTGTTTGTTTGTTTGTTGGCTTGTTGGCATGTTGGTTTGTTGGTTTGTTGGCTTGTTGGTTTGTTGGTTTGTTGGTTTGTTGGCATGTTGGTTTGTTGGTTGGTTAGCTTGTTGGTTTGTTGGTTTGTTGGCATGTTGGTTTGTTGGTTTGTTGGCTTGTTGGTTTGTTGGTTTGTTGGTTTGTTGGTTTGTTGGTTTGTTGGTTTGTTGGTTTGTTTGTTTGTTGGTGTGTTGGTTTGTTGGTTTGTTGGTTTGTTAGTTTGTTGGTTTTTTGGTTTTTTGGTTTGTTGGCTTGTTGGCTTGTTGGTTTGTTGGTTTGTTGGGTTGTTGGTTTGTTGGTTTGTTGGTTTGTTGGTTTGTTAGTTTGTCGGTTTGTTGGTTTTTTGGTTTGTTTGTTTGTTGACTTGTTGGCATGTTGGTTTGTTGGTTTGTTGGCTAGTTGGTTTGTTGGTTTGTTGGTTTGTTGGTTTGTTGGTTTGTTGGTTTGTTGGTTTGTTGGTTTGTTGGTTTGTTGGTTTGTTGGTTTGTTGGTTTGTTGGTTTGTTGGTTTGTTGGTTTGTTGGTTTGTTGGTTTGTTGGTTTGTTTGTTTGTTGGCTTGTTGGCATGTTGGCTTGTTGGTTTGTTGGCTTGTTGGTGTGTTGGTTTGTTGGTTTGTTAGTTTGTTGGTTTGTTGGTTTGTTGGTTTGTTGGTTTGTTGGTTTGTTGGTTTGTTGGTTTGTTGGTTTGTTTTTTTGTTGGTTTGTTGGTTTGTTGGTTTGTTGGTTTATTTGTTTTTTGGTTTGTTGGTTTGTTGGTATGTTGGTTTGTTGGTTTGTTGGTTTGTTGGTTTATTTGTTTGTTGGTTTGTTGGTTTGTTGGTTTGTTGGTTTGCTGATTTGTTAACTTGTTGGTTTGTTAGTTTGTTGGCTTGTTGGTTTGTTAGTTTGTTGGTTTGTTGGTTTGTTGGTTTGTTGGCTTGTTGGTTTGTTGGTTTGTTGGTTTGTTTGTTTGTTTGTTTGTTGGCTTGTTGGCATGTTGGTTTGTTGGTTTGTTGGCTTGTTGGTTTGTTGGTTTGTTGGTTTGTTGGCATGTTGGTTTGTTGGTTGGTTAGCTTGTTGGTTTGTTGGTTTGTTGGCATGTTGGTTTGTTGGTTTGTTGGCTTGTTGGTTTGTTGGTTTGTTGGTTTGTTGGTTTGTTGGTTTGTTGGTTTGTTGGTTTGTTTGTTTGTTGGTGTGTTGGTTTGTTGGTTTGTTGGTTTGTTAGTTTGTTGGTTTTTTGGTTTTTTGGTTTGTTGGCTTGTTGGCTTGTTGGTTTGTTGGTTTGTTGGCTTGTTGGTTTGTTGGTTTGTTGGTTTGTTGGTTTGTTGGTTTTTTGGTTTGTTGGTTTGCTCGTTTGTTGGTTTGTTGGTTTGTTGGTTTGTTTGTTTGTTTGTTGGCTTGTTGGCATGTTGGTTTGTTGGCTTGTTTGTTTGTTGGTTTGTTTTTTTGTTGGTTTGTTGGTTTGTTGGTTTGTTGGTTTGTTTGTTTGTTGGTTTGTTGGTTTGGTGGTTTGTTGGTTTGTTGGCTTTTTTGTTTGTTGGTTTGTTGGTTTGTTGGTTTGTTTGTTTGTTTGTTGGTTTGTTGGTTTGTTGGTTTGTTTGTTTGTTGGTTTTTTGGTTTGTTGGCTTATTGGTTTGTTGGTTTGTTGGTTTGTTGGTTTGTTGGTTTGTTGGTTTGTTTGTTTGATGGCTTGTTGGTTTGTTGGTTTGTTGGTTTGTTGGTTTGTTGGTTTGTTGGTTTGTTGGTTTGTTGGTTTGTTGGTTTGTTTGTTTGTTGGTTTGTTGGTTTGTTGGTTTGTTCGTTTGTTGGTTTTTTGGTTTGTTGGCTTGTTGGTTTATTGGCTTGTTGGTTTGTTGGTTTGTTGGCTTTTTGGTTTGTTTGTTTGTTGGTTTGTTAACTTCTTGATTTGTTAGTTTGTTGGTTTGTTGGTTTGTTGGTTTATTGGCTTGTTGGTTTGTTGGTTTGTTGGTTTGTTTGTTTGTTTGTTTGTTGGCTTGTTGGCATGTTGGTTTGTTGGTTTGTTGGCTTGTTGGTTTGTTGGTTTGTTGGTTTGTTGGCATGTTGGTTTGTTGGTTGGTTAGCTTGTTGGTTTGTTGGTTTGTTGGCATGTTGGTTTGTTGGTTTGTTGGCTTGTTGGTTTGTTGGTTTGTTGGTTTGTTGGTTTGTTGGTTTGTTGGTTTGTTGGTTTGTTTGTTTGTTGGTGTGTTGGTTTGTTGGTTTGTTGGTTTGTTAGTTTGTTGGTTTTTTGGTTTTTTGGTTTGTTGGCTTGTTGGCTTGTTGGTTTGTTGGTTTGTTGGGTTGTTGGTTTGTTGGTTTGTTGGTTTGTTGGTTTGTTAGTTTGTCGGTTTGTTGGTTTTTTGGTTTGTTTGTTTGTTGACTTGTTGGCATGTTGGTTTGTTGGTTTGTTGGCTAGTTGGTTTGTTGGTTTGTTGGTTTGTTGGTTTGTTGGTTTGTTGGTTTGTTGGTTTGTTGGTTTGTTGGTTTGTTGGTTTGTTGGTTTGTTGGTTTGTTGGTTTGTTGGTTTGTTGGTTTGTTGGTTTGTTGGTTTGTTGGTTTGTTTGTTTGTTGGCTTGTTGGCATGTTGGCTTGTTGGTTTGTTGGCTTGTTGGTGTGTTGGTTTGTTGGTTTGTTAGTTTGTTGGTTTGTTGGTTTGTTGGTTTGTTGGTTTGTTGGTTTGTTGGTTTGTTGGTTTGTTGGTTTGTTTTTTTGTTGGTTTGTTGGTTTGTTGGTTTGTTGGTTTATTTGTTTTTTGGTTTGTTGGTTTGTTGGTATGTTGGTTTGTTGGTTTGTTGGTTTGTTGGTTTATTTGTTTGTTGGTTTGTTGGTTTGTTGGTTTGTTGGTTTGCTGATTTGTTAACTTGTTGGTTTGTTAGTTTGTTGGTTTGTTGGTTTGTTAGTTTGTTGGTTTGTTGGTTTGTTGGTTTGTTGGCTTGTTGGTTTGTTGGTTTGTTGGTTTGTTTGTTTGTTTGTTTGTTGGCTTGTTGGCATGTTGGTTTGTTGGTTTGTTGGCTTGTTGGTTTGTTGGTTTGTTGGTTTGTTGGCATGTTGGTTTGTTGGTTGGTTAGCTTGTTGGTTTGTTGGTTTGTTGGCATGTTGGTTTGTTGGTTTGTTGGCTTGTTGGTTTGTTGGTTTGTTGGTTTGTTGGTTTGTTGGTTTGTTGGTTTGTTGGTTTGTTTGTTTGTTGGTGTGTTGGTTTGTTGGTTTGTTGGTTTGTTAGTTTGTTGGTTTTTTGGTTTTTTGGTTTGTTGGCTTGTTGGCTTGTTGGTTTGTTGGTTTGTTGGCTTGTTGGTTTGTTGGTTTGTTGGTTTGTTGGTTTGTTGGTTTTTTGGTTTGTTGGTTTGCTCGTTTGTTGGTTTGTTGGTTTGTTGGTTTGTTTGTTTGTTTGTTGGCTTGTTGGCATGTTGGTTTGTTGGCTTGTTTGTTTGTTGGTTTGTTTTTTTGTTGGTTTGTTGGTTTGTTGGTTTGTTGGTTTGTTTGTTTGTTGGTTTGTTGGTTTGGTGGTTTGTTGGTTTGTTGGCTTTTTTGTTTGTTGGTTTGTTGGTTTGTTGGTTTGTTTGTTTGTTTGTTGGTTTGTTGGTTTGTTGGTTTGTTTGTTTGTTGGTTTTTTGGTTTGTTGGCTTATTGGTTTGTTGGTTTGTTGGTTTGTTGGTTTGTTGGTTTGTTGGTTTGTTTGTTTGATGGCTTGTTGGTTTGTTGGTTTGTTGGTTTGTTGGTTTGTTGGTTTGTTGGTTTGTTGGTTTGTTGGTTTGTTGGTTTGTTTGTTTGTTGGTTTGTTGGTTTGTTGGTTTGTTCGTTTGTTGGTTTTTTGGTTTGTTGGCTTGTTGGTTTGTTGGTTTGTTTGTTTGTTGGCTTGTTGGCATGTTGGTTTGTTGGTTTGTTGACTTGTTGGTTTGTTGGTTTGCTGGTTTGTTCGTTTGCTGGTTTGTTGGTTTGTTGGTTTGTTGGTTTGTTGGTTTGTTGGTTTGTTGGTTTGTTGGTTTGTTGGTTTGTTGGTTTTTTGGTTTGTTGGTTTGTTGGTTTGTTGGTTTGTTGGTTTATTGGTTTATTTGTTTGTTGGTTTGTTGGTTTATTGGTTTGTTGGTTTGTTAACTTGTTGGTTTGTTAGTTTGTTGGTTTGTTTGTTTGTTTGTTTGTTGGCTTGTTGGCATGTTGGTTTGTTGGTTTGTTGGCTTGTTGGTTTGTTGGTTTGTTGGTTTATTGGTTTGTTGGTTTGTTGGTTTGTTCGTTTGTTGGTTTTTTGGTTTGTTGGCTTCTTGGCTTGTTGGTTTGTTGGTTTGTTGGCTTTTTGGTTTATTGGTTTGTTTGTTTGTTGGTTTGTTGGTTTGTTGGTTTGTTGGTTTGTTCATTTGTTGGCTTGTTGGCTTTTTGGTTTGTTGGTTTGTTGGCTTTTTGGTTTGTTGGTTTGTTGGTTTGTTGGTTTGTTGGTTTATTTGTTTGTTGGTTTGTTGGTTTATTGGTTTGTTGGTTTGTTGGTTTGTTAACTTGTTGGTTTGTTAGTTTGTTGGTTTGTTTGTTTGTTTGTTTGTTGGCTTGTTGGCATGTTGGTTTGTTGGTTTGTTGGCTTGTTGGTTTGTTGGTTTGTTGGTTTGTTGGTTGGTTGGTGTGTTGGTTTGTTCGTTTGTTGGTCTTTTGGTTTGTTGGCTTCTTGGATTGTTTGTTTGTTGGTTTGTTGGCTTTTTGGTTTGTTGGTTTGTTGGTTTGTTGGTTTGTTGGTTTGTTGGTTTGTTGGTATATTTGTTTGTTGGTTTGTTGGTTTGTTGGTTTGTTGGTTTGTTAACATGTTGATTTGTTAGTTTGTTGGTTTGTTGGTTTGTTGGTTTATTGGCTTGTTGGTTTGTTGGTTTGTTGGTTTGTTTGTTTGTTTGTTTGTTGGCTTGTTGGCATGTTGGTTTGTTGGTTTGTTGGCTTGTTGGTTTGTTGGTTTGTTGGTTTGTTGGTTTGTTGGTTTGTTAGTTTGTTTGTTTGTTTGTTTGTTGGTTTGTTTGTTTGTTGGCTTGTTGGCATGTTGATTTGTTGGTTTGTTGGTTTGTTGGTTTGTTTGTTTGTTGGTTTGTTTGTTTGTTGGCTTGTTGGCATGTTGGTTTGTTGGTTTGTTGGCTTGTTGGTGTGTTGGTTTGTTGGTTTGTTAGTTTGTTGGTTTGTTGGTTTGTTGGTTTGTTGGTTTGTTGGTTTGTTGGTTTGTTGGTTTGTTGGTTTTTTGGTTTGTTGGCTTGTTGGCTTGTTGGTTTGTTGGTTTGTTGGCTTGTTGGTTTGTTGGTTTGTTGGTTTGTTGGTTTGTTGGTTTGTTTGTTTTTTGGTTTGTTGGTTTATTGGTTTGTTGGTTTGTTGGTTTGTTGGTTTGTTGGTTTATTTGTTTGTTGGTTTGTTGGTTTGTTGGTTTGTTGGTTTGTTGATTTGTTAACTTGTTGGTTTGTTAGTTTGTTGGCTTGTTGGTTTGTTAGTTTGTTGGTTTGTTGGTTTGTTGGTTTGTTGGTTTGTTGGCTTGTTGGTTTGTTGGTTTGTTGGTTTGTTGGTTTGTTGGTTTTTTGGTTTGTTGGTTTGTTCGTTTGTTGGTTTGTTGGTTTGTTGGTTTGTTTGTTTGTTTGTTGGCTTGTTGGCATGTTGGTTTGTTGGCTTGTTTGCTTGTTGGTTTGTTTTTTTGTTGGTTTGTTGGTTTGTTGGTTTGTTGGTTTGTTGGTTTGTTTGTTTGTTGGTTTGTTGGTTTGGTGGTTTGTTGGTTTGTTGGCTTTTTTGTTTGTTGGTTTGTTGGTTTGTTGGTTTGTTTGTTTGTTTGTTGGTTTGTTGGTTTGTTGGTTTGTTTGTTTGTTGGTTTTTTGGTTTGTTGGCTTGTTGGTTTGTTGGTTTGTTGGTTTGTTGGTTTGTTGGTTTGTTTGTTTGATCGCTTGTTGGTTTGTTGGTTTGTTAGTTTGTTGGTTTGTTGGTTTGTTGGTTTGTTGGTTTGTTGGTTTGTTTGTTTGTTGGTTTATTGGTTTGTTGGTTTGTTCGTTTGTTGGTTTTTTTGGTTTGTTGGCTTGTTGGTTTGTTGGTTTGTTGGTTTGTTGGTTTGTTTGTTTGTTGGCTTGTTGGCATGTTGGTTTGTTGGTTTGTTGACTTGTTGGTTTGTTGGTTTGCTGGTTTGTTGGTTTGCTGGTTTGTTGGTTTGTTGGTTTGTTGGTTTGTTGGTTTGTTGGTTTGTTGGTTTGTTGGTTTGTTGGTTTGTTGGTTTGTTGGTTTGTTGGTTTGTTGGTTTGTTGGTTTGTTGGTTTATTGGTTTATTTGTTTGTTGGTTTGTTGGTTTATTGGTTTGTTGGTTTGTTAGTTTGTTGGTTTGTTTGTTTGTTTGTTTGTTGGCTTGTTGGCATGTTGGTTTGTTGGTTTGTTGGCTTGTTGGTTTGTTGGTTTGTTGGTTTATTGGTTTGTTGGTTTGTTGGTTTGTTCGTTTGTTGGTTTTTTGGTTTGTTGGCTTCTTGGCTTGTTGGTTTGTTGGCTTTTTGGTTTATTGGTTTGTTTGTTTGTTGGTTTGTTGGTTTGTTGGTTTGTTGGTTTGTTCATTTGTTGGCTTGTTGGCTTGTTGGTTTGTTGGTTTGTTGGCTTTTTGGTTTGTTGGTTTGTTGGTTTGTTGGTTTGTTGGTTTGTTAACTTGTTGGTTTGTTAGTTTGTTGGTTTGTTTGTTTGTTTGTTTGTTGGCTTGTTGGCATGTTGGTTTGTTGGTTTGTTGGCTTGTTGGTTTGTTGGTTTGTTGGTTTGTTGGTTTGTTAACTTGTTGGTTTGTTAGTTTGTTGGTTTGTTTGTTTGTTTGTTTGTTGGCTTGTTGGCATGTTGGTTTGTTGGTTTGTTGGCTTGTTGGTTTGTTGGTTTGTTGGTTTGTTAGTTTGTTGGTGTGTTGGTTTGTTCGTTTGTTGGTTTTTTTGTTTGTTGGCTTGTTGGATTGTTTGTTTGTTGGTTTGTTGGCTTTTTGGTTTGTTGGTTTGTTGGTTTGTTGGTTTGTTGGTTTGTTGGTTTGTTGGTATATTTGTTTGTTGGTTTGTTGGTTTGTTGGTTTGTTGGTTTGTTGGTTTGTTGGTTTGTTAACATGTTGATTTGTTAGTTTGTTGGTTTGTTGGTTTGTTGGTTTGTTGGTTTATAGGCTTGTTGGTTTGTTGGTTTGTTGGTTTGTTTGTTTGTTTGTTTGTTGGCTTGTTGGCATGTTGGTTTGTTGGTTTGTTGGCTTGTTGGTTTGTTGGTTTGTTGGTTTGTTGGTTTGTTGGTTTGTTGGTTTGTTAGTTTGTTTGTTTGTTTGTTTGTTGGTTCGTTTGTTTGTTGGCTTGTTGGCATGTTGATTTGTTGGTTTGTTGGTTTGTTGGTTTGTTGGTTTGTTTGTTTGTTGGTTTGTTTGTTTGTTGGCTTGTTGGCATGTTGGTTTGTTGGTTTGTTGGCTTGTTGGTTTGTTGGTTGGTTGGTTGGTTAGTTTGTTGGTTTGTTGGTTTGTTGGTTTGTTGGTTTGTTGGTTTGTTGGTTTGTTGGTTTGTTTTTTTGTTGGTTTGTTGGTTTGTTCGTTTGTTGGTTTTTTGGTTTGTTGGCTTGTTGGCTTGTTGGTTTGTTGGTTTGTTGGCTTGTTGGTTTGTTGGTTTGTTGGTTTGTTGGTTTGTTGGTTTGTTAGTTTGTTGGTTTGTTGGTTTGTTGGTTTGTTGGTTTGTTGGTTTGTTGGTTTGTTAGTTTGTTGGTTTATTTGTTTGTTGGTTTGTTGGTTTGTTGGTTTGTTGGTTTGTTGGTTTGTTGATTTGTTAACTTGTTGGTTTGTTAGTTTGTTGGCTTGTTGGTTTGTTAGTTTGTTGGTTTGTTGGTTTGTTGGTTTGTTGGTTTGTTGGCTTGTTGGTTTGTTGGTTTGTTGGTTTGTTGGTTTGTTGGTGTTTTGGTTTGTTGGTTTGTTCGTTTGTTGGTTTGTTGGTTTGTTGGTTTGTTTGTTTGTTTGTTGGCTTGTTGGCATGTTGGTTTGTTGGCTTGTTTGTTTGTTGGTTTGTTTTTTTGTTGGTTTGTTGGTTTGTTGGTTTGTTGGTTTGTTTGTTTGTTGGTTTGTAGGTTTGGTGGTTTGTTGGTTTTTTGGCTTTTTTGTTTGTTGGTTTGTTGGTTTGTTGGTTTGTTTGTTTGTTTGTTGGTTTGTTGGTTTGTTGGTTTGTTTGTTTGTTGGTTTTTTGGTTTGTTGGCTTGTTGGTTTGTTGGTTTGTTGGTTTGTTGGTTTGTTGGTTTGTTGGTTTGTTTGTTTGATCGCTTGTTGGTTTGTTGGTTTGTTAGTTTGTTGGTTTGTTGGTTTGTTGGTTTGTTGGTTTGTTGGTTTGTTTGTTTGTTGGTTTGTTGGTTTGTTGGTTTGTTGGTTTGTTCGTTTGTTGGTTTTTTTGGTTTGTTGGCTTGTTGGTTTGTTGGTTTGTTGGTTTGTTGGTTTGTTTGTTTGTTGGCTTGTTGGCATGTTGGTTTGTTGGTTTGTTGACTTGTTGGTTTGTTGGTTTGCTGGTTTGTTGGTTTGCTGGTTTGTTGGTTTGTTGGTTTGTTGGTTTGTTGGTTTGTTGGTTTGTTGGTTTGTTGGTTTGTTGGTTTGTTGGTTTGTTGGTTTGTTGGTTTGTTGGTTTGTTGGTTTGTTGGTTTGTTGGTTTGTTGGTTTGTTGGTTTATTGGTTTATTTGTTTGTTGGTTTGTTGGTTAATTGGTTTGTTGGTTTGTTAACTTGTTGGTTTGTTAGTTTGTTGGTTTGTTTGTTTGTTTGTTTGTTGGCTTGTTGGCATGTTGGTTTGTTGGTTTGTTGGCTTGTTGGTTTGTTGGTTTGTTGGTTTATTGGTTTGTTGGTTTGTTGGTTTGTTCGTTTGTTGGTTTTTTGGTTTGTTGGCTTGTTGGTTTGTTGGTTTGTTGGTTTGTTGGTTTGTTGGTTTGTTGGTTTGTTTGTTTGATCGCTTGTTGGTTTGTTGGTTTGTTAGTTTGTTGGTTTGTTGGTTTGTTGGTTTGTTGGTTTGTTGGTTTGTTTGTTTGTTGGTTTGTTGGTTTGTTGGTTTGTTGGTTTGTTCGTTTGTTGGTTTTTTTGGTTTGTTGGCTTGTTGGTTTGTTGGTTTGTTGGTTTGTTGGTTTGTTTGTTTGTTGGCTTGTTGGCATGTTGGTTTGTTGGTTTGTTGACTTGTTGGTTTGTTGGTTTGCTGGTTTGTTGGTTTGCTGGTTTGTTGGTTTGTTGGTTTGTTGGTTTGTTGGTTTGTTGGTTTGTTGGTTTGTTGGTTTGTTGGTTTGTTGGTTTGTTGGTTTGTTTTTTTGTTGGTTTGTTGGTTTGTTCGTTTGTTGGTTTTTTGGTTTGTTGGCTTGTTGGCTTGTTGGTTTGTTGGTTTGTTGGCTTGTTGGTTTGTTGGTTTGTTGGTTTGTTGGTTTGTTGGTTTGTTAGTTTGTTGGTTTGTTGGTTTGTTGGTTTGTTGGTTTGTTGGTTTGTTAGTTTGTTGGTTTATTTGTTTGTTGGTTTGTTGGTTTGTTGGTTTGTTGGTTTTTTGGTTTGTTGATTTGTTAACTTGTTGGTTTGTTAGTTTGTTGGCTTGTTGGTTTGTTAGTTTGTTGGTTTGTTGGTTTGTTGGTTTGTTGGTTTGTTGGCTTGTTGGTTTGTTGGTTTGTTGGTTTGTTGGTTTGTTGGTTTTTTGGTTTGTTGGTTTGTTCGTTTGTTGGTTTGTTGGTTTGTTGGTTTGTTTGTTTGTTTGTTGGCTTGTTGGCATGTTGGTTTGTTGGCTTGTTTGTTTGTTGGTTTGTTTTTTTGTTGGTTTGTTGGTTTGTTGGTTTGTTGGTTTGTTGGTTTGTTTGTTTGTTGGTTTGTAGGTTTGGTGGTTTGTTGGTTTTTTGGCTTTTTTGTTTGTTGGTTTGTTGGTTTGTTGGTTTGTTTGTTTGTTTGTTGGTTTGTTGGTTTGTTGGTTTGTTTGTTTGTTGGTTTTTTGGTTTGTTGGCTTGTTGGTTTGTTGGTTTGTTGGTTTGTTGGTTTGTTGGTTTGTTGGTTTGTTTGTTTGATCGCTTGTTGGTTTGTTGGTTTGTTAGTTTGTTGGTTTGTTGGTTTGTTGGTTTGTTGGTTTGTTGGTTTGTTTGTTTGTTGGTTTGTTGGTTTGTTGGTTTGTTGGTTTGTTCGTTTGTTGGTTTTTTTGGTTTGTTGGCTTGTTGGTTTGTTGGTTTGTTGGTTTGTTGGTTTGTTTGTTTGTTGGCTTGTTGGCATGTTGGTTTGTTGGTTTGTTGACTTGTTGGTTTGTTGGTTTGCTGGTTTGTTGGTTTGCTGGTTTGTTGGTTTGTTGGTTTGTTGGTTTGTTGGTTTGTTGGTTTGTTGGTTTGTTGGTTTGTTGGTTTGTTGGTTTGTTGGTTTGTTGGTTTGTTGGTTTGTTGGTTTGTTGGTTTGTTGGTTTGTTGGTTTATTGGTTTATTTGTTTGTTGGTTTGTTGGTTAATTGGTTTGTTGGTTTGTTAACTTGTTGGTTTGTTGGTTTGCTGGTTTGTTGGTTTGCTGGTTTGTTGGTTTGTTTGTTTGATCGCTTGTTGGTTTGTTGGTTTGTTAGTTTGTTGGTTTGTTGGTTTGTTGGTTTGTTGGTTTGTTGGTTTGTTTGTTTGTTGGTTTGTTGGTTTGTTGGTTTGTTGGTTTGTTCGTTTGTTGGTTTTTTTGGTTTGTTGGCTTGTTGGTTTGTTGGTTTGTTGGTTTGTTTTTTTGTTTGTTTGTTGGCTTGTTGGCATGTTGGTTTGTTGGTTTGTTGGCTTGTTGGTTTGTTGGTTTGTTGGTTTATTGGTTTGTTGGTTTGTTGGTTTGTTCGTTTGTTGGTTTTTTGTTGGTTTGTTGGTTTGTTCGTTTTTTTTTGTTGGTTTGTTGGTTTGTTGGCTTTTTGGTTTATTGGTTTGTTTGTTTGTTGGTTTGTTGGTTTGTTGGTTTGTTCATTTGTTGGCTTGTTGGGTTGTTGGTTTGTTGGTTTGTTGGCTTTTTGGTTTGTTGGTTTGTTGGTTTGTTGGTTTGTTGGTTTGTTAACTTGTTGGTTTGTTAGTTTGTTGGTTTGTTTGTTTGTTTGTTTGTTGGCTTGTTGGCATGTTGGTTTGTTGGTTTGTTGGCTTGTTGGTTTGTTGGTTTGTTGGTTTGTTGGTTTGTTAACTTGTTGGTTTGTTAGTTTGTTGGTTTGTTTGTTTGTTTGTTTGTTGGCTTGTTGGCATGTTGGTTTGTTGGTTTGTTGGCTTGTTGGTTTGTTGGTTTGTTGGTTTGTTGGTTTGTTGGTGTGTTGGTTTGTTCGTTTGTTGGTTTTTTTGTTTGTTGGCTTGTTGGATTGTTTGTTTGTTGGTTTGTTGGCTTTTTGGTTTGTTGGTTTGTTGGTTTGTTGGTTTGTTGGTTTGTTGGTTTGTTGGTTTGTTGGTATATTTGTTTGTTGGTTTGTTGGTTTGTTGGTTTGTTGGTTTGTTAACATGTTGATTTGTTAGTTTGTTGGTTTGTTGGTTTGTTGGTTTATAGGCTTGTTGGTTTGTTGGTTTGTTTGTTTGTGTGTTTGTTGGCTTGTTGGCATGTTGGTTTGTTGGTTTGTTGGCTTGTTGGTTTGTTGGTTTGTTGGTTTGTTGGTTTGTTGGTTTGTTAGTTTGTTTGTTTGTTTGTTTGTTGGTTTGTTTGTTTGTTGGCTTGTTGGCATGTTGATTTGTTGGTTTGTTGGTTTGTTGGTTTGTTGGTTTGTTGGTTTGTTGGTTTGTTTGTTTGTTGGTTTGTTTGTTTGTTGGCTTGTTGGCATGTTGGTTTGTTGGTTTGTTGGCTTGTTGGTTTGTTGGTTTGTTGGTTTGTTAGTTTGTTGGTTTGTTGGTTTGTTTGTTTGTTGGTTTGTTGGTTTGTTGGTTTGTTGGTTTGTTGGTTTGTTTTTTTGTTGGTTTGTTGGTTTGTTCGTATGTTGGTTTTTTGGTTTGTTGGCTTGTTGGCTTGTTGGTTTGTTGGTTTGTTGGCTTGTTGGTTTGTTGGTTTGTTGGTTTGTTGGTTTGTTGGTTTGTTAGTTTGTTGGTTTGTTGGTTTGTTGGTTTGTTGGTTTGTTGGTTTGTTAGTTTGTTGGTTTATTTGTTTGTTGGTTTGTTGGTTTGTTGGTTTGTTGGTTTGTTGGTTTGTTGATTTGTTAACTTGTTGGTTTGTTAGTTTGTTGGCTTGTTGGTTTGTTAGTTTGTTGGGTTCTTGGTTTGTTGGTTTGTTGGTTTGTTGGCTTGTTGGTTTGTTGGTTTGTTGGTTTGTTGGTTTTTTGGTTTGTTGGTTTGTTCGTTTGTTGGTTTGTTGGTTTGTTGGTTTGTTTGTTTGTTGGCTTGTTGGCATGTTGGTTTGTTGGCTTGTTTGTTTGTTGGTTTGTTTTTTTGTTGGTTTGTTGGTTTGTTGGTTTGTTCGTTTGTTGGTTTGTTGGTTTGGTGGTTTGTTGGTTTGTTGGCTTGTTGGTTTGTTGGTTTGTTGGTTTGTTGGTTTGTTTGTTTGTTTGTTGGTTTGTTGGTTTGTTGGTTTGTTGGTTTGTTTGTTTGTTGGTTTTTTAATTTGTTGGCTTGTTGGTTTGTTGGTTTGTTGGTTTGTTGGTTTGTTGGTTTGTTTGTTTGATGGCTTGTTGGTTTGTTGGTTTGTTGGTTTGTTGGTTTGTTGGTTTGTTGGTTTGTTGGTTTGTTTGTTTGTTGGTTTGTTGGTTTGTTGGTTTGTTCGTTTGTTGGTTTTTTGGTTTGTTGGCTTGTTGGTTTGTTGGTTTGTTGGTTTGTTGGTTTGTTTGTTTGTTGGCTTGTTGGCATGTTGGTTTGCTGGTTTGTTGGCTTGTTGGTTTGTTGGTTTGCTGGTTTGTTGGTTTGCTGGTTTGTTGGTTTGTTGGCTTGTTGGTTTGTTGGTTTGTTGGTTTGTTGGTTTGTTGGTTTGTTGGTTTGTTAGTTTATTTGTTTGTTGGTTTGTTGGTTTATTGGTTTGTTGGTTTGTTGGTTTGTTAACTTGTTGGTTTGTTAGTTTGTTGGTTTGTTTGTTTGTTTGTTTGTTGGCTTGTTGGCATGTTGGTTGGTTGGTTTGTTGGCTTGTTGGTTTGTTGGTTTGTTGGTTTATTGGTTTGTTGGTTTGTTGGTTTGTTCGTTTGTTGGTTTTTTGGTTTGTTGGCTTCTTGGCTTGTTGGTTTGTTGGTTTGTTGGCTTTTTGGTTAATTGGTTTGTTTGTTTGTTGGTTTGTTGGTTTGTTGGTTTGTTGGTTTGTTCATTTGTTGGCTTGTTGGTTTGTTGGTTTGTTGGTTTGTTGGCTTTTTGGTTTGTTGGTTTGTTGGTTTGTTGGTTTGTTGGTTTATTTGTTTGTTGGTTTGTTGGTTTATTGGTTTGTTGGTTGGTTGGTTTGTTAACTTGTTGGTTTGTTAGTTTGTTGGTTTGTTTGTTTGTTTGTTTGTTGGCTTGTTGGCATGTTGGTTTGTTGGTTTGTTGGCTTGTTGGTTTGTTGGTTTGTTGGTTTGTTGGTTTGTTGGTGTGTTGGTTTGTTCGTTTGTTGGTTTTTTGGTTTGTTGGCTTGTTGGATTGTTTGTTTGTTGGTTTGTTGGCTTTTTGGTTTGTTGGTTTGTTGGTTTGTTGGTTTGTTGGTTTGTTGGTTTGTTGGTATATTTGTTTGTTGGTTTGTTGGTTTGTTGGTTTGTTGGTTTGTTGGTTTGTTGGTTTGTTGGTTTGTTGGTTTGTTGGTTTGTTGGTTTGTTGGCTTGTTGGTTTGTTGGTTTGTTGGTTTGTTGGTTTGTTGGTTTGTTGGTTTGGTGGTTTGTTGGTTTGTTGGCTTGTTGGTTTGTTGGTTTGTTGGTTTGTTGGTTTGTTTGTTTGTTTGTTGGTTTGTTGGTTTGTTGGTTTGTTGGTTTGTTTGTTTGTTGGTTTTTTAATTTGTTGGCTTGTTGGTTTGTTGGTTTGTTGGTTTGTTGGTTTGTTGGTTTGTTTGTTTGATGGCTTGTTGGTTTGTTGGTTTGTTGGTTTGTTGGTTTGTTGGTTTGTTGGTTTGTTGGTTTGTTTGTTTGTTGGTTTGTTGGTTTGTTGGTTTGTTCGTTTGTTGGTTTTTTGGTTTGTTGGCTTGTTGGTTTGTTGGTTTGTTTTTTTGTTGATTTGTTGGTTTGTTGGTTTGTTGGTTTGTTTGTTTGTTTGTTTGTTTGTTTGTTGGTTTGTTGGTTTGTTGGCTTGTTGGTTTGTTGGTTTGTTGGCTTGTTGGTTTGTTGGTTTGTTGGTTTGTCGGTTTGTTGGTTTGTTGGTTTGTTGGTTTGTTGGTTTGTTGGTTTGTTGGTTTGTTTGTTTGTTGGTTTGTTGGTTTGTTGGTTTGTTCGTTTGTTGGTTTTTTGGTTTGTTGGCTTGTTGGTTTGTTGGTTTGTTGGTTTTTGGTTTGTTTGTTTGTTGGCTTGTTGGCATGTTGGTTTGTTGGTTTGTTGGCTTTTTGGTTTGTTGGTTTGTTGGTTTGTTGGTTTGCTGGTTTGTTGGTTTGTTGGTTTGTTGGTTTGTTGGTTTGTTGGTTTGTTGGTTTGTTGGTTTGTTGGTTTGTTGGTTTGTTGGTTTGTTGGTTTGTTGGTTTGTTGGTTTGTTGGTTTGTTGGTTTGTTGGTTTGTTTGTTTGTTGGTTTATTTGTTTGTTGGTTTGTTGGTTTATTGGTTTGTTGGTTTGTTGGTTTGTTAACTAGTTGGTTTGTTAGTTTGTTCGTTTGTTTGTTTGTTTGTTTGTTGGCTTGTTGGCATGTTGGTTTGTTGGTTTGTTGGCTTGTTGGTCTGTTGGTTTGTTGGTTTATTGGTTTGTTGGTTTCTTGGTTTGTTCGTTTGTTGGTTTTTTGGTTTGTTGGCTTCTTGGCTTGTTGGTTTGTTGGTTTGTTGGCTTTTTGGTTTGTTGGTTTGTTTGTTTGTTGGTTTGTTGGTTTGTTGGTTTGTTGGTTTGTTGGTTTGTTGGTTTGTTCATTTGTTGGCTTGTTGGCTTGTTGGTTTGTTGGTTTGTTGGCTTTTTGGTTTGTTGGTTTGTTGGTATGTTGGTTTGTTGGTTTATTTGTTTGTTGGTTTGTTGGTTTATTGGTTTGTTGGTTTGTTGGTTTGTTAACTTGTTGGTTTGTTAGTTTGTTGGTTTGTTTGTTTGTTTGTTTGTTGGCTTGTTGGCATGTTGGTTTGTTGGTTTGTTGGCTTGTTGGTTTGTTGGTTTGTTGGTTTGTTGGTTTGTTGGTGTGTTGGTTTGTTCGTTTGTTGGTTTTTTGGTTTGTTGGCTTGTTGGATTGTTTGTTTGTTGGTTTGTTGGCTTTTTGGTTTGTTGGTTTGTTGGTTTGTTGGTTTGTTGGTTTGTTGGTTTGTTGGTTTGTTGGTATATTTGTTTGTTGGTTTGTTGGTTTGTTGGTTTGTTGGTTTGTTGGTTTGTTGGTTTGTTAACATGTTGATTTGTTAGTTTGTTGGTTTGTTAGTTTATTGGCTTGTTGGTTTGTTGGTTTGTTGGTTTGTTGGTTTGTTGGTTTGTTGGCTTGTTGGTTTGTTGGTTTGTTGGTTTGTTGGTTTGTTGGTTTGTTGGTTTGTTGGTTTGTTGGTTTGTTGGTTTATTTGTTTGTTGGTTTGTTGGTTTGTTGGTTTGTTGGTTTGTTGATTTGTTAACTTGTTGGTTTGTTAGTTTGTTGGCTTGTTGGTTTGTTAGTTTGTTGGTTTGTTGGTTTGTTGGTTTGTTTGTTTGTTGGCTTGTTGGCATGTTGGTTTGTTGGTTTGTTGGCTTGTTGGTTTGTTGGTTTGTTGGTTTTTTGGTTTGTTGGTTTGTTGGTTTGTTAGTTTGTTTGTTTGTTTGTTTGTTGGTTTGTTTGTTTGTTGGCTTGTTGGCATGTTGATTTGTTGGTTTGTTGGTTTGTTGGTTTGTTGGTTTGTTGGTTTGTTGATTTGTTAACTTGTTGGTTTGTTAGTTTATTGGCTTGTTGGTTTGTTGGTTTGTTGGTTTGTTGGTTTGTTGGTTTGTTTGTTTGTTGGCTTGTTGGCATGTTGGTTTGTTGGTTTGTTGGCTTGTTGGTTTGTTGGTTTGTTGGTTTGTTGGTTTGTTGGTTTGTTGGTTTGTTAGTTTGTTTGTTTGTTTGTTTGTTGGTTTGTTTGTTTGTTGGCTTGTTGGCATGTTGATTTGTTGGTTTGTTGGTTTGTTGGTTTGTTGGTTTGTTGGTTTGTTTGTTTGTTGGTTTGTTTGTTTGTTGGCTTGTTGGCATGTTGGTTTGTTGGTTTGTTGGCTTGTTGGTTTGTTGGTTTGTTGGTTTGTTAGTTTGTTGGTTTGTTGGTTTGTTGGTTTGTTGGTTTGTTGGTTTGTTTTTTTGTTGGTTTGTTGGTTTGTTCGTTTGTTGGTTTTTTGGTTTGTTGGCTTGTTGGCTTGTTGGTTTGTTGGCTTGTTGGTTTGTTGGTTTGTTGGTTTGTTGGTTTGTTGGTTTGTTGGTTTGTTGGCTTGTTGGTTTGTTGGTTTGTTGGTTTGTTGGTTTTTTGGTTTGTTGGTTTGTTCGTTTGTTGGTTTGTTGGTTTGTTGGTTTGTTTGTTTGTTGGCTTGTTGGCATGTTGGTTTGTTGGCTTGTTTGTTTGTTGGTTTGTTTTTTTGTTGGTTTGTTGGTTTGTTGGTTTGTTCGTTTGTTGGTTTGTTGGTTTGGTGGTTTGTTGGTTTGTTGGCTTGTTGGTTTGTTGGTTTGTTGGTTTGTTGGTTTGTTTGTTTGTTTGTTGGTTTGTTGGTTTGTTGGTTTGTTGGTTTGTTTGTTTGTTGGTTTTTTAATTTGTTGGCTTGTTGGTTTGTTGGTTTGTTGGTTTGTTGGTTTGTGGTTTGTTGGTTTGTTTGTTTGATGGCTTGTTGGTTTGTTGGTTTGTTGGTTTGTTGGTTTGTTGGTTTGTTGGTTTGTTGGTTTGTTTGTTTGTTGGTTTGTTGGTTTGTTGGTTTGTTCGTTTGTTGGTTTTTTGGTTTGTTGGCTTGTTGGTTTGTTGGTTTGTTGGTTTGTTGGTTTGTTTGTTTGTTTGTTTGTTGGCTTGTTGGCATGTTGGTTTGTTGGTTTGTTGGCTTGTTGGTTTGTTGGTTTGCTGGTTTGTTGGTTTGCTGGTTTGTTGGTTTGTTGGTTTGTTGGTTTGTTGGTTTGTTGGTTTGTTGGTTTGTTGGTTTGTTGGTTTGTTGGTTTGTTGGTTTGTTGGTTTATTTGTTTGTTGGTTTGTTGGTTTATTGGTTTGTTGGTTTGTTGGTTTGTTAACTTGTTGGTTTGTTAGTTTGTTGGTTTGTTTGTTTGTTTGTTTGTTGGCTTGTTGGCATGTTGGTTTGTTGGTTTGTTGGCTTGTTGGTTTGTTGGTTTGTTGGTTTATTGGTTTGTTGGTTTGTTGGTTTGTTTGTTTGTTGGTTTTTTGGTTTGTTGGCTTCTTGGCTTGTTGGTTTGTTGGTTTGTTGGCTTTTTGGTTAATTGGTTTGTTTGTTTGTTGGTTTGTTGGTTTGTTGGTTTGTTGGTTTGTTGGTTTGTTCATTTGTTGGCTTGTTGGCTTGTTGGTTTGTTGGTTTGTTGGCTTGTTGGTTTGTTGGTTTGTTGGTTTGTTGGTTTGTTTGTTTGTTTGTTTGTTGGCTTGTTGGCATGTTGGTTTGTTGGTTTGTTGGCTTGTTGGTTTGTTGGTTTGCTGGTTTGTTGGTTTGCTGGTTTGTTGGTTTGTTGGTTTGTTGGTTTGTTGGTTTGTTGGTTTGTTGGTTTGTTGGTTTGTTGGTTTGTTGGTTTGTTGGTTTGTTGGTTTATTTGTTTGTTGGTTTGTTGGTTTATTGGTTTGTTGGTTTGTTGGTTTGTTAACTTGTTGGTTTGTTAGTTTGTTGGTTTGTTTGTTTGTTTGTTTGTTGGCTTGTTGGCATGTTGGTTTGTTGGTTTGTTGGCTTGTTGGTTTGTTGGTTTGTTGGTTTATTGGTTTGTTGGTTTGTTGGTTTGTTTGTTTGTTGGTTTTTTGGTTTGTTGGCTTCTTGGCTTGTTGGTTTGTTGGTTTGTTGGCTTTTTGGTTAATTGGTTTGTTGGTTTGTTGGTTTGTTGGTTTGTTGGTTTGTTGGTTTGTTGGTTTGTTGGTTTGTTGGTTTATTTGTTTGTTGGTTTGTTGGTTTGTTGGTTTGTTGGTTTGTTGATTTGTTAACTTGTTGGTTTGTTAGTTTGTTGGCTTGTTGGTTTGTTAGTTTGTTGGTTTGTTGGTTTGTTGGTTTGTTTGTTTGTTGGCTTGTTGGCATGTTGGTTTGTTGGTTTGTTGGCTTGTTGGTTTGTTGGTTTGTTGGTTTTTTGGTTTGTTGGTTTGTTGGTTTGTTAGTTTGTTTGTTTGTTTGTTTGTTGGTTTGTTTGTTTGTTGGCTTGTTGGCATGTTGATTTGTTGGTTTGTTGGTTTGTTGGTTTGTTGGTTTGTTGGTTTGTTGATTTGTTAACTTGTTGGTTTGTTAGTTTATTGGCTTGTTGGTTTGTTGGTTTGTTGGTTTGTTGGTTTGTTGGTTTGTTTGTTTGTTGGCTTGTTGGCATGTTGGTTTGTTGGTTTGTTGGCTTGTTGGTTTGTTGGTTTGTTGGTTTGTTGGTTTGTTGGTTTGTTGGTTTGTTAGTTTGTTTGTTTGTTTGTTTGTTGGTTTGTTTGTTTGTTGGCTTGTTGGCATGTTGATTTGTTGGTTTGTTGGTTTGTTGGTTTGTTGGTTTGTTGGTTTGTTTGTTTGTTGGTTTGTTTGTTTGTTGGCTTGTTGGCATGTTGGTTTGTTGGTTTGTTGGCTTGTTGGTTTGTTGGTTTGTTGGTTTGTTAGTTTGTTGGTTTGTTGGTTTGTTGGTTTGTTGGTTTGTTGGTTTGTTTTTTTGTTGGTTTGTTGGTTTGTTCGTTTGTTGGTTTTTTGGTTTGTTGGCTTGTTGGCTTGTTGGTTTGTTGGCTTGTTGGTTTGTTGGTTTGTTGGTTTGTTGGTTTGTTGGTTTGTTGGTTTGTTGGCTTGTTGGTTTGTTGGTTTGTTGGTTTGTTGGTTTTTTGGTTTGTTGGTTTGTTCGTTTGTTGGTTTGTTGGTTTGTTGGTTTGTTTGTTTGTTGGCTTGTTGGCATGTTGGTTTGTTGGCTTGTTTGTTTGTTGGTTTGTTTTTTTGTTGGTTTGTTGGTTTGTTGGTTTGTTCGTTTGTTGGTTTGTTGGTTTGGTGGTTTGTTGGTTTGTTGGCTTGTTGGTTTGTTGGTTTGTTGGTTTGTTGGTTTGTTTGTTTGTTTGTTGGTTTGTTGGTTTGTTGGTTTGTTGGTTTGTTTGTTTGTTGGTTTTTTAATTTGTTGGCTTGTTGGTTTGTTGGTTTGTTGGTTTGTTGGTTTGTGGTTTGTTGGTTTGTTTGTTTGATGGCTTGTTGGTTTGTTGGTTTGTTGGTTTGTTGGTTTGTTGGTTTGTTGGTTTGTTGGTTTGTTTGTTTGTTGGTTTGTTGGTTTGTTGGTTTGTTCGTTTGTTGGTTTTTTGGTTTGTTGGCTTGTTGGTTTGTTGGTTTGTTGGTTTGTTGGTTTGTTTGTTTGTTTGTTTGTTGGCTTGTTGGCATGTTGGTTTGTTGGTTTGTTGGCTTGTTGGTTTGTTGGTTTGCTGGTTTGTTGGTTTGCTGGTTTGTTGGTTTGTTGGTTTGTTGGTTTGTTGGTTTGTTGGTTTGTTGGTTTGTTGGTTTGTTGGTTTGTTGGTTTGTTGGTTTGTTGGTTTATTTGTTTGTTGGTTTGTTGGTTTATTGGTTTGTTGGTTTGTTGGTTTGTTAACTTGTTGGTTTGTTAGTTTGTTGGTTTGTTTGTTTGTTTGTTTGTTGGCTTGTTGGCATGTTGGTTTGTTGGTTTGTTGGCTTGTTGGTTTGTTGGTTTGTTGGTTTATTGGTTTGTTGGTTTGTTGGTTTGTTTGTTTGTTGGTTTTTTGGTTTGTTGGCTTCTTGGCTTGTTGGTTTGTTGGTTTGTTGGCTTTTTGGTTAATTGGTTTGTTTGTTTGTTGGTTTGTTGGTTTGTTGGTTTGTTGGTTTGTTGGTTTGTTCATTTGTTGGCTTGTTGGCTTGTTGGTTTGTTGGTTTGTTGGCTTTTTGGTTTGTTGGTTTGTTGGTTTGTTGGTTTGTTGGTTTGTTGGTTTATTTGTTTGTTGGTTTGTTGGTTTATTGGTTTGTTGGTTTGTTGGTTTGTTAACTTGTTGGTTTGTTAGTTTGTTGGTTTGTTTGTTTGTTTGTTTGTTGGCTTGTTGGCATGTTGGTTTGTTGGTTTGTTGGCTTGTTGGTTTGTTGGTTTGTTGGTTTGTTGGCTTGTTGGTGTGTTGGGTTGTTCGTTTGTTGGTTTTTTGGTTTGTTGGCTTGTTGGATTGTTTGTTTGTTGGTTTGTTTGCTTTTTGGTTTGTTGGTTTGTTGGTTTGTTGGTTTGTTGGTTTGTTGGTTTGTTGGTATATTTGTTTGTTGGTTTGTTCGTTTGTTGGTTTGTTGGTTTGTTGGTTTGTTGGTTTGTTAACTTGTTGATTTGTTAGTTTGTTGGTTTGTTGGTTTGTTGGTTTGTTTTTTTGTTGGTTTGTTAGTTTGTTGGTTTGTTCGTTTGTTGGTTTGTTGGTTTGTTGGTTTGTTTGTTTGTTGGTTTGTTGGTTTGTTGGTTTGTTCGTTTGTTGGTTTTTTTGGTTTGTTGGCTTGTTGGTTTGTTGGTTTGTTGGTTTGTTGGTTTGTTTGTTTGTTGGCTTGTTGGCATGTTGGTTTGTTGGTTTGTTGACTTGTTGGTTTGTTGGTTTGCTGGTTTGTTGGTTTGCTGGTTTGTTGGTTTGTTGGTTTGTTGGTTTGTTGGTTTGTTGGTTTGTTGGTTTGTTGGTTTGTTGGTTTGTTGGTTTGTTGGTTTGTTGGTTTGTTGGTTTGTTGGTTTGTTGGTTTATTGGTTTATTTGTTTGTTGGTTTGTTGGTTTATTGGTTTGTTGGTTTGTTAACTTGTTGGTTTGTTAGTTTGTTGGTTTGTTTGTTTGTTTGTTTGTTGGCTTGTTGGCATGTTGGTTTGTTGGTTTGTTGGCTTGTTGGTTTGTTGGTTTGTTGGTTTATTGGTTTGTTGGTTTGTTGGTTTGTTCGTTTGTTGGTTTTTTTGTTTGTTGGCTTCTTGGCTTGTTGGTTTGTTGGTTTGTTGGCTTTTTGGTTTATTGGTTTGTTTGTTTGTTGGTTTGTTGGTTTGTTGGTTTGTTGGTTTGTTGGTTTGTTCATTTGTTGGCTTGTTGGCTTGTTGGTTTGTTGGTTTTTTGGCTTTTTGGTTTGTTGGTTTGTTGGTTTGTTGGTTTGTTGGTTTGTTAACTTGTTGGTTTGTTAGTTTGTTGGTTTGTTTGTTTGTTTGTTTGTTGGCTTGTTGGCATGTTGGTTTGTTGGTTTGTTGGCTTGTTGGTTTGTTGGTTTGTTGGTTTGTTGGTTTGTTAACTTGTTGGTTTGTTAGTTTGTTGGTTTGTTTGTTTGTTTGTTTGTTGGCTTGTTGGCATGTTGGTTTGTTGGTTTGTTGGCTTGTTGGTTTGTTGGTTTGTTGGTTTGTTGGTTTGTTGGTGTGTTGGTTTGTTCGTTTGTTGGTTTTTTTGTTTGTTGGCTTGTTGGATTGTTTGTTTGTTGGTTTGTTGGCTTTTTGGTTTGTTGGTTTTTTGGTTTGTTGGTTTGTTGGTTTGTTGGTTTGTTGGTTTGTTGGTATATTTGTTTGTTGGTTTGTTGGTTTGTTGGTTTGTTGGTTTGTTGGTTTGTTGGTTTGTTAACATGTTGATTTGTTAGTTTGTTGGTTTGTTGGTTTGTTGGTTTATAGGCTTGTTGGTTTGTTGGTTTGTTGGTTTGTTTGTTTGTGTGTTTGTTGGCTTGTTGGCATGTTGGTTTGTTGGTTTGTTGGCTTGTTGGTTTGTTGGTTTGTTGGTTTGTTGGTTTGTTGGTTTGTTAGTTTGTTTGTTTGTTTGTTTGTTGGTTTGTTTGTTTGTTGGCTTGTTGGCATGTTGATTTGTTGGTTTGTTGGTTTGTTGGTTTGTTGGTTTGTTGGTTTGTTTGTTTGTTGGTTTGTTTGTTTGTTGGCTTGTTGGCATGTTGGTTTGTTGGTTTGTTGGCTTGTTGGTTTGTTGGTTTGTTGGTTTGTTAGTTTGTTGGTTTGTTGGTTTGTTGGTTTGTTGGTTTGTTGGTTTGTTGGTTTGTTGGTTTGTTTTTTTGTTGGTTTGTTGGTTTGTTCGTTTGTTGGTTTTTTGGTTTGTTGGCTTGTTGCCTTGTTGGTTTGTTGGTTTGTTGGCTTGTTGGTTTGTTGGTTTGTTGGTTTGTTGGTTTGTTGGTTTGTTAGTTTGTTGGTTTGTTGGTTTGTTGGTTTGTTGGTTTGTTGGTTTGTTAGTTTGTTGGTTTATTTGTTTGTTGGTTTGTTGGTTTGTTGGTTTGTTGGTTTGTTGGTTTGTTGATTTGTTAACTTGTTGGTTTGTTAGTTTGTTGGCTTGTTGGTTTGTTAGTTTGTTGGGTTCTTGGTTTGTTGGTTTGTTGGTTTGTTGGCTTGTTGGTTTGTTGGTTTGTTGGTTTGTTGGTTTTTTGGTTTGTTGGTTTGTTCGTTTGTTGGTTTGTTGGTTTGTTGGTTTGTTGGTTTGTTCGTTTGTTGGTTTGTTGGTTTGGTGGTTTGTTGGTTTGTTGGCTTGTTGGTTTGTTGGTTTGTTGGTTTGTTGGTTTGTTTGTTTGTTTGTTGGTTTGTTGGTTTGTTGGTTTGTTGGTTTGTTTGTTTGTTGGTTTTTTAATTTGTTGGCTTGTTGGTTTGTTGGTTTGTTGGTTTGTTGGTTTGTTGGTTTGTTTGTTTGTTCGTTTGTTGGTTTGTTGGTTTGGTGGTTTGTTGGTTTGTTGGCTTGTTGGTTTGTTGGTTTGTTGGTTTGTTGGTTTGTTTGTTTGTTTGTTGGTTTGTTGGTTTGTTGGTTTGTTGGTTTGTTTGTTTGTTGGTTTTTTAATTTGTTGGCTTGTTGGTTTGTTGGTTTGTTGGTTTGTTGGTTTGTTGGTTTGTTTGTTTGATGGCTTGTTGGTTTGTTGGTTTGTTGGTTTGTTGGTTTGTTGGTTTGTTGGTTTGTTGGTTTGTTGGTTTGTTGGTTTGTTTGTTTGTTTGTTTGTTGGTTTGTTGGTTTGTTCGTTTGTTGGTTTTTTGGTTTGTTGGCTTGTTGGTTTGTTGGTTTGTTGGTTTGTTGGTTTGTTTATTTGTTGGCTTGTTGGCATGTTGGTTTGTTGGTTTGTTGGCTTGTTGGTTTGTTGGTTTGCTGGTTTGTTGGTTTGCTGGTTTGTTGGTTTGTTGGTTTGTTGGTTTGTTGGTTTGTTGGTTTGTTGGTTTGTTGGTTTGTTGGTTTGTTGGTTTATTTGTTTGTTGGTTTGTTGGTTTATTGGTTTGTTGGTTTGTTGGTTTGTTAACTTGTTGGTTTGTTAGTTTGTTGGTTTGTTTGTTTGTTTGTTTGTTGGCTTGTTGGCATGTTGGTTTGTTGGTTTGTTGGCTTGTTGGTTTGTTGGTTTGTTGGTTTATTGGTTTGTTGGTTTGTTGGTTTGTTGGTTTGTTCGTTTGTTGGTTTTTTGGTTTGTTGGCTTCTTGGCTTGTTGGTTTGTTGGTTTGTTGGCTTTTTGGTTAATTGGTTTGTTTGTTTGTTGGTTTGTTGGTTTGTTGGTTTGTTGGTTTGTTCATTTGTTGGCTTGTTGGTTTGTTGGTTTGTTGGTTTGTTGGCTTTTTGGTTTGTTGGTTTGTTGGTTTGTTGGTTTGTTGGTTTATTTGTTTGTTGGTTTGTTGGTTTATTGGTTTGTTGGTTTGTTGGTTTGTTAACTTGTTGGTTTGTTAGTTTGTTGGTTTGTTGGTTTGTTGGTGTGTTGGTTTGTTCGTTTGTTGGTTTTTTGGTTTGTTGGCTTGTTGGATTGTTTGTTTGTTGGTTTGTTGGCTTTTTGGTTTGTTGGTTTGTTGGTTTGTTGGTTTGTTGGTTTGTTGGTTTGTTGGTTTGTTGGTATATTTGTTTGTTGGTTTGTTGGTTTGTTGGTTTGTTGGTTTGTTGGTTTGTTGGTTTGTTGGTTTGTTGGTTTGTTGGTTTGTTGGTTTGTTGGCTTGTTGGTTTGTTGGTTTGTTGGTTTGTTTGTTTGTTTGTTTGTTTGTTGGTTTGTTGGCTTGTTTGTTTGTTGGTTTGTTTTTTTGTTGGTTTGTTGGTTTGTTGGTTTGTTTGTTTGTTGGTTTGTTGGTTTGTTGGTTTGTTGGTTTGTTGGCTTGTTGGTTTGTTGGTTTGTTGGCTTGTTGGTTTGTTGGTTTGTTGGTTTGTTGGTTTGTTGGTTTGTTGGTTTGTTGGTTTGTTGGTTTGTTGGTTTGTTGGTTTGTTGGTTTGTTTGTTTGTTGGTTTGTTGGTTTGTTCGTTTGTTGGTTTTTTGGTTTGTTGGCTTGTTGGTTTGTTTGTTTGTTTGTTGGTTTGTTGGCTTGTTTGTTTGTTGGTTTGTTTTTTTGTTGATTTGTTGGTTTGTTGGTTTGTTGGTTTGTTTGTTTGTTTGTTTGTTTGTTTGTTGGTTTGTTGGTTTGTTGGCTTGTTGGTTTGTTGGTTTGTTGGCTTGTTGGTTTGTTGGTTTGTTGGTTTGTCGGTTTGTTGGTTTGTTGGTTTGTTGGTTTGTTGGTTTGTTGGTTTGTTGGTTTGTTTGTTTGTTGGTTTGTTGGTTTGTTGGTTTGTTCGTTTGTTGGTTTTTTGGTTTGTTGGCTTGTTGGTTTGTTGGTTTGTTGGTTTTTGGTTTGTTTGTTTGTTGGCTTGTTGGCATGTTGGTTTGTTGGTTTGTTGGCTTTTTGGTTTGTTGGTTTGTTGGTTTGTTGGTTTGCTGGTTTGTTGGTTTGTTGGTTTGTTGGTTTGTTGGTTTGTTGGTTTGTTGGTTTGTTGGTTTGTTGGTTTGTTGGTTTGTTGGTTTGTTGGTTTGTTGGTTTGTTGGTTTGTTGGTTTGTTGGTTTGTTGGTTTGTTTGTTTGTTGGTTTATTTGTTTGTTGGTTTGTTGGTTTATTGGTTTGTTGGTTTGTTGGTTTGTTAACTAGTTGGTTTGTTAGTTTGTTCGTTTGTTTGTTTGTTTGTTTGTTGGCTTGTTGGCATGTTGGTTTGTTGGTTTGTTGGCTTGTTGGTCTGTTGGTTTGTTGGTTTATTGGTTTGTTGGTTTCTTGGTTTGTTCGTTTGTTGGTTTTTTTGTTTGTTGGCTTCTTGGCTTGTTGGTTTGTTGGTTTGTTGGCTTTTTGGTTTGTTGGTTTGTTTGTTTGTTGGTTTGTTGGTTTGTTGGTTTGTTGGTTTGTTGGTTTGTTGGTTTGTTCATTTGTTGGCTTGTTGGCTTGTTGGTTTGTTGGTTTGTTGGCTTTTTGGTTTGTTGGTTTGTTGGTATGTTGGTTTGTTGGTTTATTTGTTTGTTGGTTTGTTGGTTTATTGGTTTGTTGGTTTGTTGGTTTGTTAACTTGTTGGTTTGTTAGTTTGTTGGTTTGTTTGTTTGTTTGTTTGTTGGCTTGTTGGCATGTTGGTTTGTTTGTTTGTTGGTTTGTTGGTTTGTTGGTTTGTTGGTTTGTTGGTTTGTTGGTGTGTTGGTTTGTTCGTTTGTTGGTTTTTTGGTTTGTTGGCTTGTTGGATTGTTTGTTTGTTGGTTTGTTGGCTTTTTGGTTTGTTGGTTTGTTGGTTTGTTGGTTTGTTGGTTTGTTGGTTTGTTGGTTTGTTGGTATATTTGTTTGTTGGTTTGTTGGTTTGTTGGTTTGTTGGTTTGTTGGTTTGTTGGTTTGTTAACATGTTGATTTGTTAGTTTGTTGGTTTGTTGGTTTGTTAGTTTATTGGCTTGTTGGTTTGTTGGTTTGTTGGTTTGTTGGTTTGTTGGTTTGTTGGTTTGTTGGTTTGTTGGTTTGTTGGTTTGTTGGTTTGTTGGTTTGTTGGTTTGTTGGTTTGTTGGTTTGTTGGTTTGTTGGTTTGTTGGTTTGTTGGTTTATTTGTTTGTTGGTTTGTTGGTTTGTTGGTTTGTTGGTTTGTTGGTTTGTTGATTTGTTAACTTGTTGGTTTGTTAGTTTGTTGGCTTGTTGGTTTGTTAGTTTGTTGGTTTGTTGGTTTGTTGGTTTGTTTGTTTGTTGGCTTGTTGGCATGTTGGTTTGTTGGTTTGTTGGCTTGTTGGTTTGTTGGTTTGTTGGTTTGTTGGTTTGTTGGTTTGTTGGTTTGTTAGTTTGTTTGTTTGTTTGTTTGTTGGTTTGTTTGTTTGTTGGCTTGTTGGCATGTTGATTTGTTGGTTTGTTGGTTTGTTGGTTTGTTGGTTTGTTGATTTGTTAACTTGTTGGTTTGTTAGTTTATTGGCTTGTTGGTTTGTTGGTTTGTTGGTTTGTTGGTTTGTTGGTTTGTTTGTTTGTTGGCTTGTTGGCATGTTGGTTTGTTGGTTTGTTGGCTTGTTGGTTTGTTGGTTTGTTGGTTTGTTGGTTTGTTGGTTTGTTGGTTTGTTAGTTTGTTTGTTTGTTTGTTTGTTGGTTTGTTTGTTTGTTGGCTTGTTGGCATGTTGATTTGTTGGTTTGTTGGTTTGTTGGTTTGTTGGTTTGTTGGTTTGTTTGTTTGTTGGTTTGTTTGTTTGTTGGCTTGTTGGCATGTTGGTTTGTTGGTTTGTTGGCTTGTTGGTTTGTTGGTTTGTTGGTTTGTTAGTTTGTTGGTTTGTTGGTTTGTTGGTTTGTTGGTTTGTTGGTTTGTTGGTTTGTTGGTTTGTTTTTTTGTTGGTTTGTTGGTTTGTTCGTTTGTTGGTTTTTTGGTTTGTTGGCTTGTTGGCTTGTTGGTTTGTTGGCTTGTTGGCTTGTTGGTTTGTTGGTTTGTTGGTTTGTTGGTTTGTTGGTTTGTTGGTTTGTTGGTTTGTTGGTTTGTTGGTTTGTTGGTTTGTTGGTTTGTTGGTTTGTTGGTTTGTTGGTTTGTTGGTTTGTTGGTTTGTTGGTTTATTTGTTTGTTGGTTTGTTGGTTTGTTGGTTTGTTGGTTTGTTGATTTGTTAATTTGTTGGTTTGTTAGTTTGTTGGCTTGTTGGTTTGTTAGTTTGTTGGGTTCTTGGTTTGTTGGTTTGTTGGTTTGTTGGCTTGTTGGTTTGTTGGTTTGTTGGTTTTGTGGTTTTTTGGTTTGTTGGTTTGTTCGTTTGTTGGTTTGTTGGTTTGTTGGTTTGTTTGTTTGTTGGCTTGTTGGCATGTTGGTTTGTTGGCTTGTTTGTTTGTTGGTTTGTTTTTTTGTTGGTTTGTTGGTTTGTTGGTTTGTTCGTTTGTTGGTTTGTTGGTTTGGTGGTTTGTTGGTTTGTTGGCTTGTTGGTTTGTTGGTTTGTTGGTTTGTTGGTTTGTTTGTTTGTTTGTTGGTTTGTTGGTTTGTTGGTTTGTTGGTTTGTTTGTTTGTTGGTTTTTTAATTTGTTGGCTTGTTGGTTTGTTGGTTTGTTGGTTTGTTGGTTTGTTGGTTTGTTGGTTTGTTGGTTTGTTTGTTTGATGGCTTGTTGGTTTGTTGGTTTGTTGGTTTGTTGGTTTGTTGGTTTGTTGGTTTGTTGGTTTGTTGGTTTGTTTGTTTGTTGGTTTGTTGGTTTGTTGGTTTGTTCGTTTGTTGGTTTTTTGGTTTGTTGGCTTGTTGGTTTGTTGGTTTGTTGGTTTGTTGGTTTGTTTGTTTGTTGGCTTGTTGGCATGTTGGTTTGTTCGTTTGTTGGCTTGTTGGTTTGTTGGTTTGCTGGTTTGTTGGTTTGCTGGTTTGTTGGTTTGTTGGTTTGTTGGTTTGTTGGTTTGTTGGTTTGTTGGTTTGTTGGTTTGTTGGTTTGTTGGTTTGTTGGTTTATTTGTTTGTTGGTTTGTTGGTTTATTGGTTTGTTGGTTTGTTGGTTTGTTAACTTGTTGGTTTGTTAGTTTGTTGGTTTGTTTGTTTGTTTGTTTGTTGGCTTGTTGGCATGTTGGTTTGTTGGTTTGTTGGCTTGTTGGTTTGTTGGTTTGTTGGTTTATTGGTTTGTTGGTTTGTTGGTTTGTTCGTTTGTTGGTTTTTTGGTTTGTTGGCTTCTTGGCTTGTTGGTTTGTTGGTTTGTTGGCTTTTTGGTTAATTGGTTTGTTTGTTTGTTGGTTTGTTGGTTTGTTGGTTTGTTGGTTTGTTGGTTTGTTCATTTGTTGGCTTGTTGGCTTGTTGGTTTGTTGGTTTGTTGGCTTTTTGGTTTGTTGGTTTGTTGGTTTGTTGGTTTGTTGGTTTGTTGGTTTATTTGTTTGTTGGTTTGTTGGTTTATTGGTTTGTTGGTTTGTTGGTTTGTTAACTTGTTGGTTTGTTAGTTTGTTGGTTTGTTTGTTTGTTTGTTTGTTGGCTTGTTGGCATGTTGGTTTGTTGGTTTGTTGGCTTGTTGGTTTGTTGGTTTGTTGGTTTGTTGGTTTGTTGGTGTGTTGGTTTGTTCGTTTGTTGGTTTTTTGGTTTGTTGGCTTGTTGGATTGTTTGTTTGTTGGTTTGTTTGCTTTTTGGTTTGTTGGTTTGTTGGTTTGTTGGTTTGTTGGTTTGTTGGTATATTTGTTTGTTGGTTTGTTCGTTTGTTGGTTTGTTGGTTTGTTGGTTTGTTGGTTTGTTAACTTGTTGATTTGTTAGTTTGTTGGTTTGTTGGTTTGTTGGTTTATTGGCTTGTTGGTTTGTTGGTTTGTTGGTTTGTTTGTTTATTTGTTTGTTGGCTTGTTGGCATGTTGGTTTGTTGGTTTGTTGGCTTGTTGGTTTGTTGGTTTGTTGGTTTGTTGGTTTGTTGGTTTGTTGGTTTGTTGGTTTGTTGGTTTGTTGGTTTGTGGGTTTGTTTGTTTGTTTGTTTGTTGGTTTGTTTGTTTGTTGGCTTGTTGGCATGTTGATTTGTTGGTTTGTTGGCTTGTTGATTTGTTGGTTTGTTGGTTTGTTGGTTTGTTGGTTTGTTGGTTTCTTGGTGGGTTGGTTTGTTGGTTTGTTTGTTTGTTGGTTTGTTGGTTTGTTGGTTTTTTCGTTTGTTGGTTTGTTGGTTTTTTGGTTTGTTGGCTTGTTGGCTTGTTGTTTTGTTGGTTTGTTGGCTTGTTGGTTTGTTGGTGTGTTGGTTTGTTGGTTTGTTGGTTTGTTGGTTTGTTTGTTTGTTGGCTTGTTGGTATGTTGGTTTGTTTGTTTGTTGGCTTGTTGGTTTGTTGGTTTGTTGGTTTGTTAGTTTGTCGGTTTGTTGTTTTTTTGGTTTGTTTGTTTGTTGACTTGTTGGCATGTTGGTTTGTTGCTTTGTTGGCTTGTTGGTTTGTTGGTTTGTTGGTTTGTTGGTTTGTTGGTTTGTTTGTTTGTTGGTTTGTTGGTTTGTTGGTTTGTTGGTTTGTTGGTTCGTTGGTTTGTTTGTTTGTTGGCTTGTTGGCATGTTGGTTTGTTGGTTTGTTGGCTTGTTGATTTGTTGGTTTGCTGGTTTGTTGGTTTGTTGGTTTGTTGGTTTGTTGGTTTGTTGGTTTGTTGGTTTGTTGGTTTGTTGGTTTGTTGGTTTGTTGGTTTGTTGGTTTGTTGGTTTGTTGGTTTATTTGTTTGTTGGTTTTTTGGCTTGTTGGTTTGTTGGTTTGTTGGTTTTTTGGTTTGTTGGCTTGTTCGTTTGTTGGTTTGTTGGTTTGTTTTTTTGTTGGTTTGTTGGTTGGTTGGTTTGTTGGTTTGTTGGTTTGTTGGTTTGTTTGTTTGTTGGTTTGTTGGTTTGTTGGTTTGTTGGTTTGTTGGCTTGTTGGTTTGTTGGTTTGTTGGTTTGTTGGTTTGTTTGTTTGTTGGTTGGTTTATTGGCTTGTTTGTTTGTTGGTTTGTTTTTTTGTTGGTTTGTTGGTTTGTTGGTTTGTTGGTTTGTTTGTTTGTTGGTTTGTTAGTTTGTTGGTTTGTTGGCTTGTTGGTTTGTTGGTTTGTTGGCTTGTTTGTTTGTTGGTTTGTTTTTTTGTTGGTTTGTTGGTTTGTTGGTTTGTTGGTTTGTTTGTTGGTTTGTTTGTTTGTTGGTTTGTTGGTTTGTTGGTTTGTTGGCTTGTTGGTTTGTTGGTTTGTTGGCTTGTTGGTTTGTTTGTTTGTTGGTTTGTTGGTTTGTTCGTTTGTTGGTTTTTTGGTTTGTTGGCTTGTTGGTTTGTTTGTTTGTTTGTTGGTTTGTTGGCTTGTTTGTTTGTTGGTTTGTTTTTTTGTTGGTTTGTTGGTTTGTTGGTTTGTTGGTTTGTTTGTTTGTTTGTTTGTTTGTTTGTTGGTTTGTTGGTTTGTTGGCTTGTTGGTTTGTTGGTTTGTTGGCTTGTTGGTTTGTTGGTTTGTTGGTTTGTTGGTTTGTTGGTTTGTTGGTTTGTTGGTTTGTTGGTTTGTTGGTTTGTTTGTTTGTTGGTTTGTTGGTTTGTTGGTTTGTTCGTTTGTTGGTTTTTTGGTTTGTTGGCTTGTTGGTTTGTTGGTTTGTTGGTTTTTGGTTTGTTTGTTTGTTGGCTTGTTGGCATGTTGGTTTGTTGGTTTGTTGGCTTTTTGGTTTGTTGGTTTGTTGGTTTGTTGGTTTGCTGGTTTGTTGGTTTGTTGGTTTGTTGGTTTGTTGGTTTGTTGGTTTGTTGGTTTGTTGGTTTGTTGGTTTGTTGGTTTGTTGGTTTGTTGGTTTGTTGGTTTGTTGGTTTGTTGGTTTGTTGGTTTGTTGGTTTGTTTGTTTGTTGGTTTATTTGTTTGTTGGTTTGTTGGTTTATTGGTTTGTTGGTTTGTTGGTTTGTTAACTAGTTGGTTTGTTAGTTTGTTCGTTTGTTTGTTTGTTTGTTTGTTGGCTTGTTGGCATGTTGGTTTATTGGTTTGTTGGCTTGTTGGTTTGTTGGTTTGTTGGTTTATTGGTTTGTTGGTTTGTTGGTTTGTTCGTTTGTTGGTTTTTTGGTTTGTTGGCTTCTTGGCTTGTTGGTTTGTTGGTTTGTTGGCTTTTTGGTTTGTTGGTTTGTTTGTTTGTTGGTTTGTTGGTTTGTTGGTTTGTTGGTTTGTTGGTTTGTTCATTTGTTGGCTTGTTGGCTTGTTGGTTTGTTGGTTTGTTGGCTTTTTGGTTTGTTGGTTTGTTGGTATGTTGGTTTGTTGGTTTATTTGTTTGTTGGTTTGTTGGTTTATTGGTTTGTTGGTTTGTTGGTTTGTTAACTTGTTGGTTTGTTAGTTTGTTGGTTTGTTTGTTTGTTTGTTTGTTTGTTGGCTTGTTGGCATGTTGGTTTGTTGGTTTGTTGGCTTGTTGGTTTGTTGGTTTGTTGGTTTGTTGGTTTGTTGGTGTGTTTGTTTGTTCGTTTTTTGGTTCTTTGGTTTGTTGGCTTGTTGTATTGTTTGTTTGTTGGTTTGTTGGCTTTTTGGTTTGTTGGTTTGTTGGTTTGTTGGTTTGTTGGTTTGTTGGTTTGTTGGTTTATTTGTTTGTTGGTTTGTTGGTTTGTTGGTTTGTTGGTTTGTTTGTTTGTTGGCTTGTTGGCATGTTGGTTTGTTGGTTTGTTGGCTTGTTGGTTTGTTGGTTTGTTGGTTTGTTGGTTTGTTGGTTTGTTGGTTTGTTTGTTTGTTTGTTTGTTGGTTTGTTTGTTTGTTGGCTTGTTGGCATGTTGATTTGTTGGTTTGTTGGCTTGTTGGTTTGTTGGTTTGTTGGTTTGTTGGTTTGTTGGTTTGTTGGTTTGTTGGTTTCTTGGTGGGTTGGTTTGTTTGTTTGTTGGTTTGTTGGTTTGTTGGTTTGTTCGCTTGTTGGTTTGTTGGTTTTTTGGTTTGTTGGCTTGTTATTTTGTTGGTTTGTTGGCTTGTTGGTTTGTTGGTTTGTTGGTTTGTTGGTTTGTTGGTTTGTTGGTTTGTTGGTTTGTTGGTTTGTTCGATTTTTGGTTTGTTTGTTTGTTGGCTTGTTGGCATGTTGGTTTGTTGGTTTGTTGTATTGTTGGTTTGTTGGTTTGTTGGTTTGTTGGTTTGTTTGTTTGTTGGTTTGTTCGTTTGTTGGTTTGTTGGTTTGTTGGTTTGTTGGTTTGTTGGTTTGTTGTTTTGTTTGTTTGTTGGCTTGTTGGCGTGTTGGTTTGTTGGCTTGTTGGTTTGTTGGTTTGTTGGTTTGTTGGTTTGTTGGTTTGTTGGTTTGTTGGTTTGTTGGTTTGTCGGTTTGTTTGTTTGTTGGTTCGTTGGTTTATTGGTTTGTTCGTTTGTTGGTTTTTTGGTTTGTTGGCTTGTTGGTTTGTTGGTTTGTTGATTTGCTGGTTTGTTGGTTTGTTTGTTTGTTGGTTTGTTGGTTTGTTGGTTTGTTCGTTTGTTGGTTTGTTAGTTTGTTGGTTTGTTGGCTTGTTGTTTTGTTGGTTTGTTGGCTTGTTGGTTTGTTGGGTTGTTGGTTTGTTGGTTTGTTGGTTTGTTGGTTTGTTGGTTTGTTCGATTTTTGGTTTGTTTGTTTGTTGGCTTGTTGGCATGTTGGTTTGTTGGTTTGTTGGTTTGTTGGTTTGTTGGCTTGTTGGTTTGTTGGTTTGTTGGTTTGTTGGTTTGTTGTTTTGTTTGTTTGTTGGCTTGTTGGCGTGTTGGTTTGTTGGTTTGTTGGCTTGTTGGTTTGTTGGTTTGTTGGTTTGTTGGTTTATTTGTTTGTTGGTTTGTTGTTTTGTTTGTTTGTTGGTTTGTTAATTTGTTGGTTTGTTTCTTTATTGGTTTATTGGTTTGTTGGTTTATTTTTTGTTGGTTTGTTGGTTTGTTCGTTTGTTGATTTTTTGGTTTGTTGGCTTGTTGGCTTGTTGGTTTGTTGGTTTGTTGGCTTGTTGGTATGTTGGTTTGTTGTTTTGTTGGTTTGTTGGTTTGTTGGTTTGTTGGTTTGTTGGTTTGTTGGTTTGTTGGTTAGTTGGTTTGTTGGTTTATTTGTTTGATGGTTTGTTGGTTTTTTGGTTTGTTGGTTTGTTCGTTTGTTGGTTTGTTGGTTTGTTGGCTTGTTTGATTGTTGGTTTGTTTTTTTGTCTGTTTGTTGGTTTGTTGGTTTGTTGGTTTGTTGGTTTGTTTGTTTGTTGGTTTGTTGGTTTGTTGGTTTGTTGGTTTGTTGGCTTGTTGTTTTGTTGGTTTGTTGGTTTGTTTGTTTGTTTGTTGGTTTGTTGGTTTGTTGGTTTGTTTGTTTGTTGGTTTTTTGGTTTGTTGGCTTTTTGGTTTGTTGGTTTGTTGGTTTGTTCATTTGTTGGCTTGTTGGTTTGTTGGTTTGTTGGCTTTTTGGTTTGTTGGTTTGTTGGTATGTTGGTTTGTTGGTTTATTTGTTTGTTGGTTTGTTGGTTTATTGGTTTGTTGGTTTGTTGGTTTGTTAACTTGTTGGTTTGTTAGTTTGTTGGTTTGTTTGTTTGTTTGTTTGTTGGCTTGTTGGCATGTTGGTTTGTTGGTTTGTTGGCTTGTTGGTTTGTTGGTTTGTTGGTTTGTTGGTTTGTTGGTTTGTTGGTTTGTTCATTTGTTGGCTTGTTGGTTTGTTGGTTTGTTGGCTTTTTGGTTTGTTGGTTTGTTTGTTTGTTGGTTTGTTGGTTTGTTGGTTTGTTGGTTTGTTGGTTTGTTGGTTTGTTCATTTGTTGGCTTGTTGGTTTGTTGGTTTGTTGGCTTTTTGGTTTGTTGGTTTGTTGGTATGTTGGTTTGTTGGTTTATTTGTTTGTTGGTTTGTTGGTTTATTGGTTTGTTGGTTTGTTGGTTTGTTAACTTGTTGGTTTGTTAGTTTGTTGGTTTGTTTGTTTGTTTGTTTGTTGGCTTGTTGGCATGTTGGTTTGTTGGTTTGTTGGCTTGTTGGTTTGTTGGTTTGTTGGTTTGTTGGTTTGTTGGTTTGTTGGTTTGTTGGTTTGTTGGTTTGTTAACATGTTGATTTGTTAGTTTGTTGGTTTGTTGGTTTGTTAGTTTATTGGCTTGTTGGTTTGTTGGTTTGTTGGTTTGTTGGTTTGTTGGTTTATTGGTTTGTTGGTTTGTTGGTTTGTTGGTTTGTGGGTTTGTTTGTTTGTTGGCTTGTTGGTTTGTTGGTTTGTTGGTTTGTTGGTTTGTTGGTTTGTTGGTTTATTTGTTTGTTGGTTTGTTGGTTTGTTGGTTTGTTGATTTGTTAACTTGTTGGTTTGTTAGTTTGTTGGCTTGTTGGTTTGTTAGTTTGTTGGTTTGTTGGTTTGTTGGTTTGTTTGTTTGTTGGCTTGTTGGCATGTTGGTTTGTTGGTTTGTTGGCTTGTTGGTTTGTTGGTTTGTTGGTTTGTTGGTTTGTTGGTTTGTTGGTTTGTTAGTTTGTTTGTTTGTTTGTTTGTTGGTTTGTTTGTTTGTTGGCTTGTTGGTTTGTTGGTTTGTTGGTTTGTTGGTTTGTTGGTTTGTTGGTTTATTTGTTTGTTGGTTTGTTGGTTTGTTGGTTTGTTGATTTGTTAACTTGTTGGTTTGTTAGTTTGTTGGCTTGTTGGTTTGTTAGTTTGTTGGTTTGTTTGTTTGTTTGTTTGTTGGCTTGTTGGCATGTTGGTTTGTTGGTTTGTTGGCTTGTTGGTTTGTTGGTTTGTTGGTTTGTTGGTTTGTTGGTTTGTTGATTTGTTAACTTGTTGGTTTGTTAGTTTATTGGCTTGTTGGTTTGTTGGTTTGTTGGTTTGTTGGTTTGTTGGTTTGTTTGTTTGTTGGCTTGTTGGCATGTTGGTTTGTTGGTTTGTTGGCTTGTTGGTTTGTTGGTTTGTTGGTTTGTTGGTTTGTTGGTTTCTTGGTGGGTTGGTTTGTTTGTTTGTTGGTTTGTTGGTTTGTTGGTTTGTTCGCTTGTTGGTTTGTTCGTTTTTTGGTTTGTTGGCTTGTTATTTTGTTGGTTTGTTGGCTTGTTGGTTTGTTGGTTTGTTGGTTTGTTGGTTTGTTGGTTTGTTAATTTGTTGGTTTGTTGGTTTGTTCGATTTTTGGTTTGTTTGTTTGTTGGCTTGTTGGCATGTTGGTTTGTTGGTTTGTTGTATTGTTGGTTTGTTGGTTTGTTGGTTTGTTGGTTTGTTTGTTTGTTGGTTTGTTCGTTTGTTGGTTTGTTGGTTTGTTGGTTTGTTGGTTTGTTGGTTTGTTGTTTTGTTTGTTTGTTGGCTTGTTGGCGTGTTGGTTTGTTGGCTTGTTGGTTTGTTGGTTTGTTGGTTTGTTGGTTTGTTGGTTTGTTGGTTTGTTGGTTTGTTGGTTTGTCGGTTTGTTTGTTTGTTGGTTCGTTGGTTTATTGGTTTGTTCGTTTGTTGGTTTTTTGGTTTGTTGGCTTGTTGGTTTGTTGGTTTGTTGATTTGCTGGTTTGTTGGTTTGTTTGTTTGTTGGTTTGTTGGTTTGTTTGTTTGTTGGTTTGTTAATTTGTTGGTTTGTTTCTTTATTGGTTTATTGGTTTGTTGGTTTATTTTTTGTTGGTTTGTTGGTTTGTTCGTTTGTTGATTTTTTGGTTTGTTGGCTTGTTGGCTTGTTGGTTTGTTGGTTTGTTGGCTTGTTGGTATGTTGGTTTGTTGTTTTGTTGGTTTGTTGGTTTGTTGGTTTGTTGGTTTGTTGGTTTGTTGGTTTGTTGGTTAGTTGGTTTGTTGGTTTATTTGTTTGATGGTTTGTTGGTTTTTTGGTTTGTTGGTTTGTTCGTTTGTTGGTTTGTTGGTTTGTTGGCTTGTTTGATTGTTGGTTTGTTTTTTTGTTGGTTTGTTGGTTTGTTGGTTTGTTGGTTTGTTGGTTTGTTGGTTTGTTTGTTTGTTGGTTTGTTGGTTTGTTGGTTTGTTGGTTTGTTGGCTTGTTGTTTTGTTGGTTTGTTGGTTTGTTTGTTTGTTTGTTGGTTTGTTGGTTTGTTGGTTTGTTTGTTTGTTGGTTTTTTGGTTTGTTGGCTTTTTGGTTTGTTGGTTTGTTGGTTTGTTCATTTGTTGGCTTGTTGGTTTGTTGGTTTGTTGGCTTTTTGGTTTGTTGGTTTGTTGGTATGCTGGTTTGTTGGTTTATTTGTTTGTTGGTTTGTTGGTTTATTGGTTTGTTGGTTTGTTGGTTTGTTAACTTGTTGGTTTGTTAGTTTGTTGGTTTGTTTGTTTGTTTGTTTGTTGGCTTGTTGGCATGTTGGTTTGTTGGTTTGTTGGCTTGTTGGTTTGTTGGTTTGTTGGTTTGTTGGTTTGTTGGTTTGTTGGTTTGTTCATTTGTTGGCTTGTTGGTTTGTTGGTTTGTTGGCTTTTTGGTTTGTTGGTTTGTTTGTTTGTTGGTTTGTTGGTTTGTTGGTTTGTTGGTTTGTTGGTTTGTTGGTTTGTTCATTTGTTGGCTTGTTGGTTTGTTGGTTTGTTGGCTTTTTGGTTTGTTGGTTTGTTGGTATGTTGGTTTGTTGGTTTATTTGTTTGTTGGTTTGTTGGTTTATTGGTTTGTTGGTTTGTTGGTTTGTTAACTTGTTGGTTTGTTAGTTTGTTGGTTTGTTTGTTTGTTTGTTTGTTGGCTTGTTGGCATGTTGGTTTGTTGGTTTGTTGGCTTGTTGGTTTGTTGGTTTGTTGGTTTGTTGGTTTGTTGGTTTGTTGGTTTGTTGGTTTGTTGGTTTGTTAACATGTTGATTTGTTAGTTTGTTGGTTTGTTGGTTTGTTAGTTTATTGGCTTGTTGGTTTGTTGGTTTGTTGGTTTGTTGGTTTGTTGGTTTATTGGTTTGTTGGTTTGTTGGTTTGTTGGTTTGTTGGTTTGTTGGTTTGTTGGTTTGTTGGTTTGTTGGTTTGTTGGTTTGTTGGTTTATTTGTTTGTTGGTTTGTTGGTTTGTTGGTTTGTTGATTTGTTAACTTGTTGGTTTGTTAGTTTGTTGGCTTGTTGGTTTGTTAGTTTGTTGGTTTGTTGGTTTGTTTGTTTGTTGGTTTGTTTGTTTGTTGGCTTGTTGGCATGTTGTTTTGTTGGTTTGTTGGTTTGTTGGTTTGTTGGTTTGTTGGTTTGTTGGTTTGTTTGTTTGTTGGTTTGTTTGTTTGTTGGCTTGTTGGCATGTTGGTTTGTTGGTTTGTTGGCTTGTTGGTTTGTTGGTTTGTTGGTTTATTTGTTTGTTGGTTTGTTGGTTTGTTGGTTTGTTGATTTGTTAACTTGTTGGTTTGTTAGTTTGTTGGCTTGTTGGTTTGTTAGTTTGTTGGTTTGTTTGTTTGTTTGTTTGTTGGCTTGTTGGCATGTTGGTTTGTTGGTTTGTTGGCTTGTTGGTTTGTTGGTTTGTTGGTTTGTTGGTTTGTTGGTTTGTTGATTTGTTAACTTGTTGGTTTGTTAGTTTATTGGCTTGTTGGTTTGTTGGTTTGTTGGTTTGTTGGTTTGTTGGTTTGTTTGTTTGTTGGCTTGTTGGCATGTTGGTTTGTTGGTTTGTTGGCTTGTTGGTTTGTTGGTTTGTTGGTTTGTTGGTTTGTTGGTTTGTTGGTTTGTTAGTTTGTTTGTTTGTTTGTTTGTTTGTTGGTTTGTTTGTTTGTTGGCTTGTTGGCATGTTGTTTTGTTGGTTTGTTGGTTTGTTGGTTTGTTGGTTTGTTGGTTTGTTGGTTTGTTTGTTTGTTGGTTTGTTTGTTTGTTGGCTTGTTGGCATGTTGGTTTGTTGGTTTGTTGGCTTGTTGGTTTGTTGGTTTGTTGGTTTGTTAGTTTGTTGGTTTGTTGGTTTGTTGGTTTGTTGGTTTGTTGGTTTGTTGGTTTGTTGGTTTGTTTTTTTGTTGGTTTGTTGGTTTGTTCGTTTGTTGGTTTTTTGGTTTGTTGGCTTGTTGGCTTGTAGGTTTGTTGGCTTGTTGGCTTGTTGGTTTGTTGGTTTGTTGGTTTGTTGGTTTGTTGGTTTGTTGGTTTGTTGGTTTGTTGGTTTGTTGGTTTGTTGGTTTGTTGGTTTGTTGGTTTGTTGGTTTGTTGGTTTGTTGGTTTGTTGGTTTATTTGTTTGTTGGTTTGTTGGTTTGTTGGTTTGTTGGTTTGTTGATTTGTTAACTTGTTGGTTTGTTAGTTTGTTGGCTTGTTGGTTTGTTAGTTTGTTGGGTTCTTGGTTTGTTGGTTTGTTGGTTTGTTGGCTTGTTGGTTTGTTGGTTTGTTGGTTTGTTGGTTTTTTGGTTTGTTGGTTTGTTCGTTTGTTGGTTTGTTGGTTTGTTGGTTTGTTGGTTTGTTTGTTTGTTGGCTTGTTGGCATGTTGGTTTGTTGGCTTGTTTGTTTGTTGGTTGGTTTTTTTGTTGGTTTGTTGGTTTGTTGGTTTGTTCGTTTGTTGGTTTATTGGTTTGGTGGTTTGTTGGTTTGTTGGCTTGTTGGTTTGTTGGTTTGTTGGTTTGTTGGTTTGTTTGTTTGTTTGTTGGTTTGTTGGTTTGTTGGTTTGTTGGTTTGTTTGTTTGTTGGTTTTTTAATTTGTTGGCTTGTTGGTTTGTTGGTTTGTTGGTTTGTTGGTTTGTTGGTTTGTTGGTTTGTTTGTTTGATGGCTTGTTGGTTTGTTGGTTTGTTGGTTTGTTGGTTTGTTGGTTTGTTGGTTTGTTGGTTTGTTTGTTTGTTGGTTTGTTGGTTTGTTGGTTTGTTCGTTTGTTGGTTTTTTGGTTTGTTGGCTTGTTGGTTTGTTGGTTTGTTGGTTTGTTGGTTTGTTTGTTTGTTGGCTTGTTGGCATGTTGGTTTGTTGGTTTGTTGGCTTGTTGGTTTGTTGGTTTGCTGGTTTGTTGGTTTGCTGGTTTGTTGGTTTGTTGGTTTGTTGGTTTGTTGGTTTGTTGGTTTGTTGGTTTGTTGGTTTGTTGGTTTGTTGGTTTATTTGTTTGTTGGTTTGTTGGTTTATTGGTTTGTTGGTTTGTTGGTTTGTTAACTTGTTGGTTTGTTAGTTTGTTGGTTTGTTTGTTTGTTTGTTTGTTGGCTTGTTGGCATGTTGGTTTGTTGGTTTGTTGGCTTGTTGGTTTGTTGGTTTGTTGGTTTATTGGTTTGTTGGTTTGTTGGTTTGTTGGTTTGTTCGTTTGTTGGTTTTTTGGTTTGTTGGCTTCTTGGCTTGTTGGTTTGTTGGTTTGTTGGCTTTTTGGTTAATTGGTTTGTGTTTGTTGGTTTGTTGGTTTGTTGGTTTGTTGGTTTGTTGGTTTGTTCATTTGTTGGCTTGTTGGTTTGTTGGTTTGTTGGCTTTTTGGTTTGTTGGTTTGTTGGTTTGTTGGTTTGTTGGTTTGTTGGTTTATTTGTTTGTTGGTTTGTTGGTTTATTGGTTTGTTGGTTTGTTGGTTTGTTAACTTGTTGGTTTGTTAGTTTGTTGGTTTGTTTGTTTGTTTGTTTGTTGGCTTGTTGGCATGTTGGTTTGTTGGTTTGTTGGCTTGTTGGTTTGTTGGTTTGTTGGTTTGTTGGTTTGTTGGTGTGTTGCTTTGTTCGTTTGTTGGTTTTTTGGTTTGTTGGCTTGTTGGATTGTTTGTTTGTTGGTTTGTTTGCTTTTTGGTTTGTTGGTTTGTTGGTTTGTTGGTTTGTTGGTTTGTTGGTTTGTTGGTATATTTGTTTGTTGGTGTGTTCGTTTGTTGGTTTGTTGGTTTGTTGGTTTGTTGGTTTGTTAACTTGTTGATTTGTTAGTTTGTTGGTTTGTTGGTTTGTTGGTTTATTGGCTTGTTGGTTTGTTGGTTTGTTGGTTTGTTTGTTTGTTTGTTTGTTGGCTTGTTGGCATGTTGGTTTGTTGGTTTGTTGGCTTGTTGGTTTGTTGGTTTGTTGGTTTGTTGGTTTGTTGGTTTGTTGGTTTGTTGGTTTGTTGGTTTGTTGGTTTGTTGGTTTGTTTGTTTGTTTGTTTGTTGGTTTGTTTGTTTGTTGGCTTGTTGGCATGTTGATATGTTGGTTTGTTGGCTTGTTGATTTGTTGGTTTGTTGGTTTGTTGGTTTGTTGGTTTGTTGGTTTCTTGGTGGGTTGGTTTGTTGGTTTGTTTGTTTGTTGGTTTGTTGGTTTGTTGGTTTTTTCGTTTGTTGGTTTGTTGGTTTTTTGGTTTGTTGGCTTGTTGGCTTGTTGTTTTGTTGGTTTGTTGGCTTGTTGGTTTGTTGGTGTGTTGGTTTGTTGGTTTGTTGGTTTGTTGGTTTGTTTGTTTGTTGGCTTGTTGGTATGTTGGTTTGTTGGTTTGTTGGCTTGTTGGTTTGTTGGTTTGTTGGTTTGTTAGTTTGTCGGTTTGTTGTTTTTTTGGTTTGTTTGTTTGTTGACTTGTTGGCATGTTGGTTTGTTGCTTTGTTGGCTTGTTGGTTTGTTGGTTTGTTGGTTTGTTGGTTTGTTGGTTTGTTTGTTTGTTGGTTTGTTGGTTTGTTGGTTTGTTGGTTTGTTGGTTCGTTGGTTTGTTTGTTTGTTGGCTTGTTGGCATGTTGGTTTGTTGGTTTGTTGGCTTGTTGATTTGTTGGTTTGCTGGTTTGTTGGTTTGTTGGTTTGTTGGTTTGTTGGTTTGTTGGTTTGTTGGTTTGTTGGTTTGTTGGTTTGTTGGTTTGTTGGTTTGTTGGTTTGTTGGTTTGTTGGTTTTTTTGTTTGTTGGTTTTTTGGCTTGTTGGTTTGTTGGTTTGTTGGTGTTTTGGTTTGTTGGTTTGTTCGTTTGTTGGTTTGTTGGTTTGTTTTTTTGTTGGTTTGTTGGTTTGTTGGTTTGTTGGTTTGTTGGTTTGTTGGTTTGTTGGTTTGTTGGTTTGTTTGTTTGTTGGTTTGTTGGTTTGTTGGTTTGTTGGTTTGTTGGCTTGTTGGTTTGTTGGTTTGTTGGTTTGTTGGTTTGTTTGTTTGTTGGTTGGTTTATTGGCTTGTTTGTTTGTTGGTTTGTTTTTTTGTTGGTTTGTTGGTTTGTTGGTTAGTTTGTTTGTTGGTTTGTTAGTTTGTTGGTTTGTTGGCTTGTTGGTTTGTTGGTTTGTTGGCTTGTTTGTTTGTTGGTTTGTTTTTTTGTTGGTTTGTTGGTTTGTTGGTTTGTTGGTTTGTTTGTTGGTTTGTTTGTTTGTTGGTTTGTTGGTTTGTTGGTTTGTTGGCTTGTTGGTTTGTTGGTTTGTTGGCTTGTTGGTTTGTTGGTTTGTTGGTTTGTTGGTTTGTTGGTTTGTTGGTTTGTTGGTTTGTTGGTTTGTTGGTTTGTTGGTTTGTTGGTTTGTTTGTTTGTTGGTTTGTTGGTTTGTTCGTTTGTTGGTTTTTTGGTTTGTTGGCTTGTTGGTTTGTTTGTTTGTTTGTTGTTTTGTTGGCTTGTTTGTTTGTTGGTTTGTTTTTTTGTTGGTTTGTTGGTTTGTTGGTTTGTTGGTTTGTTTGTTTGTTTGTTTGTTTGTTTGTTGGTTTGTTGGTTTGTTGGCTTGTTGGTTTGTTGGTTTGTTGGCTTGTTGGTTTGTTGGTTTGTTGGTTTGTTGGTTTGTTGGTTTGTTGGTTTGTTGGTTTGTTGGTTTGTTGGTTTGTTGGTTTGTTTGTTTGTTGGTTTGTTGGTTTGTTGGTTTGTTCGTTTGTTGGTTTTTTGGTTTGTTGGCTTGTTGGTTTGTTGGTTTGTTGGTTTTTGGTTTGTTTGTTTGTTGGCTTGTTGGCATGTTGGTTTGTTGGTTTGTTGGCTTTTTGGTTTGTTGGTTTGTTGGTTTGTTGGTTTGCTGGTTTGTTGGTTTGTTGGTTTGTTGGTTTGTTGGTTTGTTGGTTTGTTGGTTTGTTGGTTTGTTGGTTTGTTGGTTTGTTGGTTTGTTGGTTTGTTTGTTTGTTGGTTTATTTGTTTGTTGGTTTGTTGGTTTATTGGTTTGTTGGTTTGTTGGTTTGTTAACTAGTTGGTTTGTTAGTTTGTTCGTTTGTTTGTTTGTTTGTTTGTTGGCTTGTTGGCATGTTGGTTTGTTGGTTTGTTGGCTTGTTGGTTTGTTGGTTTGTTGGTTTATTGGTTTGTTGGTTTGTTGGTTTGTTCGTTTGTTGGTTTTTTGGTTTGTTGGCTTCTTGGCTTGTTGGTTTGTTGGTTTGTTGGCTTTTTGGTTTGTTGGTTTGTTTGTTTGTTGGTTTGTTGGTTTGTTGGTTTGTTGGTTTGTTGGTTTGTTCATTTGTTGGCTTGTTGGCTTGTTGGTTTGTTGGTTTGTTGGCTTTTTGGTTTGTTGGTTTGTTGGTATGTTGGTTTGTTGGTTTATTTGTTTGTTGGTTTGTTGGTTTATTGGTTTGTTGGTTTGTTGGTTTGTTAACTTGTTGGTTTGTTAGTTTGTTGGTTTGTTTGTTTGTTTGTTTGTTTGTTGGCTTGTTGGCATGTTGGTTTGTTGGTTTGTTGGCTTGTTGGTTTGTTGGTTTGTTGGTTTGTTGGTTTGTTGGTGTGTTGGTTTGTTCGTTTGTTGGTTTTTTGGTTTGTTGGCTTGTTGTATTGTTTGTTTGTTGGTTTGTTGGCTTTTTGGTTTGTTGGTTTGTTGGTTTGTTGGTTTGTTGGTTTGTTGGTTTGTTGGTTTGTTGGTTTGTTGGTTTATTTGTTTGTTGGTTTGTTGGTTTGTTGGTTTGTTGGTTTGTTGGTTTGTTGGTTTGTTTGTTTGTTGGCTTGTTGGCATGTTGGTTTGTTGGTTTGTTGGCTTGTTGGTTTGTTGGTTTGTTGGTTTGTTGGTTTGTTGGTTTGTTGGTTTGTTTGTTTGTTTGTTTGTTGGTTTGTTTGTTTGTTGGCTTGTTGGTTTGTTGGTTTGTTGGTTTGTTGGTTTGTTGGTTTGTTGGTTTGTTGGTTTCTTGGTGGGTTGGTTTGTTGGCTTGTTGGTTTGTTGGTTTGTTGGTTTGTTGGTTTGTTGGTTTGTTGGTTTGTTCGATTTTTGGTTTGTTTGTTTGTTGGCTTGTTGGCATGTTGGTTTGTTGGTTTGTTGGCTTGTTGGTTTGTTGGTTTTTTGGTTTGTTGGTTTGTTTGTTTGTTGGTTTGTTCGTTTGTTGGTTTGTTGTTTTGTTGGTTTGTTGGTTTGTTGGTTTGTTGTTTTGTTTGTTTGGTGGCTTGTTGGCGTGTTGGTTTGTTGGCTTGTTGGTTTGTTGGTTTGTTGGTTTGTTGGTTTGTTGGTTTGTTGGTTTGTTGGTTTGTCGGTTTGTTTGTTTGTTGGTTCGTTGGTTTATTGGTTTGTTCGTTTGTTGGTTTTTTGGTTTGTTGGCTTGTTGGTTTGTTGGTTTGTTGATTTGCTGGTTTGTTGGTTTGTTGGTGGGTTGGTTTGTTGGTTTGTTTGTTTGTTGGTTTGTTGGTTTGTTGGTTTGTTCGTTTGTTGGTTTGTTAGTTTTTTGGTTTGTTGGCTTGTTGTTTTGTTGGTTTGTTGGCTTGTTGGTTTGTTGGGTTGTTGGTTTGTTGGTTTGTTGGTTTGTTGGTTTGTTGGTTTATTCGATTTTTGGTTTGTTTGTTTGTTGGCTTGTTGGCATGTTGGTTTGTTGGTTTGTTGGCTTGTTGGTTTGTTGGTTTGTTGGTTTGTTGGTTTGTTGTTTTGTTTGTTTGTTGGCTTGTTGGCGTGTTGGTTTGTTGGTTTGTTGGCTTGTTGGTTTGTTGGTTTGTTGGTTTGTTGGTTTATTTGTTTGTTGGTTTGTTGTTTTGTTTGTTTGTTGGTTTGTTAACTTGTTGGTTTGTTTCTTTATTGGTTTATTGGTTTGTTGGTTTATTTTTTGTTGGTTTGTTGGTTTGTTCGTTTGTTGATTTTTTGGTTTGTTGGCTTGTTGGCTTGTTGGTTTGTTGGTTTGTTGGCTTGTTGGTATGTTGGTTTGTTGTTTTGTTGGTTTGTTGGTTTGTTGGTTTGTTGGTTTGTTGGTTTGTTGGTTTGTTGGTTAGTTGGTTTGTTGGTTTATTTGTTTGATGGTTTGTTGGTTTTTAGGTTTGTTGGTTTGTTCGTTTGTTGGTTTGTTGGTTTGTTGGTTTGTTGGCTTGTTTGATTGTTGGTTTGTTTTTTTGTTGGTTTGTTGGTTTGTTGGTTTGTTGGTTTGTTGGTTTGTTGGTTTGTTGGTTTGTTGGTTTGTTTGTTTGTTGGTTTGTTGGTTTGTTGGTTTGTTGGTTTGTTGGCTTGTTGTTTTGTTGGTTTGTTGGTTTGTTTGTTTGTTTGTTGGTTTGTTGGTTTGTTGGTTTGTTTGTTTGTTGGTTTTTTGGTTTGTTGGATTGTTGGTTTGTTGGTTTGTTGGTTTGTTGGATTGTTGGTTTGTTGGTTTGTTGGTTTGTTGGTTTGTTGGTTTGTTGGTTTGTTGGTTTGTTGGTTTGTTGGCTTGTTGGTTTGTTGGTTTGTTGATTTGTTGGTTTGTTGGTTTGTTGGTTTGTTGGTTTGTTAGTTTGTTGGTTTGTTGGTTTGTTGGTTTGTTGGTTTGTTTGTTTGTTGGTTTGTTGGTTTGTTGGTTTGTTCGTTTGTTGGTTTTTTGGTTTGTTGGCTTGTTGGTTTGTTGGTTTGTTGGTTTGTTTGTTTGTTGGTTTGTTCGTTTGTTGGTTTTTTGGTTTGTTGGCTTGTTGGTTTGTTGGTTTGTTGGTTTGTTGGTTTGTTTGTTTGTTGGCTTGTTGGCATGTTGGTTTGTTGGTTTGTTGGCTTGTTGGTTTGTTGGTTTGTTGGTTTGTTGGTTTGTTGGTTTGCTGGTTTGTTGGTTTGTTGGTTTGTTGGTTTGTTGGTTTGTTGGTTTGTTGGTTTGTTGGTTTGTTGGTTTGTTGGTTTGTTGGTTTGTTGGTTTATTTGTTTGTTGGTTTGTTGGTTTGTTGGTTTGTTGGTTTGTTGTTTTGTTAACTTGTTGGTTTGTTAGTTTGTTGGCTTGATGGTTTGTTGGTTTGTTGATTTGTTAACTTGTTGGTTTGTTAGTTTGTTGGTTTGTTAGTTTGTTGGCTTGTTGGTTTGTTGGTTTGTTGGTTTTTTGGGTTTGTTGTTTTGTTCGTTTGTTGGTTTGTTGGTTTGTTGGTTTGTTTGTTTGTTGGCTTGTTGGCATGTTGGTTTGTTGGCTTGTTTGTTTGTTGGTTTGTTTTTTTGTTGGTTTGTTGGTTTGTTGGTTTGTTGGTTTGTTTGTTTGTTGGTTTGTTGGTTTGGTGGTTTGTTGGTTTGTTGGCTTGTTGGTTTGTCGGTTTGTTGGTTTGTTGGTTTGTTTGTTTGTTTGTTGGTTTGTTGGTTTGTTGGTTTGTTGGTTTGTTTGTTTGTTGGTTTTTTGGTTTGTTGGCTTCTTGGTTTGTTGGTTTGTTGGTTTGTTGGTTTGTTGGTTTGTTGGTTTGTTGGTTTGTTTGTTTGATGGCTTGTTGGTTTGTTGGTTTGTTGGTTTGTTGGTTTGTTGGTTTGTTGGTTTGTTTGTTTGTTGGTTTGTTTGTTTGTTGGTTTGTTGGTTTGTTGGTTTGTTCGTTTGTTGGTTTTTTGGTTTGTTGGCTGGTTGGTTTGTTGGTTTGTTGGTTTGTTGGTTTGTTTGTTTGTTGGCTTGTTGGCATGTTGGTTTGTTGGTTTGTTGGCTTGTTGGTTTGTTGGTTTGCTGGTTTGTTGGTTTGCTGGTTTGTTGGTTTGTTGGTTTGTTGGTTTGTTGGCTTGTTGGTTTGTTGGTTTGTTGGTTTGTTGGTTTGTTGGTTTGTTGGTTTGTTGGTTTGTTGGTTTGTTGGTTTGTTGGTTTGTTGGTTTGTTGGTTTATTTGTTTGTTGGTTTGTTGGTTTATTGGTTTGTTGGTTTGTTGGTTTGTTAACTTGTTGGTTTGTTAGTTTGTTGGTTTGTTTGTTTGTTTGTTTGGTGGCTTGTTGGCATGTTGGTTTGTTGGTTTGTTGGCTTGTTGGTTTGTTGGTTTGTTGGTTTATTGGTTTGTTGGTTTGTTGGATTGTTGGTTTGTAGGTTTTTTGGTTTGTTGGCTTCTTGGCTTGTTGGTTTGTTGGTTTGTTGGCTTTTTGGTTTATTGGTTTGTTTGTTTGTTGGTTTGTTGGTTTGTTGGTTTGTTGGTTTGTTCATTTGTTGGCTTGTTGGCTTGTTGGTTTGTTGGTTTGTTGGCTTTTTGGTTTGTTGGTTTGTTGGTTTGTTGGTTTGTTGGTTTATTTGTTTGTTGGTTTGTTGGTTTATTGGTTTGTTGGTTTGTTGGTTTGTTAACTTGTTGGTTTGTTAGTTTGTTGGTTTGTTTGTTTGTTTGTTTGTTGGCTTGTTGGCATGTTGGTTTGTTGGTTTGTTGGCTTATTGGTTTGTTGGTTTGTTGGTTTGTTGTTTTGTTGGTGTGTTGGTTTGTTCGTTTGTTGGTTTTTTGGTTTGTTGGCTTGTTGGATTGTTTGTTTGTTGGTTTGTTGGCTTTTTGGTTTGTTGGTTTGTTGGTTTGTTGGTTTGTTGATTAGTTGGTTTGTTGGTTTGTTGGTTTGTTGGTATATTTGTTTGTTGGTTTGTTGGTTTGTTGGTTTGTTGGTTTGTTAACTTGTTGATTTGTAAGTTTGTTGGTTGGTTGGTTTGTTGGTTTATTGGCTTGTTGGTTTGTTGGTTTGTTGGTTTGTTTGTTTGTTTGTTTGTTGGCTTGTTGGCTTGTTGGTTTGTTGGTTTGTTGGTTTGTTGGTTTGTTGGTTTGTTGGTTTGTTGGTTTGTTTGTTTGTTTGTTTGTTGGTTTGTTTGTTTGTTGGCTTGTTGGCATGTTGATTTGTTGATTTGTTGGCTTGTTGGTTTGTTGGTTTGTTGGTTTGTTGGTTTGTTGGTTTGTTGGTTTGTTGGTTTCTTGGTGAGTTGGTTTGTTTGTTTGTTGGTTTGTTGGTTTGTTTGTTGTTGGTTTGTTGGTTTTTTGGTTTGTTGGCTTGTTGGCTTGTTGTTTTGTTGGTTTGTTGGCTTGTTGGTTTGTTGGTTTGTTGGTTTGTTGGTTTGTTGGTTTGTTGGTTTGTTTGTTTGTTGGCTTGTTGGCATGTTGGTTTGTTGGTTTGTTGGCTTGTTGGTTTGTTGGTTTGTTGGTTTGTTAGTTTGTCGGTTTGTTGGTTTTTTGGTTTGTTTGTTTGTTGACTTGTTGGCATGTTGGTTTGTTGGTTTGTTGGCTTGTTGGTTTGTTGGTTTGTTGTATTGTTGGTTTGTTGGTTTGTTTGTTTGTTGGTTTGTTGGTTTGTTGGTTTGTTGGTTTGTTGGTTTGTTGGTTTGTTGGTTTGTTGGTTTGTTTATTTGTTGGGTTGTTGGCATGTTGGTTTGTTGGTTTGTTGGCTTGTTGATTTGTTGGTTTGTTGGTTTGTTCGTTTGTTGGTTTTTTGGTTTGTTGGCTTGTTGGCTGGTTGGTTTGTTGGTTTGTTGGCTTGTTGGTTTGTTGGTTTGTTGGTTTGTTGGTTTGTTTTTTTGTTGGTTTGTTGGTTTGTTCGTTTGTTGGTTTTTTGGTTTGTTGGCTTGTTGGCTTGTTGGTTTGTTGGTTTGTTGGCTTGTTTGTTTGTTGGTTTGTTGGTTTGTTGGTTTGTTGGTTTGTTGGTTTGTTGGTTTGTTGGTTTGTTGGTTTGTTGGTTTATTTGTTTGTTGGTTTGTTGGTTTGTTGGTTTGTTGGTTTGTTGGTTTGTTGATTTATTAACTTGTTGGTTTGTTAGTTTGTTGGTTTGTTGGTTTGTTAGTTTGTTGGTTTGTTGGTTTGTTGGTTTGTTGGTTTGTTGGTTTGTTGGCTTGTTGGTTTGTTGGTTTGTTGGTTTTTTGGTTTGTTGGCTTGTTGGCTTGTTGGTTTGTTGGTTTGTTGGCTTGTTGGTTTGTTGGTTTGTTGGTTTGTTGGTTTGTTGGTTTGTTGGTTTGTTGGTTTGTTGGTTTGTTGGTTTGTTGGTTTGTTGGTTTGTTGGTTTGTTGGTTTGTTGGTTTATTTGTTTGTTGGTTTGTTGGTTTGTTGGTTTGTTGGTTTGTTGATTTGTTAACTTGTTGGTTTGTTAGTTTGTTGGCTTGTTGGTTTGTTAGTTTGTTGGTTTGTTGGCATGTTGGTTTGTTGGTTTGTTGGCTTGTTGATTTGTTGGTTTGTTGGTTTGTTCGTTTGTTGGTTTTTTGGTTTGTTGGCTTGTTGGCTTGTTGGTTTGTTGGTTTGTTGGTTTGTTGGTTTGTTGGTTTGTTTTTTTGTTGGTTTGTTGGTTTGTTCGTTTGTTGGTTTTTTGGTTTGTTGGCTTGTTGGCTTGTTGGTTTGTTGGTTTGTTGGCTTGTTGGTTTGTTGGTTTGTTGGTTTGTTGGTTTGTTGGTTTGTTAACTTGTTGGTTTGTTAGTTTGTTGGCTTGTTGGTTTGTTAGTTTGTTGGTTTGTTGGTTTGTTGGTTTGTTGGTTTGTTGGCTTGTTGGTTTGTTGGTTTGTTGGTTTTTTGGTTTGTTGGTTTGTTCGTTTGTTGGTTTGTTGGTTTGTTTTTTTGTTGGTTTGTTGGTTTGTTGGTTTGTTTGTTTGTTGGTTTGTTGGTTTGTTGGTTTGTTGGTTTGTTTGTTTGTTTGTTGGTTTGTTGGCTTGTTTGTTTGTTGGTTTGTTTTTTTGTTGGTTTGTTGGTTTGTTGGTTTGTTTGTTTGTTGGTTTGTTGGTTTGTTGGTTTGTTGGCTTGTTGGTTTGTTGGTTTGTTGGCTTGTTGGTTTGTTGGTTTGTTGGTTTGTTGGTTTGTTGGTTTGTTGGTTTGTTGGTTTGTTGGTTTGTTGGTTTGTTTGTTTGTTGGTTTGTTGGTTTGTTCGTTTGTTGGTTTTTTGGTTTGTTGGCTTGTTGGTTTGTTTGTTTGTTTGTTGGTTTGTTGGCTTGTTTGTTTGTTGGTTTGTTTTTTTGTTGGTTTGTTGGTTTGTTGGTTTGTTGGTTTGTTTGTTTGTTTGTTTGTTTGTTTGTTGGTTTGTTGGTTTGTTGGCTTGTTGGTTTGTTGGTTTGTTGGCTTGTTGGTTTGTTGGTTTGTTGGTTTGTTGGTTTGCTGGTTTGTTTGTTTGTTGGTTTGTTGGTTTGTTGGTTTGTTCGTTTGTTGGTTTTTTGGTTTGTTGGCTTGTTGGTTTGTTGGTTTGTTGGTTTGTTGGTTTGTTTGTTTGATGGCTTGTTGGCATGTTGGTTTGTTGGTTTGTTGGCTTGTTGGTTTGTTGGTTTGTTGGTTTGTTGGTTTGCTGGTTTGTTGGTTTGTTGGTTTGTTGGTTTGTTGGTTTGTTGGTTTGTTGGTTTGTTGGTTTGTTGGTCTGTTGGTTTGTTGGTTTGTTGGTTTGTTGGTTTATTTGTTTGTTGGTTTGTTGGTTTATTGGTTTGTTGGTTTGTTGGTTTGTTAACTTGTTGGTTTGTTAGTTTGTTCGTTTGTTTGTTTGTTTGTTTGTTGGCTTGTTGGCATGTTGGTTTGTTGGTTTGTTGGCTTGTTGGTTTGTTGGTTTGTTGGTTTATTGGTTTGTTGGTTTGTTGGTTTGTTCGTTTGTTGGTTTTTTGGTTTGTTGGCTTCTTGGCTTGTTGGTTTGTTGGTTTGTTGGCTTTTTGGTTTGTTGGTTTGTTTGTTTGGTGGTTTGTTGGTTTGTTGGTTTGTTGGTTTGTTGGTTTGTTGGTTTGTTCATTTGTTGGCTTGTTGGCTTGTTGGTTTGTTGGTTTGTTGGTTTGTTGGCTTTTTGGTTTGTTGGTTTGTTGGTATGTTGGTTTGTTGGTTTATTTGTTTGTTGGTTTGTTGGTTTATTGGTTTGTTGGTTTGTTGGTTTGTTAACTTGTTGGTTTGTTAGTTTGTTGGTTTGTTTGTTTGTTTGTTTGTTGGCTTGTCGGCATGTTGGTTTGTTGGTTTGTTTGCTTGTTGGTTTGTTGGTTTGTTGGTTTGTTGGTTTGTTGGTGTGTTGGTTTGTTCGTTTGTTGGCTTTTTGGTTTGTTGGCTTGTTGGATTGTTTGTTTGTTGGTTTGTTGGCTTTTTGGTTTGTTGGTTTGTTGGTTTGTTGGTTTGTTGGTTTGTTGGTTTGTTGGTTTGTTGGTTTGTTGGTTTATTTGTTTGTTGGTTTGTTGGTTTGTTGGTTTGTTGGTTTGTTGGTTTGTTAACTTGTTGATTTGTTAGTTTGTTGGTTTGTTGGTTTATTGGCTTGTTGGTTTGTTGGTTTGTTAGTTTGTTTGTTTGTTTGTTTGTTGGCTTGTTGGCATGTTGGTTTGTTGGTTTGTTGGCTTGTTGGTTTGTTGGTTTGTTGGTTTGTTGGTTTGTTGGTTTGTTGGTTTGTTGGTTTGTTGGTTTGTTGGTTTGTTGGTTTGTTTGTTTGTTTGTTTGTTGGTTTGTTTGTTTGTTGGCTTGTTGGCATGTTGATTTGTTGGTTTGTTGGCTTGTTGGTTTGTTGGTTTGTTGATTTGTTGGTTTGTTGGTTTGTTGGTTTGTTGGTTTCTTGGTGGGTTGGTTTGTTTGTTTGTTGGTTTGTTGGTTTGTTGGTTTGTTCGTTTGTTGGTTTGTTGGTTTTTTGGTTTGTTGGCTTGTTGTTTTGTTGGTTTGTTGGCTTGTTGGTTTGTTGGTTTGTTGGTTTGTTGGTTTGTTGGTTTTTTGGTTTGTTGGTTTGTTGGTTTGTTGGTTTGTTCGATTTTTGGTTTGTTTATTTGTTGGCTTGTTGGCATGTTGGTTTGTTTGTTTGTTGGCTTGTTGGTTTGTTGGTTTGTTGGTTTGTTGGTTTGTTTGTTTGTTGGTTTGTTCGTTTGTTGGTTTGTTGGTTTGTTGGTTTGTTGGTTTGTTGGTTTGTTGTTTTGTTTGTTTGTTGGCTTGTTGGCGTGTTGGTTTGTTGGTTTGTTGGCTTGTTGGTTTGTTGGTTTGTTGGTTTGTCGGTTTGTTTGTTTGTTGGTTCGTTGGTTTATTGGTTTATTCGTTTGTTGGTTTTTTAGTTTGCTGGCTTGTTGGTTTGTTGGTTTGTTGATTTGCTGGTTTGTTGGTTTGTTGGTGGGTCGGTTTGTTGGTTTGTTTGTTTGTTGGTTTGTTGGTTTGTTGGTTTGTTCGTTTGTTGGTTTGTTAGTTTTTTGGTTTGTTGGCTTGTTCGTTTGTTGGTTTGTTAGTTTTTTGGTTTGTTGGCTTGTTGTTTTGTTGGTTTGTTGGCTTGTTGGTTTGTTGGTTTGTTGGTTTGTTGGTTTGTTGGTTTGTTGGTTTGTTGGTTTGTTCGATTTTTGGTTTGTTTGTTTGTTGGCTTGTTGGCATGTTGGTTTGTTGGTTTGTTGGCTTGTTGGTTTGTTGGTTTGTTGGTTTGTTGGTTTGTTGTTTTGTTTTTTTGTTGGCTTGTCGGCGTGTTGGTTTGTTGGTTTGTTGGCTTGTTGGTTTGTTGGTTTGTTGGTTTGTTGGTTTGTTGGTTTATTTGTTTGTTGGTTTGTTGTTTTGTTGGTTTGTTGGTTTGTTAACTTGTTGGTTTGTTTCTTTATTGGTTTGTTGGTTTGTTGGTTTGTTTTTTTGTTGTTTTGCTTGTTTGTTTGTTTGTTGGTTTTTTGGTTTGTTGGCTTGTTGGCTTGTTGGTTTGTTGGTTTGTTGGCTTGTTGGTTTGTTGGTTTGTTGGTTTGTTGGTTTGTTGGTTTGTTGGTTTGTTGGTTTGTTGGTTTGTTGGTTTGTTCGTTTGTTGATTTATTTGTTTGTTGGTTTGTTGGTTTGTTGGTTTGTTGGTTTGTTGATTTGTTAACTTGTTGGTTTGTTAGTTTGTTGGCTTGTTGGTTTGTTAGCTTGTTGGTTTGTTGGTTTGTTGGTTTGTTGGTTTGTTGGCTTGTTGGTTTGTTGGTTTGTTGGTTTTTTGGTTTGTTGGTTTGTTCGTTTGTTGGTTTGTTGGTTTGTAAGCTTGTTTGTTTGTTGGTTTGTTTTTTTGTTGCTTTGTTGGTTTGTTGGTTTGTTTGTTTGTTGGTTTGTTGGTTTGTTGGTTTGTTGGTTTGTTGGCTTGTTGGTTTGTTGGTTTGTTGGTTTGTTGGTTTGTTTGTTTGTTTGTTGGTTTGTTGGTTTGTTGGTTTGTTTGTTTGTTGATTTTTTGGTTTGTTGGATTGTTGGTTTGTTGGTTTGTTGGTTTGTTGGTTTGTTGGTTTGTTGGTTTGTTGGTTTGTTGGTTTGTTGGTTTGTTGGCTTGTTGGTTTGTTGGTTTGTTGGTTTGTTGGTTTGTTGGTTTGTTGGTTTGTTGGTTTGTTGGTTTGTTGGTTTGTTGGTTTGTTGGTTTGTTGGTTTGTTTGTTTGTTGGTTTGTTGGTTTGTTGGTTTGTTGGTTTGTTCGTTTGTTGGTTTTTTGGTTTGTTGGCTTGTTGGTTTGTTGGTTTGTTGGTTTGTTGGTTTGTTTGTTTGTTGGTTTGTTGGTTTGTTGGTTTGTTCGTTTGTTGGTTTTTTGGTTTGTTGGTTTGTTGGTTTGTTGGTTTGTTTGTTTGTTGGCTTGTTGGCATGTTGGTTTGTTGGTTTGTTGGCTTGTTGGTTTGTTGGTTTGTTGGTTTGTTGGTTTGCTGGTTTGTTGGTTTGTTGGTTTGTTGGTTTGTTGGTTTGTTGGTTTGTTGGTTTGTTGGTTTGTTGGTTTGTTGGTTTGTTGGTTTGTTGGTTTGTTGGTTTATTTGTTTGTTGGTTTGTTGGTTTATTGGTTTGTTGGTTTGTTGGTTTGTTAACTTGTTGGTTTGTTAGTTTGTTGGTTTGTTTGTTTGTTTGTTTGTTGGCTTGTTGGCATGTTGGTTTGTTGGTTTGTTGGCTTGTTGGTTTGTTGGTTTGTTGGTTTATTGGTTTGTTGGTTTGTTGGTTTGTTCGTTTGTTGGTTTTTTGGTTTGTTGGCTTCTTGGCTTGTTGGTTTGTTGGTTTGTTGGCTTTTTGGTTTGTTGGTTTGTTTGTTTGTTGGTTTGTTGGTTTGTTGGTTTGCTGGTTTGTTCATTTGTTGGCTTGTTGGCTTGTTGGTTTGTTGGTTTATTGGCTTTTTGGTTTGTTGGTTTGTTGGTTTGTTGGTTTGTTGGTTTATTTGTTTGTTGGTTTGTTGGTTTATTGGTTTGTTGGTTTGTTGGTTTGTTAACTTGTTGGTTTGTTAGTTTGTTGGTTTGTTTGTTTGTTTGTTTGTTGGCTTGTTGGCATGTTGGTTTGTTGGTTTGTTGGCTTGTTGGTTTGTTGGTTTGTTGGTTTGTTGGTTTGTTGGTGTGTTGGTTTGTTCGTTTGTTGGTTTTTTGGTTTGTTGGCTTGTTGGATTGTTTGTTTGTTGGTTTGTTGGCTTTTTGGTTTGTTGGTTTGTTGTTTTGTTGGTTTGTTGGTTTGTTGGTTTGTTGGTTTGTTGGTTTATTTGTTTGTTGGTTTGTTGGTTTGTTGGTTTGTTGGTTTGTTGGTTTTTTAACTTGTTGATTTGTTAGTTTGTTTGTTTGTTGGCTTGTTGGCATGTTGGTTTGTTGGTTTGTTGGCTTGTTGGTTTGTTGGTTTGTTGGTTTGTTGGTTTGTTGGGTTGTTGGTTTGTTGGTTTGTTTATTTGTTTGTTTGTTTGTTTGTTGGTTTGTTTTTTTGTTGGCTTGTTGGCATGTTGATTTGTTGGTTTGTTGGCTTGTTGGTTTGTTGGTTTGTTGGTTTGTTGGTTTGGTGGTTTGTTGGTTTCTTGGTGGGTTGGTTTGTTTGTTTGTTGGTTTGTTGGTTTGTTGGTTTGTTCGTTTGTTGGTTTGTTGGTTTGTTGGTTTTTTGGTTTGTTGGCTTGTTGGCTTGTTGTTTTGTTGGTTTGTTGGTTTGTTGGTTTGTTGGTTTGTTGGTTTGTTTATTTGTTTGTTTGTTTGTTTGTTTGTTGGTTTGTTTTTTTGTTGGCTTGTTGGCATGTTGATTTGTTGGTTTGTTGGCTTGTTGGTTTGTTGGTTTGTTGGTTTGTTGGTTTGGTGGTTTGTTGGTTTCTTGGTTTCTTGGTTTGTTGGTTTGTTGGTTTGTTGGTTTGTTGGTTTGTTGTTTTGTTTGTTTGTTGGCTTGTTGGCGTGTTAGTTTGTTAGTTTGTTGGCTTGTTGGTTTGTTGGTTTGTTGGTTTGTTGGTTTGTTGGTTTGTTGGTTTGTTGGTTTGTTTGTTTGTTGGTTCGTTGGTTTGTTGGTTTGTTCGTTTGTTGGTTTTTTGGTTTGTTGGCTTGTTGGTTTGTTGGTTTGTTGATTTGCTGGTTTGTTGGTTTGTTGGTGGGTCGGTTTGTTGGTTTGTTTGTTTGTTGGTTTTTTGGTTTGTTGGTTTGTTCGTTTGTTGGTTTGTTAGATTTTTGGTTTGTTGGCTTGTTGTTTTGTTGGTTTGTTGGCTTGTTGGTTTATTGGTTTGTTGGTTTGTTGGTTTGTTGGTTTGTTGGTTTGTTGGTTTGTTCGATTTTTGGTTTGTTTGTTTGTTGGCTTGTTGGCATGTTGGTTTGTTGGTTTGTTGGCTTGTTGGTTTGTTGGTTTGTTGGTTTGTTGGTTTGTTGTTTTGTTTGTTTGTTGGCTTGTTGGCGTGTTGATTTGTTGGCTTGTTGGTTTGTTGGTTTGTTGGTTTGTTGGTTTGTTGGTTTGTTGGTTTATTTGTTGTTGGTTTGTTGGTTTGTTGGTTTGTTGGTTTGTTGGTTTGTTAGCTTGTTGGTTTGTTTCTTTATTTGCTTGTTGGTTTGTTGGTTTGTTGGTTTGTTGGTTTATTGGTTTGCTGGTTTGTTGGGTTGTTGGTTTGTTGGTTTGTTGGTTTTTTGGTTTGTTGGTTTGTTGGTTTGTTGGTTTGTTCGTTTGTTGGTTTTTTGGTTTGTTGGCTTGTTGGTTTGTTGGTTTGTTGGTTTGTTGGCTTGTTGGTTTGTTGGTTTGTTGGTTTTTTGGTTTGTTGGTTTGTTGGTTTGTTGGTTTGTTGGTTTGTTTGTTTGTTGGCTTGTTGGCATGTTGGTTTGTTGGTTTGTTGGCTAGTTGGTTTGTTGGTTTGTTGATTTGTTGGTTTGTTTGTTTGTTTGTTGGTTTGTTGGTTTGTTGGTTTGTTCGTTTGTTGGTTTTTTGGTTTGTTGGCTTGTTGGTTTGTTGGTTTGTTGGTTTGTTTGTTTGTTGGTTTGTTGGTTTGTTTATTTGTTGGCTTGTTGGTTTGTTGGTTTGTTGGTTTGTTGGTTTGTTGGTTTGTTGGTTTGTTGGTTTGTTGGTTTGTTGGTTTGTTGGTTTGTTGGTTTGTTGGTTTGTTGGTTTGTTGGGTTGTTCGTTTGTTGGTTTTTTGGTTTGTTGGCTTGTTGGTTTGTTGGTTTGTTGGTTTGTTGGTTTGTTTGTTTGTTGGCTTGTTGGCATGTTGGTTTGTTGGTTTGTTGGCTTGTTGGTTTGTTGGTTTGTTGGTTTGTTGGGTTGCTGGTTTGTTGGTTTGTTGGTTTGTTGGTTTGTTGGTTTGTTGGTTTGTTGGTTTGTTGGTTTGTTGGTTTGTTGGCTTGTTGGTTTGTTGGTTTGTTGGTTTATTTGTTTGTTGGTTTGTTGGTTTATTGGTTTGTTGGTTTGTTGGTTTGTTAACTTGTTGGTTTGTTAGTTTGTTGGTTTGTTTGTTTGTTTGTTTGTTGGCTTGTTGGCATGTTGGTTTGTTGGTTTGTTGGCTTGTTGGTTTGTTGGTTTGTTGGTTTATTGGTTTGTTGGTTTGTTCGTTTGTTGGTTTTTTGGTTTGTTGGCTTCTTCGCTTGTTGGTTTGTTGGTTTGTCGGCTTTTTGGTTTGTTGGTTTGTTTGTTTGTTGATTTGTTGGTTTGTTGGTTTGTTGGTTTGTTCCTTTGTGGCTTGTTGGCTTGTTGGTTTGTTGGTTTGTGGGCTTTTTGGTTTGTTGGTTTGTTGGTTTGTTGGTTTGTTGGTTTATTTGTTTGTTGGTTTGTTGGTTTATTGGTTTGTTGGTTTGTTGGTTTGTTAACTTGTTGGTTTGTTAGTTTGTTGGTTTGTTTGTTTATTTGTTTGTTGGCTTGTTGGCATGTTGGTTTGTTGGTTTGTTGGCTTGTGGGTTTGTTGGTTTGTTGGTTTGTTGGTTTGTTGGTGTGTTGGTTTGTTCGTTTGTTGGTTTTTTGGTTTGTTGGCTTGTTGGATTGTTTGTTTGTTGGTTTGTTGGCTTTTTGGTTTGTTGGTTTGTTGGTTTGTTGGTTTGTTGGTTTGTTGGTTTGTTGGTTTGTTGGTTTATTTGTTTGTTGGTTTGTTGGTTTGTTGGTTTGTTGGTTTGGTGGTTTGTTAACTTCTTGATTTGTTAGTTTGTTGGTTTGTTGGTTTGTTGGTTTGTTGGTTTATTGGCTTGTTGGTTTGTTGGTTTGTTGGTTTGTTTGTTTGTTTGTTTGTTGGCTTGTTGTTATGTTCGTTTGTTGGTTTGTTGGCTTGTTGGTTTGTTGGTTTGTTGGTTTGTTGGTTTGTTGGTTTGTTGGTTTGTTTGTTTGTTTGTTTGTTGGTTTGTTTGTTTGTTGGCTTGTTGGCATGTTGATTTGTTGGTTTGTTGGCTTGTTGGTTTGTTGGCTTGTTTGTTTGTTGGTTTGATTTTTTGTTGGTTTGTTGGTTTGTTGGTTTGTTGGTTGGTTTGTTTGTTAGTTTGTTGGTTTGTTGGTTTGTTGGTTTGTTGGTTTGTTGGCTTGTTGGTTTGTTGGTTTGTTGGTTTGTTGGTTAGTTTGTTTGTTTGTTGGTTTGTTGGTTTGTTGGTTTGTTCGTTTGTTGGTTTTTTGGTTTGTTGGCTTGTTGGTTTGTTGGTTCGTGGTTTGTGGGTTTGTTGGTTTGTTGGTTTGTTGGTTTGTTTGTTTGTTGGCTTGTTGGTTTGTTGGTTTGTTGGTTTGTTGATTTGTTGGTTTGTTGGTTTGTTGGTTTGTTGGTTTGTTGGTTTGTTGGTTTGTTGGTTTGTTTGTTTGTTGGTTTGTTGGTTTGTTGGTTTGTTCGTTTGTTGGTTTTTTGGTTTGTTGGTTTGTTGGTTTGTTGGTTTGTTTGTTTGTTGGTTTGTTTGTTTGTTGGCTTGTTGGCATGTTGCTTTGTTGGTTTGTTGGCTTGTTGGTTTGTTGGTTTGTTGGTTTGTTGGTTTGCTGGTTTGTTGGTTTGTTGGTTTGTTGGTTTGTTTGTTTGTTGGTTTGTTGGTTTGTTGGTTTGTTGGTTTGTTGGTTTGTTGGTTTGTTGGTTTATTTGTTTGTTGGTTTGTTGGTTTATTGGTTTGTTGGTTTGTTGGTTTGTTGGTTTGTTAACTTGTTGGTTTGTTAGTTTGTTGGTTTGTTTGTTTGTTTGTTTGTTGGCTTGTTGGCATGTTGATTTGTTGGTTTGTTGGCTTGTTGGTTTGTTGGTTTGTTGGTTTATTGGTTTGTTGGTTTGTTGGTTTGTTCGTTTGTTGGTTTTTTGGTTTGTTGGCTTCTTGGCTTGTTGGTTTGTTGGTTTGTTGGCTTTTTGGTTTGTTGGTTTGTTTGTTTGTTGGTTTGTTGGTTTGTTGGTTTGTTGGTTTGTTCATTTGTTGGCTTGTTGGCTTGTTGGTTTGTTGGTTTGTTGGCTTTTTGGTTTGTTGGTTTGTTGGTTTGCTGGTTTGTTGGTTTGTTTGTTTGTTTGTTTGTTTGTTGGTTTGTTTGTTTGTGTGCTTGTTGGGATGTTGATTTGTTGGTTTGTTGGCTTGTTGGTTTGTTGGTTTGTTGGTTTGTTGGTTTGTTGGTTTGTTGGTTTGTTGGTTTGTTGGTTTGTTGGTTTGTTGGTTTGTTGGTTTGTTGGTTTGTTGGTTTGTTGGTTTGTTGGGTTGTTCGTTTGTTGGTTTTTTGGTTTGTTGGCTTGTTGGTTTGTTGGTTTGTTGGTTTGTTGGTTTGTTTGTTTGTTGGCTTGTTGGCATGTTGGTTTGTTGGTTTGTTGGCTTGTTGGTTTGTTGGTTTGTTGGTTTGTTGGGTTGCTGGTTTGTTGGTTTGTTGGTTTGTTGGTTTGTTGGTTTGTTGGTTTGTTGGTTTGTTGGTTTGTTGGTTTGTTGGCTTGTTGGTTTGTTGGTTTGTTGGTTTATTTGTTTGTTGGTTTGTTGGTTTATTGGTTTGTTGGTTTGTTGGTTTGTTAACTTGTTGGTTTGTTAGTTTGTTGGTTTGTTTGTTTGTTTGTTTGTTGGCTTGTTGGCATGTTGGTTTGTTGGTTTGTTGGCTTGTTGGTTTGTTGGTTTGTTGGTTTATTGGTTTGTTGGTTTGTTCGTTTGTTGGTTTTTTGGTTTGTTGGCTTCTTCGCTTGTTGGTTTGTTGGTTTGTCGGCTTTTTGGTTTGTTGGTTTGTTTGTTTGTTGATTTGTTGGTTTGTTGGTTTGTTGGTTTGTTCCTTTGTGGCTTGTTGGCTTGTTGGTTTGTTGGTTTGTGGGCTTTTTGGTTTGTTGGTTTGTTGGTTTGTTGGTTTGTTGGTTTATTTGTTTGTTGGTTTGTTGGTTTATTGGTTTGTTGGTTTGTTGGTTTGTTAACTTGTTGGTTTGTTAGTTTGTTGGTTTGTTTGTTTATTTGTTTGTTGGCTTGTTGGCATGTTGGTTTGTTGGTTTGTTGGCTTGTGGGTTTGTTGGTTTGTTGGTTTGTTGGTTTGTTGGTGTGTTGGTTTGTTCGTTTGTTGGTTTTTTGGTTTGTTGGCTTGTTGGATTGTTTGTTTGTTGGTTTGTTGGCTTTTTGGTTTGTTGGTTTGTTGGTTTGTTGGTTTGTTGGTTTGTTGGTTTGTTGGTTTGTTGGTTTATTTGTTTGTTGGTTTGTTGGTTTGTTGGTTTGTTGGTTTGGTGGTTTGTTAACTTCTTGATTTGTTAGTTTGTTGGTTTGTTGGTTTGTTGGTTTGTTGGTTTATTGGCTTGTTGGTTTGTTGGTTTGTTGGTTTGTTTGTTTGTTTGTTTGTTGGCTTGTTGTTATGTTCGTTTGTTGGTTTGTTGGCTTGTTGGTTTGTTGGTTTGTTGGTTTGTTGGTTTGTTGGTTTGTTGGTTTGTTTGTTTGTTTGTTTGTTGGTTTGTTTGTTTGTTGGCTTGTTGGCATGTTGATTTGTTGGTTTGTTGGCTTGTTGGTTTGTTGGCTTGTTTGTTTGTTGGTTTGATTTTTTGTTGGTTTGTTGGTTTGTTGGTTTGTTGGTTGGTTTGTTTGTTAGTTTGTTGGTTTGTTGGTTTGTTGGTTTGTTGGTTTGTTGGCTTGTTGGTTTGTTGGTTTGTTGGTTTGTTGGTTAGTTTGTTTGTTTGTTGGTTTGTTGGTTTGTTGGTTTGTTCGTTTGTTGGTTTTTTGGTTTGTTGGCTTGTTGGTTTGTTGGTTCGTGGTTTGTGGGTTTGTTGGTTTGTTGGTTTGTTGGTTTGTTTGTTTGTTGGCTTGTTGGTTTGTTGGTTTGTTGGTTTGTTGATTTGTTGGTTTGTTGGTTTGTTGGTTTGTTGGTTTGTTGGTTTGTTGGTTTGTTGGTTTGTTTGTTTGTTGGTTTGTTGGTTTGTTGGTTTGTTCGTTTGTTGGTTTTTTGGTTTGTTGGTTTGTTGGTTTGTTGGTTTGTTTGTTTGTTGGTTTGTTTGTTTGTTGGCTTGTTGGCATGTTGCTTTGTTGGTTTGTTGGCTTGTTGGTTTGTTGGTTTGTTGGTTTGTTGGTTTGCTGGTTTGTTGGTTTGTTGGTTTGTTGGTTTGTTTGTTTGTTGGTTTGTTGGTTTGTTGGTTTGTTGGTTTGTTGGTTTGTTGGTTTGTTGGTTTATTTGTTTGTTGGTTTGTTGGTTTATTGGTTTGTTGGTTTGTTGGTTTGTTGGTTTGTTAACTTGTTGGTTTGTTAGTTTGTTGGTTTGTTTGTTTGTTTGTTTGTTGGCTTGTTGGCATGTTGATTTGTTGGTTTGTTGGCTTGTTGGTTTGTTGGTTTGTTGGTTTATTGGTTTGTTGGTTTGTTGGTTTGTTCGTTTGTTGGTTTTTTGGTTTGTTGGCTTCTTGGCTTGTTAGTTTGTTGGTTTGTTGGCTTTTTGGTTTGTTGGTTTGTTTGTTTGTTGGTTTGTTGGTTTGTTGGTTTGTTGGTTTGTTCATTTGTTGGCTTGTTGGCTTGTTGGTTTGTTGGTTTGTTGGCTTTTTGGTTTGTTGGTTTGTTGGTTTGCTGGTTTGTTGGTTTGTTTGTTTGTTTGTTTGTTTGTTGGTTTGTTTGTTTGTGTGCTTGTTGGGATGTTGATTTGTTGGTTTGTTGGCTTGTTGGTTTGTTGGTTTGTTGGTTTGTTGGTTTCTTGGTTTGTTGGTTTGTTGGTGGGTTGGTTTGTTGGTTTGTTTGTTTGTTGGTTTGTTGGTTTGTTCGTTTGTTGGTTTGTTGGTTTTTTGGTTTGTTGGTTTGTTGGTTTGTTGGCTTGTTGGTTTGTTGGTTTGTTCGATTTTTGGTTTGTTTGTTTGTTGGCTTGTTGGCATGTTGGTTTGTTGGTTTGTTGGCTTGTTGGTTTGTTGGTTTGTTGGTTTGTTGGTTTGTTGGTTTGTTGGTTTGTTGGTTTGTTCGTTTGTTGGTTTGTTGGTTTGTTGGTTTGTTGGTTTGTTGGTTTGTTGTTTTGTTTGTTTGTTGGCTTGTTGGCGTGTTGGTTTGTTGGTTTGTTGGCTTTTTTGTTTGTTAGTTTGTTGGTTTGTTGGTTTGTTGGTTTGTTGGTTTGTTGGTTTGTTGGTTTGTTTGTTTGTTGGTTCGTTGGTTTGTTGGTTTGTTCGTTTGTTGGTTTTTTGGTTTGCTGGCTTGTTGGTTTGTTGGTTTGTTGATTTGCTGGTTTGTTGGTTTGTTAGTGGGTCGGTTTGCTGGTTTGTTGGGTTGTTGGTTTGTTGGTTTGTTGGTTTTTTGGTTTTTTGGTTTGTTGTTTTGTTGGTTTGTTGGTTTGTTGGTTTGTTGGTTTGTTCTTTTGTTGGTTTTTTGGTTTGTTGGCTTGTTGGTTTGTTGGTTTGTTGGTTTGTTGGCTTGTTGGTTTGTTGGTTTGTTGGTTTTTTGGTGTGTTGGTTTGTTGGTTTGTTGGTTTGTTGGTTTGTTGGTGTGTTGGTTTGTTTGTTTGTTGGCTTGTTGGCATGTTGGTTTGTTGGTTTGTTGGCTAGTTGGTTTGTTGGTTTGTTGATTTGTTGGTTTGTTGGTTTGTTGGTTTGTTGGTTTGTTGGTTTGTTGGTTTGTTGGTTTGTTGGTTTGTTGGTTTGTTGGGTTGTTGGTTTGTTCGTTTGTTGGTTTTTTGGTTTGTTGGCTTGTTGGTTTGTTGGTTTGTTGGTTTGTTGGTTTGTTGGTTTGTTGGTGTGTTTGTTTGTTGACTTGTTGGTTTGTTGGTTTGTTGGTTTGTTGGTTTATTGGTTTGTTGGTTTGTTGGTTTGTTGGTTTGTTGGTTTGTTGGCTAGTTTGTTTGTTGGTTTGTTGGTTTGTTGGTTTGTTCGTTTGTTGGTTTGTTGGTTTGTTGGCTTGTTGGTTTGTTGGTTTGTTGGTTTGTTGGTTTGTTGGTTTGTTGGTTTGTTGGTTTGTTGGTTTGTTTGTTTGTTGGCTTTTTGGCATGTTGGTTTGTTAGTTTGTTGGCTTGTTGGTTTGTTGGTTTGTTGGTTTGTTGTTTTGTTGGTTTTTTGGTTTGTTGGTTTGTTTGTTTATTGGTTTGTTGGTTTGTTGGTTTGTTGGTTTGTTCGTTTGTTGGTTTTTTGGTTTTTTGGCTTGTTGGCTTGTTGGTTTGTTGGTTTTTTGGCTTTTATGGTTTGTTGGTTTGTTGGTTTGTTGGTTTATTTGTTTGTTGGTTTGTTGGTTTGTTGGTTTGTTGGTTTGTTGGTTTGTTGGTTTGTTGGTTTGTTGGTTTGCTGGTTTGTTAACTTGTTGGTTTGTTAGTTTGTTGGCTTGTTGGTTTGTTGGTTTGTTGGTTTGTTGGTTTGTTGGTTTGTTGGTTTGTTGGTTTGTTGGTTTGTTGGTTTGTTGGTTTGTTGGTTTGTTGGTTTGTTGGTTTGTTGGATTGTTGGGTTGTGGGCTTGTTGGTTTGTTGGTTTGTTGGTTTGTTTGTTTGTTTGTTTAATGGCTTGTTGGCATGTTGGTTTGTTGGTTTGTTGGCTTGTTGGTTTGTTGGTTTTTTGGTTTGTTGGTTTGTTGGTTTGTTCGTTTGTTGGTTTTTTTGTTTGTTGACTTGTTGGCTTGTTGGTTTGTTGGTTTGTTGGCTTTTTGGTTTGTTGGTTTGTTGGTTTGTTGGTTTGTTGGTTTGTTGGTATACTTGTTTGTTGGTTTGTTGGCTTGTTGGTTTGTTGGTTTGTTGGTTTGTTGGTTTGCTGGTTTGTTGGGTTGTTGGTTTGTTGGTTTGTTTGTTTGTTGGTTTGTTGGTTTGTTGGTTTGTTGGTTTGTTGGTTTGTTGGTTTGTTGGTTTGTTGGTTTATTTGTTTGTTGGTTTGTTGGTTTATTGGTTTGTTGGTTTGTTGGTTTGTTGGTTTGTTAACTTGTTGGTTTGTTAGTTTGTTGGTTTGTTTGTTTGTTTGTTTGTTGGCTTGTTGGTTTGTTTGTTTGTTTGGTTGTTGGCTTGTTGGCATGTTGATTTGTTGGTTTGTTGGCTTGTTGGTTTGTTGGTTTGTTGGTTTATTGGTTTGTTGGTTTGTTGGTTTGTTGGTTTGTTGGTTTGTTGGTTTGTTGGCTTGTTGGTTTGTTGGTTTGTTGGTTTGTTGGTTTATTGGTTTGTTGGTTTGTTGGTTTGTTGGTTTGTTTGTTTGTTGGTTTGTTGGTTTGTTTGTTTGTTGGCTTGTTGGCATGTTGATTTGTTGGTTTGTTGGCTTGTTGGTTTGTTGGTTTGTTGGTTTGTTGGCTTTTTGGTTTGTTGGTTTGTTTGTTTGTTGGTTTGTTGGTTTGTTGGTTTGTTGGTTTGTTCATTTGTTGGCTTGTTGGTTTGTTGGTTTGTTGGTTTGTTGGCTTTTTGGTTTGTTGGTTTGTTGGTTTGTTGGTTTGTTGGTTTGTTTGTTTGTTTGTTTGTTTGTTGGTTTGTTTGTTTGTGTGCTTGTTGGGATGTTGATTTGTTGGTTTGTTGGCTTGTTGGTTTGTTGGTTTGTTGGTTTGTTGGTTTCTTGGTTTGTTGGTTTGTTGGTGGGTTGGTTTGTTGGTTTGTTTGTTTGTTGGTTTGTTGGTTTGTTGGTTTGTTCGTTTGTTGGTTTGTTGGTTTTTTGGTTTGTTGGTTTGTTGGTTTGTTGGTTTGTTGGTTTGTTGGTTTGTTGGTTTGTTCGATTTTTGGTTTGTTTGTTTGTTGGCTTGTTGGCATGTTGGTTTGTTGGTTTGTTGGCTTGTTGGTTTGTTGGTTTGTTGGTTTGTTGGTTTGTTGGTTTGTTGGTTTGTTGGTTTGTTCGTTTGTTGGTTTGTTGGTTTGTTGGTTTGTTGGTTTGTTGTTTTGTTTGTTTGTTGGCTTGTTGGCGTGTTGGTTTGTTGGTTTGTTGGCTTTTTTGTTTGTTGGTTTGTTGGTTTGTTGGTTTGTTGGTTTGTTGGTTTGTTGGTTTGTTTGTTTGTTGGTTCGTTGGTTTGTTGGTTTGTTCGTTTGTTGGTTTTTTGGTTTGTTGGCTTGTTGGTTTGTTGGTTTGTTGATTTGCTGGTTTGTTGGTTTGTTGGTGGGTCGGTTTGCTGGTTTGTTGGGTTGTTGGTTTGTTGGTTTGTTGGTTTTTTGGTTTTTTGGTTTGTTGGTTTGTTGGTTTGTTGGTTTGTTGGTTTGTTGGCTTGTTGGTTTGTTGGTTTGTTGATTTTTTGGTGTGTTGGTTTGTTGGTTTGTTGGTTTGTTGGTTTGTTGGTTTGTTGGTGTGTTGGTTTCTTTGTTTGTTGGCTTGTTGGTATGTTGGTTTGTTGGTTTGTTGGCTAGTTGGTTTGTTGGTTTGTTGATTTTTTGGTTTGTTGGTTTGTTGGTTTGTTGGTTTGTTGGTTTGTTGGTTTGTTGGTTTGTTGGTTTGTCGGTTTGTTGGTTTGTTGGTTTGTTCGTTTGTTGGTTTTTTGGTTTGTTGGCTTGTTGGTTTGTTGGTTTATTGGTTTGTTGGTTTGTTGGTTTGTTGGTTTGTTGGTTTGTTGGCTTGTTTGTTTGTTGGTTTGTTGGTTTGTTGGTTTGTTCGTTTGTTGGTTTGTTGGTTTGTTGGCTTGTTGGTTTGTTGGTTTGTTGGTTTATTGGTTTGTTGGTTTGTTGGTTTGTTGGTTTGTTTGTTTGTTGGCTTTTTGGCATGTTGGTTTGTTAGTTTGTTGGCTTGTTGGTTTGTTGGTTTGTTGGTTTGTTGTTTTGTTGGTTTTTTGGTTTGTTGGTTTGTTTGTTTGTTGGTTTGTTGGTTTGTTGGTTTGTTGGTTTGTTGGTTTGTTCGTTTGTTGGTTTTTTGGTTTTTTGGCTTGTTGGCTTGTTGGTTTGTTGGTTTTTTGGCTTTTATGGTTTGTTGGTTTGTTGGTTTGTTGGTTTATTTGTTTGTTGGTTTGTTGGTTTGTTGGTTTGTTGGTTTGTTGGTTTGCTGGTTTGTTAACTTGTTGGTTTGTTAGTTTGTTGGCTTGTTGGTTTGTTGGTTTGTTGGTTTGTTGGTTTGTTGGTTTGTTGGTTTGTTGGTTTGTTGGTTTGTTGGTTTGTTGGTTTGTTGGTTTGTTGGTTTGTTGGTTTGTTGGTTTGTTTGTTTGTTGGTTTGTTGGTTTGTTGGTTTGTTCGTTTGTTGGTTTTTTGGTTTGTTGGCTTGTTGGTTTGTTGGTTTGTTGGTTTGTTGGTTTGTTTGTTTGTTGGCTTGTTGGCATGTTGGTTTGTTGGCTTGTTGGTTTGTTGGTTTGTTGGTTTGTTGGTTTGCTGGTTTGTTGGTTTGTTGGTTTGTTGGTTTGTTGGTTTGTTGGGTTGTTGGTTTGTTGGTTTGTTGGTTTGTTGGTTTGTTGGTTTGTTGGTTTGTTGGTTTATTTGTTTGTTGGTTTGTTGGTTTATTGGTTTGTTGGTTTGTTGGTTTGTTAACTTGTTGGTTTGTTAGTTTGTTGGTTTGTTTGTTTGTTTGTTTGTTGGCTTGTTGACATGTTGGTTTGTTGGTTTGTTGGCTTGTTGGTTTGTTGGTTTGTTGGTTTATTGGTTTGTTGGTTTGGTGGTTTGTTCGTTTGTTGGTTTTTTGGTTTGTTGGCTTCTTGGCTTGTTGGTTTGTTGGTTTGTTGGCTTTTTGGTTTGTTGGTTTGTTTGTTTGTTGGTTTGTTGGTTTGTTGGTTTGTTGGTTTGTTTATTTGTTGGCTTGTTGGCTTGTTGGTTTGTTGGTTTGTTAGCTTTTTGGTTTGTTGGTTTGTTGGTTTGTTGGTTTGTTGGTTTATTTGTTTGTTGGTTTGTTGGTTTATTGGTTTGTTGGTTTGTTGGTTTGTTAACTTGTTGGTTTGTTAGTTTGTTGGTTTGTTTGTTTGTTTGTTTGTTGGCTTGTTGGCATGTTGGTTTGTTGGTTTGTTGGCTTGTTGGTTTGTTGGTTTGTTGGTTTGTTGATTTGTTGGTGTGTTGGTTTGTTCGTTTGTTGGTTTTTTGGTTTGTTGGCTTGTTGGATTGTTTGTTTGTTGATTTGTTGGCTTTTTAGTTTTTTGGTTTGTTGGTTTGTTGGTTTGTTGCTTTGTTGGTTTGCTGGTTTGTTAACCTGTTGGTTTGTTAGTTTGTTGGCTTGTTGGTTTGTTGGTTTGTTGGTTTGTTGGTTTGTTGGTTTGTTGGTTTGTTGGTTTGTTGGTATATTTGTTTGTTGGTTTGTTGGTTTGTTGGTTTGTTGGTTTGTTAACTTGTTGGTTTGTTAATTTGTTGGTTTCTTGGTTTGTTGGTTTGTTGGCTTGTTGGTTTGTTAGTTCGTGGGTTTGTTTGTTTGTGTGTTTGTTGGCTTGTTGGCATGTTGGTTTGTTGGTTTTTTGATTTGTTGGCTTGTTGGTTTGTTGGTTTGTTGGTTTGTTGGTTTATTGGTTTGTTAGTTTGTTGGATTGTTTGTTTGTTGGTTTGTTGGTTTGTTTGTTTGTTGGCTTGTTGGCATGTTGATTTGTTGGTTTGTTGGCTTGTTGGTTTGTTGGTTTGTTGGTTTGTTGGTTTGTTTGTTTGTTTGTTGGTTTGTTGGTTTGTTGGTTTGTTGGTTTGTTCGTTTGTTGGTTTGTTGGTTTGTTGGTTTGTTCGTTTGTTGGTTTTTTGGTTTGTTGGCTTGTTGGTTTGTTGGTTTGTTGGTTTGTTGGTTTGTTTGTTTGTTGGCTTGTTGGCATGTTGGTTTGTTGGCTTGTTGGTTTGTTGGTTTGTTGGTTTGTTGGTTTGCTGGTTTGTTGGTTTGTTGGTTTGTTGGTTTGTTGGTTTGTTGGTTTGTTGGGTTGTTGGTTTGTTGGTTTGTTGGTTTGTTGGTTTGTTTGTTTGTTGGTTTGTTGGTTTGTTGGTTTATATGTTTGTTGGTTTGTTGGTTTATTGGTTTGTTGGTTTGTTGGTTTGTTAACTTGTTGGTTTGTTAGTTTGTTGGTTTGTTTGTTTGTTTGTTTGTTGGCTTGTTGGTATGTTGGTTTGTTGGTTTGTTGGCTTGTTGGTTTGTTGGTTTGTTGGTTTATTGGTTTGTTGGTTTGGTGGTTTGTTGGTTTTTTGGTTTGTTGGCTTCTTGGCTTGTTGGTTTGTTGGTTTGTTGGTTTTTTGGTTTGTTGGTTTGTTTGTTTGTTGGCTTTTTGGCATGTTGGTTTGTTAGTTTGTTGGCTTGTTGGTTTGTTGGTTTGTTGGTTTGTTGTTTTGTTGGTTTTTTGGTTTGTTGGTTTGTTTGTTTGTTGGTTTGTTGGTTTGTTGGTTTGTTGGTTTGTTCGTTTGTTGGTTTTTTGGTTTTTTGGCTTGTTGGCTTCTTGGTTTGTTGGTTTTTTGGCTTTTATGGTTTGTTGGTTTGTTGGTTTATTTGTTTGTTGATTTGTTGGTTTGTTGGTTTGTTGGTTTGTTGGTTTGCTGGTTTGTTAACTTGTTGGTTTGTTAGTTTGTTGGCTTGTTGGTTTGTTGGTTTGTTGGTTTGTTGGTTTGTTGGTTTGTTGGTTTGTTGGTTTGTTGGTTTGTTGGTTTGTTGGTTTGTTGGTTTGTTGGTTTGTTGGATTGTTGGGTTGTGGGCTTGTTGGTTTGTTGGTTTGTTGGTTTGTTGGTTTGTTTGTTTGTTTGTTTGTTGGCTTGTTGGCATGTTGGTTTGTTGGTTTGTTGGCTTGTTGGTTTGTTGGTTTTTTGGTTTGTTGGTTTGTTGGTTTGTTCGTTTGTTGGTTTTTTTGTTTGTTGACTTGTTGGCTTGTTGGTTTGTTGGTTTGTTGGCTTTTTGGTTTGTTGGTTTGTTGGTTTGTTGGTTTGTTGGTTTGTTGGTATATTTGTTTGTTGGTTTGTTGGTTGGTTGGTTTGTTGGTTTGTTAACTTGTTGGTTTGTTAGTTTGTTGGTTTCTTGGTTTGTTGGTTTGTTGGCTTGTTGGTTTGTTAGTTCGTTGGTTTGTTTGTTTGTGTGTTTGTTGGCTTGTTGGCATGTTGGTTTGTTGGTTTGTTGGTTTGTTGGCTTGTTGGTTTGTTGGTTTGTTGGTTTGTTGGTTTATTGGTTTGTTGGTTTGTTTGTTTGTTGGCTTGTTGGTTTGTTGGTTTGTTGGTTTGTTGGTTTGTTGGTTTGTTGGTTTGTTGGTTTGTTGGTTTGTTGGTTTGTTGGTTTGTTGGTTTGTTGGTTTGTTGGTTTGTTTGTTTGTTGGTTTGTTGGTTTGTTGGTTTGTTCGTTTGTTGGTTTTTTGGTTTGTTGGCTTGTTGGTTTGTTGGTTTGTTGGTTTGTTGGTTTGTTAGTTTGTTTGTTTGTTGGCTTGTTGGCATGTTGGTTTGTTGGTTTGTTGGTTTGTTGGTTTGTTAGTTTGTTTGTTTGTTGGCTTGTTGGTTTGTTGGTTTGTTGTTTTGTTGGTTTTTTGGTTTGTTGGTTTGTTTGTTTGTTGGTTTGTTGGTTTGTTGGTTTGTTGGTTTGTTGGTTTGTTCGTTTGTTGGTTTTTTGGTTTTTTGGCTTGTTGGCTTCTTGGTTTGTTGGTTTTTTGGCTTTTATGGTTTGTTGGTTTGTTGGTTTATTTGTTTGTTGATTTGTTGGTTTGTTGGTTTGTTGGTTTGTTTGTTTGTTGGTTTGTTGGTTTGTTTGTTTGTTGGCTTGTTGGCATGTTGATTTGTTGGTTTGTTGGCTTGTTGGTTTGTTGGTTTGTTGGTTTGTTGGTTTGTTTGTTTGTTTGTTGGTTTGTTGGTTTGTTGGTTTGTTCGTTTGTTGGTTTTTTGGTTTGTTGGCTTGTTGGTTTGTTGGTTTGTTGGTTTGTTGGTTTGTTGGTTTATTGGTTTGTTGGTTTGTTGGTTTGTTGGTTTGTTGGTTTGTTGGTTTGTTGGTTTGTTGGTTTGTTGGTTTGTTGGTTTGTTGGTTTGTTGGTTTGTTGGTATACTTGTTTGTTGGTTTGTTGGCTTGTTGGTTTGTTGGTTTGTTGGTTTGTTGGTTTGCTGGTTTGTTGGGTTGTTGGTTTGTTGGTTTGTTTGTTTGTTGGTTTGTTGGTTTGTTGGTTTGTTGGTTTGTTGGTTTGTTGGTTTGTTGGTTTGTTGGTTTATTTGTTTGTTGGTTTGTTGGTTTATTGGTTTGTTGGTTTGTTGGTTTGTTGGTTTGTTAACTTGTTGGTTTGTTAGTTTGTTGGTTTGTTTGTTTGTTTGTTTGTTGGCTTGTTGGTTTGTTTGTTTGTTTGTTTGTTGGCTTGTTGGCATGTTGATTTGTTGGTTTGTTGGCTTGTTGGTTTGTTGGTTTGTTGGTTTATTGGTTTGTTGGTTTGTTGGTTTGTTGGTTTGTTGGTTTGTTGGTTTGTTGGCTTGTTGGTTTGTTGGTTTGTTGGTTTGTTGGTTTATTGGTTTGTTGGTTTGTTGGTTTGTTGGTTTGTTTGTTTGTTGGTTTGCTGGTTTGTTTGTTTGTTGGCTTGTTGGCATGTTGATTTGTTGGTTTGTTGGCTTGTTGGTTTGTTGGTTTGTTGGTTTGTTGGCTTTTTGGTTTGTTGGTTTGTTTGTTTGTTGGTTTGTTGGTTTGTTGGTTTGTTGGTTTGTTCATTTGTTGGCTTGTTGGTTTGTTGGTTTGTTGGTTTGTTGGCTTTTTGGTTTGTTGGTTTGTTGGTTTGTTGGTTTGTTGGTTTGTTTGTTTGTTTGTTTGTTTGTTGGTTTGTTTGTTTGTGTGCTTGTTGGGATGTTGATTTGTTGGTTTGTTGGCTTGTTGGTTTGTTGGTTTGTTGGTTTGTTGGTTTCTTGGTTTGTTGGTTTGTTGGTGGGTTGGTTTGTTGGTTTGTTTGTTTGTTGGTTTGTTGGTTTGTTGGTTTGTTCGTTTGTTGGTTTGTTGGTTTTTTGGTTTGTTGGTTTGTTGGTTTGTTGGTTTGTTGGTTTGTTGGTTTGTTGGTTTGTTCGATTTTTGGTTTGTTTGTTTGTTGGCTTGTTGGCATGTTGGTTTGTTGGTTTGTTGGCTTGTTGGTTTGTTGGTTTGTTGGTTTGTTGGTTTGTTGGTTTGTTGGTTTGTTGGTTTGTTCGTTTGTTGGTTTGTTGGTTTGTTGGTTTGTTGGTTTGTTGTTTTGTTTGTTTGTTGGCTTGTTGGCGTGTTGGTTTGTTGGTTTGTTGGCTTTTTTGTTTGTTGGTTTGTTGGTTTGTTGGTTTGTTGGTTTGTTGGTTTGTTGGTTTGTTTGTTTGTTGGTTCGTTGGTTTGTTGGTTTGTTCGTTTGTTGGTTTTTTGGTTTGTTGGCTTGTTGGTTTGTTGGTTTGTTGATTTGCTGGTTTGTTGATTTGTTGGTGGGTCGGTTTGCTGGTTTGTTGGGTTGTTGGTTTGTTGGTTTGTTGGTTTTTTGGTTTTTTGGTTTGTTGGTTTGTTGGTTTGTTGGTTTGTTGGTTTGTTGGCTTGTTGGTTTGTTGGTTTGTTGATTTTTTGGTGTGTTGGTTTGTTGGTTTGTTGGTTTGTTGGTTTGTTGGTTTGTTGGTGTGTTGGTTTCTTTGTTTGTTGGCTTGTTGGCATGTTGGTTTGTTGGTTTGTTGGCTAGTTGGTTTGTTGGTTTGTTGATTTTTTGGTTTGTTGGTTTGTTGGTTTGTTGGTTTGTTGGTTTGTTGGTTTGTTGGTTTGTTGGTTTGTCGGTTTGTTGGTTTGTTGGTTTGTTCGTTTGTTGGTTTTTTGGTTTGTTGGCTTGTTGGTTTGTTGGTTTATTGGTTTGTTGGTTTGTTGGTTTGTTGGTTTGTTGGTTTGTTGGCTTGTTTGTTTGTTTGTTTGTTGCTTTGTTGGTTTGTTGGTTTGTTCGTTTGTGGGTTTGTTGGTTTGTTGGCTTGTTGGTTTGTTGGTTTGTTGGTTTATTGGTTTGTTGGTTTGTTGGTTTGTTGGTTTGTTTGTTTGTTGGCTTTTTGGTATGTTGGTTTGTTAGTTTGTTGGCTTGTTGGTTTGTTGGTTTGTTGGTTTGTTGGTTTGTTGTTTTGTTGGTTTTTTGGTTTGTTGGTTTGTTTGTTTGTTGGTTTGTTGGTTTGTTGGTTTGTTGGTTTGTTGGTTTGTTCGTTTGTTGGTTTTTTGGTTTTTTGGCTTGTTGGCTTGTTGGTTTGTTGGTTTTTTGGCTTTTATGGTTTGTTGGTTTGTTGGTTTGTTGGTTTATTTGTTTGTTGGTTTGTTGGTTTGTTGGTTTGTTGGTTTGTTGGTTTGCTGGTTTGTTAACTTGTTGGTTTGTTAGTTTGTTGGCTTGTTGGTTTGTTGGTTTGTTGGTTTGTTGGTTTGTTGGTTTGTTGGTTTGTTGGTTTGTTGGTTTGTTGGTTTGTTGGTTTGTTGGTTTGTTGGTTTGTTGGTTTGTTGGTTTGTTTGTTTGTTGGTTTGTTGGTTTGTTGGTTTGTTGGTTTGTTCGTTTGTTGGTTTTTTGGTTTGTTGGCTTGTTGGTTTGTTGGTTTGTTGGTTTGTTGGTTTGTTTGTTTGTTGGCTTGTTGGCATGTTGGTTTGTTGGCTTGTTGGTTTGTTGGTTTGTTGGTTTGTTGGTTTGCTGGTTTGTTGGTTTGTTGGTTTGTTGGTTTGTTGGTTTGTTGGGTTGTTGGTTTGTTGGTTTGTTGGTTTGTTGGTTTGTTGGTTTGTTGGTTTGTTGGTTTATTTGTTTGTTGGTTTGTTGGTTTATTGGTTTGTTGGTTTGTTGGTTTGTTAACTTGTTGGTTTGTTAGTTTGTTGGTTTGTTTGTTTGTTTGTTTGTTGGCTTGTTGACATGTTGGTTTGTTGGTTTGTTGGCTTGTTGGTTTGTTGGTTTGTTGGTTTATTGGTTTGTTGGTTTGGTGGTTTGTTCGTTTGTTGGTTTTTTGGTTTGTTGGCTTCTTGGCTTGTTGGTTTGTTGGTTTGTTGGCTTTTTGGTTTGTTGGTTTGTTTGTTTGTTGGTTTGTTGGTTTGTTGGTTTGTTGGTTTGTTTATTTGTTGGCTTGTTGGCTTGTTGGTTTGTTGGTTTGTTAGCTTTTTGGTTTGTTGGTTTGTTGGTTTGTTGGTTTGTTGGTTTATTTGTTTGTTGGTTTGTTGGTTTATTGGTTTGTTGGTTTGTTGGTTTGTTAACTTGTTGGTTTGTTAGTTTGTTGGTTTGTTTGTTTGTTTGTTTGTTGGCTTGTTGGCATGTTGGTTTGTTGGTTTGTTGGCTTGTTGGTTTGTTGGTTTGTTGGTTTGTTGATTTGTTGGTGTGTTGGTTTGTTCGTTTGTTGGTTTTTTGGTTTGTTGGCTTGTTGGATTGTTTGTTTGTTGATTTGTTGGCTTTTTAGTTTTTTGGTTTGTTGGTTTGTTGGTTTGTTGGTTTGTTGGTTTGCTGGTTTGTTAACTTGTTGGTTTGTTAGTTTGTTGGCTTGTTGGTTTGTTGGTTTGTTGGTTTGTTGGTTTGTTGGTTTGTTGGTTTGTTGGTTTGTTGGTATATTTGTTTGTTGGTTTGTTGGCTTGTTGGTTTGTTGGTTTGTTGGTTTGTTGATTTGTTGGTGTGTTGGTTTGTTCGTTTGTTGGTTTTTTGGTTTGTTGGCTTGTTGGATTGTTTGTTTGTTGATTTGTTGGCTTTTTAGTTTTTTGGTTTGTTGGTTTGTTGGTTTGTTGGTTTGTTGGTTTGCTGGTTTGTTAACTTGTTGGTTTGTTAGTTTGTTGGCTTGTTGGTTTGTTGGTTTGTTGGTTTGTTGGTTTGTTGGCTTGTTGGTTTGTTAGTTCGTGGGTTTGTTTGTTTGTGTGTTTGTTGGCTTGTTGGCATGTTGGTTTGTTGGTTTGTTGATTTGTTGGCTTGTTGGTTTGTTGGTTTGTTGGTTTGTTGGTTTATTGGTTTGTTAGTTTGTTGGATTGTTTGTTTGTTGGTTTGTTGGTTTGTTTGTTTGTTGGCTTGTTGGCATGTTGATTTGTTGGTTTGTTGGCTTGTTGGTTTGTTGGTTTGTTGGTTTGTTGGTTTGTTTGTTTGTTTGTTGGTTTGTTGGTTTGTTGGTTTGTTGGTTTGTTCGTTTGTTGGTTTGTTGGTTTGTTGGTTTGTTCGTTTGTTCGTTTTTTGGTTTGTTGGCTTGTTGGTTTGTTGGTTTGTTGGTTTGTTGGTTTGTTTGTTTGTCGGCTTGTTGGCATGTTGGTTTGTTGGCTTGTTGGTTTGTTGGTTTGTTGGTTTGTTGGTTTGCTGGTTTGTTGGTTTGTTGGTTTGTTGGTTTGTTGGTTTGTTGGTTTGTTGGGTTGTTGGTTTGTTGGTTTGTTGGTTTGTTGGTTTGTTTGTTTGTTGGTTTGTTGGTTTGTTGGTTTATTTGTTTGTTGGTTTGTTGGTTTATTGGTTTGTTGGTTTGTTGGTTTGTTAACTTGTTGGTTTGTTAGTTTGTTGGTTTGTTTGTTTGTTTGTTTGTTGGCTTGTTGGTATGTTGGTTTGTTGGTTTGTTGGCTTGTTGGTTTGTTGGTTTGTTGGTTTATTGGTTTGTTGGTTTGGTGGTTTGTTCGTTTGTTGGTTTTTTGGTTTGTTGGCTTCTTGGCTTGTTGGTTTGTTGGTTTGTTGGTTTGTTGGTTTGTTGGTTTGTTTGTTTGTTGGCTTTTTGGCATGTTGGTTTGTTAGTTTGTTGGCTTGTTGGTTTGTTGGTTTGTTGGTTTGTTGTTTTGTTGGTTTTTTGGTTTGTTGGTTTGTTTGTTTGTTGGTTTGTTGGTTTGTTGGTTTGTTGGTTTGTTGGTTTGTTCGTTTGTTGGTTTTTTGGTTTTTTGGCTTGTTGGCTTCTTGGTTTGTTGGTTTTTTGGCTTTTATGGTTTGTTGGTTTGTTGGTTTATTTGTTTGTTGATTTGTTGGTTTGTTGGTTTGTTGGTTTGTTGGTTTGCTGGTTTGTTAACTTGTTGGTTTGTTAGTTTGTTGGCTTGTTGGTTTGTTGGTTTGTTGGTTTGTTGGTTTGTTGGTTTGTTGGTTTGTTGGTTTGTTGGTTTGTTGGTTTGTTGGTTTGTTGGTTTGTTGGATTGTTGGGTTGTGGGCTTGTTGGTTTGTTGGTTTGTTGGTTTGTTGGTTTGTTTGTTTGTTTGTTTGTTGGCTTGTTGGCATGTTGGTTTGTTGGTTTGTTGGCTTGTTGGTTTGTTGGTTTTTTGGTTTGTTGGTTTGTTGGTTTGTTTGTTTGTTGGTTTTTTTGTTTGTTGACTTGTTGGCTTGTTGGTTTGTTGGTTTGTTGGCTTTTTGGTTTGTTGGTTTGTTGGTTTGTTGGTTTGTTGGTTTGTTGGTATATTTGTTTGTTGGTTTGTTGGTTCGTTGGTTTGTTGGTTTGTTAACTTGTTGGTTTGTTAGTTTGTTGGTTTCTTGGTTTGTTGGTTTGTTGGCTTGTTGGTTTGTTAGTTCGTTGGTTTGTTTGTTTGTGTGTTTGTTGGCTTGTTGGCATGTTGGTTTGTTGGTTTGTTGGTTTGTTGGCTTGTTGGTTTGTTGGTTTGTTGGTTTGTTGGTTTATTGGTTTGTTGGTTTGTTTGTTTGTTGGCTTGTTGGTTTGTTGGTTTGTTGGTTTGTTGGTTTGTTGGTTTGTTGGTTTGTTGGTTTGTTGGTTTGTTGGTTTGTTGGTTTGTTGGTTTGTTGGTTTGTTGGTTTGTTTGTTTGTTGGTTTGTTGGTTTGTTGGTTTGTTCGTTTGTTGGTTTTTTGGTTTGTTGGCTTGTTGGTTTGTTGGTTTGTTGGTTTGTTGGTTTGTTAGTTTGTTTGTTTGTTGGCTTGTTGGCATGTTGGTTTGTTGGTTTGTTGGTTTGTTGGTTTGTTAGTTTGTTTGTTTGTTGGCTTGTTGGTTTGTTGGTTTGTTGTTTTGTTGGTTTTTTGGTTTGTTGGTTTGTTTGTTTGTTGGTTTGTTGGTTTGTTGGTTTGTTGGTTTGTTGGTTTGTTCGTTTGTTGGTTTTTTGGTTTTTTGGCTTGTTGGCTTCTTGGTTTGTTGGTTTTTTGGCTTTTATGGTTTGTTGGTTTGTTGGTTTATTTGTTTGTTGATTTGTTGGTTTGTTGGTTTGTTTGTTTGTTGGTTTGTTGGTTTGTTTGTTTGTTGGCTTGTTGGCATGTTGATTTGTTGGTTTGTTGGCTTGTTGGTTTGTTGGTTTGTTGGTTTGTTGGTTTGTTTGTTTGTTTGTTGGTTTGTTGGTTTGTTGGTTTGTTCGTTTGTTGGTTTTTTGGTTTGTTGGCTTGTTGGTTTGTTGGTTTGTTGGTTTGTTGGTTTGTTGGTTTATTGGTTTGTTGGTTTGTTTGTTTGTTGGCTTGTTGGTTTGTTGGTTTGTTGGTTTGTTGGTTTGTTGGTTTGTTGGTTTGTTGGTTTGTTGGTTTGTTGGTTTGTTGGTTTGTTGGTTTGTTGGTTTGTTGGTTTGTTTGTTTGTTGGTTTGTTGGTTTGTTGGTTTGTTCGTTTGTTGGTTTTTTGGTTTGTTGGCTTGTTGGTTTGTTGGTTTGTTGGTTTGTTGGTTTGTTAGTTTGTTTGTTTGTTGGCTTGTTGGCATGTTGGTTTGTTGGCTTGTTGGTTTGTTGGTTTGTTGGTTTGTTGGTTTGCTGGTTTGTTGGTTTGTTGGTTTGTTGGTTTGTTGGTTTGTTGGTTTGTTGGTTTATTGGTTTGTTGGTTTGTTGGTTTGTTAACTTGTTGGTTTGTTAGTTTGTTGGTTTGTTTGTTTGTTTGTTTGTTGGCTTGTTGGCATGTTGGTTTGTTGGTTTGTTGGCTTGTTGGTTTGTTGGTTTGTTGGTTTATTGGTTTGTTGGTTTGGTGGTTTGTTCGTTTGTTGGTTTTTTTGGTTTGTTGGCTTCTTGGCTTGTTGGTTTGTTGGTTTGTTGGCTTTTTGGTTTGTTGGTTTGTTTGTTTGTTGGTTTGTTGGTTTGTTGGTTTGTTGGTTTGTTCATTTGTTGGCTTGTTGGCTTGTTGGTTTGTTGGTTTGTTGGCTTTTTGGTTTGTTGGTTTGTTGGTTTGTTGGTTTGTTGGTTTATTTGTTTGTTGGTTTGTTGGTTTATTGGTTTGTTGGTTTGTTGGTTTGTTAACTTGTTGGTTTGTTAGTTTGTTGGTTTGTTTGTTTGTTTGTTTGTTGGCTTGTTGGCATGTTGGTTTGTTGGTTTGTTGGCTTGTTGGTTTGTTGGTTTGTTGGTTTGTTGATTTGTTGGTGTGTTGGTTTGTTCGTTTGTTGGCTTTTTGGTTTGTTGGCTTGTTGGATTGTTTGTTTGTTGATTTGTTGGCTTTTAAGTTTGTTGGTTTGTTGGTTTGTTGGTTTGTTGGGTTGTTGGTTTGTTGGTTTGTTGGTTTATTTGTTTGTTGGTTTGTTGGTTTGTTGGTTTGTTGGTTTGTTGGTTTGTTGGTTTGTTAACTTGTTGATTTGTTAGTTTGTTGGTTTGTTGGTTTGTTGGTTTGTTGGTTTATTGGCTTGTTGGTTTGTTGGTTTGTTGGTTTGTTTGTTTGTTTGTTTGTTGGCTTTGTTGGCATGTTGGTTTGTTGGTTTGTTGGCTTGTTGGTTTGTTGGTTTGTTGGTTTGTAGGTTTGTTGGTTTGTTGGTTTGTTGGTTTGTTGGTTTGTTGGTTTGTTTGTTTGTTTGTTTGTTTGTTGGTTTGTTTGTTTGTGTGCTTGTTGGGATGTTGATTTGTTGGTTTGTTGGCTTGTTGGTTTGTTGGTTTGTTGGTTTGTTGGTTTGTTGGTTTGTTGGTTTGTTGGTGGGTTGGTTTGTTGGTTTGTTTGTTTGTTGGTTTGTTGGTTTGTTGGTTTGTTCGTTTGTTGGTTTGTTGGTTTTTTGGTTTGTTGGCTTGTTGGCTTGTTGTTTTGTTGGTTTGTTGGCTTGTTGGTTTGTTGGTTTGTTGGTTTGTTGGTTTGTTGGTTTGTTGGTTTGTTGGTTTGTTGGTTTGTTCTATTTTTGGTTTGTTGGTTTGTTGTTTTGTTTGTTTGTTGGCTTGTTGGCGTGTTGGTTTGTTGGCTTTTTGGTTTGTTGGTTTGTTGGTTTGTTGGTTTGTTGGTTTGTTGGTTTGTTGGTTTGTTTGTTTGTTGGTTCGTTGGTTTTTTAGTTTGTTCGTTTGTTGGTTTTTTGGTTTGTTGGCTTGTTGGTTTGTTGGTTTGTTGATTTGCTGGTTTGTTGGTTTCTTGGTGGGTCGGTTTGTTGGTTTGTTTGTTTGTTGGTTTGTTGGTTTGTTGGTTTGTTCGTTTGTTGGTTTGTTAGTTTTTTGGTTTGTTGGCTTGTTGTTTTGTTGGTTTGTTGGCTTGTTGGTTTGTTGGTTTGTTGGTTTGTTGGTTTGTTGGTTTCTTCGATTTTTGGTTTGTTTGTTTGTTGGCTTGTTGGCATGTTGGTTTCTTGGTTTGTTGGCTTGTTGGTTTGTTGGTTTGTTAGTTTGTTGGTTTGTTGTTTTGTTTGTTTGTTGGTTTGTTGGCTTGTTGGTTTGTTGGTTTGTTGGTTTTTTGGTTTGTTGGTTTGTTGGTTTGTTGGTTTGTTGGTTTGTTGGTTTGTTGGTTTGTTTGTTTGTTGGCTTGTTGGCATGTTGGTTTGTTGGTTTGTTGGCTAGTTGGTTTGTTGGTTTGTTGATTTGTTGGTTTGTTGGTTTGTTGGTTTGTTGGTTTGTTGGTTTGTTGGTTTGTTGGTTTGTTGGTTTGTTGGTTTGTTGGTTTGTTGGTTTGTTGGTTTGTTGGTTTGTTGGTTTGTTGGTTTGTTCGTTTGTTGGTTTTTTGGTTTGTTGGCTTGTTGGTTTGTTGGTTTGTTGGTTTGTTGGTTTGTTGGTTTGTTGGTGTGTTTGTTTGTTGGCTTGTTGGTTTGTTGGTTTGATGGTTTGTTGGTTTGTTGGTTTGTTGGTTTGTTGGTTTGTTGGTTTGTTGGTTTGTTGGTTTGTTGGCTTGTTTGTTTGTTGGTTTGTTGGTTTGTTGGTTTGTTCGTTTGTTGGTTTGTTGGTTTGTTGGCTTGTTGGTTTGTTGGTTTGTTGGTTTGTTGGTTTGTTGGTTTGTTGGTTTGTTTGTTTGTTGGCTTTTTGGCATGTTGGTTTGTTAGTTTGTTGGCTTGTTGGTTTGTTGGTTTGTTGGTTTGTTGTATTGTTGGTTTTTTGGTTTGTTGGTTTGTTTGTTTGTTGGTTTGTTGGTTTGTTGGTTTGTTGGTTTGTTGGTTTGTTGGTTTGTTCGTTTGTTGGTTTGTTCGTTTGTTGGTTTTTTGGTTTTTTTGCTTGTTGGCTTGTTGGTTTGTTGGTTTTTTGGTTTTTAATTTGTTGGTTTGTTGGTTTGTTGGTTTATTTGTTTGTTGGTTTGTTGGTTTGTTGGTTTGTTGGTTTGTTGGTTTGCTGGTTTGTTGGTTTGTTGGTTTGTTGTGTTGTTGGTTTTTTGGTTTGTTGGTTTGTTTGTTTGTTGGTTTGTTGGTTTGTTGGTTTGTTGGTTTGTTGGTTTGTTCGTTTGTTGGTTTTTTGGTTTTTTGGCTTGTTGGCTTGTTGGTTTGTTGGTTTTTTGGCTTTTTAATTTGTTGGTTTGTTGGTTTGTTGGTTTATTTGTTTGTTGGTTTGTTGGTTTGTTGGTTTGTTGGTTTGTTGGTTTGCTGGTTTGTTAACTTGTTGGTTTGTTAGTTTGTTGGCTTGTTGGTTTGTTGGTTTGTTGGTTTGTTGGTTTGTTGGTTTGTTGGTTTGTTGGTTTGTTGGTTTGTTGGTTTGTTGGTTTGTTGGTTTGTTGGTTTGTTGGTTTGTTGGTTTGTTGGTTTGTTGTTTTGTTGGTTTGTTGGATTGTTGGGTTGTGGGCTTGTTGGTTTGTTGGTTTGTTGGTTTGTTTGTTTGTTTGTTTGTTGGCTTGTTGGCATGTTGGTTTGTTGGTTTGTTGGCTTGTTGGTTTGTTGGTTTTTTGGTTTGTTGGTTTGTTGGTTTGTTCGTTTGTTGGTTTTTTTGTTTGTTGGCTTGTTGGCTTGTTGGTTTGTTGGTTTGTTGGCTTTTTGGTTTGTTAAATTGTTGGTTTGTTAGTTTGTTGGTTTCTTGGTTTGTTGATTTGTTGGCTTGTTGGTTTGTTAGTTCGTTGGTTTGTTTGTTTGTGTGTTTGTTGGCTTGTTGGCATGTTGGTTTGTTGGTTTGTTGGCTTGTTGGTTTGTTGGTTTGTTGGTTTGTTGGTTTATTGGTTTGTTGGTTTGTTGGTTTGTTGGTTTGTTTGTTTGTTGGTTTGGTGGTTTGTTTGTTTGTTGGCTTGTTGGCATGTTGATTTGTTGGTTTGTTGGCTTGTTGGTTTGTTGGTTTGTTGGTTTGTTGATTTGTTGGTGGGTTGGTTTGTTGGTTTGTTTGTTTGTTGGTTTGTTGGTTTGTTCGTTTGTTGGTTTGTTGGTTTTTTGGTTTGTTGGCTTGTTGGCTTGTTGGCTTGTTGGCATGTTGGTTTGTTGGCTTGTTGGTTTGTTGGTTTGTTGGTTTGTTGGTTTGTTGGTTTGTTGGTTTGTTCGTTTGTTGGTTTGTTGGTTTTTTGGTTTGTTGGCTTGTTGGCTTGTTGGCTTGTTGGCATGTTGGTTTGTTGGCTTGTTGGTTTGTTGGTTTGTTGGTTTATTGGTTTGTCGGTTTGTTGGTTTGTTGGTTTGTTGGTTTGTTTGTTTGTTGGTTTGTTGGTTTGTTTGGTTTGTTGGTTTGTTGGTTTGTTGGTTTGTTCGTTTGTTGGTTTTTTGGTTTGTTGGCTTGTTGGTTTGTTGGTTTGTTGGTTTGTTTGTTTGTTGGTTTGTTGGTTTGTTGGTTTGTTCTTTTGTTGGTATTTTGGTTTGTTGGCTTGTTGGTTTGTTGATTTGTTGGTTTGTTGGTTTTTTGGTTTGTTGGTTTGTTGGTTTGTTTGTTTGTTGGCTTTTTGGCATGTTGGTTTGTTAGTTTGTTGGCTTGTTGGTTTGTTGGTTTGTTGGTTTGTTTGTTTGTTGGTTTTTTGGTTTGTTGGTTTGTTTGTTTGTTGGTTTGTTGGTTTGTTGGTTTGTTGGTTTGTTCGTTTGTTGGTTTTTTGGGTTGGTTAGCTTGTTGGCTTGCTGGTTTGTTGGATTTTTGGTTTGTTGGTTTGTTGGTTTGTTGGTTTGTTGGTTTGTTAGTTTGTTGGTTTATTTGTTCGTTGGTTTGTTGGTTTGTTGGTTTGTTGGTTTGTTAACTTGTTGGTTTGTTAGTTTGTTGGTTTGTTTGTTTGTTTGTTTGTTTGCTTGTTGGCATGTTGGTTTGTTGGTTTGTTGATTTGCTGGTTTGTTGGTTTCTTGGTGGGTCGGTTTGTTGGTTTGTTTGTTTGTTGGTTTGTTGGTTTGTTGGTTTGTTCGTTTGTTGGTTTGTTAGTTTTTTGGTTTGTTGGCTTGTTGTTTTGTTGGTTTGTTGGCTTGTTGGTTTGTTGGTTTGTTGGTTTGTTGGTTTGTTGGTTTCTTCGATTTTTGGTTTGTTTGTTTGTTGGCTTGTTGGCATGTTGGTTTCTTGGTTTGTTGGCTTGTTGGTTTGTTGGTTTGTTAGTTTGTTGGTTTGTTGTTTTGTTTGTTTGTTGGTTTGTTGGCTTGTTGGTTTGTTGGTTTGTTGGTTTTTTGGTTTGTTGGTTTGTTGGTTTGTTGGTTTGTTGGTTTGTTGGTTTGTTGGTTTGTTTGTTTGTTGGCTTGTTGGCATGTTGGTTTGTTGGTTTGTTGGCTAGTTGGTTTGTTGGTTTGTTGATTTGTTGGTTTGTTGGTTTGTTGGTTTGTTGGTTTGTTGGTTTGTTGGTTTGCTGGTTTGTTGGTTTGTTGGTTTGTTGGTTTGTTGGTTTGTTGGTTTGTTGGTTTGTTGGTTTGTTCGTTTGTTGGTTTTTTGGTTTGTTGGCTTGTTGGTTTGTTGGTTTGTTGGTTTGTTGGTTTGTTGGTTTGTTGGTGTGTTTGTTTGTTGGCTTGTTGGTTTGTTGGTTTGTTGGTTTGTTGGTTTGTTGGTTTGTTGGTTTGTTGGTTTGTTGGTTTGTTGGTTTGTTGGCTTGTTTGTTTGTTGGTTTGTTGGTTTGTTGGTTTGTTCGTTTGTTGGTTTGTTGGTTTGTTGGCTTGTTGGTTTGTTGGTTTGTTGGTTTGTTGGTTTGTTGGTTTGTTGGTTTGTTTGTTTGTTGGCTTTTTGGCATGTTGGTTTGTTAGTTTGTTGGCTTGTTGGTTTGTTGGTTTGTTGGTTTGTTGTATTGTTGGTTTTTTGGTTTGTTGGTTTGTTTGTTTGTTGGTTTGTTGGTTTGTTGGTTTGTTGGTTTGTTGGTTTGTTGGTTTGTTCGTTTGTTGGTTTGTTCGTTTGTTGGTTTTTTGGTTTTTTTGCTTGTTGGCTTGTTGGTTTGTTGGTTTTTTGGTTTTTAATTTGTTGGTTTGTTGGTTTGTTGGTTTATTTGTTTGTTGGTTTGTTGGTTTGTTGGTTTGTTGGTTTGTTGGTTTGCTGGTTTGTTGGTTTGTTGGTTTGTTGTGTTGTTGGTTTTTTGGTTTGTTGGTTTGTTTGTTTGTTGGTTTGTTGGTTTGTTGGTTTGTTGGTTTGTTGGTTTGTTCGTTTGTTGGTTTTTTGGTTTTTTGGCTTGTTGGCTTGTTGGTTTGTTGGTTTTTTGGCTTTTTAATTTGTTGGTTTATTTGTTTGTTGGTTTGTTGGTTTGTTGGTTTGTTGGTTTGTTGGTTTGCTGGTTTGTTAACTTGTTGGTTTGTTAGTTTGTTGGCTTGTTGGTTTGTTGGTTTGTTGGTTTGTTGGTTTGTTGGTTTGTTGGTTTGTTTGTTTGTTGGTTTGTTGGTTTGTTGGTTTGTTGGTTTGTTGGTTTGTTGGTTTGTTGGTTTGTTGGTTTGTTGGTTTGTTGGTTTGTTGGTTTGTTGTTTTGTTGGTTTGTTGGATTGTTGGGTTGTGGGCTTGTTGGTTTGTTGGTTTGTTGGTTTGTTGGTTTGTTTGTTTGTTTGTTTGTTGGCTTGTTGGCATGTTGGTTTGTTGGTTTGTTGGCTTGTTGGTTTGTTGGTTTTTTGGTTTGTTGGTTTGTTGGTTTGTTCGTTTGTTGGTTTTTTTGTTTGTTGGCTTGTTGGCTTGTTGGTTTGTTGGTTTGTTGGCTTTTTGGTTTGTTAAATTGTTGGTTTGTTAGTTTGTTGGTTTCTTGGTTTGTTGATTTGTTGGCTTGTTGGTTTGTTAGTTCGTTGGTTTGTTTGTTTGTGTGTTTGTTGGCTTGTTGGCATGTTGGTTTGTTGGTTTGTTGGCTTGTTGGTTTGTTGGTTTGTTGGTTTGTTGGTTTATTGGTTTGTTGGTTTGTTGGTTTGTTGGTTTGTTTGTTTGTTGGTTTGGTGGTTTGTTTGTTTGTTGGCTTGTTGGCATGTTGATTTGTTGGTTTGTTGGCTTGTTGGTTTGTTGGTTTGTTGGTTTGTTGATTTGTTGGTGGGTTGGTTTGTTGGTTTGTTTGTTTGTTGGTTTGTTGGTTTGTTCGTTTGTTGGTTTGTTAGTTTTTTGGTTTGTTGGCTTGTTGGCTTGTTGGCTTGTTGGCATGTTGGTTTGTTGGCTTGTTGGTTTGTTGGTTTGTTGGTTTGTTGGTTTGTTGGTTTGTTGGTTTGTTCGTTTGTTGGTTTGTTGGTTTTTTGGTTTGTTGGCTTGTTGGCTTGTTGGCTTGTTGGCATGTTGGTTTGTTGGCTTGTTGGTTTGTTGGTTTGTTCGTTTGTTGGTTTTTTGGTTTGTTGGCTTGTTGGTTTGTTGGTTTGTTGGTTTGTTTGTTTGTTGGTTTGTTGGTTTGTTGGTTTGTTCTTTTGTTGGTATTTTGGTTTGTTGGCTTGTTGGTTTGTTGATTTGTTGGTTTGTTGGTTTTTTGGTTTGTTGGTTTGTTGGTTTGTTTGTTTGTTGGCTTTTTGGCATGTTGGTTTGTTAGTTTGTTGGCTTGTTGGTTTGTTGGTTTGTTGGTTTGTTTGTTTGTTGGTTTTTTGGTTTGTTGGTTTGTTTGTTTGTTGGTTTGTTGGTTTGTTGGTTTGTTGGTTTGTTGGTTTGTTCGTTTGTTGGTTTTTTGGGTTGGTTAGCTTGTTGGCTTGTTGGTTTGTTGGTTTGTTGGCTTGTTGGTTTGTTGGTTTGTTGGTTTGTTGGTTTATTGGTTTGTTGGTTTGTTGGTTTGTTGGTTTGTTTGTTTGTTGGTTTGGTGGTTTGTTTGTTTGTTGGCTTGTTGGCATGTTGATTTGTTGGTTTGTTGGCTTGTTGGTTTGTTGGTTTGTTGGTTTGTTGATTTGTTGGTGGGTTGGTTTGTTGGTTTGTTTGTTTGTTGGTTTGTTGGTTTGTTCGTTTGTTGGTTTGTTGGTTTTTTGGTTTGTTGGCTTGTTGGCTTGTTGGCTTGTTGGCATGTTGGTTTGTTAGCTTGTTGGTTTGTTGGTTTGTTGGTTTGTTGGTTTGTTGGTTTGTTGGTTTGTTCGTTTGTTGGTTTGTTGGTTTTTTGGTTTGTTGGCTTGTTGGCTTGTTGGCTTGTTGGCATGTTGGTTTGTTGGCTTGTTGGTTTGTTGGTTTGTTGGTTTATTGGTTTGTTGGTTTGTTGGTTTGTTGGTTTGTTGGTTTGTTGGTTTGTTCGTTTGTTGGTTTTTTGGTTTGTTGGCTTGTTGGTTTGTTGGTTTGTTGGTTTGTTTGTTTGTTGGTTTGTTGGTTTGTTGGTTTGTTCTTTTGTTGGTATTTTGGTTTGTTGGCTTGTTGGTTTGTTGATTTGTTGGTTTGTTGGTTTTTTGGTTTGTTGGTTTGTTGGTTTGTTTGTTTGTTGGCTTTTTGGCATGTTGGTTTGTTAGTTTGTTGGCTTGTTGGTTTGTTGGTTTGTTGGTTTGTTTGTTTGTTGGTTTTTTGGTTTGTTGGTTTGTTTGTTTGTTGGTTTGTTGGTTTGTTGGTTTGTTGGTTTGTTGGTTTGTTGGTTTGTTGGTTTGTTAGTTTGTTGGTTTATTTGTTCGTTGGTTTGTTGGTTTGTTGGTTTGTTGGTTTGTTAACTTGTTGGTTTGTTAGTTTGTTGGTTTGTTTGTTTGTTTGTTTGTTTGCTTGTTGGCATGTTGGTTTGTTGGTTTGTTGGCTTGTTGGTTTGTTGGTTTGTTAGTTTGTTGGTTTGTTGGTTTGTTTGTTTGTTCGTTTGTTGGTTTTTACGTTTGTTGGCTTGTTGGCTTGTTGGTTTGTTGGTTTGTTGGTTTGTTGGTTTGTTGGTTTGTTGGTTTATTGGCTTGTTGGTTTGTTGGTTTGTTGGTTTGTTTGTTTGTTTGTTTGTTGGCTTTGTTGGCATGTTGGTTTGTTGGTTTGTTGGCTTGTTGGTTTGTTGGTTTGTTGGTTTGTTAACTTGTTGGTTTGTTAGTTTGTTGGTTTGTTTGTTTGTTTGTTTGTTTGCTTGTTGGCATGTTGGTTTGTTGGTTTGTTGGCTTGTTGGTTTGTTGGTTTGTTAGTTTGTTGGTTTGTTGGTTTGTTTGTTTGTTCGTTTGTTGGTTTTTACGTTTGTTGGCTTGTTGGCTTGTTGATTTGTTAGTTTGTTGGTTTGTTGGTTTGTTGGTTTGTTGGTTTATTGGCTTGTTGGTTTGTTGGTTTGTTGGTTTGTTTGTTTGTTTGTTTGTTGGTTTTTTAGTTTGTTTGTTTGTTGCCTTGTTGGCATGTTGATTTGTTGGTTTGTTGGCTTGTTGGTTTGTTGGTTTGTTGGTTTGTTAGTTTGTAGGTTTGTTGGTTTGTTGGTTTGTTGGTTTGTTGGTTTGTTGGTTTGTTGGTTTGTTGGTTTGTTTGTTTGTTGGCTTTTTGGCATGTTGGTTTGTTAGTTTGTTGGTTTGTTGGGTTTTTGGCTTGTTCGTTTGTTGGTTTGTTGGTTTGTTTGTTTGTTTGTTTGTTGGATTGTTGGCATGTTGGTTTGTTGGTTTGATAGTTTGTTGGTTTGTTGGTTTGATGGTTTGTTGGTTTGTTCGTTTGTTGGTTTTTTGGTTTGTTGGCTTGTTGGCTTGTTGGTTTGGTGGTTTGTTGGCTTTTTGGTTTGTTGGTTTGTTGGTTTGTTGGTTTGTTGGTTTGTTGGTTTATTTGTTTGTTGGTTTGTTGGTTTGTTGGTTTGTTGGTTTGTTGGTTTGTTGGTTTGTTATCTTGTTGGTTTGTTAGTTTGTTGGTTTGTTGGTTTCTTGGTCTGTTGGTTTGTTGGCTTGTTGGTTTTTTGATTTGTTGGTTTGTTTGTTTGTTTTTTGGCTTGTTGGCATGTTGGTTTGTTGGTTTGTTGGCTTGTTGGTTTGTTGGTTTATTTGTTTGTTGGTTTGTTGGTTTGTTGGTTTGTTGGTTTGTTGGTTTGTTGGTTTGTTATCTTGTTGGTTTGTTAGTTTGTTGGTTTGTTGGTTTCTTGGTCTGTTGGTTTGTTGGCTTGTTGGTTTTTTGATTTGTTGGTTTGTTTGTTTGTTTTTTGGCTTGTTGGCATGTTGGTTTGTTGGTTTGTTGGCTTGTTGGTTTGTTGGTTTGTTGGTTTGTTGATTTGTTGGTTTCTTGGTTTGTTGGTTTGTATTGGTTTGTTTGTTTGTTGGTTTGTTGGTTTGTTTGTTTGTTGGCTTGTTGGCTTGTTGGTTTGTTGGTTTGTTGGTTTGTTGATTTGTTGGTTTGTTGGTTTGTTGGTTTATTTGGTTGTTGGTTTGTTGGTTTGTTGGTTTGTTGGTTTGTTGGTTTGTTAACTTGTTGGTTTGTTTGTTTGTTGGCTAGTTGGTTTGTTGGTTTGTTGGTTTGTTGGTTTATTGGTTTGTTGGTTTGTTGGCTTGTTGGTTTGTTGGTTTGTTGGTTTTTTGGTTTGTTGGTTTGTTGGTTTGTTGGTTTGTTGGTTTGTTGGTTTGTTGGTTTGTTTGTTTGTTGGCCTGTTGGCATGTTGGTTTGTTGGTTTGTTGGCTTGTTGGTTTGTTGGGTTGTTGGTTTGTTGGTTTTTTGGTTTGTTGGTTTGTTCGTTTGTTGGTTTTTTGGTTTGTTGGCATGTTGGTTTGTTGGTTTGTTGGTTTGTTGGTTTGCTGGTTTGTTGGTTTGTTTGTTTGTTGGCTTGTTGGTTTGTTGGTTTGTTGGTTTGTTGGTTTATTTGGTTGTTGGTTTGTTGGTTTGTTGGTTTGTTGGTTTGTTGGTTTGTTAACTTGTTGGTTTGTTTGTTTGTTGGCTAGTTGGTTTGTTGGTTTGTTGGTTTGTTGGTTTATTGGTTTGTTGGTTTGTTGGCTTGTTGGTTTGTTGGTTTGTTGGTTTGTTAACTTGTTGGTTTGTTTGTTTGTTGGCTAGTTGGTTTGTTGGTTTGTTGGTTTGTTGGTTTATTGGTTTGTTGGTTTGTTGGCTTGTTGGTTTGTTGGTTTGTTGGTTTTTTGGTTTGTTGGTTTGTTGGTTTGTTGGTTTGTTGGTTTGTTGGTTTGTTGGTTTGTTTGTTTGTTGGCCTGTTGGCATGTTGGTTTGTTGGTTTGTTGGCTTGTTGGTTTGTTGGGTTGTTGGTTTGTTGGTTTTTTGGTTTGTTGGTTTGTTCGTTTGTTGGTTTTTTGGTTTGTTGGCATGTTGGTTTGTTGGTTTGTTGGTTTGTTGGTTTGCTGGTTTGTTGGTTTGTTTGTTTGTTGGCTTGTTGGTTTGTTGGTTTGTTGGTTTGTTGGTTTTTTGGTTTGTTTGTTTGTTGGTTTATTGGTTTGTTGGTTTGTTGGTTTGTTCGTTTGTTGGTTTTTTGGTTTGTTGGCTTGTTGGTTTGTTGGTTTGTTGGTTTGTTGGTATGTTAGTTTGTTGGTTTGTTTGTTTGTTGGCTTGTTGGCATGTTTATTTGTTGGTTTGTTGGTTTGTTGACTTGTTGGTTTGTTGGTTTGTTGGTTTGTTGGTTTGTTGGTTTGTTGATTTGTTGGTTTGTTTGTTTGTTGGCTTTTTGGCATGTTAGTTTGTTGGCTTGTTGGTTTGTTGGTTTGTTGGTTTGTTGGTTTGTTGGTTTTTTGGTTTATTGGTGTGTTTGTTTGTTAGTTTGTTGGTTTGTTGGTTTGTTGGTTTGTTCGTTTGTTCGTTTGTTGGTTTTTTGGTTTGTTGGCTTGTTGGCTTGTTGGTTTGTTGGTTTGTTGGCTTTTTGGTTTGTTGGTTTGTTGGTTTGTTGGTTTGTTGGTTTGTTGGTTTGTTGGTTTGTTGGTTTGTTGGTTTGTTGGTTTGTTGGTTTGTTGGTTTATTTGTTTGGTGGTTTGCTGGTTTGTTGGTTTGTTGGTTTGTTAACTTGTTGGTTTGTTAGTTTGTTGGCTTGTTGGTTTGTTGGTTTGTTGGTTTGTTGGTTTGTTGGTTTGTTGGTTTGTTGGTTTGTTGGTTTGTTAGTTTGTTGGGTTGTTGGCTTGTTCGTTTGTTGGTTTGTTGGTTTATTTGGTTGTTTGTTTGTTGGCTTGTTGGCATGTTGGTTTGTTGGTTTGATAGCTTGTTGGTTTGTTGGTTTGTTGGTTTGATAGTTTGTTGGTTTGTTCGTTTGTTGGTTTTTTGGTTTGTTGGCTTGTTGGCTTGTTGGTTTGGTGGTTTGTTGGCTTTTTGGTTTGTTGGTTTGTTGGTTTGTTGGTTTGTTGGTTTGTTAGTTTATTTGTTTGTTTGTTTGTTGGTTTGTTGGTTTGTTGGTTTGTTGATTTGTTGGTTTGTTGGTTTGTTGGTTTGTTAGCTTGTTGGTTTGTTAGTTTGTTGGTTTGTTGGTTCGTTGGTTTGTTGGTTTGTTGGTTTGTTTGTTTGTTTGTTGGCTTGTTGGCATGTTGGTTTGTTGGTTTGTTGGCTTGTTGGTTTGTTGGTTTGTCGGTTTGTTGGTTTGTTGGTTTGTTGTTTTGTTGGTTTGTTTGTTTGTTGGTTTGTTGGTTTGTTTGTTTGTTGGCTTGTTGGCATGTTGATTTGTTGGTTTGTTGGCTTGTTGGTTTGTTGGTTTGTTGGTTTGTTGGCTTGTTGGTTTGTTGGTTTGTTGGTTTGTTGGTTTGTTGGTTTGTTGGTTTGTTGGTTTGTTGGTTTGTTGGTTTATTTGTTTGTTTGTTTGTTGGTTTGTTGGTTTGTTGGTTTGTTAACTTCTTGGTTTGTTTGTTTGTTGGCTTGTTGGTTTGTTAACTTGTTGGTTTGTTAGTTTGTTGGCTTGTTGGTTTGTTGGTTTGTTGGTTTGTTGGTTTGTTGGGTTGTTGGCTTGCTCGTTTGTTGGTTTGTTTGTTTGTTTGTTTGTTGGCTTGTTGGCATGTTGGGATGTTGGTTTGATAGCTTGTTGGTTTGTTGGTTTGTTGGTTTGTTGGTTTGTTGGTTTGTTCGTTTGTTGGTTTTTTGGTTTGTTGGCTTGTTGGCTTGTTGGTTTGGTGGTTTGTTGGCTTTTTGGTTTGTTGGTTTGTTGGTTTGTTGGCTTGTTGTTTTGTTGGTTTATTTGTTTGTTGGTTTGTTGGTTTGTTGGTTTGTTGGTTTGTTAACTTGTTGGTTTGTTAGTTTGTTGGCTTGTTGGTTTGTTGGTTTGTTTGCTTGTTGGTTGTTGATTTGTTGGTTTGTTTGTTTGTTTGTTGGCTTGTTGGCATGTTGGTTTGTTGGTTTGTTGGCTTGTTGGTTTGTTGGTTTGTTGGTTTGTTGATTTGTTGGTTTGTTGGTTTGTTGGTTTGTTTGTTTGTTGGTTTGTTGGTTTGTTTGTTTGTCGGCTTGTTGGCATGTTGATTTGTTGGTTTGTTGGCTTGTTGGTTTGTTGGTTTGTTGGTTTGTTGGCTTGTTGGTTTGTTGGTTTGTTAGTTTGTTGGTTTGTTGGTTTGTTGGTTTGTTGGTATGTTTGTTTATTTGTTTGTTGATTTGTTGGTTTGTTGGTTTGTTGGTTTGTTGATTTGTTGATTTGTTGGTTTGTTAACTGGTTGGTTTGTTTGTTTGTTGGCTAGTTGGTTTGTTGGTTTGTTGGTTTGTTGGTTTGTTGGTTTATTGGTTTGTTGGTTTGTTGTCTTGTTGGTCTGTTGGTTTGTTGGTTTTTTGGTTTGTTGGTTTGTTTGTTTGTTGGCTTGTTGGCATGTTGGTTTGTTGGTTTGTTGGCTTGTTGGTTTGTTGGTTTGTTGGTATGTTGGTTTGTTGGTTTGTTGGTTTGTTGGTTTGTTGGTTTGTTTGTTTGTTAGTTTGTTCCTTTGTTGGTTTGTTGGTTTGTTGGTTTGTTGGTTTGTTGGTTTGTTGGCTTGTTGGTTTGTTGGTTTGTTGGTTTTTTGGTTTGTTGGTTTGTTGGTTTGTTGGTTTGTTGGTTTGTTGGTTTGTTGGTTTGTTTGTTTGTTGGCTTGTTGGCATGTTGGTTTGTTGGTTTGTTGGCTTGTTGGTTTGTTGGTTTGTTGGTTTGCTGGTTTGTTGGTTTGTTGGTTTGTTGGTTTGTTGGTTGGTTGGTTTGTTGGTTTGTTGGTTTGTTCGTTTGTTGGTTTTTTGGTTTGTTGGCTTGTGGGTTTGTTGGTTTGTTGGTTTGTTGGTTTGTTGGTTTGTTGGCTTGTTGGTTTGTGGGTTTGTTGGTTTGTTGATTTGTTGGTTTGTTGGTTTGTTGGTTTGTTGGTTTGTTTGTTTGTTGGTTTGTTGGTTTGTTTGTTTGTTGGCTTGTTGGCATGTTGATTTGTTGGTTTGTTGGCTTGTTAGTTTGTTGGTTTGTTGGTTTGTTGGCTTGTTGGTTTGTTGGTTTGTTGGTTTGTTGGTTTGTTGGTTTTTTGGTTTGTTGGTTTGTTGGTTTGTTGGTTTGTTGGTTTATTTGTTTGTTGGTTTGTTGGTTTGTTGGTTTGTTAACTTGTTGGTTTGTTTGTTTGTTGGCTAGTTGGTTTGTTGGTTTGTTGGTTTGTTGGGTTGTTGGTTTATTGGTTTGTTGGTTTGTTGGCTTGTTGGTTTGTTGGTTTGTTGGTTCTTTGGTTTGTTGGTTTGTTGGTTTGTTGGTTTGTTGGTTTGTTGGTTTGTTGGTTTGTTGGTTTGTTTGTTTGTTGGTTTGTTTGTTTGTTGGCTTGTTGGCATGTTGGCTTGTTGGTTTGTTGGTTTGTTGGTTTGTTGGTTTGTTGGTTTGTTGGTTTGTTGGTTTGTTGGTTTGTTGGTTTGTTAGTTTGTTTCTTTGATGGTTTGTTGGTTTGTTGGTTTGTTGGTTTGTTGGCTTGTTGGTTTGTTGGTTTGTTGGTTTTTTGGTTTGCTGGTTTGTTGGTTTGTTGGTTTGTTGGTTTGTTGGTTTGTTGGTTTGTTTGTTTGTAGGCTTGTTGGCATGTTGGTTTGTTGGTTTGTTGGCTTGTTGGTTTGTTGGTTTGTTGGTTTGTTGGTTTGTTGGTTTGTTGGTTTGTTGGTTTGTTGGTTTGTTGGTTTGTTGGTTTGTTTGTTTGTTGGTTTGTTGGTTTGTTGGTTTGTTCGTTTGTTGGTTTTTTGGTTTGTTGGCTTGTTGGTTTGTTGGTTTGTTGGTTTGTTGGTTTGTTGGTTTGTTTGTTTGTTGGTTGTTGGCATGTTGGTTTGTTGGTTTGTTGGCTTGTTGGTTTGTTGGTTTGTTGGTTTGTTGGTTTGTTGGTTTGTTGGTTTGTTGGTTTGTTGGTTTGTTGGTTTGTTGGTTTGTTGGTTTGTTTGTTTGTTTGTTTGTTGGCTTGTTGGCATGTCGGTTAGTTGGTTTGTTGGCTTGTTGGTTTGTTGGTTTGTTCGTTTGTTGGTTTGTTGGTTTATTTGTTTGTTGGTTTGTTGGTTTGTTGGTTTGTTGGTTTGTTAGTTTGATGGTTTGTTGGTTTGTTAACTTGTTGGTTTGTTATTTTGTTGGCTTGTTGGTTTGTTGGTTTGTTAGTTTGTTGGTTTGTTGGTTTGTTGGTTTGTTGGTTTGTTCGTTTGTTGGTTTGTTGGTTTTTTGGTTTGTTTGCTTGTTGGCTTGTTGGTTTGTTGGTTTGTTGGCTTGATGGTTTGTTGGTTTGTTGGTTTGTTGGTTTGTTGGTTTGTTGGTTTATTTGTTTGTTGGTTTGTTGGTTTGTTGGTTTGTTGGCTTGTTGGTTTGTTGGTTTGTTGGCTTGTTGTCTTGTTGGTTTGTTGGTTTGTTGGTTTGTTGGTTTGCTGGTTAGTTAGTTTGTTGGTTTGTTGGTTTATTTGTTTGTTGGTTTGTTGTTTTGTTGGTTTGTTGGTTTGTTGGTTTGTTGGTTTGATGGTTTGTTGGTTTGTTAACTTGTTGGTTTGTTATTTTGTTGGCTTGTTGGTTTGTTGGTTTGTTAGTTTGTTGGTTTGTTGGTTTGTTGGCTTGTTGGTTTGTTGGTTTGTCGGTTTGTTGGTTTGTTGGTTTGTTGGTTTGTTGGTTTGTTGGTTTGTTGGTTTGTTTGTTTGTTGGTTTGTTGGTTTGTTAGTTTGTTCGTTTGTTCGTTTGTTCGTTTTTTGGTTTGTTGGCTTGTTGGTTTGTAGGTTTGTTGGTTTGTTAGTTTGTTGGTTTGTTGGTTTGTTGGTTTGTTGGTTTGTTCGTTTGTTGGTTTGTTGGTTTGTTGGTTTTTTGGTTTGTTTGCTTGTTGGCTTGTTGGTTTGTTGGTTTGTTGGCTTGATGGTTTGTTGGTTTGTTGGTTTATTGGTTTGTTGGTTTGTTGGTTTATTTGTTTGTTGGTTTGTTGGTTTGTTGGTTTGTTGGCTTGTTGGTTTGTTGGTTTGTTGGCTTGTTGTCTTGTTGGTTTGTTGGTTTGTTGGTTTGTTGGTTTGCTGGTTAGTTAGTTTGTTGGTTTGTTGGTTTATTTGTTTGTTGGTTTGTTGGTTTGTTGGTTTGTTGGTTTGTTGGTTTGTTGGTTTGATGGTTTGTTGGTTTGTTAACTTGTTGGTTTGTTATTTTGTTGGCTTGTTGGTTTGTTGGTTTGTTAGTTTGTTGGTTTGTTGGTTTGTTGGCTTGTTGGTTTGTTGGTTTGTCGGTTTGTTGGTTTGTTGGTTTGTTGGTTTGTTGGTTTGTTGGTTTGTTGGTTTGTTTGTTTGTTGGTTTGTTGGTTTGTTAGTTTGTTCGTTTGTTCGTTTGTTCGTTTTTTGGCTTGTTGGCTTGTTGGTTTGTAGGTTTGTTGGTTTGTTGGTTTGTTGGTTTGTTCGTTTTTTGGCTTTTTGGCATGTTGGTTTGTTGGTTTGCTGGCCTGTTGGTTTGTTGGTTTGTTGGTTTGTTGGTTTGTTGGTTTGTTGGTTTGTTGGTTTGTTGGTTTGTTTGTTTGTTGGTTTGTTGCCATGTTTGTTTGTTGGTTTGTTGGCTTGTTGGTTTGTTGGTTTGTTGGTTTGTTGGTTTCTTGGTTTGTTGGTTGGTTTGTTTGTTGGTTTGTTGGTTTGTTGGTTTGTTCGTTTGTTGGTTTTTTGGTTTTTTGGCTTGTTGGCTTGTTGGTTTGTTGGTTTGTTGGCTTGTTGGTTTGTTTGTTTGTTGGTGTGTTGGTTTGTTGGTTTGTTGGTTTGTTGGTTTGTTGGTTTATTGGTTTGTTGGTTTGTTGGTTTGTTGGTTTGTTGGTTTCTCCGTTTGTTGGTTTGTTTGTTTGTTAGTTTTTTTTTTTTTTTGTTTGTTGGTTTGTTGGTTTGTTGGTTTGTTTTTTTTTGGTTTGTTTGCTTGTTGGCTTTTTGTTTGTTGGTTTGTTGGTTTGTTGGTTTGTTCGTTTGTTGGTTTTTTTGTTTGTTGGCTTGTTGGTTTGTTGGTTTGTTGGTTTGTTGGTTTGTTGGTTTGTTTGTTTGTTGGTTGTTGGCATGTTGGTTTGTTGGTTTGTTGGCTTGTTGGTTTGTTGGTTTGTTGGTTTGTTGGTGTGTTGGTTTGTTGGTTTGTTGGTTTGTTGGTTTGTTGGTTTGTTGGTTTGTTTGTTTGTTTGTTTGTTGGCTTGTTGGCATGTCGGTTAGTTGGTTTGTTGGCTTTTTGGTTTGTTGGTTTGTTCGTTTGTTGGTTTGTTGGTTTGTTAGTTTGTTTTTTTGTTTGTTTGTTGGTTTGTTGGTTTGTTGGTTTGTTGGTTTGTTCGTTTGTTGGTTTGTTGGTTTTTTGGTTTGTTTGCTTGTTGGCTTGTTGGTTTGTTGGTTTGTTGGCTTGATGGTTTGTTGGTTTGTTGGTTTGTTGGTTTGTTGGTTTGTTGGTTTGTTGGCTTGTTCGTTTGTTGGTTTGTTGGCTTGTTGTTTTGTTGGTTTGTTGGTTTGTTGGTTTGTTGGTTTGCTGGTTAGTTAGTTTGTTGGTTTGTTGGTTTATTTGTTTGTTGGCTTGTTGGTTTGTTGGTTTGTTGGTTTGTTGGTTTGTTGGTTTGATGGTTTGTTGGTTTGTTAACTTATTGGTTTGTTATTTTGTTGGCTTGTTGGTTATTTGGTTTGTTAGTTTGTTGGTTTGTTGGTTTGTTGGTTTGTTGGTTTGTTGGCTTGTTGGTTTCTTGGTTTGTTGGTTTGTTGGCTTGTTGGTTAGTTTGTTTGTTTGTTTGTTGGTTTGTTAGTTTGTTTGTTTGTTCGTTTTTTGGTTTGTTGGCTTGTTGGTTTGTTGGTTTGTTGGTTTGTTGGCTTGTTGGTTTGTTGGTTTGTTGGTTTGTTTGTTTGTTGGCTTGTTGGCATGTTGGTTTGTTGGTTTGTTGGTTTGTTGGCTTGTTGGTTTGTTGGTTTGTTGGTTTGTTGGTTTGTTGGTTTGTTGGTTTGTTGGTTTGTTGGTTTGTTGGTTTGTTTGTTTGTTGTTTTGTTGGTTTGTTAGTTTGTTCGCTTGTTCGTTTTTTGGTTTGTTGGCCTGCTGGTTTGTTGGTTTGTTGGTTTGTTGGTTTGTTGGTTTGTTCGTTTGTTGGCTTCTTGGCATGTTGGTTTGTTGGTTTGCTGGCTTGTTGGTTTGTTGGTTTGTTGGTTTGTTGGTTTGTTGGTTTGTTGGTTTGTTGGTTTGTTGGTTTGTTGGTTTGTTGGTTTGTTTGTTTGTTGGCTTGTTGGCATGTTGGTTTGTTGGTTTGTTGGCTTGTTGGTTTGTTGGTTTGTTGGTTTGTTGGTTTGTTGGTTTGTTGCTTGGTTTGTTTGTTGGTTTGTTGGTTTGTTCGTTTGTTGGTTTTTTGGATTTTTGGCTTGTTACCTTGTTGGTTTGTTGGTTTGTTGGCTTGTTGGTTTGTTGGTTTGTCGGTTTGTTGGTTTGTTGGTTTGTTGGTTTGTTGGTTTATTGGTTTGTTGGTTTGTTGGTTTGTTAGTTTGTTGGCTTGTTGGTTTGTTGGTTTGTTTGTTTGTTGGTTTGTTGGTTTGTTGGTTTGTTGGTTTATTTGTTTGTTGGTTTGTTGTTTTGTTGGTTTGTTGGTTTGTTTGTCTGTTAACTTGTTCGTTTCTTGGTTTGTTGGCTTGTTGGTTTGTTGGTTTGTTGGTTTTTTGGTTTGTTGGTTCGTTGGTTTGTTGGTTTGTTGGTTTGTTGGTTTGTTGGTTTGTTTGTTTGTTGGAATGTTGGCATGTTGGTTTGTTGGTTTGTTTGTTTGTTGGCTTGTTGGTTTGTTGGTTTGTTGGGTTGTTGGTTTGTTGGTTTGTTGGTTTGTTGGTTTGTTCGTTTGTTAGTTTTTTGGTTTGTTGGCTTATTGGTTTGTTGGTTTGTTGGTTTGTTTGTTTGTTGGCTTGTTGGCATGTTGGTTTGTTGGTTTGTTGGCTTGTTGGTTTGTTGGTTTGCTGGTTTGTTGTTTTGTTTGTTTGTTGATTTGTTGGTTTGTTTGTTTGTTGGCTTATTGGCACGTTGGTTTGTTGGCTTGTTGGTTTGTTGGTTTGTTGGTTTGTTGGTTTGTTGGTTTGTTGGTTTGTTGGTTTGTTTGTTTGTTGGTTTGTTGGTTTGTTGGTTTGTTCGTTTGTTGGTTTTTTGGTTTGTTGGCTTGTTGGCTTGTTGGTTTGTTGGTTTGTTGGCTTGTTGGTTTGTTTGTTTGTTGGCTTGTTGGTTTGTTGGTTTGTTGGTTTATTTGTTTGTTGGTTTTTTGGTTTGTTGGTTCGTTGGTTTGTTAGTTTGTTGGTTTATTTGTTTGTTGGTTTGTTGGTTTGTTGGTTTGTTGGTTTATTGGTTTGTTGGTTTGTTGGCTTGTTGGCATGTTGGTTTGTTGGTTTGTTGGTTTCTTGATTTGTTGATTTGTTGGTTTGTTTGTTTGTTGGTTTGTTGGTTTGTTGGTTTGTTGGTTTGTTGGTTTGTTGGTTTGTTGGTTTGTTGGTTTGTTGGTTTGTTGGTTTGTTGGTTTGTTGGTTTGTTGGTTTGTTGGTTTGTTGGTTTGTTGGTTTGTTGGTTTATTGGTTTGTTGGTTTGTTTGTTTGTTGGCTTATTGGCATGTTGGTTTGTTGGTTTGTTGGTTTGTTGGTTTGTTGGTTTGTTGGTTTGTTGGTTTGTTGGTTTGTTGGCTAGTTGGTTGTTGGTTTGTTGGTTTTTTTGTTTGTTGGTTTGTTGGTTTGTTGGTTTGTTGGTTTGTTGGTTTGTTGGTTTGTTGGTTTGTTGGTTTGTTGGTTTGTTGGTTTGTTGGTTTGTTTGTTTGTTGGCTTGTTGGCATGTTGGTTTGTTAGTTTTTTGGCTTGTTGGTTTGTTGGTTTGTTGGTTTGTTGGTTTGTTGGTTTGTTGGTTTGTTTATTTGTTGGTTTGTTGGTTTGTTGGTTTGTTCGTTTGTTGTTTTTTCGGTTTGTTGACTTCTTGGTTTGTTGGTTTGTTGGTTTGTTGGTTTGTTGGTTTGTCTGTTTGTTGGCTTGTTGGCATATTGGTTTGTTGGCTTATTGGCTTGTTGGTTAGTTGGTTTGTTGGTTTGTTGGTTTGTTGGTTTGTTGGTTTGTTGGTTTGTTTGTTTGTTGGCTTGTTGGCATGTTGGTTTGTTGGTTTGTTGGCTTGTTGGTTTGTTGGTTTGTTGGTTTGTTGGTTTGTTGGTTTGTTTGTTTGTTGGTTTGTTGGTTTGTTGGTTTGTTCGTTTGTTGGTTTTTTGGTTTGTTGGCTTGTTGGCTTGTTGGTTTGTTGGTTTGTTGGCTTGTTGGTTTGTTGGTTTGTTGGTTTGTTGGTTTGTTGGTTTGTTGGTTTGTTGGTTTGTTGGTTTGTTGGTTTGTTGGTTTGTTGTTTTGTTGGTTTGTTGGCTTGTTGGTTTGTTGGTTTGTTGGTTTTTTGGTTTGTTTGTTTGTTGGATTGTTGGTTTGTTGGTTTGTTGGTTTGTTGGTTTGCTGGTTTGTTTGTTTGTTGGCTTGTTGGCATATTGGTTTGTTGGTTTGTTGGCTTGTTGGTTTGTTGGTTTGTTGGTTTGTTGGTTTGTTGGTTTGTTGGTTTGTTGGTTTGTTTGTTTGTTGGTTTGTCGGTTTATTGGTTTGTTCGTTTGTTGGTTTTTTGGTTTGTTGGCTTGTTGGTTTGTTGGTATGTTGGTTTGTTGGTTTGTTGGTTTGTTTGTTTGTTGGCTTGTTGGTATGTTGGTTTGTTGGTTTGTTGGTTTGTTCGTTTGTTGGTTTTTTGGTTTGTTGGCTTGTTGGTTTGTTGGTTTGTTGGTTTGTTGGTTTTATTGGTTTGATGGTTTGTTGGTTTGTTGGTTTGTTTGTTTGTTGGCTTGTTTGCATGTTGGTTTGTGGGTTTGTTGGTTTGTTGGTTTGTTGGTTTGTTGGTTTGTTGGTTTGTTGGCTTGTTGGTTTGTTGGTTTGTTGGTTTGTTGGTTTTTTGGTTTGTTGGTTTTTTGGTTTGTTGGTTTGTTCGTTTGTTGTTTGTTGGTTTGTTGGTTTGTTGGTTTATTTGTTTGTTGCCTTGTTGGCATGTTGGTCTGTTAGTTTGTTGGCTTGTTGGTTTGTTGGTTTGTTGGTTTGTTGGTTTGTTGGTTTGTTGGTTTTTTGGTTTGTTGGTTTGTTGGTTTGTTGGTTTGTTGGTTTGTTGGTTTGTTGATTTGTTGGTTTGTTGGTTTGTTGGTTTTTTGGTTTGCTGGGTTGTTGGTTTGTTGGTTTGTTGGTTTGTTGGTTGGTTGGTTTGTTGGTTTGTTTGTTTGTTCGCTTGTTGGGATGTTGGTTTGTTGGTATATTGGCTTGTTGGTTTGTTGGTTTGTTGGTTTGTTGGTTTGTTGGTTTGTTGGTTTTTTGGTTTGTTGGTTTGTTTGTTTGTTGAATTGTTGGCATGTTGGTTTGTTGGTATATTTGTTTGTTGGCTTGTTGGTTTGTTGGTTTGTTGGTTTGTTAGTTTGTTGGTTTGTTGGTTTGTTTGTTTGTTTGTTTGTTGGTTTGTTGGTTTGTTGGTTTGTTGGTTTGTTTGTTTGTTGGTTTTTTTGTTTGCTGGCTTGTTGGCTTGTTGGTTTGTTGGTTTGTTGGCTTGTTGGTTTGTTGGTTTGTTGGTTTGTTGGCTTGTTGGTTTGTTTGTTTGTTGGCTTGTTGGTTTGTTGGTTTGTTGTTTTATTTGTTTATTGGTTTGTTGATTTGTTGGTTCGTTGGTTTGTTAGTTTATTGGGTTATTTGTTTGTTGGTTTGTTGGTTTGTTGGTTTGTTGGTTTGTTGGTTTATTGGTTTGTTGGTTTGTTGGCTTGTTGGCATGTTGGTTTGTTGGTTTGTTGGTTTGTTGATTTGTTGGTTTGTTTGTTGGTTGGTTTGTTGGTTTGTTGGTTTGTTGGTTTGTTCGTTTGTTGGTTTTTTGGTTTGTTGGCTTGTTAGTTTGTTGGTTTGTTGGTTTGTTGGTTTGTTGGTTTGTTGGTTTTTTGGTTTGTTGGTTTGTTGGTTTGTTGGTTTATTGGTTTGTTGGTTTGTTTGTTTGTTGGCTTATTGGCATGTTGGTTTGTTGGTTTGTTGGTTTGTTGGTTTGTTGGTTTGTTGGTTTGTTGGCTTGTTGGTTTGTTGGTTTGTTGGTTTTTTTGTTTGTTGGTTTGTTGGTTTGTTGGTTTGTTGGTTTGTTGGTTTGTTGGTTTGTTGGTTTGTTGGTTTGTTGGTTTGTTTATTTGTTGGCTTGTTGGCATGTTGGTTTGTTAGTTTGTTGGCTTGTTGGTTTGTTAGTTTGTTGGTTTGTGGGTTTGTTGGTTTGTTGGTTTGTTTATTTGTTGGTTTCTTGGTTTGTTGGTTTGTTCGTTTGTTGTTTTTTCGGTTTGTTGGCTTCTTGGTTTGTTGGTTTGTTGGTTTGTTGGTTTGTTGGTTTGTTGGCTTGTTGGCATATTGGTTTGTTGGTTTATTGGCTTGTTGGTTTGTTGGTTTGTTGGTTTGTTGGTTTGTTGGTTTGTTGGTTTCTTGGTTTGTTGGTTTGTTTGTTTGTTGGCTTGTTGGCATGTTGGTTTGTTGGTTTGTTGGCTTGTTGGTTTGTTGGTTTGTTGGTTTGTTGGTTTGTTGGTTTGTTTGTTTGTTGGTTTGTTGGTTTGATGGTTTGTTCGTTTGTTGGTTTTTTAATTTTTTGGCTTGTTGGCTTGTTGGTTTGTTGGTTTGCTGGCTTGTTGGTTTGTTGGTTTGTTGGTTTGTTGGTTTGTTGGTTTGTTGGTTTGTTGGTTTGTTGGTTTGTTGGTTTGGTGGTTTGTTGGTTTGTTGGCTTATTGGCTTGTTGGTTTGTTGGTTTGTTGGTTTGTTGGTTTGTTGGTTTGTTGGTTTATTTGTTTGTTGGTTGGTTGGATTGTTGATTTGTTGGTTTGTTAACTTGTTGGTATGTTAGTTTGTTTGCTTGTTGGTTTGTTGGTTTGTTGGTTTGTTGGTTTGTTGGTTTGTTGGTTTGTTGGTTTGTTGGTTTGTTGGCTTGTTGGTTTGTTGGCTTGTTGGTTTGTTGGCTTGTTGGTTTGTTGGTTTGTTGGTTTTTTGGTTTGTTTGTTTGTTGGATTGTTGGTTTGTTGGTTTGTTGGTTTGTTTGTTTGTTGGCTTGTTGGCATATTGTTTTGTTGGTTTGTTGGCTTGTTGGTTGGTTGGTTTGTTGGTTTGTTGGTTTGCTGGTTTGTTGGTTTGTTGGTTTGTTGGTTTGTTGGTTTGTTTGTTTGTTGGTTTGTTGGTTTATTGGTTTGTTCGTTTGTTGGTTTTTTGGTTTGTTGGCTTTTTGTTTTGTTGGTATGTTGGTTTGTTGGTTTGTTGGTTTGTTTGTTTGTTGGCTTGTTGGTATGTTGGTTTGTTGGTTTGTTGGTTTGTTGGTTTGTTCGTTTGTTGGTTTTTTGGTTTGTTGGCTTGTTGGTTTGTTGGTTTGTTGGTTTGTTTGTTTGTTGGTTTGATGGTTTGTTGGTTTGTTGGTTTGTTTGTTTGTTGGCTTGTTTGCATGTTGGTTTGTGGGTTTGTTGGTTTGTTGGTTTGTTGGTTTGTTGGTTTGTTGGCTTGTTGGTTTGTTGGTTTGTTGGTTTTTTGGTTTGTTGGTGTGTTTGTTTGTTGGTTTGTTGGTTTGTTGGTTTGTTGGTTTGTTTGTTTGTTGCCTTGTTGGCATGTTGGTCTGTTAGTTTGTTGGCTTGTTAATTTGTTGGTTTGTTGGTTTGTTGGTTTGTTGGTTTGTTGGTTTGTTGGTTTGTTGGTTTGTTGGTTTGTTGGTTTGTTGGTTTGTTGGTTTGTTGATTTGTTGGTTTCTTGGTTTGTTGGTTTTTTGGTTTGTTGGCTTGTTGGTTTGTTGGTTTGTTGGTTTGTTGGTTTGTTGGTTGGTTGGTTTGTTAGTTAGTTTGTTTGTTGGCTTGTTGGGATGTGGGTTTGTTGGTTTATTGGCTTGTTGGTTTGTTGGTTTGTTGGTGTGTTGGTTTGTTGGTTTGTTGGTTTGTTGGTTTGTTGGTTTGTTTGTTTGTTGGCTTGTTGGCATGTTGGTTTGTTGGTTTGTTTGCTTGTTGGCTTGTTGGTTTGTTGGTTTGTTGGTTTGTTGGTTTGTTGGTTTGTTGGTTTGTTTGTTTGTTGGTTTGTTGGTTTGTTGGTTTGTTCGTTTGTTGGTTTTTTTGTTTGTTGGCTTGTTGGCTTGTTAGTTTGTTGGCTTGTTGGTTTGTTGGTTTGTTGGTTTGTTGGTTTGTTGGTTTGTTGGTTTGTTGGTTTGTTGGTTTGTTGGTTTGTTGGTTTGTTGGTTTGTTGTTTTGTTGGTTTGTTGGTTTGTTTGTTTGTTGGTTTGTTGGTTTGTTTGTTTGTTGACTTGTTGGCATGTTGGTTTGTTGGTTTGTTGGCTTGTTGGTTTGTTGGTTTGTTGGTTTGTTGGTTTGTTGGTTTGTTGGTTTGTTGGTTTATTGGTTTGTTGGTTTGTTTGTTTGTTGGCTTGTTGGGATGTTGGTTTGTTGGTTTATTGGCTTGTTGGTTTGTTGGTTTGTTGGTTTGTTGGTTTGTTGGTTTGTTGGTTTGTTGGTTTGTTTGTTTGTTGAATTGTTGGCTTGTTGGTTTGTTGGTTTGTTTGTTTGTTGGCTTGTTGGTTTGTTGGTTTATTGGTTTGTTGGTTTGTTGGTTTGTTGGTTTGTTGGTTTGTTTGTTTGTTGGTTTGTTGGTTTGTTGGTTTGTTGGTTTGTTGGTTTGTTCGTTTGTTGGTTTTTTTGTTTGTTGGCTTGTTGGTTTGTTGGTTTGTTGGCTTGTTGGTTTGTTGGTTTGTTGGTTTGTTGGCTTGTTGGTTTGTTTGTTTGTTGGATTGTTGGTTTGTTGGTTCGTTGGTTTGTTAGTTTATTGGTTTATTTGTTTGTTGGTTTGTTGGTTTGTTGGTTTGTTGGTTTGTTGGTTTGTTGGTTTGTTGGCTTGTTGGTTTGTTGGTTTGTTGGTTTGTTGGTTTGTTGGTTTGTTGGTTTGTTGGTTTGTTGGTTTATTGGTTTGTTGGTTTGTTTGTTTGTTGGCTTGTTGGGATGTTGGTTTGTTGGTTTATTGGCTTGTTGGTTTGTTGGTTTGTTGGTTTGTTGGTTTGTTGGTTTGTTGGTTTGTTGGTTTGTTGGTTTGTTGGTTTGTTTGTTTGTTGAATTGTTGGCATGTTGGTTTGTTGGTTTGTTTGTTTGTTGGCTTGTTGGTTTGTTAGTTTGTTGGTTTGTTGGTTTGTTGGTTTGTTGGTTTGTTGGTTTGTTGGTTTGTTTGTTTGTTTGTTTGTTGGTTTGTTGGTTTGTTGGTTTGTTGGTTTGTTCGTTTGTTGGTTTTTTTGTTTGTTGGCTTGTTGGTTTCTTGGTTTGTTGGCTTGTTGGTTTGTTGGTTTGTTGGTTTGTTGGTTTATTGGTTTGTTGGTTTGTTGGCTTGTTGGCATGTTGGTTTGTTGGTTTGTTGGTTTGTTGGTTTGTTGATTTGTTGGTTTGTTTGTTTGTTGGTTTGTTTGTTTGTTGGTTTGTTGGTTTGTTGGTTTGTTCGTTTGTTGGTTTTTTGGTTTGTTGGCTTGTTAGTTTGTTGGTTTGTTGGTTTGTTGGTTTGTTGGTTTGTTGGTTTGTTGGTTTGTTGGTTTGTTGTTTTGTTGGTTTGTTGGTTTGTTTGTTTGTTGGTTTGTTGGTTTGTTTGTTTGTTGACTTGTTGGCATGTTGGTTTGTTGGTTTGTTGGCTTGTTGGTTTGTTGGTTTGTTGGTTTGTTGGTTTGTTGGTTTGTTGGTTTGTTGGTTTATTGGTTTGTTGGTTTGTTTGTTTGTTGGCTTGTTGGGATGTTGGTTTCTTGGTTTATTGGCTTGTTGGTTTGTTGGTTTGTTGGTTTGTTGGTTTGTTGGTTTGTTGGTTTGTTGGTTTGTTTGTTTGTTGAATTGTTGGCATGTTGGTTTGTTGGTTTGTTTGTTTGTTGGCTTGTTGGTTTGTTGGTTTATTGGTTTGTTGGTTTGTTGGTTTGTTGGTTTGTTGGTTTGTTTGTTTGTTGGTTTGTTGGTTTGTTGGTTTGTTGGTTTGTTGGTTTGTTCGTTTGTTGGTTTTTTTGTTTGTTGGCTTGTTGGTTTGTTGGTTTGTTGGCTTGTTGGTTTGTTGGTTTGTTGGTTTGTTGGCTTGTTGGTTTGTTTGTTTGTTGGATTGTTGGTTTGTTGGTTCGTTGGTTTGTTAGTTTATTGGTTTATTTGTTTGTTGGTTTGTTGGTTTGTAGGTTTGTTGGTTTGTTGGCTTGTTGGTTTGTTGGTTTGTTGGTTTGTTGGTTTGTTGGTTTGTTGGTTTGTTGGTTTGTTGGTTTGTTGGTTTATTGGTTTGTTGGTTTGTTTGTTTGTTGGCTTGTTGGGATGTTGGTTTGTTGGTTTATTGGCTTGTTGGTTTGTTGGTTTGTTGGTTTGTTGGTTTGTTGGTTTGTTGGTTTGTTGGTTTGTTGGTTTGTTGGTTTGTTTGTTTGTTGAATTGTTGGCATGTTGGTTTGTTGGTTTGTTTGTTTGTTGGCTTGTTGGTTTGTTAGTTTGTTGGTTTGTTGGTTTGTTGGTTTGTTGGTTTGTTGGTTTGTTTGTTTGTTTGTTTGTTGGTTTGTTGGTTTGTTGGTTTGTTGGTTTGTTCGTTTGTTGGTTTTTTTGTTTGTTGGCTTGTTGGTTTGTTGGTTTGTTGGCTTGTTGGTTTGTTGGTTTGTTGGTTTGTTGGTTTATTGGTTTGTTGGTTTGTTGGCTTGTTGGCATGTTGGTTTGTTGGTTTGTTGGTTTGTTGGTTTGTTGATTTGTTGGTTTGTTTGTTTGTTGGTTTGTTGGTTTGTTGGTTTGTTGGTTTGTTGGTTTATTCGTTTGTTGGTTTTTTGGTTTGTTGGCTTGTTAGTTTGTTGGTTTGTTGGTTTGTTGGTTTGTTGGTTTGTTGCTTTGTTGGTTTTTTGGTTTGTTGGTTTGTTGGTTTGTTGGTTTATTGGTTTGTTGGTTCGTTTGTTTGTTGGCTTATTGGCATGTTGGTTTGTTGGTTTGTTGGTTTGTTGGTTTGTTGGTTTGTTGGCTTGTTGGCTTGTTGGTTTGTTGGTTTGTTGGTTTTTTTGTTTGTTGGTTTGTTGGTTTGTTGGTTTGTTGGTTTGTTTGTTTGTTGGCTTGTTGGCATGTTGGTTTGTTAGTTTGTTGGCTTGTTGGTTTGTTGGTTTGTTGGTTTGTGGGTTTGTTGGTTTATTGGTTTGTTTATTTGTTGGTTTCTTGGTTTGTTGGTTTGTTCGTTTGTTGTTTTTTCGGTTTGTTGGCTTCTTGGTTTGTTGGTTTGTTGGTTTGTTGGTTTGTTCGCTTGTTGGCATATTGGTTTGTTGGTTTATTGGCTTTTTGGTTTGTTGGTTTGTTGGTTTGTTGGTTTGTTGGTTTGTTGGTTTCTTGGTTTGTTGGTTTGTTGGTTTGTTGGTTTGTTTGTTTGTTGGTTTGTTGGTTTGTTGGTTTGTTGGTTTGTTCGTTTGTTGGTTTTTTAATTTGTTGACTTGTTGGCTTGTTGGTTTGTTGGTTTGTTGGCTTGTTGGTTTGTTGGTTTGTTGGTTTGTTGGTTTGTTGGTTTGTTGGTTTGTTGGTTTGTTGGTTTGTTGGTTTGTTGGTTTGTTGGTTTGTTGGCTTATTGGCTTGTTGGTTTGTTGGTTTGTTGGTTTATGGTTTGTTGGTTTGTTGGTTTGTTAGTTTATTTGTTTGTTGGTTGGTTGGATTGTTGGTTTGTTGGTTTGTTAACTTGTTGGTTTGTTAGTTTGTTGGCTTGTTGGTTTGTTGGTTTGTTGGTTTGTTGGTTTGTTGGTTTGTTGGTTTGTTGGTTTGTTGGTTTGTTGGTTTGTTGGTTTGTTGGTTTGTTGGTTTGTTGGATTGTTGGTTTGTTGGCTTGTTGGTTTGTTGGTTTGTTGGTTTTTTGGTTTGTTTGTTTGTTGGATTGTTGGTTTGTTGGTTTGTTGGTTTGTTGGTTTGTTTGTTTGTTGGCTTGTTGGCATATTGGTTTGTTGGTTTGTTGGCTTGTTGGTTTGTTGGTTTGTTGGTTTGCTGGTTTGTTGGTTTGTTGGTTTGTTGGTTTGTTGGTTTCTTTGTTTGTTGGTTTGTTGGTTTATTGGTTTGTTCGTTTGTTGGTTTTTTGGTTTGTTGGCTTGTTGTTTTGTTGGTATGTTTGTTTGTTGGTTTGTTGGTTTGTTTGTTTGTTGGCTTGTTGGTATGTTGGTTTGTTGGTTTGTTGGTTTGTTCGTTTGTTGGTTTTTTGGTTTGTTGGCTTGTTGGTTTGTTGGTTTGTTGGTTTGTTGGTTTGTTGGTTTATTGGTTTGTTGGCTTGTTGGTTTGTTGGTTTCTTGGTTTTTTGGTTTGTTGGTGTGTTCGTTTGTTGGTTTGTTGGTTTGTTGGTTTGTTGGTTTGTTTGTTTGTTGCCTTGTTGGCATGTTGGTCTGTTAGTTTGTTGGCTTGTTAATTTGTTGGTTTTTTGGTTTGTTGGTTTGTTGGTTTGTTGGTTTGTTGGGTTGTTGGTTTGTTGGTTTGTTGGTTTTTTTGTTTGTTGGCTTGTTGGCTTGTTGGTTTGTTGGTTTGTTGGCTTGTTGGTTTGTTGGTTTGTTGGTTTGTTGGCTTGTTGGTTTGTTTGTTTGTTGGCTTGTTGGTTTGTTGGTTCGTTGGTTTGTTAGTTTATTGGTTTATTTGTTTGTTGGTTTGTTGGTTTGTTGATTTGTTGGTTTGTTGGTTTGTTGGTTTGTTGATTTGTTGGTTTCTTGGTTTGTTGGTTTTTTGGTTTGTTGGCTTGTTGGTTTGTTGGTTTGTTGGTTTGTTGGTTTGTTGGTTGGTTGGTTTGTTAGTTTGCTTGTTTGTTGGCTTGTTGGGATGTGGGTTTGTTGGTTTATTGGCTTGTTGGTTTGTTGGTTTGTTGGTGTGTTGGTTTGTTGGTTTGTTGGTTTGTTGGTTTGTTGGTTTGTTTGTTTGTTGCTTGTTGGCATGTTGGTTTGTTGGCTTGTTTGCTTGTTGGCTTGTTGGTTTTTTGGTTTGTTTGTTTGTTGGCTTGTTGGTTTGTTGGTTTATTGGTTTGTTGGTTTGTTGGTTTGTTGGTTTGTTGGTTTGTTTGTTTGTTGGTTTGTTGGTTTGTTGGTTTGTTCGTTTGTTGGTTTTTTTGTTTGTTGGCTTGTTGGTTTGTTGGTTTGTTGGCTTGTTGGTTTGTTGGTTTGTTGGTTTGTTGGCTTGTTGGTTTGTTTGTTTGTTGGATTGTTGGTTTGTTGGTTCGTTGGTTTGTTAGTTTATTGGTTTATTTGTTTGTTGGTTTGTTGGTTTGTTGGTTTGTTGGTTTGTTGGTTTGTTGGTTTGTTGGCTTGTTGGTTTGTTGGTTTGTTGGTTTGTTGGTTTGTTGGTTTGTTGGTTTGTTGGTTTGTTGGTTTATTGGTTTGTTGGTTTGTTTGTTTGTTGGCTTGTTGGGATGTTGGTTTGTTGGTTTATTGGCTTGTTATTTTGTTGGTTTGTTGGTTTGTTGGTTTGTTGGTTTGTTGGTTTGTTGGTTTGTTGGTTTGTTTGTTTGTTGAATTGTTGGCATGTTGGTTTGTTGGTTTGTTTGTTTGTTGGCTTGTTGGTTTGTTAGTTTGTTGGTTTGTTGGTTTGTTGGTTTGTTGGTTTGTTGGTTTGTTGGTTTGTTTGTTTGTTTGTTTGTTGGTTTGTTGGTTTGTTGGTTTGTTGGTTTGTTCGTTTGTTGGTTTTTTTGTTTGTTGGCTTGTTGGTTTGTTGGTTTGTTGGCTTGTTGGTTTGTTGGTTTGTTGGTTTGTTGGTTTATTGGTTTGTTGGTTTGTTGGCTTGTTGGCATGTTGGTTTGTTGGTTTGTTGGTTTGTTGGTTTGTTGATTTGTTGGTTTGTTTGTTTGTTGGTTTGTTTGTTTGTTGGTTTGTTGGTTTGTTGGTTTGTTCGTTTGTTGGTTTTTTGGTTTGTTGGCTTGTTAGTTTGTTGGTTTGTTGGTTTGTTGGTTTGTTGGTTTGTTGGTTTGTTGGTTTGTTGGTTTGTTGTTTTGTTGGTTTGTTGGTTTGTTTGTTTGTTGGTTTGTTGGTTTGTTTGTTTGTTGACTTGTTGGCATGTTGGTTTGTTGGTTTGTTGGCTTGTTGGTTTGTTGGTTTGTTGGTTTGTTGGTTTGTTGGTTTGTTGGTTTGTTGGTTTATTGGTTTGTTGGTTTGTTTGTTTGTTGGCTTGTTGGGATGTTGGTTTGTTGGTTTATTGGCTTGTTGGTTTGTTGGTTTGTTGGTTTGTTGGTTTGTTGGTTTGTTGGTTTGTTGGTTTGTTTGTTTGTTGAATTGTTGGCATGTTGGTTTGTTGGTTTGTTTTTTTGTTGGCTTGTTGGTTTGTTGGTTTATTGGTTTGTTGGTTTGTTGGTTTGTTGGTTTGTTGGTTTGTTTGTTTGTTGGTTTGTTGGTTTGTTGGTTTGTTGGTTTGTTGGTTTGTTGGTTTGTTCGTTTGTTGGTTTTTTTGTTTGTTGGCTTGTTGGTTTGTTGGTTTGTTGGCTTGTTGGTTTGTTGGTTTGTTGGTTTGTTGGCTTGTTGGTTTGTTTGTTTGTTGGATTGTTGGTTTGTTGGTTCGTTGGTTTGTTAGTTTATTGGTTTATTTGTTTGTTGGTTTGTTGGTTTGTAGGTTTGTTGGTTTGTTGGCTTGTTGGTTTGTTGGTTTGTTGGTTTGTTGGTTTGTTGGTTTGTTGGTTTGTTGGTTTGTTGGTTTGTTGGTTTATTGGTTTGTTGGTTTGTTTGTTTGTTGGCTTGTTGGGATGTTGGTTTGTTGGTTTATTGGCTTGTTGGTTTGTTGGTTTGTTGGTTTGTTGGTTTGTTGGTTTGTTGGTTTGTTGGTTTGTTGGTTTGTTGGTTTGTTTGTTTGTTGAATTGTTGGCATGTTGGTTTGTTGGTTTGTTTGTTTGTTGGCTTGTTGGTTTGTTAGTTTGTTGGTTTGTTGGTTTGTTGGTTTGTTGGTTTGTTGGTTTGTTGGTTTGTTTGTTTGTTTGTTTGTTGGTTTGTTGGTTTGTTGGTTTGTTGGTTTGTTCGTTTGTTGGTTTTTTTGTTTGTTGGCTTGTTGGTTTGTTGGTTTGTTGGCTTGTTGGTTTGTTGGTTTGTTGGTTTGTTGGTTTATTGGTTTGTTGGTTTGTTGGCTTGTTGGCATGTTGGTTTGTTGGTTTGTTGGTTTGTTGGTTTGTTGGTTTGTTTGTTTGTTGGCTTGTTGGTATGTTGGTTTGTTGGTTTGTTGGTTTGTTCGTTTGTTGGTTTTTTGGTTTGTTGGCTTGTTGGTTTGTTGGTTTGTTGGTTTGTTGGTTTGTTGGTTTATTGGTTTGTTGGCTTGTTGGTTTGTTGGTTTCTTGGTTTTTTGGTTTGTTGGTGTGTTCGTTTGTTGGTTTGTTGGTTTGTTGGTTTGTTGGTTTGTTTGTTTGTTGCCTTGTTGGCATGTTGGTCTGTTAGTTTGTTGGCTTGTTAATTTGTTGGTTTTTTGGTTTGTTGGTTTGTTGGTTTGTTGGTTTGTTGGTTTGTTGGGTTGTTGGTTTGTTGGTTTGTTGGTTTTTTTGTTTGTTGGCTTGTTGGCTTGTTGGTTTGTTGGTTTGTTGGCTTGTTGGTTTGTTGGTTTGTTGGTTTGTTGGCTTGTTGGTTTGTTTGTTTGTTGGCTTGTTGGTTTGTTGGTTCGTTGGTTTGTTAGTTTATTGGTTTATTTGTTTGTTGGTTTGTTGGTTTGTTGATTTGTTGGTTTGTTGGTTTGTTGGTTTGTTGATTTGTTGGTTTCTTGGTTTGTTGGTTTTTTGGTTTGTTGGCTTGTTGGTTTGTTGGTTTGTTGGTTTGTTGGTTTGTTGGTTGGTTGGTTTGTTAGTTTGCTTGTTTGTTGGCTTGTTGGGATGTGGGTTTGTTGGTTTATTGGCTTGCTGGTTTGTTGGTTTGTTGGTGTGTTGGTTTGTTGGTTTGTTGGTTTGTTGGTTTGTTGGTTTGTTTGTTTGTTGCTTGTTGGCATGTTGGTTTGTTGGTTTGTTTGCTTGTTGGCTTGTTGGTTTTTTGGTTTGTTGGTTTGTTGGTTTGTTGGTTTGTTGGTTTGTTGGTTTGTTTGTTTGTTGATTTGTTGGTTTGTTGGTTTGTTCGTTTGTTGGTTTTTTTGTTTGTTGGCTTGTTGGCTTGTTAGTTTGTTGGTTTGTTGGCTTGTTTGTTTGTTGGCTTGTTGGTTTGTTGGTTCGTTGGTTTGTTAGTTTGTTGGCTTGTTGGGATGTTGGTTTGTTGGTTTATTGGCTTGTTGGTTTGTTGGTTTATTGGTTTGTTGGTTTGTTGGTTTGTTGGTTTGTTGGTTTGTTGGTTTGTTGGTTTGTTTGTTTGTTGAATTGTTGGCATGTTGTTTTGTTGGTTTGTTTGTTTGTTGGCTTGTTGGTTTGTTGGTTTGTTGGTTTGTTGGTTTGTTGGTTTGTTGGTTTGTTGGTTTGTTTGTTTGTTGGTTTGTTGGTTTGTTGGTTTGTTGGTTTGTTCGTTTGTTGGTTTTTTTGTTTGTTGGCTTGTTGGTTTGTTGGTTTGTTGGTTTGTTGGTTTGTTGGTTTGTTGGTTTGTTGGTTTATTGGTTTGTTGTTTTGTTTGTTTGTTGGCTTGTTGGGATGTTGGTTTATTGGTTTATTGGCTTGTTGGTTTGTTGGTTTGTTGGTTTGTTGGTTTGTTGGTTTGTTGGTTTGTTGGTTTGTTGGTTTGTTTGTTTGTTGAATTGTTGGCATGTTGGTTTGTTGGTTTGTTTGTTTGTTGGTTTGTTGGTTTGTTTGTTTGTTGGTTTGTTGGTTTGTTGGTTTGTTGGTTTGTTGGTTTGTTCGTTTGTTGGTTTTTTTTTTGTTGGCTTGTTGGCTTGTTGGTTTGTTGGTTTGTTGGCTTGTTGGTTTGTTGGTTTGTTGGTTTGTTGGCTTGTTGGTTTGTTTGTTTGTTGGCTTGTTGGTTTGTTGGTTCGTTGGTTTGTTAGTTTGTTGGCTTGTTGGGATGTTGGTTTGTTGGTTTATTGGCTTGTTGGTTTGTTGGTTTATTGGTTTGTTGGTTTGTTGGTTTGTTGGTTTGTTGGTTTGTTGGTTTGTTGGTTTGTTTGTTTGTTGAATTGTTGGCATGTTGTTTTGTTGGTTTGTTTGTTTGTTGGCTTGTTGGTTTGTTGGTTTGTTGGTTTGTTGGTTTGTTGGTTTGTTGGTTTGTTGGTTTGTTTGTTTGTTGGTTTGTTGGTTTGTTGGTTTGTTGGTTTGTTCGTTTGTTGGTTTTTTTGTTTGTTGGCTTGTTGGTTTGTTGGTTTGTTGGCTTGTTGGTTTGTTGGTTTGTTGGTTTGTTGGTTTGTTGGTTTATTGGTTTGTTGGTTTGTTGGCTTGTTGGCATGTTGGTTTGTTGTTTTGTTGGTTTGTTGGTTTGTTGATTTGTTGGTTTGTTTGTTTGTTGGTTTGTTGGTTTGTTGGTTTGTTGGTTTGTTGGTTTGTTCGTTTGTTGGTTTTTTGGTTTGTTGGCTTGTTAGTTTGTTGGTTTTTTGGTTTGTTGGTTTGTTAGTTTGTTGCTTTGTTGGTTTTTTGGTTTGTTGGTTTGTTGGTTTGTTGGTTTATTGGTTTGTTGGTTTGTTTGTTTGTTGGCTTATTGGCATGTTGGTTTGTTGGTTTGTTGGTTTGTTGGTTTGTTGGTTTGTTGGTTTGTTGGCTTGTTGGTTTGTTGGTTTGTTGGTTTTTTTGTTTGTTGGTTTGTTGGTTTGTTGGTTTGTTGGTTTGTTTGTTTGTTGGCTTGTTGGCATGTTGGTTTGTTAGTTTGTTGGCTTGTTGGTTTGTTGGTTTGTTGGTTTGTGGGTTTGTTGGTTTGTTGGTTTGTTTATTTGTTGGTTTCTTGGTTTGTTGGTTTGTTCGTTTGTTGTTTTTTCGGTTTGTTGGCTTCTTGGTTTGTTGGTTTGTTGGTTTGTTGGTTTGTTGGTTTGTTCGCTTGTTGGCATATTGGTTTGTTGGTTTATTGGCTTTTTGGTTTGTTGGTTTGTTGGTTTGTTGGTTTGTTGGTTTCTTGGTTTGTTCGTTTGTTTGTTTGTTGGCTTGTTGGCATGTTGGTTTGTTGGTTTGTTGGCTTGTTGGTTTGTTGGCTTGTTGGTATGTTGGTTTGTTGGTTTGTTGGTTTGTTCGTTTGTTGGTTTTTTGGTTTGTTGGCTTGTTGGTTTGTTGGTTTGTTGGTTTGTTGGTTTGTTGGTTTGATGGTTTGTTGGTTTGTTGGTTTGTTTGTTTGTTGGCTTGTTTGCATGTTGGTTTGTGGGTTTGTTGGTTTGTTGGTTTGTTGGTTTGTTGGTTTGTTGGCTTGTTGGTTTGTTGGTTTCTTGGTTTTTTGGTTTGTTGGTGTGTTCGTTTGTTGGTTTGTTGGTTTGTTGGTTTGTTGGTTTGTTGGTTTGTTGGCTTGTTGGTTTGTTGGTTTGTTGGTTTGTTGGTTTGTTGGTTTGTTGGTTTGTTGGTTTGTTGGTTTGTTGGTTTGTTGGTTTGTTGGTTTGTTTGTTTGTTGTCTTGTTGGGATGTTGGTTTGTTGGTTTATTGGCTTGTTGGTTTGTTGGTTTGTTGGTTTGTTGGTTTGTTGGTTTGTTGGTTTGTTGGTTTGTTTGTTTGTTGAATTGTTGGCATGTTGGTTTGTTTGTTTGTTTGTTTGTTGGCTTGTTGGTTTGTTGGTTTGTTGGTTTGTTGGTTTGTTGGTTTGTTGGTTTGTTGATTTGTTTGTTTGTTGGTTTGTTAGTTTGTTGGTTTGTTGGTTTGTTCGTTTGTTGGTTTTTTTGTTTGTTGGCTTGTTGGTTTGTTGGTTTATTGGCTTGTTGGTTTGTTGGTTTGTTGGTTTGTTGGTTTATTGGTTTGTTGGTTTGTTGGCTTGTTGGCATGTTGGTTTGTTGGTTTGTTGGTTTGTTGGTTTGTTGATTTGTTGGTTTGTTTGTTTGTTGGTTTGTTGGTTTGTTGGTTTGTTGGTTTGTTAGTTTGTTCGTTTGTTGGTTTTTTGGTTTGTTGGCTTGTTAGTTTATTGGTTTTTTGGTTTGTTGGTTTGTTGGTTTGTTGCTTTGTTGGTTTTTTGGTTTGTTGGTTTGTTGGTTTGTTGGTTTATTGGTTTGTTGGTTTATTTGTTTGTTGGCTTATTGGCATGTTGGTTTGTTGGTTTGTTGGTTTGTTGGTTTGTTGGTTTGTTGGTTTGTTGGCTTGATGGTTTGTTGGTTTGTTGGTTTTTTTGTTTGTTGGTTTGTTGGTTTGTTGGTTTGTTGGTTTGTTTGTTTGTTGGTTTCTTGGTTTGTTGGTTTGTTCGTTTGTTGTTTTTTCGGTTTGTTGGCTTCTTGGTTTGTTGGTTTGTTGGTTTGTTGGTTTGTTCGCTTGTTGGCATATTGGTTTGTTGGTTTATTGGCTTTTTGGTTTGTTGGTTTGTTGGTTTGTTGGTTTTTTGGTTTCTTGGTTTGTTGGTTTGTTTGTTTGTTGGCTTGTTGGCATGTTGGTTTGTTGGTTTGTTGGCTTGTTGGTTTGTTGGTTTGTTGGTTTGTTGGTTTGTTGGTTTGTTGGTTTGTTTGTTTGTTGGTTTGTTGGTTTGTTGGTTTGTTCGTTTGTTGGTTTTTTAATTTGTTGACTTGTTGGCTTGTTGGTTTGTTGGTTTGTTGGCTTGTTGGTTTGTTGGTTTGTTGGTTTGTTGGTTTGTTGGTTTGTTGGTTTGTTGGTTTGTTGGTTTGTTGGTTTGTTAGTTTGTTGGTTTGTTTGTTTGTTGGTTTGTTGGTTTGTTTGTTTGTTGACTTGTTGGCATGTTGGTTTGTTGGTTTGTTGGCTTGTTGGTTTGTTGGTTTGTTGGTTTGTTGGTTTGTTGGTTTGTTGGTTTGTTGGTTTATTGGTTTGTTGGTTTGTTTGTTTGTTGGCTTGTTGGGATGTTGGTTTATTGGTTTATTGGCTTGTTGGTTTGTTGGTTTGTTGGTTTGTTGGTTTGTTGGTTTGTTTGTTTGTTGGTTTGTTTGTTTGTTGAATTGTTGGCATGTTGGTTTGTTGGTTTATTTGTTTGTTGGCTTGTTGGTTTGTTGGTTTATTGGTTTGTTGGTTTGTTGGTTTGTTGGTTTGTTGGTTTGTTTGTTTGTTGGTTTGTTGGTTTGTTGGTTTGTTGGTTTGTTTATTTGTTGGTTTCTTGGTTTGTTGGTTTGTTCGTTTGTTGTTTTTTCGGTTTGTTGGCTTATTGGTTTGTTGGTTTGTTGGTTTGTTGGTTTGTTGGTTTGTTCGCTTGTTGGCATATTGGTTTGTTGGTTTATTGGCTTTTTGGTTTGTTGGTTTGTTGGTTTGTTGGTTTGTTGGTTTCTTGGTTTGTTGGTTTGTTTGTTTGTTGGCTTGTTGGCATGTTGGTTTGTTGGTTTGTTGGCTTGTTGGTTTGTTGGTTTGTTGGTTTGTTGGTTTGTTGGTTTGTTTGTTTGTTGGTTTGTTGGTTTGTTGGTTTGTTCGTTTGTTGGTTTTTTAATTTGTTGACTTGTTGGCTTGTTGGTTTGTTGGTTTGTTGGCTTGTTGGTTTGTTGGTTTATTGGTTTGTTGGTTTATTGGTTTGTTGGTTTGTTGGTTTGTTGGTTTGTTGGTTTGTTGGTTTGTTGGTTTGTTGGTTTGTTGGCTTATTGGCTTGTTGGTTTGTTGGTTTGTTGGTTTATGGTTTGTTGGTTTGTTGGTTTGTTGGTTTGTTGGTTTATTTGTTTGTTGGTTGGTTGGATTGTTGGTTTGTTGGTTTGTTAACTTGTTGGTTTGTTAGTTTGTTGGCTTGTTGGTTTGTTGGTTTGTTGGTTTGTTGGTTTGTTGGTTTGTTGGTTTGTTGGTTTGTTGGTTTGTTGGTTTGTTGGCTTGTTGGTTTGTTGGTTTGTTGGCTTGTTGGCATATTGGTTTGTTGGTTTGTTGGTTTGTTGGTTTGTTGATTTGTTGGTTTGTTTGTTTGTTGTTTTGTTGGTTTGTTGGTTTGTTGGTTTGTTGGTTTGTTCGTTTGTTGGTTTTTTGGTTTGTTGGCTTGTTAGTTTGTTGGTTTTTTGGTTTGTTGGTTTGTTGGTTTGTTGCTTTGTTGGTTTTTTGGTTTGTTGGTTTGTTGGTTTGTTGGTTTATTGGTTTGTTGGTTTGTTTGTTTGTTGGCTTATTGGCATGTTGGTTTGTTGGTTTGTTGGTTTGTTGGTTTGTTGGTTTGTTGGTTTGTTGGCTTGTTGGTTTGTTGGTTTGTTGGTTTTTTTGTTTGTTGGTTTGTTGGTTTGTTGGTTTGTTGGTTTGTTTGTTTGTTGGCTTGTTGGCATGTTGGTTTGTTAGTTTGTTGGCTTGTTGGTTTGTTGGTTTGTTGGTTTGTGGGTTTGTTGGTTTGTTGGTTTGTTGGTTTGTTTATTTGTTGGAATCTTGGTTTGTTGGTTTGTTCGTTTGTTGTTTTTTCGGTTTGTTGGCTTCTTGGTTTGTTGGTTTGTTGGTTTGTTGGTTTGTTGGTTTGTTGGTTTGTTCGCTTGTTGGCATATTGGTTTGTTGGTTTATTGGCTTTTTGGTTTGCTGGTTTGTTTGTTTGTTGGTTTGTTGGTTTCTTGGTTTGTTGGTTTGTTTGTTTGTTGGCTTGTTGGCATGTTGGTTTGTTGGTTTGTTGGCTTGTTGGTTTGTTGGTTTGTTGGTTTGTTGGTTTGTTGGTTTGTTGGTTTGTTTGTTTGTTGGTTTGTTGGTTTGTTTGTTTGTTGACTTGTTGGCATGTTGGTTTGTTGGTTTGTTGGCTTGTTGGTTTGTTGGTTTGTTGGTTTGTTGGTTTGTTGGTTTGTTGGTTTGTTGGTTTATTGGTTTGTTGGTTTGTTTGTTTGTTGGCTTGTTGGGATGTTGGTTTATTGGTTTATTGGCTTGTTGGTTTGTTGGTTTGTTGGTTTGTTGGTTTGTTGGTTTGTTGGTTTGTTGGTTTGTTGGTTTGTTTGTTTGTTGAATTGTTGGCATGTTGGTTTGTTGGTTTGTTTGTTTGTTGGCTTGTTGGTTTGTTGGTTTATTGGTTTGTTGGTTTGTTGGTTTGTTGGTTTGTTGGTTTGTTGGTTTGTTGGTTTGTTGGTTTGTTTGTTTGTTGAATTGTTGGCATGTTGGTTTGTTGGTTTGTTTGTTTGTTGGCTTGTTGGTTTGTTGGTTTATTGGTTTGTTGGTTTGTTGGTTTGTTGGTTTGTTGGTTTGTTTGTTTGTTGGTTTGTTGGTTTGTTGGTTTGTTGGTTTGTTGGTTTGTTCGTTTGTTGGTTTTTTTGTTTGTTGGCTTGTTGGCTTGTTGGTTTGTTGGTTTGTTGGCTTGTTGGTTTGTTGGTGTGTTGGTTTGTTGGCTTGTTGGTTTGTTTGTTTGTTGGCTTGTTGGTTTGTTGGTTCGTTGGTTTGTTAGTTTATTGGTTTATTTGTTTGTTGGTTTGTTGGTTTGTTGGTTTGTTGGTTTGTTGGTTTGTTGGTTTGTTGGCTTGTTGGTTTGTTGGTTTGTTGGTTTGTTGGTTTGTTGGTTTGTTTGTTTGTTGGTTTGTTGGTTTGTTTGTTTGTTGACTTGTTGGCATGTTGGTTTGTTGGTTTGTTGGCTTGTTGGTTTGTTGGTGTGTTGGTTTGTTGGTTTGTTGGTTTGTTGGTTTGTTGGTTTATTGGTTTGTTGGTTTGTTTGTTTGTTGGCTAGTTGGGATGTTGGTTTATTGGTTTATTGGCTTGTTGGTTTGTTGGTTTGTTGGTTTGTTGGTTTGTTGGTTTGTTGGTTTGTTGGTTTGTTTGTTTGTTGAATTGTTGGCATGTTGGTTTGTTGGTTTGTTTGTTTGTTGGCTTGTTGGTTTGTTGGTTTATTGGTTTGTTGGTTTGTTGGTTTGTTGGTTTGTTGGTTTGTTTGTTTGTTGGTTTGTTGGTTTGTTGGTTTGTTGGTTTGTTGGTTTGTTCGTTTGTTGGTTTTTTTGTTTGTTGGCTTGTTGGCTTGTTGGTTTGTTGGTTTGTTGGCTTGTTGGTTTGTTGGTGTGTTGGTTTGTTGGCTTGTTGGTTTGTTTGTTTGTTGGCTTGTTGGTTTGTTGGTTCGTTGGTTTGTTAGTTTATTGGTTTATTGGTTTGTTGGTTTGTTGGTTTGTTGGTTTGTTGGTTTGTTGGTTTGTTGGCTTGTTGGTGTGTTGGTTTGTTGGTTTGTTGGTTTGTTGGTTTGTTGGTTTGTTGGTTTGTTGGTTTGTTGGTTTGTTGGTTTGTTGGTTTGTTGGTTTGTTGGTTTGTTTGTTTGTTGGCTTGTTGGGATGTTGGTTTGTTGGTTTATTGGCTTGTTGGTTTGTTGGTTTGTTGGTTTGTTGGTTTGTTGGTTTGTTGGTTTGTTGGTTTGTTGGTTTGTTGGTTTGTTGAATTGTTGGCATGTTGGTTTGTTGGTTTGTTTGTTTGTTGGCTTGTTGGTTTGTTGGTTTGTTGGTTTGTTGGTTTGTTGGTTTGTTGGTTTGTTGGTTTGTTGGTTTGTTGGTTTGTTGGTTTGTTGGTTTGTTGGTTTGTTGGTTTGTTGGTTTGTTCGTTTGTTGGTTTTTTTGTTTGTTGGCTTGTTGGTTTGTTGGTTTGTTGGCTTGTAGGTTTGTTGGTTTGTTGGTTTGTTGGTTTATTGGTTTGTTGGTTTGTTGGCTTGTTGGCATGTTGGTTTGTTGGTTTGTTGGTTTGTTGGTTTGTTGATTTGTTGGTTTGTTTGTTTGTTGGTTTGTTGGTTTGTTGGTTTGTTGGTTTGTTCGTTTGTTGGTTTTTTGGTTTGTTGGCTTGTTAGTTTGTTGGTTTTTTGGTTTGTTGGTTTGTTGGTTTTTTGCTTTGTTGGTTTTTTGGTTTGTTGGTTTGTTGGTTTGTTGGTTTATTGGCTTGTTGGTTTGTTTGTTTGTTGGCTTATTGGCATGTTGGTTTGTTGGTTTGTTGGTTTGTTGGTTTGTTGGTTTGTTGGTTTGTTGGCTTGTTGGTTTGTTGGTTTGTTGGTTTTTTTGTTTGTTGGTTTGTTGGTTTGTTGGTTTGTTTGTTTGTTGGCTTGTTGGCATGTTGGTTTGTTAGTTTGTTGGCTTGTTGGTTTGTTGGTTTGTTGGTTTGTGGGTTTGTTGGTTTGTTGGTTTGTTTATTTGTTGGTTTGTTGGTTTGTTCGTTTGTTGTTTTTTCGGTTTGTTGGCTTCTTGGTTTGTTGGTTTGTTGGTTTGTTGGTTTGTTGGTTTGTTCGCTTGTTGGCATATTGGTTTGTTGGTTTATTGGCTTTTTGGTTTGTTGGTTTGTTGGTTTGTTGGTTTGTTGGTTTCTTGGTTTGTTGGTTTGTTTGTTTGTTGGCTTGTTGGCATGTTGGTTTGTTGGTTTGTTGGCTTGTTGGTTTGTTGGTTTGTTGGTTTGTTGGTTTGTTGGTTTGTTTGTTTGTTGGTTTGTTGGTTTGTTGGTTTGTTCGTTTGTTGGTTTTTTAATTTGTTGACTTGTTGGCTTGTTGGTTTGTTGGTTTGTTGGCTTGTTAGTTTGTTGGTTTGTTGGTTTGTTGGTTTGTTGGTTTGTTGGTTTGTTGGTTTGTTGGTTTGTTGGTTTGTTGGTTTGTTGGTTTGTTGGCTTATTGGCTTGTTGGTTTGTTGGTTTGGTGGTTTATGGTTTGTTGGTTTGTTGGTTTGTTGGTTTATTTGTTTGTTGGTTGGTTGGATTGTTGGTTTGTTGGTTTGTTAACTTGTTGGTTTGTTAGTTTGTTGGCTTGTTGGTTTGTTGGTTTGTTGGTTTGTTGGTTTGTTGGTTTGTTGGTTTGTTGGTTTGTTGGTTTGTTGGTTTGTTGGTTTATTGGTTTGTTGGCTTGTTGGTTTGTTGGCTTGTTGGTTTGTTGGTTTGTTGGTTTTTTGGTTTGTTTGTTTGTTGGATTGTTGGTTTGTTGGTTTGTTGGTTTGTTGGTTTGTTTGTTTGTTGGCTTGTTGGCATATTGGTTTGTTGGCTTGTTGTTTTGTTGGTATGTTTGTTTGTTAGTTTGTTGGTTTGTTTGTTTGTTGGCTTGTTGGTATGTTGGTTTGTTGGTTTGTTGGTTTGTTCGTTTGTTGGTTTTTTGGTTTGTTGGCTTGTTGGTTTGTTGGTTTGTTGGTTTGTTGGTTTGTTGGTTTGATGGTTTGTTGGTTTGTTGGTTTGTTTGTTTGTTGGCTTGTTTGCATGTTGGTTTGTGGGTTTGTTGGTTTGTTGGTTTGTTGGTTTGTTGGTTTGTTGGCTTGTTGGTTTGTTGGTTTCTTGGTTTTTTGGTTTGTTGGTGTGTTCGTTTGTTGGTTTGTTGGTTTGTTGGTTTGTTGGTTTGTTGGCTTGTTGGTTTGTTGGTTTGTTGGTTTGTTGGTTTGTTGGTTTGTTGGTTTGTTGGTTTGTTGGTTTGTTGGTTTGTTGGTTTGTTGGTTTGTTGGTTTGTTTGTTTGTTGGCTTGTTGGGATGTTGGTTTGTTGGTTTATTGGCTTGTTGGTTTGTTGGTCTGTTGGTTTGTTGGTTTGTTGGTTTGTTGGTTTGTTGGTTTGTTGGTTTGTTGGTTTGTTTGTTTGTTGAATTGTTGGCATGTTGGTTTGTTGGTTTGTTTGTTTGTTGGCTTGTTGGTTTGTTGGTTTGTTGGTTTGTTGGTTTGTTGGTTTGTTGGTTTGTTGGTTTGTTTGTTTGTTGGTTTGTTGGTTTGTTGGTTTGTTGGTTTGTTCGTTTGTTGGTTTTTTTGTTTGTTGGCTTGCTGGTTTGTTGGTATGTTGGCTTGTTGGTTTGTTGGTTTGTTGGTTTGTTGGTTTATTGGTTTGTTGGTTTGTTGGCTTGTTGGCATGTTGGTTTGTTGGTTTGTTGGTTTGTTGGTTTGTTGATTTGTTGGTTTGTTTGTTTGTTGGTTTGTTAGTTTGTTGGTTTTTTGGTTTGTTGGTTTGTTGGTTTGTTGCTTTGTTGTTTTTTTGGTTTGTTGGTTTGTTGGTTTGTTGGCTTATTGGTTTGTTGGTTTGTTTGTTTGTTGGCTTATTGGCATGTTGGTTTGTTGGTTTGTTGGTTTGTTGGTTTGTTGGTTTGTTGGTTTGTTGGCTTGTTGGTTTGTTGGTTTGTTGGTTTTTTTGTTTGTTGGTTTGTTGGTTTGTTGTTTTGTTGGTTTGTTTGTTTGTTGGCTTGTTGGCATGTTGGTTTGTTAGTTTGTTGGCTTGTTGGTTTGTTGGTTTGTTGGTTTGTGGGTTTGTTGGTTTGTTGGTTTGTTTATTTGTTGGTTTCTTGGTTTGTTGGTTTGTTCGTTTGTTGGTTTGTTTGTTTGTTGGTTTGTTGGTTTGTTGGTTTGTTGGTTTGTTGGTTTGTTCGTTTGTTGGTTTTTTGGTTTGTTGGCTTGTTAGTTTGTTGGTTTTTTGGTTTGTTGGTTTGTTGGTTTGTTGCTTTGTTGGTTTTTTAATTTGTTGACTTGTTGGCTTGTTGGTTTGTTGGCTTGTTGGTTTGTTGGTTTGTTGGTTTGTTGGTTTGTTGGTTTGTTGGTTTGTTGGTTTGTTGGTTTGTTGGTTTGTTGGTTTGTTGGTTTGTTCGTTTGTTGGTTTGTTGGCTTATTGGCTTGTTGGTTTGTTGGTTTGTTGGTTTATGGTTTGTTGGTTTGTTGGTTTGTTGGTTTATTTGTTTGTTGGTTGGTTGGATTGTTGGTTTGTTGGTTTGTTAACTTGTTGGTTTGTTAGTTTGTTGGCTTGTTGGTTTGTTGGTTTGTTGGTTTGTTGGTTTGTTGGTTTGTTGGTTTGTTGGTTTGTTGGTTTGTTGGTTTGTTAGTTTGTTGGTTTGTTGGTTTGTTGGTTTGTTGGCTTGTTGGTTTGTTGGCTTGTTGGTTTGTTGGTTTGTTGGTTTTTTGGTTTGTTTGTTTGTTGGATTGTTGGTTTGTTGGTTTGTTGGTTTGTTGGTTTGTTTGTTTGTTGGCTTGTTGGCATATTGGTTTGTTGGCTTGTTGTTTTGTTGGTATGTTTGTTTGTTGGTTTGTTGGTTTGTTTGTTTGTTGGCTTGTTGGTATGTTGGTTTGTTGGTTTGTTGGTTTGTTCGTTTGTTGGTTTTTTGGTTTGTTGGCTTGTTGGTTTGTTGGTTTGTTGGTTTGTTGGTTTGTTGGTTTGATGGTTTGTTGGTTTGTTGGTTTGTTTGTTTGTTGGCTTGTTTGCATGTGGGTTTGTGGGTTTGTTGGTTTGTTGGTTTGTTGGTTTGTTGGTTTGTTGGCTTGTTGGTTTGTTGGTTTCTTGGTTTTTTGGTTTGTTGGTGTGTTCGTTTGTTGGTTTGTTGGTTTGTTGGTTTGTTGGTTTGTTTGTTTGTTGCCTTGTTGGCATGTTGGTCTGTTAGTTTGTTGGCTTGTTAATTTGTTGGTTTTTTGCTTTGTTGGTTTGTTGGTTTGTTGGTTTGTTGATTTGTTGGTTTGTTTGTTTGTTGGTTTGTTGGTTTGTAGGTTTGTTGGTTTGTTGGTTTGTTGGTTTGTTCGTTTGTTGGTTTTTTGGTTTGTTGGCTTGTTAGTTTGTTTGTTTGTTGGCTTGTTGGTTTGTTGGTTTCTTGGTTTGTTGGTTTGTTGGTTTGTTGGTTTGTTGGTTTGTTTGTTTGTTGGTTTGATGGTTTGTTGATTTGTTGGTTTGTTCGATTGTTGGTTTTTTTGTTTGTTGGCTTGTTGGTTTGTTGGTTTGTTGGCTTGTTGGTTTGTTGGTTTGTTGGTTTGTTGGTTTATTGGTTTGTTGGTTTGTTATTTGTTGGCATGTTGGTTTGTTGGTTTGTTGGTTTGTTGGTTTGTTGATTTGTTGGTTTGTTTGTTTGTTGGTTTGTTGGTTTGTTGGTTTGTTGGTTTGTTGGTTTGTTCGTTTGTTGGTTTTTTGGTTTGTTGGCTTGTTAGTTTGTTGGTTCGTTGGTTTGTTGGTTTGTTGGTTTGTTGGTTTGTTGGTTTTTTGGTTTGTTGGTTTGTTGGTTTGTTGGTTTATTGGTTTGTTGGTTTGTTTGTTTGTTGGCTTATTGGCATGTTGGTTTGTTGGTTTGTTGGTTTGTTGGCTTGTTGGTTTGTTGGTTTGTTGGTTTGTTGGTTTGTTGGTTTGTTGGTTTGTTGGTTTGTTGGTTTGTTGGTTTGTTTGTTTGTTGGCTTGTTGGCATGTTGGTTTGTTAGTTTGTTGACTTGTTGGTTTGTTGGTTTGTTGGTTTGTGGGTTTGTTGGTTTGTTGGTTTGTTTATTTGTTGGTTTCTTGGTTTGTTGGTTTATTCGTTTGTTGGTTTGTTGGTTTGTTGGTTTCTTGGTTTGTTGGTTTGTTTGTTTGTTGGCTTGTTGGCATGTTGGTTTGTTGGTTTGTTGGCTTGTTGGTTTGTTGGTTTGTTGGTTTGTTCGTTTGTTGGTTTGTTTGTTTGTTGGTTTGTTGGTTTGTTGGTTTGTTCGTTTGTTGGATTTTTAATTTGTTGACTTGTTGGCTTGTTGGTTTGTTGCTTTGTTGGTTTGTTGGTTTGTTGGTTTGTTGGTTTGTTGGTTTGTTGGTTTGTTGGTTTGTTGGTTTGTTGGTTTGTTGGTTTGTTGGTTTGTTGGTTTGTTGGCTTATTGGCTTGTTGGTTTGTTGGTTTGTTGGTTTATGGTTTGTTGGTTTGTTGGTTTGTTGGTTTATTTGTTTGTTGGTTGGTTGGATTGTTGGTTTGTTGGTTTGTTAACTTGTTGGTTTGTTAGTTTGTTGGCTTGTTGGTTTGTTGGTTTGTTGGTTTGTTGGTTTGTTGGTTTGTTGGTTTGTTGGTTTGTTGCTTTGTTGGTTTGTTGGTTTGTTGGCTTGTTGGTTTGTTGGCTTGTTGGTTTGTTGGTTTGTTGGTTTTTTGGTTTGTTTGTTTGTTGGATTGTTGGTTTGTTGGTTTGTTGATTTGTTGGTTTGTTTGTTTGTTGGCTTGTTGGCATATTGGTTTGTTGGTTTGTTGGCTTGTTGGTTTGTTGGTTTGTTGGTTTGTTGGTTTGCTGGTTTGTTGGTTTGTTGGTTTGTTGGTTTGTTGGTTTGTTTGTTTGTTGGTTTGTTGGTTTATTGGTTTGTTCGTTTGTTGGTTTTTTGGTTTGTTGGCTTGTTGTTTTGTTGGTATGTTATTTTGTTGGTTTGTTGGTTTGTTTGTTTGTTGGCTTGTTGGTATGTTGGTTTGTTGGTTTGTTGGTTTGTTCGTTTGTTGGTTTTTTGGTTTGTTGGCTTGTTGGTTTGTTGGTTTGTTGGTTTGTTGGTTTGTTGGTTTGTTGGTTTGATGGTTTGTTGGTTTGTTGATTTGTCTGTTTGTTGGCTTGTTTGCATGTTGGTTTGTGGGTTTGTTGGTTTGTTGGTTTATTGGTTTGTTGGTTTGTTGGCTTGTTGGTTTGTTGGTTTGTTGGTTTTTTGGTTTGTTGGTGTGTTCGTTTGTTGGTTTGTTGGTTTGTTGGTTTGTTTGTTTGTTGCCTTTTTGGCATGTTGGTCTGTTAGTTTGTTGGCTTGTTAATTTGTTGGTTTTTTGGTTTGTTGGTTTGTTGGTTTGTTGGTTTGTTGGTTTGTTGGTTTGTTGGTTTGTTGGTTTGTTGGTTTGTTGGTTTGTTGATTTGTTGGTTTATTGGTTTGTTGGTTTTTTGGTTTGTTGGCTTGTTGGTTTGTTGGTTTGTTGGTTTGTTGGTTTGTTGGTTGGTTGGTTTGTTGGTTTGTTTGTTTGTTGGCTTGTTGGGATGTTGGTTTGTTGGTTTATTGGCTTGTTGGTTTGTTGGTTTGTTGGTTTGTTGGTTTGTTGGTTTGTTGGTTTGTTGGTTTGTTGGTTTGTTTGTTTGTTTGCTTGTTGGCATGTTGGTTTGTTGGTTTGTTTGCTTGTTGGCTTGTTGGTTTGTTGGTTTGTTGGTTTGTTGGTTTGTTGGTTTGTTGGTTTGTTGGTTTGTTGGTTTGTTGGTTTGTTGGTTTGTTTGTTTGTTTGCTTGTTGGCATGTTGGTTTGTTGGTTTGTTTGCTTGTTGGCTTGTTGGTTTGTTGGTTTGTTGGTTTGTTGGTTTGTTGGTTTGTTGGTTTGTTGGATTGTTTGTTTGTTGGTTTGTTGGTTTGTTCGTTTGTTGGTTTTTTTGTTTGTTTGCTTGTTGGCTTGTTAGTTTGTTGGTTTGTTGGCTTGTTGGTTTGTTGGTTTGTTGGTTTGTTGGTTTGTTGGTTTGTTGGTTTGTTGGTTTGTTGGTTTGTTGGTTTGTTGGTTTGTTGGTTTGTTGGTTTGTTGGTTTGTTTGTTTGTTGGTTTGTTGGTTTGTTGGTTTGTTCGTTTGTTGGTTTTTTGGTTTGTTGGCTTGTTGGCTTGATGGTTTGTTTATTTGTGTGCTTGTTGGTTTGTGGGTTTGTTGGTTTGTTGGTTTGTTGGTTTGTTGGTTTGTTGGTTTGTTGGTTTGTTGGTTTGTTTGTTTGTTGGTTTGTTGGCTTGTTGGCTTGTTGGTTTGTTGGTTTGTTGGTTTGTTGGTTTATTTGCTTGTTGGTTTGTTGGTCTGTTAGTTTGTTAGTTTGTTAACTTGTTGGTTTGTTAATTTGTTGGCTTGTTGGTTTGTTGGTTTGTTGGTTTGTTGGTTAGTTGGTTTGTTGGTTTGTTGGTTTGTTGGTTTGTTGGTTTGTTGGTTTGTTGGTTTGTTGGTTTGTTGGTTTGTTGGTTTGTTGGTTTGTTGGTTTGTTGGTTTGTTGGTTTGTTGGTTTGTTGGCTTGTTGGTTTGTTGGTTTGTTGGTTTTTTGGTTTGTTTGTTTGTTGGATTGTTGGTTTGTTGGTTTGTTGGTTTGTTTGTTTGTTGGCTAGTTGGCATGTTGGTTTGTTGGTTTGTTGGCTTGTTGGTTTGTTGGTTTGTTGGTTTGTTGGTTTGTTGGTTTGTTGGTTTGTTTATTTGTTGGTTTGTTGGTTTGTTGGTTTGTTCGTTTGTTGTTTTTTTGGTTTGTTGGCTTCTTGGTTTGTTGGTTTGTTGGTTTGTTTGTTTGTTGGCTTGTTGGCATATTGGTTTGTTGGTTTATTGGCTTGTTGTTTTGTTGGTTTGTTGGTTTGTTGGTTTGTTGGTTTGTTTGTTTGTTGGCTTGTTGGCATGTTGGTTTGTTGGTTTGTTGGCTTGTTGGTTTGTTGGTTTGTTGGTTTGTTGGTTTGTTGGTTTGTTGGTTTGTTGGTTTGTTTGTTTGTTGGTTTGTTGGTTTGTTGGTTTGTTCGTTTGTTGGTTTGTTGGCTTGTTGGTTTGTTGGTTTGTTGGCTTGTTGGTTTGTTGTTTCGTTTGTTTGTTGGTTTGTTGGTTTGTTGGTTTGTTGGTTTGTTGGTTTGTTGGTTTGTTGGTTTGTTGGCCTGTTGGCTTGTTGGTTTGTTGGTTTGTTGGTTTGTTGGTTTGTTGGTTTGTTGGTTTGTTGGTTTGTTGGTTTGTTGGTTTGTTGGTTTATTTGTTTGTTGGTTGGTTGGATTGTTGGTTTGTTGGTTTGTTAACTTGTTGGTTTGTTAGTTTATTGGCTTGTTGGTTTGTTGGTTTGTTGTTTTGTTTTTTTGTTGGTTTGTTGGTTTGTTGGTTTGTTGGTTTGTTGGTTTGTTGGTTTGTTGGTTTGTTGGTTTGTTGGTTTTTTGGTTTGTTTGTTTGTTGGATTGTTGGTTTGTTGGTTTGTTGGTTTGTTGGTTTGTTGGCTTGTTGGCATGTTGGTTTGTTGGTTTGTTGGCTTATTGGTTTGTTGGTGTGTTGGTTTGTTGGTTTGTTGGTTTGTTGGTTTGTTGGTTAGTTGGTTTGTTTGTTTGTTGGTTTGTTGGTTTATTGGTTTGTTCGTTTGTTGGTTTTTTGGTTTGTTGGCTTGTTGGTTTGTTGGTATGTTGGTTTGTTGGTTTGTTGGTTTGTTGGTTTGTTTGTTTGTTTGCTTGTTGGTATGTTGGTTTGTTGGTTTGTTGGCTTGTTGGTTTGTTCGTTTGTTGGTTTTTTGGTTTGTTGGCTTGTTGGTTTGTTGGTTTGTTGGTTTGTTGGTTTGTTGGTTTGTTGGTTTGTTGGTTTGATGGTTTGTTGGTTTGTTGGTTTGTTTGTTTGTTGGCTTGTTTGCATGTTGGTTTGTGGGTTTGTTGGTTTGTTGGTTTGTTGGTTTGTTGGCTTGTTGGTTTGTTTGTTTGTTGGTTTTTTGGTTTTTTGGTTTGTTGGTTTATTGGTTTGTTCGTTTGTTGGTTTGTTGGTTTGTTGGTTTGTTGGTTTGTTGGTTTGTTGGTTTGTTTGTGTGTTGCCTTGTTGGCATGTTGGTCTGTTAGTTTGTTGGCTTTTGGTTTGTTGGTTTGTTGGTTTGTTGGTTTTTGGTTTATTTGTTTGTTAGTTTGTTGGTTTGTTGGCTAGTTGGTTTGTTGTTTGTTTGTTTGTTGGTTTGTTGGTTTGTTGGTCTGTTCGTTTGTTGGTTTGTTGGTTTGTTGATTTGTTGGTTTGTTGGTTTGTTGGTTTGTTGGTTTGTTCGTTTGTTGGTTTGTTGGCTTGTTGGTTTGTTGGTTTGTTGGCTTGTTGATTTGTTGGTTTGTTGGTTTGCTGGTTTATTTGGTTGTTGGTTTGTTGGTTTGTTGGTTTGTTGGTTTTGTTGGTTTGTTGGCTTGTTGGTTTGTTGGTTTGTTGGCTTGTTGGTTTGTTGGTTTTTTGGTTTGTTGGTTTGTTGGTTTGTTGGTTTGTTGGTTTGTTGGCTTGTTGGTTTGTTGGCTTGTTGGTTTGTTGGTTTGTTGGCTTGTTGGTTTCTTGGTTTTTTGGTTTGTTGGTTTGTTGGTTTGTTGGTTTGTTGGATTGTTGGTTGGTTTGTTTGTTGGTTTGCTGGTTTGTTGGTTTGTTTGTTTGTTGGTTTGTTGGTCTGTTGGTTTGTTCGTTTGTTAGTCATTTGGTTTGTTGGCTTGTTGGCTTCTTGGTTTGTTGGTTTGTTGGCTTGTTGGTTTGTTGGTTTGTTGGTTTGTTGGTTTTTTGGTTTGTTGGTTTATTTGTTTGTTGGTTTGTAAGTTTGTTGGTTTGTTGGTTTGTTGGTTTGTTGGTTTGTTGGTCTGTTGGTTTGTTGGTTTGTTGGTTTGTTGGTTTGTTGGTTTGTTGATTTGTTGGTTTGTTGGTTTGTTGGTTTGTTGGTTTGTTGGTTTATTTGTTTGTTGGTTTGTTGGTTTGTTGGTTTGTTGGTTTGTTGGTTACTTGGTTTGTTGGTTTATTCGTTTGTTGGTTGGTTGGTTTGTTTGTTTGTTGTTTTTTCTTTTATTGGTTTGCTCGTTTAATGGTTTTTTGGTTTGTTGGTTTGTTGGTTTTTGGTTTATTTGTTTGTTGGTTTGTTGGCTTGTTGGTTTGTTGGCTTGTTGGCTTGTTGGTTTGTTTGTTTGTTGGCTTGTTGGTTTCTTGGTTTGTTCATTTGTTGGTTTATTTGTTTGTTGGTTTGTTGGTTTGTTGGGTGGTTGGTTTGTCAGTTTGTTGGCTTGTTGGTTTGTTGGTTTGTTGGTTTGTTGGTTTGTTGGTTTGTTGGTTTGATGGTTTGTTTGTTTGTTGGTTTGTTGGTTTGTTGGTTTGTTGGTTTGTTTGTTTGTTGGTTTGTTGGTTTGTTGGTTTGTTCGTTTGTTGGTTTGTTCGTTTGTTGGCTTGTTGGTTTGTTGATTTGTTGGTTTGTTCGTTTGTTTTTTTGTTGGCTTATTGGTTTGTTGGTTTGTTGGCTTGTTGGTTTGTTTGTTTGTTGGTTTGTTCGTTTGTTGGCTTGTTGGTTTGTTTGTTTGTTGGTTTGTTCGTTTGTTGGTTTGTTGGTTTGTTGGCTTGTTGGTTTGTTGTTTTGTTGGTTTGTTGGTTTGTTGGTTTGTTGGTTTGTTGGTTTATTTGTTTGTTGGTTTGTTGGTTTCTTGGTTTGTTGGTTTGTTGGTTTGTTGGTTTGTTGGTTTGTTGGTTTATTTGTGTGTTGGTTTGTTGGTTTGTTCGTTTGTTGGCTTGTTGGTTTGTTGGCTTGTTGGCTTGTTGTTTTGTTGGTTAGTTGGCTTGTTGGTTTGTTGGTTTGTTAGTTTGTTGGTTTGTTGGTTTTTTCTTTTGTTGGCTTGTTGGTTTGTTCATTTAATGGTTTGTTGGTTTGTTGGTTTGATGGTTTTTGGTTTATTTGTTTGTTGGCTTGTTGGTTTGTTCGTTTAATGGTTTGTTGGTTAGTTGGTTTTTGGTTTATTTGTTTGTTGGTTTGTTGGCTTGTTCATTTGTTGGTTTATTTGTTTGTTGGTTTGTCGGTTTGTTGGTTGGTTGTTTTGTTAGTTTGTTGGCTTGTTGGTTTGTTGGTTTGTTGGCTTTTTGGTTTGTTGGTTTGTTGGTTTGTTGGATTGTTGGTTTGTTTGTTTGTTGGTTTGTTGGTTTGTTGGTTTGTTGGTTTGTTTGTTTGTTGGTTTGTTGGTTTGTTGGTTTGTTGGTTTGTTGGTTTGTTGGTTTGTTGGTTTGTTCGTTTGTTGGTTTGTTCGTTTGTTGGCTTGTTGGTTTGTTGATTTGTTGGTTTGTTCGTTTGTTTGTTTGTTGGCTTGTTGGTTTGTTGGTTTGTTGGCTTGTTGGTTTGTTGGTTTGTTGGTTTGTTGGCTTGTTGGTTTGTTGGTTTGTTGGTTTGTTGGTTTGTTGGTTTGTTGGTTTATTTGTTTGTTGGTTTGTTGGTTTGTTGGTTTGTTGGTTTGTTGGTTTGTTCGTTTGTTGGCTTGTTGGTTTGTTGGCTTGTTGGTTTGTTGGCTTGTTCGTTTGTTGGTTTGTTGGTTTGCTGGTTTATTTGTTTGTTGGTTTGTTGGCTTGTTCATTTGTTGGTTTATTTGTTTGTTGGTTTGTCGGTTTGTTGGTTGGTTGTTTTGTTAGTTTGTTGGCTTGTTGGTTTGTAGGTTTGTTGGCTTGTTGGTTTGTTGGTTTGTTGGTTTGTTGGTTTGTTGGTTTGTTGGTTTGTTTGTTTGTTGGTTTGTTGGTTTGTTGGTTTGTTGGTTTGTTTGTTTGTTGGTTTGTTGGTTTGTTGGTTTGTTGGTTTGTTGGTTTGTTGGTTTGTTCGTTTGTTGGTTTGTTCGTTTGTTTGGTTTTTGGTTTATTTGTTTGTTGGTTTGTTGGCTTGTTGGTTTGTTGGCTTGTTGGCTTGTTGGCTTGTTGGCTTGTTGGTTTGTTGTTTGTTTGTTTGTTGGTTTGTTGGTTTGTTCGTTTGTTTGTTTGTTGGTTTGTTGGTTTGTTGGTTTGTTCGTCTGTTGGTTTGTTGGTTTGTTGGTTTGTTGGTTTGTTGGTTTGTTGGTTTGTTGGTTTGTTGGTTTGTTGGTTTGTTGGTTTGTTGGCTTGTTGGTTTGTTGGCTTGTTGATTTGGTGGGTTGTTGGTTTGTTGGTTTATTTGTTTGTTGGTTTCTTGGTTTGTTCGTTTGTTGGTTTGTTGGCTTGGTGGTTTGTTAGTTTGTTGGTTTGTTGGTTTGTTGGTTTGTTGGTTTGTTGGTTTGTTGGTTTGTTGGTTTGTTGGCTTGTTGCTTTGTTGGTTTGTTGGATTGTTGGTTTGTTGGTTTGTTGGTTTGTTGGCTTGTTGGTTTGTTGGTTTGTTGGTTTGTTGGTTTGTTGGTTACTTGGTTTGTTGGTTTGTACGTTTGTTGGTTTGTTAGTTTGTTGGTTTTTTCTTTTGTTGGTTTGTTCGTTTAATGGTTTTTGGGTTGGTTGGTTTGTTGATTGTTTGTTTGTTGGTTTGCTGGTTTGTTGGTTTGTTGGTTTGTTTGTTTGTTGGTTTGTTGGCTTGTTGGTTGGTTGGTTAGTTGGTTTGTTGGTTTCTTTGTTTGTTGGCATGTTGGTTTGTTGGTTTTTTCGTTTGTTGGCTTGTTGGTTTGTTGGCTTGTTGGCTTGTTGGTTTGTAGGCTTGTTGGTTTGCTGGTTTGTTGGTTTGTTGGTTTGTTGGTTACTTGGTGTGTTGGTTTGTTGGTTTGTTGGTTTGTTGGTTTGTTGTTTTTTCTTTTATTGGTTTGTTCGTTTAATGGTTTTTTGGTTTGTTGGTTTGTTGGTTTTTGGTTTATTTGTTTGTTGGTTTGTTGGCTTGTTGGTTTGTTGGCTTGTTGGCTTGTTGGTTTGTTTGTTTGTTGGTTTGTTGGTTTGTTGGTTTGTTCATTTGTTGGTTTATTTGTTTGTTGGTTTGTTGGTTTGTTGGTTAGTTGGTTTGTCAGTTTGTTGGCTTGTTGGTTTGTTGGTTTGTTGGTTTGTTGGTTTGTTGGTTTGTTGGTTTGATGGTTTGTTTGTTTGTTGGTTTGTTGGTTTGTTGGTTTGTTGGTTTGTTGGTTTGTTTGTTTGTTGGTTTGTTGGTTTGTTGTTTTGTTCGTTTGTTGGTTTGTTCGTTTGTTGGCTTGTTGGTTTGTTGATTTGTTGGTTTGTTCGTTTGTTTGTTTGTTGGCTTATTGGTTTGTTGGTTTGTTGGCTTGTTGGTTTGTTGGTTTGTTTGTTTGTTGGTTTGTTCGTTTGTTGGCTTGTTAGTTTGTTGGTTTGTTGGTTTGTTCGTTTGTTGGTTTGTTGGTTTGTTGGCTTGGAGGTTTGTTGGTTTGTCGGTTGGTTGGTTTGTTGGTTTGTTGGTTTGTTGGTTTATTTGTTTGCTGGTTTGTTGGTTTCTTGGTTTGCTGGTTTGTTGGTTTGTTGGTTTGTTGGTTTGTTGGTTTGTTGGTTTATTTGTTTGTTGGTTTGTTGGTTTTTTCTTTTGTTGGCTTGTTGGTTTGTTCATTTAATGGTTTGTTGGTTTGTTGGTTTGATGGTTTTTGGTTTATTTGTTTGTTGGCTTGTTGGTTTGTTCGTTTAATGGTTTGTTGGTTTGTTGGTTTTTGGTTTATTTGTTTGTTGGTTTGTTGGCTTGTTCATTTGTTGGTTTATTTGTTTGTTGGTTTGTCGGTTTGTTGGTTGATTGTTTTGTTAGTTTGTTGGCTTGCTGGTTTGTTGGTTTGTTGGCTTGTTGGTTTGTTGGTTTGTTGGTTTGTTGGTTTGTTGGTTTGTTTGTTTGTTGGTTTGTTGGTTTTTTGGTTTGTTGGTTTGTTTGTTTGTTGGTTTGTTGGTTTGTTGGTTTGTTGGTTTGTTGGTTTGTTCGTTTGTTGGTTTGTTCGTTTGTTGGCTTGTTGGTTTGTTGGTTTGTTGGTTTGTTCGTTTGTTTGTTTGTTGGCTTGTTGGTTTGTTGGTTTGTTGGCTTGTCGGTTTGTTGGTTGGTTGGTTTGTTGGCTTGTTGGTTTGTTGGTTTGTTGGTTTGTTGGGTTGTTGGTTTGTTGGTTTATTTGTTTATTGGTTTGTTGGTTTGTTGGTTTGTTGGTTTGTTGGTTTGTTCGTTTGTTGGCTTGTTGGTTTGTTGGCTTGGTGGTTTGTTGGTTTGTTGGTTTGTTGGTTTGCTGGTTTATTTGTTTGTTGGTTTGTTCGTTTCTTGGCTTGTTGGTTTGTTGGCTTGGTGGTTTGTTGGTTTGTTGGTTTGTTGGTTTGCTGGTTTATTTGTTTGTTGGTTTGTTGGCTTGTTTATTTGTTGGTTTATTTGTTTGTTGGTTTGTCGGTTTGTTGGTTGGTTGTTTTGTAAGTTTGTTGGCTTGTTGGTTTGTTGGTTTGTTGGCTTGTTGGTATGTTGGTTTGTTGGTTTGTTGGTTTGTTGGTTTGTTTGTTTGTTGGTTTGTTGGTTTGTTGGTTTGTTGGTTTGTTGGCTTGTTTGTTTGTTGGTTTGTTGGTTTGTTGGTTTGTTGGTTTGTTGGTTTGTTCGTGTGTTGGTTTGTTCGTTTGTTGGCTTGTTGGTTTGTTGATTTGTTGGTTTGTTCGTTTGTTTGTTTGTTGGCTTGTTGGCTTGTTGGTTTGTTGGCTTGTTGGTTTCTTGGTTTGTTGGTTTGTTGGCTTGTTGGTTTGTTGGTTTGTTGGTTTGTTGGTTTGTTGGTTTGTTGGTTTTTGGTTTATTTGTTTGTTGGTTTGTTGGCTTGTTGGTTTGTTGGCTTGTTGGCTTGTTGGTTTGTTGTTTGTTTGTTTGTTGGTTTGTTGGTTTGTTGGTTTGTTCGTTTCTTGGTTTGCTGGTTTGTTGGTTTGTTGGTTTGTTCGTTTGTTGGTTTGTTGGTTTGTTGGTTTGTTGGTTTGTTGGTTTGTTGGTTTGCTGGTTTGCTGGTTTGTTGGCTTGTTGGTTTGTTGTTTTGTTGGCTTGTTGGTTTGTTGGTTTGTTGGCTTGTTGGTTTGTTGGTTTGTTGGCTTGTTGGTTTGTTGGTTTGTTGGTTTGTTGGTTTGTTGGTTTGTTGGTTTGTTGGTTTGTTGGCTTGTTTGTTTGTTGGCTTGCTGGCTTGTTGCTTTGTTGGTTTGTTGGCTTGTTGGTTTGTTGGTTTTTCGGTTTGTTCGTTTGTGGTTTGTTTGTTTGTTGGTTTGCTGGTTTGTTGGTTTGTTGGTTTGTTGGTTTGATGGTTTATTTGTTTGTTGGCATGTTGGTTTGTTGGTTTTTTCGTTTGTTGGCTTGTTGGTTTGTTGGCTTGTTGGCTTGTTGGTTTGTTGGCTTGTTAGTTTGTTGGTTTGTTGGTTTGTTGGTTTGTTGGTTTGTTGGTTTGCTGGTTTATTTGTTTGTTGGTTTGTTGGCTTGTTTATTTGTTGGTTTATTTGTTTGTTGGTTTGTCGGTTTGTTGGTTGGTTGTTTTGTTAGTTTGTTGGCTTGTTGGTTTGTTAGTTTGTTGGCTTGTTGGTTTGTTGGTTTGTTGGTTTGTTGGTTTGTTGGTTTGATTGTTTGTTGGTTTGTTGGTTTGTTGGTTTGTTGGTTTGTTGGTTTGTTTGTTTGTTGGTTTGTTGGTTTGTTGGTATGTTGGTTTGTTGGTTTGTTCATTTGTTGGCTTGTTGGTTTGTTGATTTGTTGGTTTGTTTGTTTGTTTGTTTGTTGGCTTGTTGGTTTGTTGGTTTGTTGGCTTGTTGGTTTGTAGATTTGTTGGTTTGTTGGCTTGTTGATTTGTTGGTTTGTTGGTTTATTTGTTTGTTGGTTTGTTGGCTTGTTGGTTTGTTGGCTTGTTGGCTTGTTGGTTTGTTGTTTGTTTGTTTGTTGGTTTGTTGGTTTGTTCGTTTGTTGGTTTGTTGGTTTGTTGGTTTGTTGGTTTGTTCGTTTGTTGGTTTGTTGGTTTGTTGGTTTGTTGGTTTGTTGGTTTGTTGGTTTGTTGGTTTGTTGGCTTGTTGGTTTGTTGGTTTGTTGGCTTGTTGATTTGGTGGGTTGTTGGTTTATTTGTTTGTTGGTTTCTTGGTTTGTTCGTTTGTTGGTTTGTTGGCTTGTTGGTTCGTTAGTTTGTTGGTTTGTTGGTTTGTTGGTTTGTTGGTTTGTTGGTTTATTTGTTTGTTGGGGTATTGGTTTGTTGGTTTGTTCGTTTGTTGGCTTGTTGGTTTGTTGGCTTGTTGGTTACTTGGTTTGTTGTTTGTTTGTTTGTTGGTTTTTTTCTTTTGTTGGCTTGTTAGTTTGTTCGTTTAATGGTTTGTTGGTTTGTTGGTTTGTTGGTTTTTGGTTTATTTGTTTGTTGGTTTGTTGGTTTGTTGGTTCTTTGGCTTGTTGGCTTGTTGGTTTGTTGGTTTGTTTGTTTGTTGGTTTGTTGGTTTTTTGGTTTGTTCGTTTGTTGGTTTATTTGTTTGTTGGGTTGTTGGTTTGTTGGTTTGTTGGTTTGTTAGTTTTTAGTTTGTTGGCTTGTTGGTTGGTTGGTTTGTTGGCTTGTTGGTTTATTGGTTTGTTGGTTTGTTGGTTTGTTGGTTTGTTGGTTTGTTGGTTTGTTTATTTGTTGGTTTGTTGGTTTGTTGGTTTGTTTGTTTGTTGGTTTGTTGGTTTGTTGGTTTGTTGGTTTGTTCGTTTGTTGGTTTGTTCGTTTGTTGGCTTGTTGGTTTGTTGGTTTGTTGGTTTGTTTACTTGTTTGTTTGTTGGCTTGTTGGTTTTTTTCTTTTGTTGGCTTGTCGGTTTGCTCGTTTAATGGTTTGTTGGTTTGTTGGTTTGTTGGTTTTTGGTTTATTTGGTTGTTGGCTTGTTGGTTTGTTCGTTTAATGGTTTGTTGGTTTGTTGGTTTTTGGTTTATTTGTTTGTTGGGTTGTTGGCTTGTTGGTTTGTTGGCTTGTTGGCTTGTTGGTTTGTTGGTTTGTTGGTTTGTTTGTTTGTTGGTTTGTTGGTTTGTTGGTTTGTTGGTTTGTTCGTTTGTTGGTTTATTTGTTTGTTGGTTTGTTGGTTTGTTGGTTTGTTAGTTTGTTGGCTTGTTGGTTTGTTGGTTTGTTGGCTTGTTGGTTTGTTGGTTTGTTGGTTTGTTGGTTTGTTGGTTTGTTGGTTTGTTGGTTTGTTGATTTTTTGGCTTGTTGGTTTGTTGGTTTGTTGGTTTGTTGGTTTGTGGGTTTGTTGGTTTGTTTGTTTATTTGTTTGTTGGTTTGTTGGTTTGTTGGTTTGTTGGTTTATTTGTTTGTTGTGGTGTTGGTTTGTTGGTTTGTTCGTTTGTTGGCTTGTTGGTTTGTTGGTTTGTTGGTTTGTTTGTTTGTTTGTTTGTTTGTTGGCTTGTTGGTTTGTTGGTTTGTTGGCTTGTTGGTTTGTTGGTTTGTTTGTTTGTTGGTTTGTTCATTTGTTGGCTTGTTGGTTTGTTGGTTTGTTGGTTTGTTCGTTTGTTGGTTTGTAGGGTTGTTGGCTAGTTGGTTTGTTGGTTTGTTGGTTTGTTGGTTTGTTGGTTTGTGGGTTTGTTGGTTTATTTGTTTGTTGGTTTGTTGGTTTGTTGGTTTGTTGGTTTGTTGGTTTGTTAGTTTGTTGGTTTATTTGTTCGTTGGTTTGTTGGTTTGTTAGTTTGTTGGTTTGTTCGTTTGTTGGCTTGACGGTTTGTTGGCTTGTTGGCTTGTTGGTTTGTTGGTTTGTTGGCTTGTTGGTTTGTTGGTTTGTTGGTTTGTTGGTTACTTGGTTTGCTGATTTGTTCTTTTGTAGGTTTGTTGGTTTGTTGGTTTGTTGGTTTGTTGGTTTGTTGGTTCGTTGGTTTGTTGGTTTGTTGGTTTGTTAGTTTGTTCGTTTCTTGGTTTTTTGGTTTGTTGGCTTGTTGGCTTGTTGGTTTGTTGGTTTGTTGACTTGTTGGCTTGTTGGTTTGTTGGTTTGTTGGCTTGTTGGTTTGTTGGTTTGTTGGTTTGTTGGTTACTTGGTTTGCTGATTTGTTCTTTTGTAGGTTTGTTGGTTTGTTGGTTTGTTGGTTTGTTGGTTTGTTGGTTCGTTAGTTTGTTGGTTTGTTGGTTTGTTGGTTTGTTGGTTTGTTGGTTTATTTGTTTGTTGGGGTGTTGGTTTGTTGGTTTGTTCGTTTGTTGGCTTGTTGGTTTGTTGGCTTGTTGGTTACTTGGTTTGTTGGTTTGTTCTTTTGTTGGTTTGTTGGTTTGTTGGTTTTTTTCTTTTGTTGGCTTGTTAGTTTGTTCGTTTAATGGTTTGTTGGTTTGTTGGTTTGTTGGTTTTTGGTTTATTTGTTTGTTGGTTTGTTGGTTTGTTGGTTCTTTGGCTTGTTGGCTTGTTGGTTTGTTGGTTTGTTTGTTTGTTGGTTTGTTGGTTTTTTGGTTTGTTCGTTTGTTGGTTTATTTGTTTGTTGGGTTGTTGGTTTGTTAGCTTGTTGGTTTGTTAGTTTTTAGTTTGTTGGCTTGTTGGTTGGTTGGTTTGTTGGCTTGTTGGTTTATTGGTTTGTTGGTTTGTTGGTTTGTTGGTTTGTTGGTTTGTTGGTTTGTTTATTTGTTGGTTTGTTGGTTTGTTGGTTTGTTTGTTTGTTGGTTTGTTGGTTTGTTGGTTTGTTGGTTTGTTCGTTTGTTGGTTTGTTCGTTTGTTGGCTTGTTGGTTTGTTGGTTTGTTGGTTTGTTTGTTTGTTTGTTTGTTGGCTTGTTGGTTTGTTGGTTTGTTGGCTTGTTGGTTTGTTGGTTTGTTTGCTTGTTGGTTTGTTCGTTTGTTGGCTTGTTGGTTTGTTGGTTTGCTGGTTTGTTCGTTTGTTGGTTTGTAGGGTTGTTAAATAGTTGGTTTGTTGGTTTGTTGGTTTGTTGGTTTGTTGGTTTATTTGTTTGTTGGTTTGTTGGTTTGTTGGTTTGTTGGTTTGTTGGTGTTTTGGTTTGTTAGTTTGCTGGTTTATTTGTTCGTTGGTTTGTTGGTTTGTTGGTGCGTTCGTTTGTTGGCTTGTCGGTTTGTTGGCTTGTTGGCTTGTTGGTTTGTTGGCTTGTTGGTTTGTTGGTTTGTTGGTTTGTTGGTTACTTGGTTTGTTGGTTTGTTCTTTTGTAGGTTTGTTGGTTTTTGGTTTGTTGGTTTGTTGGTTTGTTGGTTCGTTGGTTTATTGGTTTTTGTCTTTTGTTGGATTGTTGGTTTGTTCGTTTGTTGGTTTGTTGGTTTGTTGGTTTGTTGATTTGTTGGTTTTTGGTTTATTTGTTTGTTGGTTTGTTGGCTTGTTGGTTTGTTGGCTTGTTGGCTTGTTGGTTTGTTGGTTTGTTGGTTTGTTGGTTTGTTGGTTTGTTGGTTTGTTGGTTTGTTGGTTTGTTGGTTTGTTGGTTTGTTGGTTTGTTGGTTTGTTGGTTTGTTGGTTTGTTGGTTTGTTGGTTTGTTGGTTTGTTGGTTTGTTGGTTTGTTGGTTTGTTGGTTTGTTGGTTTGTTGGTTTGTTGGTGTGTTGGTTTGTTGGTTTGTTGGTTTGTTGGTTTGTTGGTTGTTGGTTAGTTGGTTTGTTGGTTTGTTGGTTTGTTGGTTTGTTGGTTTGTTGGTTTGTTGGTTTGTTGGTTTGTTGGTTTGTTGGTTTGTTGGTTTGTTTGTGTGTTGGTTTGTTGGTTTGTTGGTTTGTTGGTTTGTTGGTTTGTTGGTTTGTTGGTTTGTTGGTTTGTTGGTTTGTTGGTTTGTTGGTTTGTTGATTTGTTGGCTTGTTGGTTTGTTGGTTTGTTGGCTTGTTGGCTTGCTAGTTTGTTGGTTTGTTGGCTTGTTGGTTTGTTGGTTTTTTGGTTTGTTGGTTTGTTGGTTTGTTGGTTTGTTGGTTTGTTGGTTTGTTGGTTTGTTGGTTTGTTTGTTTGTTGGTTTGTTGGTTTGTTGGTTTGTTGGTTTGTTTGTTTGTTAGTTTGTTAGTTTGTTGGTTTGTTGGTTTGTTCGTTTGTTGGTTTTTTGCTTTGTTGGCTTGTTGGTTTGTTGGTTTGTTGGCTTGTTGGTTTGTAGGTTTGTTGGTTTGTTGGTTTGTTGGTTTATTTGTTTGTTGGTTTGTTGGTTTCTTGGTTTGTTGGTTTGTTGGTTTGTTGGTTTATTTGTTTGTTGGGGTGTTGGTTTGTTGGTTTGTTCGTTTGTTGGCTTGTTGGTTTGTTGGCTTGTTGGCTTGTTGGTTTGTTGGTTTGTTGGCTTGTTGGTTTGTTGGTTTGTTGGTTTGTTGGTTTGTTGGTTACTTGGTTTGTTGGTTTGTTCGTTCGTTGGTTTGTTGGTTTGTTGGTTTGTTGGTTTTTACTTTTGTTGGCTAGTTGGTTTGTTCGTTTAATGGTTTGTTGGTTTTTGGTTTATTTGTTTGTTGGTTTGTTGGCTTGTTGGTTTGTTGGCTTGTTGGCTTGTTGGTTTGTTGTTTGTTTGTAAGTTGGTTTGTTAGTTTGTTGGTTGATTCGTTTGTTGGTTTATTTGTTTGTTGGTTTGTTGGTTTGTTAGTTTGTTGCCTTGTTGGTTTGTTGGTTTGTTTTCTTCTTGATTTGTTGGTTTGTTGGTTTGTTGGTTTCTTGTTTTGTTGGTTTGTTTGTTTGTTGGCTTGTTGGTTTGTTGGTTTGTTTGTTTGTTGGTTTGTTGGTTTGTTGGTTTGTTGGTTTGTTGGTTTGTTGGTTTGTTGGTTTGTTGGTTTGTTGGTTTGTTTTTTTGTTGGTTTGTTGGCTTGTTGGTTTGTTGGTTTGTTGGTTTGTTGGCTTGTTGACTTGTTGGTTTGTTGGTTTGTTGGTTTGTTGGTTTGTTGGTTTGTTGGTTTGTTGGTTTGTTGGTTTGTTTGTTTGTTGGTTTGTTTACTTGTTTGTTTGTTGGTTTGTTTGTTTGTTGGTTTGTTGGTTTGTTGGTTTGTTGGTTTATTTGTTTGTTGGTTTGTTGGTTTGTTGGTTTGTTGGTTTGTTGGTTTGTTGGTTTGTTGGTTTGTTGGTTTATTTGTTTGTTGGGGTGTTGGTTTGTTGGTTTGTTCGTTTGTTGGCTTGTTGAATTGTTGGCTTGTTGGCTTGTTGGTTTGTTGGTTTGTTGGCTTATTGGTTTGTTGGTTTGTTGGTTTGTTGGTTTGTTGGTTACTTGGTTTGTTGGTTTGTTCGTTTTTTAGTTTGTTATATTGTTGGTTTTTTCTTTTGTTGGCTTGTTGGTTTCCTCGTTTAATGGTTTGTTGGTTTGTTGGTTTATTTGTTTGTTGGCTTGTTGGTTTGTTCGTTTAACGGTTTGTTGGTTTGTTGGTTTTTGGTTTATTTGTTTGTTGGTTTGTTGGCTTGTTGGTTTGTTGGCTTGTTGGCTTGTTGGTTTGTTGGTTTGTTGGTTTGTTTGTTTGTTGGTTTGTTGGTTTGTTGGTTTGTTGGTTTGTTCGTTTGTTGGTTTATTTGTTTGTTGGTTTGTTGGTTTGTTGGTTTGTTAGTTTGTTGGCTTGTTGGTTTGTTGGTTTGTTGGCTTGTTGGTTTGTTGGTTTGTTGGTTTGTTGGTTTGTTGGTTTGTTGGTTTGTTGGTTTTTTGGCTTGTTGGTTTGTTGGTTTGTTGGTTTGTTGGTTTGTTGGTTTGTGGGTTTGTTGGTTTGTTTGTTTATTTGTTTGTTGGTTTGTTGGTTTGTTGGTTTGTTGGTTTGTTGGTTTATTTGTCTGTTGTGGTGTTGGTTTGTTGGTTTGTTCGTTTGTTGGCTTGTTGGTTTGTTGGTTTGTTGGTTTGTTTGTTTGTTTGTTGGCTTGTTGGTTTGTTGGTTTGTTGGCTTGTTGGTTTGTTGGTTTGTTTGTTTGTTGGTTTGTTCGTTTGTTGGCTTGTTGGTTTGTTGGTTTGTTGGTTTGTTCGTTTGTTGGTTTGTAGGGTTGTTGGCTAGTTGGTTAGTTGGTTTGTTGGTTTGTTGGTTTGTTGGTTTGTGGGTTTGTTGGTTTATTTGTTTATTTGTTTGTTGGTTTGTTGGTTTGTTGGTTTGTTGGTTTGTTGGTTTGTTAGTTTGTTGGTTTATTTGTTCGTTGGTTTGTTGGTTTGTTAGTTTGTTGGTTTGTTCGTTTGTTGGCTTGACGGTTTGTTGGCTTGTTGGCTTGTTGGTTTGTTGGTTTGTTGGCTTGTTGGTTTGTTGGTTTGTTGGTTTGTTGGTTACTTGGTTTGCTGATTTGTTCTTTTGTAGGTTTGTTGGTTTGTTGGTTTGTTGGTTTGTTGGTTTGTTGGTTCGTTAGTTTGTTGGTTTGTTGGTTTGTTAGTTTATTCGTTTGTTGGTTTTTTGGTTTGTTGGCTTGTTGGCTTGTTGGTTTGTTGGTTTGTTGACGTTTTGGCTTGTTGGTTTGTTGGTTTGTTGGCTTGTTGGTTTGTTGGTTTGTTGGTTTGTTGGTTACTTGGTTTGCTGATTTGTTCTTTTGTAGGTTTGTTGGTTTGTTGGTTTGTTGGTTTGTTGGTTTGTTGGTTCGTTAGTTTGTTGGTTTGTTGGTTTGTTGGTTTGTTGGTTTGTTGGTTTATTTGTTTGTTGGGGTATTGGTTTGTTGGTTTGTTCGTTTGTTGGCTTGTTGGTTTGTTGGCTTGTTGGTTACTTGGTTTGTTGGTTTGTTCTTTTGTTGGTTTGTTGGTTTGTTTGTTTGTTGGTTTTTTTCTTTTGTTGGCTTGTTAGTTTGTTCGTTTAATGGTTTGTTGGTTTGTTGGTTTGTTGGTTTTTGGTTTATTTGTTTGTTGGTTTGTTGGTTTGTTGGTTCTTTGGCTTGTTGGCTTGTTGGTTTGTTGGTTTGTTTGTTTGTTGGTTTGTTGGTTTTTTGGTTTGTTCGTTTGTTGGTTTATTTGTTTGTTGGGTTGTTGGTTTGTTGGTTTGTTGGTTTGTTAGTTTTTAGTTTGTTGGCTTGTTGGTTGGTTGGTTTGTTGGCTTGTTGGTTTATTGGTTTGTTGGTTTGTTGGTTTGTTGGTTTGTTGGTTTGTTGGTTTGTTTATTTGTTGGTTTGTTGGTTTGTTGGTTTGTTTGTTTGTTGGTTTGTTGGTTTGTTGGTTTGTTGGTTTGTTCGTTTGTTGGTTTGTTCGTTTGTTGGCTTGTTGGTTTGTTGGTTTGTTGGTTTGTTTACTTGTTTGTTTGTTGGCTTGTTGGTTTGTTGGTTTGTTGGCTTGTTGGTTTGTTGGTTTGTTTGCTTGTTGGTTTGTTCGTTTGTTGGCTTGTTGGTTTGTTGGTTTGTTGGTTTGTTTGTTTGTTGGTTTGTTGGTGTGTTGGTTTGTTAGTTTGTTGGTTTATTTGTTCGTTGGTTTGTTGGTTTGTTGGTTTGTTGGTTTGTTGGTTTGTTGGTTTGTGGGTTTGTTGGTTTGTTTGTTTATTTGTTTGTTGGTTTGTTGGTTTGTTGGTTTGTTGGTTTGTTGGTTTATTTGTTTGTTGTGGTGTTGGTTTGTTGGTTTGTTCGTTTGTTGGCTTGTTGGTTTGTTGGTTTGTTTGTTTGTTTGTTGGCTTGTTGGTTTGTTGGTTTGTTGGCTTGTTGGTTTGTTGGTTTGTTTGTTTGTTGGTTTGTTCGTTTGTTGGCTTGTTGGTTTGTTGGTTTGTTGGTTTGTTCGTTTGTTGGTTTGTAGGGTTGTACGCTAGTTGGTTAGTTGGTTTGTTGGTTTGTTGGTTTGTTGGTTTGTGGGTTTGTTGGTTTATTTGTTTGTTGGTTTGTTGGTTTGTTGGTTTGTTGGTTTGTTGGTTTGTTAGTTTGTTGGTTTATTTGTTCGTTGGTTTGTTGGTTTGTTAGTTTGTTGGTTTGTTCGTTTGTTGGCTTGACGGTTTGTTGGCTTGTTGGCTTGTTGGTTTGTTGGTTTGTTGGCTTTTTGGTTTGTTGGTTTGTTGGTTTGTTGGTTACTTGGTTTGCTGATTTGTTCTTTTGTAGGTTTGTTGGTTTGTTGGTTTGTTGGTTTGTTGGTTTGTTGGTTCGTTAGTTTGTTGGTTTGTTGGTTTGTTAGGTTGTTCGTTTGTTGGTTTTTTGGTTTGTTGGTTTGTTGGCTTGTTGGTTTGTTGGTTTGTTGGTTTGTTGGTTACTTGGTTTGCTGATTTGTTCTTTTGTAGGTTTGTTGGTTTGTTGGTTTGTTGGTTTGTTGGTTTGTTGGTTCGTTAGTTTGTTGGTTTGTTGGTTTGTTGGTTTGTTGGTTTGTTGGTTTATTTGTTTGCTGGGGTGTTGGTTTGTTGGTTTGTTCGTTTGTTGGCTTGTTGGTTTGTTGGCTTGTTGGTTACTTGGTTTGTTGGTTTGTTCTTTTGTTGGTTTGTTGGTTTGTTGGATTGTTGGTTTTTTTCTTTTGTTGGCTTGTTAGTTTGTTCGTTTAATGGTTTGTTGGTTTGTTGGTTTGTTGGTTTTTGGTTTATTTGTTTGTTGGTTTGTTGGTTTGTTGGTTCTTTGGCTTGTTGGCTTGTTGGTTTGTTGGTTTGTTTGTTTGTTGGTTTGTTGGTTTTTTGGTTTGTTCGTTTGTTGGTTTATTTGTTTGTTGGGTTGTTGGTTTGTTGGTTTGTTGGTTTGTTAGTTTTTAGTTTGTTGGCTTGTTGGTTGGTTGGTTTGTTGGCTTGTTGGTTTATTGGTTTGTTGGTTTGTTGGTTTGTTGGTTTGTTGGTTTGTTGGTTTGTTTATTTGTTGGTTTGTTGGTTTGTTGGTTTGTTTGTTTGTTGGTTTGTTGGTTTGTTGGTTTGTTGGTTTGTTCGTTTGTTGGTTTGTTTGTTTGTTGGCTTGTTGGTTTGTTGGTTTGTTGGCTTGTTGGTTTGTTGGTTTGTTTGCTTGTTGGTTTGTTCGTTTGTTGGCTTGTTGGTTTGTTCGTTTGTTGGTTTGTTTGTTTGTTGGTTTGTTGGTGTGTTGGTTTGTTGGTTTGTTCGTTTGTTGGTTTGTTGGTTTGTTGGTTTGTTGGTTTGTTGGTTTGTTGGTTTATTTGTTTGTTGTGGTGTTGGTTTGTTGGTTTGTTCATTTGTTGGCTTGTTGGTTTGTTGGTTTGTTGGTTTGTTTGTTTGTTTGTTGGCTTGTTGGTTTGTTGGTTTGTTGGCTTGTTGGTTTGTTGGTTTGTTTGTTTGTTGGTTTGTTCGTTTGTTGGCTTGTTGGTTTGTTGGTTTGTTCGTTTGTTGGTTTGTAGGGTTGTTGGCTAGTTGGTTTGTTGGTTTGTTGGTTTGTTGGTTTGTTGGTTTGTGGGTTTGTTGGTTTATTTGTTTGTTGGTTTGTTGGTTTGTTGGTTTGTTGGTTTGTTGGTTTGTTAGTTTGTTGGTTTATTTGTTCGTTGGTTTGTTGGTTTGTTAGTTTGTTGGTTTGTTCGTTTGTTGGCTTGACGGTTTGTTGGCTTGTTGACTTGTTGGTTTGTTGGTTTGTTGGCTTGTTGGTTTGTTGGTTTGTTGGTTTGTTTATTTGTTGGTTTGTTGGTTTGTTGGTTTGTTTGTTTGTTGGTTTGTTGGTTTGTTGGTTTGTTGGTTTGTTCGTTTGTTGGTTTGTTCGTTTGTTGGCTTGTTGGTTTGTTGGTTTGTTGGTTTGTTTACTTGTTTGTTTGTTGGCTTGTTGGTTTGTTGGTTTGTTGGCTTGTTGGTTTATTGGTTTGTTGGTTTGTTGGTTTGTTGGTTTGTTGGTTTGTTGGTTTGTTCGTTTGTTGGCTTGTTGGTTTGTTGGTTTGTTCGTTTGTTGGTTTGTAGGGTTGTTGGCTAGTTGGTTTGTTGGTTTGTTGGTTTGTTGGTTTGTTGGTTTGTGGGTTTGTTGGTTTATTTGTTTGTTGGTTTGTTGGTTTGTTGGTTTGTTGGTTTGTTGGTTTGTTAGTTTGTTGGTTTATTTGTTCGTTGGTTTGTTGGTTTGTTAGTTTGTTGGTTTGTTCGTTTGTTGGCTTGACGGTTTGTTGGCTTGTTGACTTGTTGGTTTGTTGGTTTGTTGGCTTGTTGGTTTGTTGGTTTGTTGGTTTGTTGGTTACTTGGTTTGCTGATTTGTTCTTTTGTAGGTTTGTTGGTTTGTTGGTTTGTTGGTTTGTTGGTTTGGTGGTTCGTTAGTTTGTTGGTTTGTTGGTTTGTTAGTTTGTTCGTTTGTTGGTTTTTTGGTTTGTTGGCTTGTTGGCTTGTTGGTTTGTTGGTTTGTTGACGTTTTGGCTTGTTGGTTTGTTGGCTTGTTGGTTTGTTGGTTTGTTGGTTTGTTGGTTACTTGGTTTGCTGATTTGGTCTTTTGTAGGTTTGTTGGTTTGTTGGTTTGTTGGTTTGTTGGTTTGTTGGTTCGTTAGTTTGTTGGTTTGTTGGTTTGTTGGTTTGTTGGTTTGTTGGTTTATTTGTTTGTTGGGGTGTAGGTTTGTTGGTTTGTTCGTTTGTTGGCTTGTTGGTTTGTTGGCTTGTTGGTTACTTGGTTTGTTGGTTTGTTCTTTTGTTGGTTTGTTGGTTTGTTGGTTTGTTGGTTTTTTTCTTTTGTTGGCTTGTTAGTTTGTTCGTTTAATGGTTTGTTGGTTTGTTGGTTTGTTGGTTTTTGGTTTATTTGTTTGTTGGTTTGTTGGTTTGTTGGTTCTTTGGCTTGTTGGTTTGTTGGTTTGTTTGTTTGTTGGTTTGTTGGTTTTTTGGTTTGTTCGTTTGTTGGTTTATTTGTTTGTTGGGTTGTTGGTTTATTGGTTTGTTGGTTTGTTAGTTTTTAGTTTGTTGGCTTGTTGGTTGGTTGGTTTGTTGGCTTGTTGGTTTATTGGTTTGTTGGTTTGTTGGTTTGTTGGTTTGTTGGTTTGTTGGTTTGTTTATTTGTTAGTTTGTTGGTTTGTTGGTTTGTTTGTTTGTTGGTTTGTTGGTTTGTTGGTTTGTTGGTTTGTTCGTTTGTTGGTTTGTTCGTTTGTTGGCTTGTTGGTTTGTTGGTTTGTTGGTTTGTTTATTTGTTTGTTTGTTGGCTTGTTGGTTTGTTGGTTTGTTGGCTTGTTGGTTTGTTGGTTTGTGTGCTTGTTGGTTTGTTCGTTTGTTGGCTTGTTGGTTTGTTGGTTTGCTGGTTTGTTCGTTTGTTGGTTTGTAGGGTTGTTGGCTAGTTGGTTTGTTGGTTTGTTGGTTTGTTGGTTTGTTGGTTTGTTGGTTTATTTGTTTGTTGGTTTGTTGGTTTGTTGGTTTGTTGGTTTGTTGGTGTGTTGGTTTGTTAGTTTGCTGGTTTATTTGTTCGTTGGTTTGTTGGTTTGTTGGTGTGTTCGTTTGTTGGCTTGTCGGTTTGTTGGCTTGTTGGTTTGTTGGCTTGTTGGTTTGTTGGTTTGTTGGTTTGTTGGTTACTTGGTTTGTTGGTTTGTCCTTTTGTAGGTTTGTTGGTTTGTTGGTTTGTTGGTTTGTTGGTTTGTTGGTTCGTTGGTTTATTGGTTTTTTTCTTTTGTTGGATTGTTGGTTTGTTCGTTTGTTGGTTTGTTGGTTTGTTGATTTGTTGGTTTTTGGTTTATTTGTTTGTTGGTTTGTTGGCTTGTTGGTTTGTTGGCTTGTTGGCTTGTTGGTTTGTTGGTTTGTTGGTTTGTTGGTTTGTTGGTTTGTTGGTTTGTTGGTTTGTTGGTTTGTTGGTTTGTTGGTTTGTTGGTTTGTTGGTTTGTTGGTTTGTTGGTTTGTTGGTTTGTTGGTTTGTTGGTTTGTTGGTTTGTTGGTTTGTTGGTTTGTTGGTGTGTTGGTTTGTTGGTTTGTTGGTTTGTTGGTTTGTTGGTTTGTTGGTTAGTTGGTTTGTTGGTTTGTTGGTTTGTTGGTTTGTTGGTTTGTTGGTTTGTTGGTTTGTTGGTTTGTTGGTTTGTTGGTTTGTTGGTTTGTTGGTTTGTTTGTTTATTGGTTTGTTGGTTTGTTGGTTTGTTGGTTTGTTGGTTTGTTGGTTTGTTGGTTTGTTGGTTTGTTGGTTTGTTGGTTTGTTGGCTTGTTGGTTTGTTGGTTTGTTGGCTTGTTGGCTTGCTAGTTTGTTGGTTTGTTGGCTTGTTGGTTTGTTGGTTTTTTGGTTTGTTGGTTTGTTGGTTTGTTGGTTTGTTGGTTTGTTGGTTTGTTGGTTTGTTTGTTTGTTGGTTTGTTGGTTTGTTGGTTTGTTGGTTTGTTTGTTTGTTAGTTTGTTGGTTTGTTGGTTTGTTCGTTTGTTGGTTTTTTGCTTTGTTGGCTTGTTGGTTTGTTGGTTTGTTGGCTTGTTGGTTTGTATGTTTTTTGGTTTGTTGGTTTGTTGGTTTATTTGTTTGTTGGTTTGTTGGTTTCTTGGTTTGTTGGTTTGTTGGTTTGTTGGTTTATTTGTTTGTTGGGGTGTTGGTTTGTTGGTTTGTTCGTTTGTTGGCTTGTTGGTTTGTTGGCTTGTTGGCTTGTTGGTTTGTTGGTTTGTTGGCTTGTTGGTTTGTTGGTTTGTTGGTTTGTTGGTTTGTTGGTTACTTGGTTTGTTGGTTTGTTCGTTCGTTGGTTTGTTGGTTTGTTGGTTTGTTGGGTTTTACTTTTGTTGGCTTGTTGGTTTGTTCGTTTAATGGTTTGTTGGTTTTTGGTTTATTTGTTTGTTGGTTTGTTGGCTTGTTGGTTTGTTGGCTTGTTGGCTTGTTGGTTTGTTGTTTGTTTGTAAGTTGGTTTGTTAGTTTGTTGGTTGATTCGTTTGTTGGTTTATTTGTTTGTTGGTTTGTTGGTTTGTTGGTTTGTTAGTTTGTTGCCTTGTTGGTTTGTTGGTTTGTTTTCTTCTTGATTTGTTGGTTTGTTGGTTTGTTGGTTTCTTGTTTTGTTGGTTTGTTTGTTTGTTGGCTTGTTGGTTTGTTGGTTTGTTTGTTTGTTGGTTTGTTGGTTTGTTGGTTTGTTGGTTTGTTGGTTTGTTGGTTTGTTGGTTTGTTGGTTTGTTGGTTTGTTTTTTTGTTGGTTTGTTGGCTTGTTGGTTTGTTGGTTTGTTGGTTTGTCGGCTTGTTGACTTGTTGGTTTGTTGGTTTGTTGGTTTGTTGGTTTGTTGGTTTGTTGGTTTGTTGGTTTGTTTGTTTGTTGGTTTGTTGGTTTGTTAGTTTGTTGGTTTGTTTGTTTGTTGGTTTGTTGGTTTGTTGGTTTGTTGGTTTGTTGGTTTATTTGTTTGTTGGTTTGTTGGTTTGTTGGTTTGTTGGTTTGTTGGTTTGTTGGTTTGTTGGTTTATTTGTTTGTTGGGGTGTTGGTTTGTTGGTTTGTTCGTTTGTTGGCTTGTTGAATTGTTGGCTTGTTGGCTTGTTGGTTTGTTGGTTTGTTGGCTTATTGGTTTGTTGGTTTGTTGGTTTGTTGGTTTGTTGGTTTGTTGGTTTTTTCTTTTGTTGGCTTGTTGGTTTGTTAGTTTAATGGTTTGTTGGTTTATTGGTTTTTGGTTTATTTGTGTGTTGATTTGTTGGCTTGTTGGTTTGTTGGCTTGTTGGCTTGCTGGTTTGTTGGTTTGTTTGTTTGTTGGTTGGTTGGTTTGTTGGTTTGTTCGTTTGTTGGTTTATTTGTTTGTTGGTTTGTTAGTTTGATGGTTTGTTAGTTTGTTGCCTTGTTGGTTTGTTGGTTTGTTTTCTTGTTGGTTTGTTGGTTTGTTGGTTTGTTGTTTGTTGGTTTGTTGGTTTGTTGGTTCGTTGGTTTGTTGGTTTGTTGGTTTGTTGGTTTGTTGGTTTGTTGGTTTGTTGGTTAGTTGGTTTGTTGGTTTGTTGGTTTGTTAGTTTGTTGGTTTGTTGGTTTGTTGGTTTGTTGGTTTGTTGGTTTGTTGGCTTGTTGGTTTGTTGGTTTGTTGGCTTGTTGGCTTGCTGGTTTGTTGGTTTGTTGGCTTGTTGGTTTGTTGATTTTTTGGTTTGTTGGTTTATTTGTTTGTTGGTTTGTTGGTTTGTTGGTTTGTTGGTTTGTTGGTTTGTTAGTTTGTTGGTTTATTTGTTCGTTGGTTTGTTGGTTTGTTAGTTTGTTGGTTTGTTCGTTTGTTGGCTTGACGGTTTGTTGGCTTGTTTGTTTGTTGGTTTGTTGGCTTGTTGGTTTGTTGGTTTGTTGGTTTGTTGGTTACTTGGTTTGCTGATTTGTTCTTTTGTAGGTTTGTTGGTTTGTTGGTTTGTTGGTTTGTTGGTTTGTTGGTTCGTTAGTTTGTTGGTTTGTTAGTTTGTTAGTTTGTTCGTTTGTTGGTTTTTTGGTTTGTTGGCTTGTTGGTTTGTTGGTTTGTTGACTTGTTGACTTGTTGGTTTGTTGGTTTGTTGGTTTGTTGGTTTGTTGGTTTGTTGGTTTGTTGGTTTGTTGGTTTGTTGGTTTATTTGTTTGTTGGGGTGTTGGTTTGTTGGTTTGTTCGTTTGTTGGCTTGTTGGTTTGTTGGCTTGTTGGTTACTTGGTTTGTTGGTTTGTTCTTTTGTTGGTTTGTTGGTTTGTTGGTTTGTTGGTTTTTTTCTTTTGTTGGCTTGTTAGTTTGTTCGGTTAATGGTTTGTTGGTTTATTGGTTTGTTGGTTTTTGGTTTATTTGTTTGTTGGTTTGTTGGTTTGTTGGTTCTTTGGCTTGTTGGCTTGTTGGTTTGTTGGTTTGTTTGTTTGTTGGTTTGTTGGTTTTTTGGTTTGTTCCTTTGTTTGTTTATTTGTTTGTTGGGTTGTTGGTTTGTTGGTTTGTTGGTTTGTTAGTTTTTAGTTTGTTGGCTTGTTGGTTGGTTGGTTTGTTGGCTTGTTGGTTTATTGGTTTGTTGGTTTGTTGGTTTGTTGGTTTGTTGGTTTGTTTATTTGTTGGTTTGTTGGTTTGTTGGTTTGTTTGTTTGTTGGTTTGTTGGTTTGTTAGTTTGTTGGTTTGTTGGTTTGTTCGTTTGTTGGTTTGTTCGTTTGTTGGCTTGTTGGTTTGTTGGTTTGTTGGTTTGTTCGTTTGTTGGCTTGTTGGTTTGTTGGCTTGTTGGTTACTTGGTTTGTTGGTTTGTTCTTTTGTTGGTTTGTTGGTTTGTTGGTTTGTTGGTTTTTTTCTTTTGTTGGCTTGTTAGTTTGTTCGTTTAATGGTTTGTTGGTTTGTTGGTTTGTTGGTTTTTGGTTTATTTGTTTGTTGGTTTGTTGGTTTGTTGGTTCTTTGGCTTGTTGGCTTGTTGGTTTGTTGGTTTGTTTGTTTGTTGGTTTGTTGGTTTTTTGGTTTGTTCGTTTGTTGGTTTATTTGTTTGTTGGGTTGTTGGTTTGTTGGTTTGTTGGTTTGTTAGTTTTTAGTTTGTTGGCTTGTTGGTTGGTTGGTTTGTTGGCTTGTTGGTTTATTGGTTTGTTGGTTTGTTGGTTTGTTGGTTTGTTGGTTTGTTGGTTTGTTGGTTTGTTTATTTGTTGGTTTGTTGGTTTGTTGGTTTGTTTGTTTGTTGGTTTGTTGGTTTGTTGGTTTGTTGGTTTGTTCGTTTGTTGGTTTGTTCGTTTGTTGGCTTGTTGGTTTGTTGGTTTGTTGGTTTGTTTATTTGTTTGTTTGTTGGCTTGTTGGTTTGTTGGTTTGTTGGCTTGTTGGTTTGTTGGTTTGTTTGCTTGTTGGTTTGTTCGTTTGTTGGCTTGTTGGTTTGTTGGTTTGCTGGTTTGTTCGTTTGTTGGTTTGTAGGGTTGTTGGCTAGTTGGTTTGTTGGTTTGTTGGTTTGTTGGTTTGTTGGTTTGTTGGTTTATTTGTTTGTTGGTTTGTTGGTTTGTTGGTTTGTTGGTTTGTTGGTGTGTTGGTTTGTTAGTTTGCTGGTTTATTTGTTCGTTGGTTTGTTGGTTTGTTGGTGTGTTCGTTTGTTGGCTTGTCGGTTTGTTGGCTTGTTGGCTTGTTGGTTTGTTGGCTTGTCGGTTTGTTGGTTTGTTGGTTTGTTGGTTACTTGGTTTGTTGGTTTGTTCTTTTGTAGGTTTGTTGGTTTGTTGGTTTGTTGGTTTGTTGGTTCGTTGGTTTATTGGTTTTTTTCTTTTGTTGGATTGTTGGTTTGTTCGTTTGTTGGTTTGTTGGTTTGTTGATTTGTTGGTTTTTGGTTTATTTGTTTGTTGGTTTGTTGGCTTGTTGGTTTGTTGGTTTGTTGGTTTGTTGGTTTGTTGGTTTGTTGGTTTGTTGGTTTGTTGGTTTGTTGGTTTGTTGGTTTGTTGGTTTGTTGGTTTGTTGGTTTGTTGGTTTGTTGGTTTGTTGGTTTGTTGGTTTGTTGGTTTGTTAGTTTGTTGGTTTGTTGGTTTGTTGGTTTGTTGGTTTGTTGGTTTGTTGGTTTGTTGGTTTGTTGGTGTGTTGGTTTGTTGGTTTGTTGGTTTGTTGGTTTGTTGGTTTGTTGGTTAGTTGGTTTGTTGGTTTGCTGGTTTGTTGGTTTGTTGGTTTGTTGGTTTGTTGGTTTGTTGGTTTGTTGGTTTGTTGATTTGTTGGTTTGTTGGTTTGTTGGTTTGTTTGTTTGTTGGTTTGTTGGTTTGTTGGTTTGTTGGTTTGTTGGTTTGTTGGTTTGTTGGTTTGTTGGTTTGTTGGTTTGTTGGTTTGTTGGCTTGTTGGTTTGTTGGTTTGTTGGCTTGTTGGCTTGCTAGTTTGTTGGTTTGTTGGCTTGTTGGTTTGTTGGTTTTTTGGTTTGTTGGTTTGTTGGTTTGTTGGTTTGTTGGTTTGTTGGTTTGTTGGTTTGTTTGTTTGTTGGTTTGTTGGTTTGTTGGTTTGTTGGTTTGTTTGTTTGTTAGTTTGTTGGTTTGTTAGTTTGTTCGTTTGTTGGTTTTTTGCTTTGTTGGCTTGTTGGTTTGTTGGTTTGTTGGCTTGTTGGTTTGTAGGTTTGTTGGTTTGTTGGTTTGTTGGTTTATTTGTTTGTTGGTTTGTTGGTTTCTTGGTTTGTTGGTTTGTTGGTTTGTTGGTTTGTTGGTTTATTTGTTTGTTGGGTTGTTGGTTTGTTGGTTTGTTCGTTTGTTGGCTTGTTGGTTTGTTGGCTTGTTGGCTTGTTGGTTTGTTGGTTTGTTGGCTTGTTGGTTTGTTGGTTTGTTGGTTTGTTGGTTTGTTGGTTACTTGGTTTGTTAGTTTGTTCGTTCGTTGGTTTGTTGGTTTGTTGGTTTTTACTTTTGTTGGCTTGTTGGTTTGTTCGTTTAATGGTTTGTTGGTTTTTGGTTTATTTGTTTGTTGGTTTGTTGGCTTGTTGGTTTGTTGGCTTGTTGGCTTGTTGGTTTGTTGTTTGTTTGTAAGTTGGTTTGTTAGTTTGTTGGTTGATTCGTTTGTTGGTTTATTTGTTTGTTGGCTTGTTGGTTTGTTGGTTTGTTAGTTTGTTGCCTTGTTGGTTTGTTGGTTTGTTTTCTTCTTGATTTGTTGGTTTGTTGGTTTGTTGGTTTCTTGTTTTGTTGGTTTGTTTGTTTGTTGGCTTGTTGGTTTGTTGGTTTGTTTGTTTGTTGGTTTGTTGGTTTGTTGGTTTGTTGGTTTGTTGGTTTATTGGTTTGTTGGTTTGTTGGTTTGTTGGTTTTTTTTTTTGTTGGTTTGTTGGCTTGTTGGTTTGTTGGTTTGTTGGTTTGTTGGCTTGTTGACTTGTTGGTTTGTTGGTTTGTTGGTTTGTTGGTTTGTTTGTTTGTTTGTTTGTTGGTTTGTTGGTTTGTTTGTTTGTTGGTTTGTTGGTTTGTTAGTTTGTTGGTTTGTTTGTTTGTTGGTTTGTTGGTTTGTTGGTTTGTTGGTTTGTTGGTTTATTTGTTTGTTGGTTTGTTGGTTTGTTGGTTTGTTGGTTTGTTGGTTTGTTGGTTTGTTGGTTTATTTGTTTGTTGGGGTGTTGGTTTGTTGGTTTGTTCGTTTGTTGGCTTGTTGGATTGTTGGCTTGTTGGCTTGTTGGTTTGTTGGTTTGTTGGCTTATTGGTTTGTTGGTTTGTTGGTTTGTTGGTTTGTTGGTTTGTTGGTTTTTTCTTTTGTTGGCTTGTTGGTTTGTTAGTTTAATGGTTTGTTGGTTTATTGGTTTTTGGTTTATTTGTTTGTTGATTTGTTGGCTTGTTGGTTTGTTGGCTTGTTGGCTTGCTGGTTTGTTGGTTTGTTTGTTTGTTGGTTGGTTGGTTTGTTGGTTTGTTCGTTTGTTGGTTTATTTGTTTGTTGGTTTGTTTGTTTGTTGGTTTGTTAGTTTGTTGCCTTGTTGGTTTGTTGGTTTGTTTTCTTGTTGGTTTGTTGGTTTGTTGGTTTGTTGGTTTGTTGGTTTGTTTGTTTGTTGGTTTGTTAGTTTGTTGCCTTGTTGGTTTGTTGGTTTGTTGGTTCGTTGGTTTGTTGGTTTGTTGGTTTGTTGGTTTGTTGGTTAGTTGGTTTGTTGGTTTGTTGGTTTGTTAGTTTGTTGGTTTGTTGGTTTGTTGGTTTGTTGGTTTGTTGGTTTGTTGACTTGTTGGTTTGTTGGTTTGTTGGCTTGTTGGCTTGCTGGTTTGTTGGTTTGTTGGCTTGTTGGTTTGTTGGTTTTTTGGTTTGTTGGTTTATTTGTTTGTTGGTTTGTTGGTTTGTTGGTTTGTTGGTTTGTTAGTTTGTTAGTTTGTTGGTTTATTTGTTCGTTGGTTTGTTGGTTTGTTAGTTTGTTGGTTTGTTCGTTTGTTGGCTTGACGGTTTGTTGGCTTGTTGGTTTGTTGGTTTGTTGGCTTGTTGGTTTGTTGGTTTGTTGGTTTGTTGGTTACTTGGTTTGCTGATTTGTTCTTTTGTAGGTTTGTTGGTTTGTTGGTTTGTTGGTTTGTTGGTTTGTTGGTTCGTTAGTTTGTTGGTTTGTTGGTTTGTTAGTTTGTTCGTTTGTTGGTTTTTTGGTTTGTTGGCTTGTTGGCTTGTTGGTTTGTTGGTTTCTTGACTTGTTGACTTGTTGGTTTGTTGGTTTGTTGGTCTGTTGGTTTGTTGGTTTGTTGGTTTGTTGGTTTGTTGGTTTGTTGGTTTATTTGTTTGTTGGGGTGTTGGTTTGTTGGTTTGTTCGTTTGTTGGCTTGTTGGTTTGTTGGCTTGTTGGTTACTTGGTTTGTTGGTTTGTTCTTTTGTTGGTTTGTTGGTTTGTTGGTTTGTTGGTTTTTTTCTTTTGTTGGCTTGTTGATTTATTCGTTTAATGGTTTGTTGGTTTATTGGTTTGTTGGTTTTTGGTTTATTTGTTTGTTGGTTTGTTGGTTTGTTGGTTCTTTGGCTTGTTGGCTTGTTGGTTTGTTGGTTTGTTTGTTTGTTGGTTTGTTGGTTTTTTGGTTTGTTCGTTTGTCGGTTTATTTGTTTGTTGGGTTGTTGGTTTGTTGGTTTGTTGGTTTGTTAGTTTTTAGTTTGTTGGCTTGTTGGTTGGTTGGTTTGTTGGCTTGTTGGTTTATTGGTTTGTTGGTTTGTTGGTTTGTTGGTTTGTTGGTTTGTTTATTTGTTGGTTTGTTGGTTTGTTGGTTTGTTTGTTTGTTGGTTTGTTGGTTTGTTGGTTTGTTGGTTTGTTGGTTTGTTCGTTTGTTGGTTTGTTCGTTTGTTGGCTTGTTGGTTTGTTGGTTTGTTGGTTTGTTTGTTTGTTTGTTTGTTGGCTTGTTGGTTTGTTGGTTTGTTGGCTTGTTGGTTTGTTTGTTTGTTTGCTTGTTGGTTTGTTCGTTTGTTGGCTTGTTGGTTTGTTGGTTTGCTGGTTTGTTCGTTTGTTGGTTTGTAGGGTTGTTGGCTAGTTGGTTTGTTGGTTTGTTGGTTTGTTGGTTTGTTGGTTTGTTGGTTTATTTGTTTGTTGGTTTGTTGGTTTGTTGGTGTGTTGGTTTGTTAGTTTGCTGGTTTATTTGTTCGTTGGTTTGTTGGTTTGTTGGTGTGTTCGTTTGTTGGCTTGTCGGTTTGTTGGCTTGTTGGCTTGTTGGTTTGTTGGCTTGTTGGTTTGTTGGTTTGTTGGTTTGTTGGTTACTTGGTTTGTTGGGTTGTTCTTTTGTAGGTTTGTTGGTTTGTTGGTTTGTTGGTTTGTTGGTTTGTTGGTTCGTTGGTTTATTGGTTTTTTTCTTTTGTTGGATTGTTGGTTTGTTCGTTTGTTGGTTTGTTGGTTTGTTGATTTGTTGGTTTTTGGTTTATTTGTTTGTTGGTTTGTTGGCTTGTTGGTTTGTTGGTTTGTTGGTTTGTTGGTTTATTTGTTTGTTGGTTTGTTGGTTTGTTGGTGTGTTGGTTTGTTAGTTTGCTGGTTTATTTGTTCGTTGGTTTGTTGGTTTGTTGGTGTGTTCGTTTGTTGGCTTGTCGGTTTGTTGGCTTGTTGGCTTGTTGGTTTGTTGGCTTGTTGGTTTGTTGGTTTGTTGGTTTGTTGGTTACTTGGTTTGTTGGGTTGTTCTTTTGTAGGTTTGTTGGTTTGTTGGTTTGTTGGTTTGTTGGTTTGTTGGTTCGTTGGTTTATTGGTTTTTTTCTTTTGTTGGATTGTTGGTTTGTTCGTTTGTTGGTTTGTTGGTTTGTTGATTTGTTGGTTTTTGGTATATTTGTTTGTTGGTTTGTTGGCTTGTTGGTTTGTTGGCTTGTTGGCTTGTTGGTTTGTTGGTTTGTTGGTTTGTTGGTTTGTTGGTTTGTTGGTTTGTTGGTTTGTTGGTTTGTTGGTTTGTTGGTTTGTTGGTTTATTGGTTTGTTGGTTTGTTGGTTTGTTGGTTTGTTGGTTTGTTGGTTTGTTGGTTTGTTGGTTTGTTGGTTTGTTGGTTTGTTGGTGTGTTGGTTTGTTGGTTTGTTGGTTTGTATGTTTGTTGGTTTATTGGTTAGTTGGTTTGTTGGTTTGTTGGTTTGTTGGTTTGTTGGTTTGTTGGTTTGTTGGTTTGTTGGTTTGTTGGTTTGTCGGTTTGTTGGTTTGTTTGTTTGTTGGTTTGTTGGTTTGTTGGTTTGTTGGTTTGTTGGTTTGTTGGTTTGTTGGTTTGTTGGTTTGTTGGCTTGTTGGTTTGTTGGTTTGTTGGCTTGTTGGCTTGCTAGTTTGTTGGTTTGTTGGCTTGTTGGTTTGTTGGTTTTTTGGTTTGTTGGTTTGTTGGTTTGTTGGTTTGTTGGTTTGTTGGTTTGTTGGTTTGTTTGTTTGTTGGTTTGTTGGTTTGTTGGTTTGTTGGTTTGTTTGTTTGTTAGTTTGTTGGTTTGTTGGTTTGTTCGTTTGTTGGTTTTTTGCTTTGTTGGCTTGTTGGTTTGTTGGTTTGTTGGCTTGTTGGTTTGTAGGTTTGTTGGTTTGTTGGTTTGTTGGTTTATTTGTTTGTTGGTTTGTTGGTTTGTTGGTTTGTTGGTTTGTTGGTTTGTTGGTTTATTTGTTTGTTGGGGTGTTGGTTTGTTGGTTTGTTCGTTTGTTGGCTTGTTGGTTTGTTGGCTTGTTGGCTTGTTGGTTTGTTGGTTTGTTGGCTTGTTGGTTTGTTGGTTTGTTGGTTTGTTGGTTTGTTGGTTTGTTGGTTACTTGGTTTGTTGGTTTGTTCGTTCGTTGGTTTGTTGGTTTGTTGGTTTGTTGGTTTTTTCTTTTGTTGGCTTGTTGGTTTGTTCGTTTAATGGTTTGTTGGTTTTTGGTTTATTTGTTTGTTGATTTGTTGGCTTGTTGGTTTGTTGGCTTGTTGGCTTGTTGGTTTGTTGTTTGTTTGTAAGTTGGTTTGTTAGTTTGTTGGTTGATTCGTTTGTTGGTTTATTTGTTTGTTGGTTTGTTGGTTTGTTGGTTTGTTAGTTTGTTGCCTTGTTGGTTTGTTGGTTTGTTTTCTTCTTGATTTGTTGGTTTGTTGGTTTGTTGCTTTCTTGTTTTGTTGGTTTGTTTGTTTGTTGGCTTGTTGGTTTGTTGGTTTGTTTGTTTGTTGGTTTGTTGGTTTGTTGGTTTGTTGGTTTGTTGGTTTGTTGGTTTGTTGGTTTGTTGGTTTGTTGGTTTGTTGGTTTGTTGGTTTGTTTTTTTGTTGGTTTGTTGGCTTGTTGGTTTGTTGGTTTGTTGGTTTGTTGGCTTGTTGATTTGTTGGTTTGTTGGTTTGTTGGTTTGTTGGTTTGTTGGTTTGTTGGTTTGTTGGTTTGTTGGTTTGTTGGTTTGTTGGTTTGTTGGTTTGTTGGTTTGTTTGTTTGTTGGTTTGTTGGTTTGTTAGTCTGTTGGTTTGTTTGTTTGTTGGTTTGTTGGTTTGTTGGTTTGTTGGTTTGTTGGTTTATTTGTTTGTTGGTTTGTTGGTTTGTTGGTTTGTTGGTTTGTTGGTTTGTTGGTTTGTTGGTTTATTTGTTTGTTGGGGTGTTGGTTTGTTGGTTTGTTCGTTTGTTGGCTTGTTGAATTGTTGGCTTGTTGGCTTGTTGGTTGGTTGGTTTGTTGGCTTATTGGTTTGTTGGTTTGTTGGTTTGTTGGTTTGTTGGTTTGTTGGTTTGTTGGTTTTTTCTTTTGTTGGCTTGTTGGTTTGTTAGTTTCATGGTTTGTTGGTTTATTGGTTTTTGGTTTATTTGTTTGTTGATTTGTTGGCTTGTTGGTTTGTTGGCTTGTTGGCTTGCTGGTTTGTTGGTTTGTTTGTTTGTTGGTTGGTTGGTTTGTTGGTTTGTTCGTTTGTTGGTTTATTTGTTTGTTGGTTTGTTGGTTTGTTAGTTTGTTGCCTTGTTGGTTTGTTTTCTTGTTGGTTTGTTGGTTTGTTGGTTTGTTGGTTTGTTGGTTTGTTGGTTCGTTGGTTTGTTGGTTTGTTGGTTCGTTGGTTTGTTGGTTTTTTTCTTTTGTTGGATTGTTGGTTTTTTCGTTTGTTGGTTTGTTGGTTTTTGGTTTATTTGTTTGTTGGTTTGTTGGCTTGTTGGTTTGTTGGTTTGTTGGTTTGTTGGTTTGTTGGTTTGTTGGTTTGTTGGTTTGTTGGTTTGTTGGTTTGTTGGTTTGTTTGTTTGTTGGTTTGTTGGTTTGTTGGTTTGTTGGTTTGTTGGTTTGTTGGTTTGTTGGTTTGTTGGTTTGTTGGTTTGTTGGTTTGTTGGTTTGTTGGTTCGTTGGTTTGTTGGTTTGTTGGTTTGTTGGTTTGTTGGTTTGTTGGTTTGTCGGTTTGTTGGTTTGTTGGTTTGTTGGTTTGTTGGTTTGTTGGTTTGTTGGTTTGTTGGTTTGTTAGTTTGTTAGTTTGTTGGTTTGTTGGTTTGTTGGTTTGTTGGTTTGTTGGTTTGTTGGCTTGTTGGCTTGTTGGTTTGTTGGTTTGTTGGTTTGTTGGTTTGTTAGTTTGTTGGTTTGTTGGTTTGTTGGTTTGTTGGTTTGTTTGTTTGTTGGCTTGTTGGTTTGTTGGTTTGTTGGCTTGTTGGCTTGCTGGTTTGTTGGTTTGTTGGCTTGTTGGTTTGTTGGTTTTTTGGTTTGTTGGTTTGTTGGTTTGTTGGTTTGTTGGTTTGTTGGTTTGTTGGTTTCTTTGTTTGTTGGTTTGTTGGTTTGTTGGTTTGTTTGTTTGTTAGTTTGTTGGTTTGTTGGTTTGTTCGTTTGTTTGTTTTTTGCTTTGTTGGCTTGTTGGCTTGTTGGTTTGTTGGTTTGTTGGCTTGTTGGTTTGTTGGTTTGTTGGTTTGTTGGTTTGTTGGTTTGTTGGTTTATTTGTTTGTTGGTTTGTTGGTTTGTTGGTTTGTTGGTTTGTTGGTTTGTTGGTTTGTTGGTTTGTTGGTTTATTTGTTTGTTGGGGTGTTGGTTTGTTAGTTTGTTGGTTTGTTTGTTTGTTGGTTTGTTGGTTTGTTGGTTCTTTGGCTTGTTGGCTTGTTGGTTTGTTGGTTTGTTTGTTTGTTGGTTTGTTGGTTTTTTGGTTTGTTCGTTTGTTGGTTTATTTGTTTGTTGGGTTGTTGGTTTGTTGGTTTGTTGGTTTGTTAGTTTTTAGTTTGTTGGCTTGTTGGTTGGTTGGTTTGTTGGCTTGTTGGTTTATTGGTTTGTTGGTTTGTTGGTTTGTTGGTTTGTTGGTTTGTTTATTTGTTGGTTTGTTGGTTTGTTGGTTTGTTTGTTTGTTGGTTTGTTGGTTTGTTGGTTTGTTGGTTTGTTGGTTTGTTCGTTTGTTGGTTTGTTCGTTTGTTGGCTTGTTGGTTTGTTGGTTTGTTGGTTTGTTTGTTTGTTTGTTTGTTGGCTTGTTGGTTTGTTGGTTTGTTGGCTTGTTGGTTTGTTTGTTTGTTTGCTTGTTGGTTTGTTCGTTTGTTGGCTTGTTGGTTTGTTGGTTTGCTGGTTTGTTCGTTTGTTGGTTTGTAGGGTTGTTGGCTAGTTGGTTTGTTGGTTTGTTGGTTTGTTGGTTTGTTGGTTTGTTGGTTTATTTGTTTGTTGGTTTGTTGGTTTGTTGGTGTGTTGGTTTGTTAGTTTGCTGGTTTATTTGTTCGTTGGTTTGTTGGTTTGTTGGTGTGTTCGTTTGTTGGCTTGTCGGTTTGTTGGCTTGTTGGCTTGTTGGTTTGTTGGCTTGTTGGTTTGTTGGTTTGTTGGTTTGTTGGTTTGTTGGTTACTTGGTTTGTTGGGTTGTTCTTTTGTAGGTTTGTTGGTTTGTTGGTTTGTTGGTTTGTTGGTTTGTTGGTTCGTTGGTTTATTGGTTTTTTTCTTTTGTTGGATTGTTGGTTTGTTCGTTTGTTGGTTTGTTGGTTTGTTGATTTGTTGGTTTTTGGTTTATTTGTTTGTTGGTTTGTTGGCTTGTTGGTTTGTTGGTTTGTTGGTTTGTTGGTTTATTTGTTTGTTGGTTTGTTGGTTTGTTGGTGTGTTGGTTTGTTAGTTTGCTGGTTTATTTGTTCGTTGGTTTGTTGGTTTGTTGGTGTGTTCGTTTGTTGGCTTGTCGGTTTGTTGGCTTGTTGGCTTGTTGGTTTGTTGGCTTGTTGGTTTGTTGGTTTGTTGGTTTGTTGGTTACTTGGTTTGTTGGGTTGTTCTTTTGTAGGTTTGTTGGTTTGTTGGTTTGTTGGTTTGTTGGTTTGTTGGTTCGTTGGTTTATTGGTTTTTTTCTTTTGTTGGATTGTTGGTTTGTTCGTTTGTTGGTTTGTTGGTTTGTTGATTTGTTGGTTTTTGGTTTATTTGTTTGTTGGTTTGTTGGCTTGTTGGTTTGTTGGCTTGTTGGTTTGTTGGTTTGTTGGTTTGTTGGTTTGTTGGTTTGTTGGTTTGTTGGTTTGTTGGTTTGTTGGTTTGTTGGTTTGTTGGTTTGTTGGTTTATTGGTTTGTTGGTTTGTTGGTTTGTTGGTTTGTTGGTTTGTTGGTTTGTTGGTTTGTTGGTTTGTTGGTTTGTTGGTTTGTTGGTGTGTTGGTTTGTTGGTTTGTTGGTTTGTTGGTTTGTTGGTTTGTTGGTTAGTTGGTTTGTTGGTTTGTTGGTTTGTTGGTTTGTTGGTTTGTTGGTTTGTTGGTTTGTTGGTTTGTTGGTTTGTCGGTTTGTTGGTTTGTTTGTTTGTTGGTTTGTTGGTTTGTTGGTTTGTTGGTTTGTTGGTTTGTTGGTTTGTTGGTTTGTTGGTTTGTTGGTTTGTTGGTTTGTTGGCTTGTTGGTTTGTTGGTTTGTTGGCTTGTTGGCTTGCTAGTTTGTTGGTTTGTTGGCTTGTTGGTTTGTTGGTTTTTTGGTTTGTTGGTTTGTTGGTTTGTTGGTTTGTTGGTTTGTTGGTTTGTTTGTTTGTTGGTTTGTTGGTTTGTTGGTTTGTTGGTTTGTTTGTTTGTTAGTTTGTTGGTTTGTTGGTTTGTTCGTTTGTTGGTTTTTTGCTTTGTTGGCTTGTTGGTTTGTTGGTTTGTTGGCTTGTTGGTTTGTAGGTTTGTTGGTTTGTTGGTTTGTTGGTTTATTTGTTTGTTGGTTTGTTGGTTTGTTGGTTTGTTGGTTTGTTGGTTTGTTGGTTTATTTGTTTGTTGGGGTGTTGGTTTGTTGGTTTGTTCGTTTGTTGGCTTGTTGGTTTGTTGGCTTGTTGGCTTGTTGGTTTGTTGGTTTGTTGGCTTGTTGGTTTGTTGGTTTGTTGGTTTGTTGGTTTGTTGGTTACTTGGTTTGTTGGTTTGTTCGTTCGTTGGTTTGTTGGTTTGTTGGTTTGTTGGTTTTTTCTTTTGTTGGCTTGTTGGTTTGTTCGTTTAATGGTTTGTTGGTTTTTGGTTTATTTGTTTGTTGATTTGTTGGCTTGTTGGTTTGTTGGCTTGTTGGCTTGTTGGTTTGTTGTTTGTTTGTAAGTTGGTTTGTTAGTTTGTTGGTTGATTCGTTTGTTGGTTTATTTGTTTGTTGGTTTGTTGGTTTGTTGGTTTGTTAGTTTGTTGCCTTGTTGGTTTGTTGGTTTGTTTTCTTCTTGATTTGTTGGTTTGTTGGTTTGTTGCTTTCTTGTTTTGTTGGTTTGTTTGTTTGTTGGCTTGTTGGTTTGTTGGTTTGTTTGTTTGTTGGTTTGTTGGTTTGTTGGTTTGTTGGTTTGTTGGTTTGTTGGTTTGTTGATTTGTTGGTTTGTTGGTTTGTTTTTTTGTTGGTTTGTTGGCTTGTTGGTTTGTTGGTTTGTTGGTTTGTTGGCTTGTTGATTTGTTGGTTTGTTGGTTTGTTGGTTTGTTGGTTTGTTGGTTTGTTGGTTTGTTGGTTTGTTGGTTTGTTGGTTTGTTGGTTTGTTTGTTTGTTGGTTTGTTGGTTTGTTAGTTTGTTGGTTTGTTTGTTTGTTGGTTTGTTGGTTTGTTGGTTTGTTGGTTTGTTGGTTTATTTGTTTGTTGGTTTGTTGGTTTGTTGGTTTGTTGGTTTGTTGGTTTGTTGGTTTATTTGTTTGTTGGGGTGTTGGTTTGTTGGTTTGTTCGTTTGTTGGCTTGTTGAATTGTTGGCTTGTTGGCTTGTTGGTTGGTTGGTTTGTTGGCTTATTGGTTTGTTGGTTTGTTGGTTTGTTGGTTTGTTGGTTTGTTGGTTTGTTGGTTTTTTCTTTTGTTGGCTTGTTGGTTTGTTAGTTTCATGGTTTGTTGGTTTATTGGTTTTTGGTTTATTTGTTTGTTGATTTGTTGGCTTGTTGGTTTGTTGGCTTGTTGGCTTGCTGGTTTGTTGGTTTGTTTGTTTGTTGGTTGGTTGGTTTGTTGGTTTGTTCGTTTGTTGGTTTATTTGTTTGTTGGTTTGTTGGTTTGTTGGTTTGTTAGTTTGTTGCCTTGTTGGTTTGTTTTCTTGTTGGTTTGTTGGTTTGTTGGTTTGTTGGTTTGTTGGTTTGTTGTTTGTTGGTTTGTTGGTTTGTTGGTTCGTTGGTTTGTTGGTTTTTTTCTTTTGTTGGATTGTTGGTTTTTTCGTTTGTTGGTTTGTTGGTTTGTTGGTTTTTGGTTTATTTGTTTGTTGGTTTGTTGGCTTGTTGGTTTGTTGGTTTGTTGGTTTGTTGGTTTGTTGGTTTGTTGGTTTGTTGGTTTGTTGGTTTGTTGGTTTGTTGGTTTGTTGGTTTGTTTGTTTGTTGGTTTGTTGGTTTGTTGGTTTGTTGGTTTGTTGGTTTGTTGGTTTGTTGGTTTGTTGGTTTGTTGGTTTGTTGGTTTGTTGGTTCGTTGGTTTGTTGGTTTGTTGGTTTGTTGGTTTGTTGGTTTGTTGGTTTGTCGGTTTGTTGGTTTGTTGGTTTGTTGGTTTGTTGGTTTGTTGGTTTGTTGGTTTGTTGGTTTGTTGGTTTGTTAGTTTGTTGGTTTGTTGGTTTGTTGGTTTGTTGGTTTGTTGGTTTGTTGGCTTGTTGGTTTGTTGGTTTGTTGGTTTGTTAGTTTGTTGGTTTGTTGGTTTGTTGGTTTGTTGGTTTGTTTGTTTGTTGGCTTGTTGGTTTGTTGGTTTGTTGGCTTGTTGGCTTGCTGGTTTGTTGGTTTGTTGGCTTGTTGGTTTGTTGGTTTTTTGGTTTGTTGGTTTGTTGGTTTGTTGGTTTGTTGGTTTGTTGGTTTGTTGGTTTCTTTGTTTGTTGGTTTGTTGGTTTGTTGGTTTGTTTGTTTGTTAGTTTGTTGGTTTGTTGGTTTGTTCGTTTGTTGGTTTTTTGCTTTGTTGGCTTGTTGGCTTGTTGGTTTGTTGGTTTGTTGGCTTGTTGGTTTGTTGGTTTGTTGGTTTGTTGGTTTGTTGGTTTATTTGTTTGTTGGTTTGTTGGTTTGTTGGTTTGTTGGTTTGTTGGTTTGTTGGTTTGTTGGTTTGTTGGTTTATTTGTTTGTTGGGGTGTTGGGTTGTTGGTTTGTTCGTTTGTTGGATTGTTGGTTTGTTGGCTTGTTGGCTTGTTGGTTTGTTGGTTTGTTGGCTTGTTGGTTTGTTGGTTTGTTGGTTTGTTGGTTACTTGGTTTGTTGGTTTGTTCGTTCGTTGGTTTGTTGGTTTGTTGGTTTGTTGGTTTTTTCTTTTGTTGGCTTGTTGGTTTGTTCGTTTAATGGTTTGTTGCTTTTTGGCTTATTTGTTTGTTGATTTGTTGGCTTGTTGGTTTGTTGGCTTGTTGGCTTCTTGGTTTGTTGGTTTGTTTGTTAGTTGGTTTGTTGGTTGGTTCGTTTGTTGGTTTATTTGTTTGTTGGTTTGTTGGTTTGTTGGTTTGTTAGTTTGTTGCCGTGTTGGTTTGTTGGTTTGTTGGTTTGTTGATTTGTTGGTTTGTTGTATTGTTGGTTTGTTTGTTTGTTGGCTTGTTGGTTTGTTGGTATGTTTGTTTGTTGGTTTGTTGGTTTGTTTTCTTGTTGGTTTGTTTGTTTATTGGTTTGTTGGTTTGTTGGTTTGTTGGTTTGTTGGTTTGTTGGTTTGTTGGTTTGTTGGTTTGTTGGTTTGTTGGTTTGTTGGTTTGTTGGTTTGTTGGTTTGTTGGTTTGTTGGTTTGTTGGTTTGTTGGTTTGTTGGTTTGTTGGTTTGTTTGTTTGTTGGTTGGTTGGTTTGTTGGTTTGTTCGTTTGTTGGTTTATTTGTTTGTTGGTTTGTTGGTTTGTTGGTTTGTTAGTTTGTTGCCTTGTTGGTTTGTTTTCTTGTTGGTTTGTTGGTTTGTTGGTTTGTTGGTTTGTTGTTTGTTGGTTTGTTGGTTTGTTGGTTCGTTGGTTTGTTGGTTTTTTTCTTTTGTTGGATTGTTGGTTTTTTCGTTTGTTGGTTTGTTGGTTTGTTGGTTTTTGGTTTATTTGTTTGTTGGTTTGTTGGCTTGTTGGTTTGTTGGTTTGTTGGTTTGTTGGTTTGTTGGTTTGTTGGTTTGTTGGTTTGTTGGTTTGTTGGTTTGTTGGTTTGTTTGTTTGTTGGTTTGTTGGTTTGTTGGTTTGTTGGTTTGTTGGTTTGTTGGTTTGTTGGTTTGTTGGTTTGTTGGTTTGTTGGTTCGTTGGTTTGTTGGTTTGTTGGTTTGTTGGTTTGTTGGTTTGTTGGGTTGTCGGTTTGTTGGTTTGTTGGTTTGTTGGTTTGTTGGTTTGTTGGTTTGTTGGTTTGTTGGTTTGTTAGTTTGTTGGTTTGTTGGTTTGTTGGTTTGTTGGTTTGTTGGTTTGTTGGTTTGTTGGCTTGTTGGTTTGTTGGTTTGTTGGTTTGTTAGTTTGTTGGTTTGTTGGTTTGTTGGTTTGTTGGTTTGTTTGTTTGTTGGCTTGTTGGTTTGTTGGTTTGTTGGCTTGTTGGCTTGCTGGTTTGTTGGTTTGTTGGCTTGTTGGTTTGTTGGTTTTTTGGTTTGTTGGTTTGTTGGGTTGTTGGTTTGTTGGTTTGTTGGTTTGTTGGTTTCTTTGTTTGTTGGTTTGTTGGTTTGTTGGTTTGTTTGTTTGTTAGTTTGTTGGTTTGTTGGTTTGTTCGTTTGTTGGTTTTTTGCTTTGTTGGCTTGTTGGCTTGTTGGTTTGTTGGTTTGTTGGCTTGTTGGTTTGTTGGTTTGTTGGTTTGTTGGTTTGTTGGTTTATTTGTTTGTTGGTTTGTTGGTTTGTTGGTTTGTTGGTTTGTTGGTTTGTTGGTTTGTTGGTTTGTTGGTTTATTTGTTTGTTGGGGTGTTGGGTTGTTGGTTTGTTCGTTTGTTGGCTTGTTGGTTTGTTGGCTTGTTGGCTTGTTGGTTTGTTGGTTTGTTGGCTTGTTGGTTTGTTGGTTTGTTGGTTTGTTGGTTTCTTTGTTTGTTGGTTTGTTGGTTTGTTGGTTTGTTTGTTTGTTAGTTTGTTGGTTTGTTGGTTTGTTCGTTTGTTGGTTTTTTGCTTTGTTGGCTTGTTGGCTTGTTGGTTTGTTGGTTTGTTGGCTTGTTGGTTTGTTGGTTTGTTGGTTTGTTGGTTTGTTGGTTTATTTGTTTGTTGGTTTGTTGGTTTGTTGGTTTGTTGGTTTGTTGGTTTGTTGGTTTGTTGGTTTGTTGGTTTATTTGTTTGTTGGGGTGTTGGGTTGTTGGTTTGTTCGTTTGTTGGCTTGTTGGTTTGTTGGCTTGTTGGCTTGTTGGTTTGTTGGTTTGTTGGCTTGTTGGTTTGTTGGTTTGTTGGTTTGTTGGTTACTTGGTTTGTTGGTTTGTTCGTTCGTTGGTTTGTTGGTTTGTTGGTTTGTTGGTTTTTTCTTTTGTTGGCTTGTTGGTTTGTTCGTTTAATGGTTTGTTGCTTTTTGGCTTATTTGTTTGTTGATTTGTTGGCTTGTTGGTTTGTTGGCTTGTTGGCTTCTTGGTTTGTTGGTTTGTTTGTTAGTTGGTTTGTTGGTTGGTTCGTTTGTTGGTTTATTTGTTTGTTGGTTTGTTGGTTTGTTGGTTTGTTAGTTTGTTGCCGTGTTGGTTTGTTGGTTTGTTGGTTTGTTGATTTGTTGGTTTGTTGTATTGTTGGTTTGTTTGTTTGTTGGCTTGTTGGTTTGTTGGTTTGTTTGTTTGTTGGTTTGTTGGTTTGTTTTCTTGTTGGTTTGTTTGTTTATTGGTTTGTTGGTTTGTTGGTTTGTTGGTTTGTTGGTTTGTTGGTTTGTTGGTTTGTTGGTTTGTTGGTTTGTTGGTTTGTTGGTTTGTTGGTTTGTTGGTTTGTTGGTTTGTTGGTTTGTT